>CAWUFW010001679.1:1505000-2105000 GCA_963921515.1 Calotriton arnoldi | reverse complement strand
ATCACGAGCTGCATGCTAATTGGCTGTCAACACTCCAAATCAGGAAGTGTTGGCAGCCATTTTGTCCCTCGGTAGAACCGAGGGACAGAAACAAGTGCGCAAAGCGCAAAGGGGGCAGGGTAGAAACACCCTAACCCCCTAGGCCTGCTCAGGGGTCCCACAAGGACACCCTGGGCAAAAAAAGCATTTTTTTAAAAAAAAATTAAAAACGGCATCGCGAGGGAGGCCACGCCCTCTTTGACAGCACTCTGCAAACGCGCCCTGGCGCGTTTGCAGAGGGGAACGATCCCCTTGAATACTGGAGGTCCCTGGGGGCCAACTAGCCCACCAGGAACCTCCAGTATGCGCCAGGGGCTGCGTTGCAGAGAGGTGTACAGAGGCCACGCCCCTTTTACACCTCTCTGCAACGCAGCTCTGTGGCGCTTTTGTATATACCTGTTGGGCTAGTTGGCCCCCAGGGACCCTCAGGATTCAAGGGGAGTTAATCCCCCAACTTAAAACGCGCCACGGGGCGCGTTTGCACAGTGGTGAAGGGAGGGGCGGGGCTTCAGGTGACATGTGTGCAAACAGGCCCCGTGGCGTGTTTTAAGATGGGGATTAACTCCCTTGAATCCTGAGGGTCCCTGGAGTCCAACTAGCCCACCATGTACTTCCAAAATGCGCCACAGAGCTGCCTTGCAGAGAGGTGTAAAAAGGGTGTGGCCTCTGTACACGTCTCTGCAACGCAGCCCCCTGGCGCATACTGGAGGTTCATGGTGGGCTAGTTGGCCCCCAGGGACCCTCATGATTAAAGGGGACTTAATCCCCCAACTTAAAACGCGCCACGGGGCGCGTTTGCACAGATGTCACCTCAGGCCCCGCCCTCCCTTCACCATTGTGCAAATATTCCTCTAAAATCAGCCGAAATACGAATTCCGATTTACTCACCTGTTATCAGGAGAGAACCCAGTGCTGCATCTTTTAGCCCAGCACTGACCCTGAAAAGTAATTCTAACCGTACTTACCAGTAACTTGTATTTCATTCCATAGGAATCCATTGTCTGGTTTTCAGCAGAAAAGTTTCAAAGTGTCAATTTTCACAAACTACAAATATTCCTTAAAAATCGCCTGTATGACTTAAACGCATTCTTTCAACTGCTTACAGGAGATGCACCAGTGCTGGATCCACCACTGAGTGAGAAAAAGTCACGATAACACTACTTACCTGCTAAGTGAATTTCCTCCCATAGGATAACATTGGTGATTCTATGTGAAAAAGTTTCTAAGTGTCAACTTTTAAAATACAATAATATTCCTTAAAAATCACTACTGTAACCAAAACGCTTTTACTCAACTGTTTACAGGAGATGTCCCAGGTCTGAATCTAGGATCCAGTCCTGTGGTTAGAAAAGTAATCCATAAAGTAACTAATTGCATTTAGCTAGAAATTCACATTGAGCTCAATGTTGCATTGTGTTTGAAATTGTGTTGCCCATTGCAACAACTGTAACTACTGTACTTAAAAGTCTATTGCCTATTTGCAAAGTATTTAAACTAAATTAATTCATTCTCAGAAAGTATATTTTGTAATGTAATGTATAATGTAATTACAATGTAATTTAAAAAATAAAATATCTAAAAATAAATAGTTTAAAAAAATGTAGTAAATCAAATATGAAAAAATAAAAACAACAATTAATACATTTAAAAATTGGCATTTACAAAACCTTTGAAATTCACTGAAAAAACCATAGGTTTCAGACATGTTATAGTTAGGAATTAGCATTTAAAAAACCTTTGAAATTCACTGAAAAAACTATAGGTTTCAGACATGTTATAGTTAGAAATTAGCATTTAAAAAACCTTACAAATTCACTGAAAAAACCATAGGTTTTAGGGACAGTTATAGTTACTTGGACATTGCACTCGTACAAAACCCGTGAAATTCCCCGTTATAGTTAGTTCAGCTAACTATAACTCGTGCCCCGCAATGCACTGCTGATGACGTCACATATTACATCACTCATGACATGGTCAGTGACATCACTGATGACATCACTGATGACATCTCAAATGACATCACTGATGACATCCATGTGATAATTTCATGCATCTTCTCACACCCTAATATAACTTTTGATACACCCACTCTAAATTACAGACTGCCATTCTCAAAACCATAGACACTCCAATACCAATAACTACATACCAACTCACTGATTCTTAGGTCTACACACACATCCACTCACTCGTACAGTCACTCATACTTACAGTCACTCAGTACAGGACTATCATATGCACTCATACACCTATATAAACACTGACACACCGCCACTCATCCATAGAGGTACTCACACACCTAGTCAGTCATGCAAAAAATTAATCACACACCCATTTACTCACCTATAGAGTTATACACACACCAGCTCAATAACTCATACAAATACTAGCACATTCTTACGCTCTTATACAATAACTGATACAAGCACACACGCATCCATACAGCCACTCTCACAATCACACACTCTCACGTATAGCCTTTTAAATACTCTAACACACATATATACTTCCTTTTACATATGTAGTTACTCGCACATGTACCACTGAGATATACATTCACTCACTAACACACCCATACACACACTTACCCACCCAAGCAGTCCATCACAGACGCACTCTTCAAATCATGCACCCAGTGAATCACCCACTCACACATCTATGTACAGAGTCGCACACACCCCACCCACACAAACACTCAGGCACCCATAGATACTCAGACAACCAATCAATAACTCATATAGACACTCATGTAGCTATTCACAAACCCATGCAGCCACTTACACAGCAACAGACAGACGGATACAGACATTCACCCAGTTTAGTCACTAACCCATGCATTCAGTAAGATACGTTTAATCACTCACTTATACAGTTAGTCACGCACCTACTAAATCATCCATTCAGACACTTATACACCCACTCACTCTTCAATACGCCTTTCCCTATATATATTAAACATATTTAAACTTTACAGAAACACACAGTCACTGGATGATGTCATCAGTGATGTCATCAGTGATGTCATCAGTGATGTCATCAGTGATGTCATCAGTGATGTCATCAGTGATGTCATCAGTGATGTCATCAGTGATGTCATCAGTGATGTCATCAGTGATGTCATCAGTGATGTCATCAGTGACAGTGATGTCATCAGTGACAGTGATGTCATCAGTGACAGTGATGTCATCAGTGATGTCATCAGTGATGTCATCAGTGATGTCACTGACCATGTCATGAGTGATGTAATATGTGACGTCATCAGCAGTGCATTGCGGGGGCGCGAGTTATAGTTAGCTGAACTAACTATAACGGGGAATTTCACGGGTTTTGTACGAATGCAATGTCCAAGTAACTATAACTGTCCCTAAAACCTATGGTTTTTTCAGTGAATATATATATATATATATATATACACACATACATACATACATATATACACACACACACACACACACACACACACACATATATATCCTACTGGCGGTCGCCAGTAGGTAGTTATAGTTAGGACCCATTTTCCATAGAAAAAGCATTTGTTTTCTTAATAACTTTGGCGTCGTTTGACGAATCTTTGCGAAATTTTCAAAACTAGTGGGGCGCTCTGGTCAGCTCCTGTCTTGAAAGTTTCGGGGTGATTTGCGAAGCGGGGGCCGAGAAAAAAGGGGGGGTCCCAAAACTTGTTTTCCCCATGTTATTTTTCATAGGAAACTTTAGACACAGCTACAGCCCGAACTGCTGAACGGAATTACACCAAATTTGGCAAAAAGGTAGTGCTTGGTTCAGAAAGCGACTTTTTTTTTTTTAATTGTGTAAATCCGTTCAGTAGTTGCTGAGAAATTCAAAAAATAAAAGTTTTGATATCTAGGGACGTGGTGGATTCGTGAACCCTCCCGACCACGAGCTTCACTGTGATTGGCTGCCAACACTCCAAACCAGGAAGTGTTGGCAGCCATCTTTTGACTCGGTAGAACCGAGTCACAAGAAAACAGTGAAACAAGCATGAAAAACAAAAAGGGAGCAGAGTAGAAACACCCTGACCCCCTAGGCCTGCTCAGGGGGTCCCACAAGGACCCCCTGTTGTATTCCGCTTTAGGGGTCCGTATATAGGTTTTCCTGAATCATGTCCTTATATAGGCACAATTTGCCTTCCCCTTATATAGGCATAGAATCCCAGTCCTTATTTAGGCATTAACCGTGCACTCCAAATACAGGCATGGTCACAGACATCCGTCCACCCTAACGTCACAACGAGTTCTTAGAAACCAGACCCTTAAGCTTCGGGAGTTCCCCTAGCACAGGACTATTGATTTCTCCAAGAACTCATCTATTATGTATGAACCGTTATACCTGAAGGGTTCATTCCTGACGTCTTCCTCTGTCCGACTTCACGTCAATGCTAACATTCCTCGACACCTACCAGGTATAAATATACCTTCCCTTGCCCAAGCAAGTTAGAGGAGACCTCGACTTCAGAGGAGCCCGTATCCCGGCCTGACGCACTAAGAAGACGCTGTCATTCTTGCACGCAGACGAATCCAGCTTCGTGTTCTGACTCCCTTCGCAGGGTGTTAGAGTTCCAAGATCCGGCAGGAGATTCCCACCTCTCTCATTCTCAAGGTATGGAGCTGACTAAATCCTAGAGGGACTCTTGGCATACTAGACTTAACATACTCTTAGTCGACCATACTAGAGAATACTCCACCTACTTCTACTCTTCCCTACACCTAGACTAGGTTAGGTACATTGGGGTAGAACTAGCTTAGAGACGCATCGTATGAGTACTCGCATTCTTAGCTCATGTTATTTATGTACGTGAATATATGCTAAAAGATAATGCTAGCGCAGTATTATTTATTTCTACTGCTTACACTGTACATTATTTATCTTGCATACTGTCGTGATCATAACAGCACATATCTTACACGAGAAACAAGACTGTTCAATAAAACCCTTTTTATTGAAACGCCCGTCTTTCCTTTCTGTGCAACTCTGTAGAAACTAAGCATGCACGATTGAATGAGTGAAACTGTTATCTATTGTTTCCACGATTCCGAGACATGTTCCGCTTCTAAAGGGAAACAAAGTGGTTATGTTTTTCGGTTGCCAGAAACTACTCCCTTCTTGTTCAAGGAGTTTCTAGTGGCCTCTGAGCTAGCTGGCACAGGTAATTAAGTTTAATATAATCGATAGGACTAAGGTCGGTATGTCCCTATCTCAAACCTATAGGTTATATTATTCCAATGCGCAGAGCCTATTAGGGAAATAGGAACTACACTACACCCCAGAGCCAAAAAAAGCATTTTTTTAAATTTCGGCGGAATTCGCGTTGGGGGTCGCGAATTCCGCCGATTTTTTATTTTTTTTAAATGAAGCGCGGGCTCCACCGCTTCATTTAAATGAGGCCCCCGGGTGGGCCAGGTCCCGGGGGCATTCCTAATAAAATAATAGCGGGGCCACCACCACCTCCCGGGGCTTTCTTTTAAAAAAAAAATAACCTGTGTGGGGAGGCTCGAGCCCCCCACATCGCGGGGACCGCCACCTCCCCGGGGCTCTATTTATACTAAAATAACCTGTGGGGGGGCTCGAGCCCCCCCACACGCCCCGGGGACCGCCACCTCCCCGGGGCTCTATTTTTAATTTAAAAAAAACCTGTGTGGGGGGGGCTCGAGCCCCCCCACACGCCCCGGGGACCACCACCTCCCCGGGGCTTTGCAATGGTTGGGAGGGGGGCCGCGCAACCCCCCTCCTGGAGCTCGTGATGGCCCTGGGGACCGCCACCCCCCAGGGCCGGCTCCTGCAGTGTCCCGGGGTGCACACCCCCGGGACACTTCTATTTGCTATGGCAGGGCGGGAGCCGTGCGGCTCCGGCCCTGTCATAGCAAACTGTGGTTTGGATTTTGAAAGCAAGAGCAGGGAAACCTGCTCTCGCTTTCAAAATCCAAACCAGATTGCTTTTCCACAAGGGGAGCTGCATGTCAGCAGCTCGCCGTGTGGAAAAGCAATGCCGGCTCCCGCAGGAGGCGGGGAGCCGGCGGGACCGTGGGGGCATTGGGGCTCCCCCCACAGTCCCATTCACTGAGGCCAGGCCCCAGGGGATGGGGTCCCCGGGGCCAGAAGTGTCCCGGGAGGGGGGCCACGCGGCCCCGCTCCCCGTTAATTAAATAAATAAAAAATAAAAAAAACAAGCAAAGGACGGCCCAGGGGGGTGGGGTCCCCGGGGCCATAAGTGGCCTAAGGAGGGGGGCCACGCGGCCCCCATCCAAATAATTTTATTTAAATAAAGTCTGGCTATGCCCCGGGGGATGGGGTCCCTGGGGCAGAAATTGGCCTCGGGAGGGGGGGCCACGCGGCCCTCTTCCTGTTTTTTTTTTTTTTTTTAAATAGGGTCAGGCCCTGGGAGATGGGGTCCCCAGGGCCCAAAAAAAAATGGAAAAGGGGGGCCACACAGCCCCCCCCTTCTGAAGAAAAAAAAAACAAGCATTGGCATAGCCAATAGGTCTCGCTTTTTGGACCTTATAAGTATTTAGTTATGCAGCACAATATCCTTGGTGCAACAACATCAACTGTTGCATGGCTAAACATTTATAAGGTCCGAAAGGTGAGACCTATTGAATATGCCAATGCTTGTTTTTTTCTTTTCAGAGTTTTATATAATGCAAACTTGACCCAAAGGTATCGGGTATCAGAGCGCTTTACATGATAACCAGCTGCGTTACACGAGCAAGGACACATTCATTATTGTTGGGCACAGGGACATTAAGTGATTTGCCCAGAATCACAGGATGTGGAGCGTCATTGACGATACTCGAATGCATAATGTGCATATTTGGCCACCCAGTCTTAACGTGTTCTCTCATTTAGGACTTTCATTTCACGAGCGCTCATTAGAGCATTACATTAAACATTTAACCTTCCTAATTCCATTAGTAACCTAACCAAATATCATTTAGGTGCACCGAGGTAGAAAACAACTCAATCATCCGCTCTGGCTAAAGACCACTTTGTCTGAAAGACAGCATGTCTTGAATTCTACAAGAAAGAACAGCGAGAACTAGAGAGGGCTTTTGCTTTTGTGTTGGGTTTATACTTTGTACGCAACAAAAGTATGCACTGTCTGAATCGTGTTGCATGCAGCACAAGAGGCAGGTTACCTACACAGAATAAGGCCATCGCACGTTCCCTGTCACACGGACAGTGCTTCAGAGACTACACAGCATTTTCTTCACCCTTGTCCGATTGCTGGCTGTAACCTAAATTTAGCCCGGAGTCCTTACTAGAAGCAAAAGACTGCACCAAACTAGTTTGAGTATCCAGCCTGTGCTAGACTCAAGAAATGTCCTGTTGTCAGCTGTGGCCTCTTATACACACTGCTGAGGGAGAATAGATTTTGCAAATATACCATTAGCAAGAAAGCATGCACCTTCTCCCATGGAATTCACATTGCTGTGATCTGTCAGTGCTTGCTCATCTCCTCTTTTGAAAAAGCCTAGAAGTAAAAGCCACAATGAAGATCTCGACTTCGCTTTGCTAAAGATATGAATTTCTATTCTCACATCACAACTTTATTTATTTTTCCTGGATTTCTGCAAGTGCCAAACATTACAGACAGTCAGAGCGCACTCGCGGGAGGCATTCTATTGAGTGGGAAGCGAATCACCGTGAGAAAATATATATAAAGGGCAGAGGATAAGAGGGGTAATATGGGGTTTGGGAAGCAAAAACTAAAGAAAGTGAGGTGGGAAAAATAAATATAAGAGATGGAGATGAGAAAATCGCAAGTGAAAATATACAGCGGAGACAGAAGAGAACAAGCCCGGGAGTGGTGCGTGGTTGCGTGCGCAGTCTGCTCTTTTTGGAAGCACTGCACTCGTGCTTGTGGCGCGCCCCTGCTCGCTCCCGCAAGGTGGATGCTGTCACAAGCATGAGTGTGTGCTTCCAAAAAGAGCAGAGCGACGGCTAAAGGTCCTCGTATGTAGCGCATGCGCGCTGCGTAGGCGAGACCTAAAAAGAAAAGCCGGCATCGCGCCGGAGCCCCAACTTAAAACGCGCCACAGGGCGCGTTTGCACACTTGTCACATCAGGCCCCGCCCACTCCCTGCACCACTGTGCAAACGCGCCCCGTGGCGAGTTTTAAGTTGGGGGATTAATTCCCCTTCAATCCTGAGGGTCCCTGGGGGCCAACTAGCCCACCAGGTACCTCCAGTAAGCGCCACAGGGCTGCGTTGCAAAGTGGTGGTCCGAGGCCACGCCCCTTTTTACACCTCTCTGCAACGCAGCTATGTGGTGCTTACTGGAGATACCTGGTGGGCTAGTTGCCCCTCAGGGACCCTCAGGATTCAAGGGGACTTAATCCCCCAACTTAAAACGCACCAGGGGGCGCGTTTGCACAGTGGTGCAGGAAGGGGGCGAGGCCTCATAACAAGATAGCAATATTGCTGTGTGGGACTTACTGGAGGTAATAAAAGGGGTAGTTGGCCCCCAAGGTTGACGTAGGGGGCTAACTACCCCTCCTGTTACCTCCAGTAAATCCCACACAGTGGCATTGCTAAAAGGTGTTTGGAGGCCACGCTCACCTTTCTCCACCACTCTGAAAACGAGACTGCTATTTTATAGTTAGAAATTAGCATTTAAAAAAAACCTTAGAAATTCGCTGAAAAAACCATAGGTTTCAGGGACGTTAGAGTTAGAAATTAGCATTTAAAAAACCTTAGAAATTCACTGAAAAAACCATAGGTCTCAGGGACGTTATAGTTAGTTGGAGATTTCACTCGTACAAAACCAGAGAAATTCCACCGTTATAGTTAGTTCAGCTAACTATAACACGCGCCCCCGCAATGCACTGCTGATGACGTCACATATTACATCATTCATGTCATGGTCAGTGACATCGCAGCATTGTCGCGCTGCTTCTTGGGTGCGCCTGTAGCGGAGGCTGCAGAAGGCGTAGGACATACAAGGACAGTTTGTTTAGTCCCAAGGGAGAAGATTCGGGGCTCTGGCAGCCTTTTCCGACATCCATCCAGAGGGATGCTGGATCTTGCAGTACTTTTGCTCTCCACCAATGGGGAAGATGCACGAGGCATTAAAGGAAGGACTGTAACCGGCACCAGTGCAATATGTTGTGGCATCTGAAGAAGGAAATAATCCGCAACGCGTAATGCCAAATACTGAATAAACCTACACGACTATGAGCCGCAGTGTCCCCTGTTGTTTCTTCAAGGAGGCGACGTTTGGTGGATAATTATATATATATATGCGAATATATAACCTTGTTTGTCATTAATGTATACTTGGGTCATATGGTATATAAACCTACACTGTATTACTAACAACTCATATTACACTACCAACATCATACAACAACCAACACACTACTTTTAACCTCATCACTAACAGTCCTTCTGCATCACACTACTCTTCTCCTACTCCTACAAACTCCCTCACAGTGCTCTTCTACACTTCCTTATACCCAATGCTAATAAGAAAATCTTACCTTGCTTCAAACTCACACTATTCTCCTACATGTCACACTCCTTTCATATCACACCTACTGCTCTACTACTAGTCCATCCTTCCTTATGCACTATACTGTCCACACTTTAACATTCCAAACACTAGACTCCTCCACACTTTCTTCCTTCACCCTATTTACTCTACCCCCAAACCTTTCTTCTGCATCATAATATTCTACTCCTTACATACTTCATTCACCCTCATGCTATTCTTCTAATCATTCGCCTTCCCAAATCTTCAACACTGCTGCTCTCCTATTAAAGTATGCTTTAACTACAACACAGCTAACAAATACAATTCTAACATAAAATCACAACATAAACTAATTAATACAAAGCAAAAAAAAATACCATTCGCAAAACAAATTGCTTTAACTTACACAAAGGCGAGACCTATTGCACTTCCAATGCTTGTTGTATTACGGATCAAAGCTGGGGTCCCCTTCCAACTGCGTGATACTGTGCTAGACGTGGAGGGCAGATGCGTGCTAGTCAAGGGCGTCTTTATGGTCAATCGGTGGCAATAGGCAGAATTTACACTACTGCCACAGAACAGACCGCTTGTCTGGTGTCCTGACTCACGGGGCTGGACTACCCTTGATGATTTGTTGAGGGGGGGGCGACACTAACAGCATGCTGGATCGAGCATCCTCTCCTTGGCCTTAGGCACCGGCTACAAGACATCCTGAACACCTGCCACGCTGGCTTTGGGATTGAACTCTATAAGACATCTTGCGCAAGCATCATCCAGATATCCGGGTATACACCTTACATTCCTCCACGAACACATGCCATGGTGGACAAATCTGGTGCCCTTTTTGCCTGGCTGGACCTAACGCACAAGTTACTAACTTGTGTAACGATATATCTGTAAGAGACAGTAGTGAGTGACAGATTCCTTACCTTAGAATATCCCCAGGCGTCAGGCTGGATCCGGAAAGTTTTTGCGTAGCAGTACCCTTGCGCGTCGGTAGGCGGCGTCGTGCGGCTCCGCGTCAGTCGTCGGCATCGCCGGGATGACGTCGCGGGCAGTACTTAGACGCCGCCCCTGCGCGCTGACGTCAGTTCTGTACACGACTTTCCGCGCCAGGAACGCAGAGCCATGCAAGAAGCTGACATAGGTGTCTGAAAAATACTAGGGCCCTGAAAGGGATGTCCTTAACCCTAGAAATCAGTTCGCAGAACGGGGAGGATGGGTGGGGCGGTAAGGAATCTGTCACTAACTACTGTCTCTTACAGATATATCGTTACACAAGTTAGTAACTTGTGCATCTGAAAGAGACACATTCCTTACCTTAGAATAGATACCCCAGCAATACCAACCCCGGTGGTGGGTCTGCAAACAGATTCAGACAAGGAAGTCCCGGAGGACAGAACGGCCAAAGAAGCCGTCCCGGAGGACCTGACTGTCAAGGCAGTAATGCTTTCTAAACGTGTGCAGCGAGGCCCACGTAACTGCCTGACAGATATCCTGTAACGGAACACCGCGGCCTAAAGCCGTGGTAGCAGCCGTTGCCCTGGTGGAATGGGCACGCAGCCCAACAGGAGGCTCCTTCTTAGCCAAAGAATAGCAGGCTTTGATACACAAGGTTACCCAGCGGGAGATGGTTCTCTTGTTCACCGCCCGACCTTTTTTGGCGCCCACGTAGCCAACAAAGAGCTGGTCATCCACCTGGAAGTGTTGTGTGCGGTTGATATAAAAGGAAAGCGCACGTTTTGGGTCCAGACGGTGGAGCCTCTCTTCCTCTCTGGAAGGAGGCGGAAAGAAGGTGGGCAAAGTGATGGTCTGCCCAATGTGGAAGGCAGTAACCACCTTTGGCAAGAAGGACGGACGCGTCCTAAGAACAACCTTGTCTGGATGGACAGACAGAAAGGGAGGTTTGCATGATAGAGCCTGGAGCTCACTCACCCGCCGAGCGGAGGTGATGGCCACCAGAAAGGCTGTCTTCAGAGTTAGAAGACGAAGAGGACAGTTATGTAGAGGCTCAAAGGGAGCGCACATAAGAAAGGTAAGGTTCAAGTCCCACTGAGGCATCACAAACGGAACAGGAGGGAAGAGGTGTGTAATGCCTTTTAGAAACCTGTTAACAACAGGGGACTTGAAAAGGGAGGGCTGATCAGGAAGCCTGAGGAAGGCCAAGATGGCACAAAGATAGCCCTTGATGGTACCCAGGGCAGAACCCGGTTGGGCCAGGGAAAGAAGGAACAGAAGAACCTCAGAAAGAGGGGCAGAAAGGGGATTCACAGCCTTTGCTGTGCACCATGCCACAAACTTGTTCCATCTGCAGGCGTATACCACCTTAGTGGAGGGACGCCTGGCTGCCAGAATCACATTACAAACTTCGGGAGGCAAGTCGAAAGGAATCAACTGCCGCCGCTCAATCTCCACGCAAGCAGGTGGAGGCTGGACAGGTTCGGGTGGAGGACCGTCCCCTGCTGCTGCGACAGAAGCTCCCGAAGAGGCAGACGGATCGGGGGATCGACGCTCATACTGAGTAGCTCGGGATACCAAACTCTTCGAGCCCAGTCCGGAGCCACAAGGATGACTTGGGCCCGGTCGCGCCGAATCTTCAACACTCTGGGTAGAAGTGGTATAGGCGGAAAAGCGTACAACAGACCGCAACTCCACTCGCGACGAAAAGCGTCGCCGAGCGAGTGCTGCCTTGGAAATTCCAATGCGCAGAACTGATGAAATTGCGCGTTCTCTTCGGTGGCGAATAGATCTAACCAAGGCTCTCCCCACTGTAGAAAGAGTCCTTGCGCCACTTCTGAGTGAAGACGCCATTCGTGATCCATCATGCACCTGCGGCTGAGTTCGTCCGCCCTGGCGTTCAGGGAACCTGCCAGGTGTTGAACCATCAGGAAAATGCCCTGATGTTCCAGCCATGTCCAGAGGCGCAGAGCCTCCTGACATAGGGTCCACGACCCCACCCCGCCTTGCTTGTTGCAGTACCACATGGCGGTGGTGTTGTCTGTGAACACCTGCACTACCTTCCCTTTGACGGAGGGAAGGAATGCCTTGAGTGCAAGTCGGATCGCCCGGAGCTCAAGAAGGTTGATATGGAGCCGGGACTCCGCCGGAGACCAGAGGCCTCTGATCTCCGCCTCTCCCATGTGACCGCCCCATCCCAGAAGGGACGCGCCGTCACAACTGTGTGCTCTGGCTGGGGAAGGGAGAGGGATCTGCCCATGACCCATTGCCGGTTCGAGAGCCACCACTGTAACTGTCTTGCAGTCCCCTCCGAGATCTGAACGTGATCGGAGAGGTTGCCCTGGTGCTGCGCCCACTGGAACTTCAGGTCCCACTGCAGAGCCCGCATATGCCATCTGGCATGATCGACCAGCAGGATCCATGAGGCCATGAGGCCCAGCAGCCTCAGGGTCATCCGTACCGAAACCCAGGATAAAGGCTGAAAGATCGGAATTATAGCCTGAATATCCCGGACTCGCCGTTCGGGAGGATAGGCCCGAAACTGCGTCGTGTCCAGAACTGCTCCGATGAAAAGGAGCTGTGGAGAAGGAATCAGATGCGACTTCGGCACATTGATGGAGAACCCCAGCGAGTGCAGGAGTTCGGCCGTAGTCTGGAGGTGGGAGACTACTGCCTGGGACGAGCCCGCCTTCAGCAGCCAGTCGTCGAGGTAGGGGAAGACTGGAACCCCTGCCCGGCGCAGATAGGCTGCGACCACCGCCATCACTTTCGTGAACACCCGAGGGGCACTTGTAAGGCCAAAGGGGAGCACGGTGAACTGAAAATGCGCGAGGCCTACCGTGAACCGAAGGTAACGCCGGTGGGCCGGCAGGACGGGGATGTGAATATAAGCATCCTGCAAGTCCAACGCTACCAACCAGTCTCCAGGGTCGAGGGCAGTCAAGACCTGAGATAGGGTGAGCATCTTGAACTTCTCCTTCCGGAGGAAGCGATTGACGTTCCGGAGGTCCAAGATAGGACGCATGTCCTCCTTGTCCTTTTTGGGCACCAGAAAGTAGTGGGAGTAGCAACCACGTCCTACTTCTGGGGTCGGAACATGCTCGATGGCCCTCTTGGCCAAGAGGGCCGTGACTTCCTTCTGCAGAAGCACCAAGTGATCCCCTGACATGCGGTGGAATTGAGGTGGCATGGCTGGGGGGGTGGTATCGAAGGGGAGGGAGTAGCCCCTTCGGACAATGTCCAAAACCCACCTGTCCGAGGTGATGGCACGCCAGTGGTGAAGGTGATGGAGGACCCTGCCCCCTACTGGCGTGCTGTGCACCTGAAAGGAGGGACTAGGAGGGCTTGGAGGCCGCGGACGGGGCGGAGGCCTGACCCGCACGCTGGTTGCCCGAACCGCCACGGCGGTAGCCACGTCCCCGGCCACGCGAAGACGCTTGCTGTGCGGGCCGGTGGCTGGTCTGCGGACGTGACTGGGTGCCCCTTCCGTGGCCACGAAAGGGGCGAAAAGCAGAGGTTAGCGGAGGGCGCACAACAGAAAGGCCCAGGGACTTGGCAGTAGCCTTGAGTCCTTAAAACGCTCCAGCGCATGGTCTGCTTTGGAACCAAAAAGACCGACTCCATCAAAGGGCATGTCCATAAGTGTATTCTGGACATCACCCGAGAAACCAGTTGTTCTCAGCCAGGCGTGGCGACGCATCGCCACCGTCGTTGCAAGCGATCTGCCCAGCGAGTCTGCGGTATCAAGGCCACATCGTATGGTGTACTTTGCCGCATCCCTACCTTCCGCAATGGTGCGGGTAACCAGTGTCTGGACCTCCTCAGAAAACTGGGGCAAAACAGCCGCCACCGAATCCCACAGGGAGTGGGTATATCGGCCCAAGAGGCAAGCGGTGTCGACGGACCGCAAGCCAGCACTGGAGGAAGAAAAAGCCTTCTTCCCAAATTGGTCCAGGCGTTTGGATTCCCTATCCAGAGGGGCGGTAGGGAAGGCGGTTTGGGAGTCAGAGGCTTGGACAACCAAGCTCTCGGGGTGGGATGTTGAGAGAGAAACAAGGGGTCGCCCGGAGAAGGGCGATGGCGTCGGGCCACGTTCCTATCCACAGGAGCCCCTGTGGTGGGCTTGGACCAGGTGCCCAAAAGAACGTCAGATAGTGCATCATTAAACGGCAGCACAGTCTCCGAAGAGGAAGCTGCCGGCTGAAGCACTTCGGTCAGGAGATTAGTCCTGACAGCCACAGTAGGCAATTGGAGGTGTAAGGCTCCAGCTGCTCTTCGCAACACCGTTGCGAAATTTGCTCCCTCCTCCGTAGTAACTGGAGGAGATAGCATGCCAGTGTCAGGGGAAGTGTCTAGACCACTGGCATCCCCAAGTTCCTCTGCCCAGTCCTGATCATACTCACACTGCTGTGTGAGAGGGTCTTCCGACCCCTCCCAGCTCTCCTGGTCCTCCTCCGGTGCAAAATATGGAGGAGGAGGGACATCTGGGACCCAAGGTCTCATCGGCGCCGGAGCTGGCGTCGAGCGATGTCGGTCCGGCTCCATGTCCAGAACCGGAGAGAACCGGGGAACGACGCCGCCCGGAGCCCCGGGCGGCGGCAGGAACGGCACCGGGGACATCGGCGGAGGCGTGGTTAGGTCAACCGGCGTCGATCGGGGTTGCGGTACCACCGGGGCCGGGATCGGGGCCGGAGCCGAGGCCGGGATTAGGGCTGGCGGGACAGGCGACGCCGGGACCGGAGTCGTCGGCGACGCCGGAGCAACCCCATCAGGGCCCGCTGGGCCCGAAGGCGCACCGGAGGGACCTTGAGGCCCGAAGAGGCGGGCCATGGCCGACAGGAACTCCTGTATTTCGGCCGGAGTCGCCCCCGAACCCGGAAAGGACGGGTAATGCGGGGGCGGCTCTACAGGCACGTACAGGGCCGCGGGGGCGGTGCCGACAGGGGCCTCAGCCTTGTCGCGAGACCGGCGAGGCGAAGTCTTAGAGCGATGATGCTTCTTAGACTTTTTGTGCTTCCACTTACCCGAGGAGCGCGAAGACTTGGACTCAGACGACCGGCGGGGGCTCCGCGACCGGCCCCTCGACCTCTCACGGGACCGGGGCTTGGTGCGGCGCGGAGCCGACTGCCGGACCTAGAGGAGCTTTCGAGACCGCTCTCGCAAAGCCTTCGGGTGGAGTTTCCGGCAGTCAGGGCACGACTTTGTGTCGTGGTCTCGGCCAAGACAGTAGAGACACTCTAAGTGCGGGTCTGTGATCGACATCATTCGACCACAGACGTCGTATGGCTTGAAGCCGGGCATCCCTACTGACACCTAGAGTCGATGAAGACTCGAAAAGAAACAGTGAAAAATTCACCAAAAATGTAGTCGGAAATTGACTAGGGCACTGCTCTTCCCGGATCTGCGCTTACTGGCGCGGAAAAAGAAGAACTGACGTCAGCGCGCAGGGGCGGCGCCTAAGTACTGCCCGCGACGTCATCCCGGCGATCACGACGCCGACGACGGACGCGGAGCCGCACGACCCCGCCTACCGACGCGCAAGGGTACTGCTACGCAAAAACTTTCCGGATCCAGCCTGACGCCTGGGGATATTCCAAGGTAAGGAATCTGTCACTAACGTGTCTCTTTCAGATTCAGTCTGCCCTGCCCTCACTTCGCCTGACTTGCAGCATATATACCCATACTGAAGCAGATATACATGCAGCATTCACAACACATTATGCTCAACTTTATGGACATGATTCAAACGTTAAGGTCGAGGCTATGGCAGCCTTCTTTCACAACCTCCTGTTGCCACGCATAACCCCGGACTAACGACAAAAACTTGCCCTTCCTATCTCCGTAGAGGAGATCAATGGAGTTATGTGTTCCCTTGCCACTAACAGAACCCCAGGCTCGAACGGCCACCTCATCTAATCTCAGGCTCTCTCTGACTTCCTCACACCACATCTGGAACAACTAGTTAACGCAGGGGTGGCGGAGGCCCATCCCCAATCGTTGCTTCGGGCAGATACAATGATACCCATTCCCAAACCAGGCACAGATGCCTCTGTTATTTCCTCGTATCAACTTCTAATGATGCTTCATACAGATTACAAATCCTCAGCAAAACTGTGGCTGAACATCTACTTCCTTTGATCCCATGCATGATGCATATCAACTAGAATGGGTTTGTGCCAAGTAGGAAAGCAGATCTTGCCTGCTTTACAACTATATAGGGGCACAAAGCAGGCCTGCCCAATACCATCTCTTCTATTCTTGCTTGTCATAGAACCGGCGGACATGCATTTGCACCGGGGGAGGGGGGGGGAAGATACCGCTCGGTAATATAACTCACATGGTATCTTTACACGTAGAGGACATTGCTTTAGATCTGGGACACGAGAGTGGACCTTCGACATTACTACCACCCTTGCAAGCTTCACTGAGATCTCCAGGTTTCACATCAATTGCCAAAAATCCTGTCTCGTCCAGTGTTTAATTTGTAAATGAAAGCGTGCTAGTGCCCGAAGCGCTGCTAAGAAGCCCGCGACCAGTGCTATTAAACATGTGTGTGCTGAATACCAAGGCTGCAGTCTTAAATCCAGTTTATGCCTCATTAATCTACTAGCAGGCAATCTCTTCCCCTTTTTTCACTCTTGGAGGATCATTCTTTCTCCCTTTGGGACGTGTTTTCTGTCTTTTGCTTCCTTCGTCTCGCCGAACTGTGTTTTTCCCCCCTCTCAGTAAGTATCTGGCATGGAAAATTAAGTGCCGGTCCCCAAAAATAATTGCCAGTGGGCCCAAAAGCAACTACCGGCTCAAATTAAGCACTGGTGTTGTCCCCTTACAACCACAAGCGGAGGACCCTGATGTGAACAGGTTGGGGTGGGTGGACTGCTGCCCTGGTAGCCGGAAATGTTTTTATACCTTGGGAACCAGATTTATCACGACGAGGAGACCCTTTGGGACTACACACGTGGCACCCTCTTCACATGAACCATAAGGCCTGTTGCAAAGATGAAGGCTCTTTCTAGACAGTTCGTTTTTGCATTGGGAGAAGACAGTTTTTATTGCCCTGGAAGTTCATTAAGAGACATTATGTTCAGGTCCTAAAAGTGATGCAGCAAATTGGTGGTGATAAGGAGACTGAAATTGGCTCACAGCTGACCCGCATGCTATAAACCTAGAAATGGGAAAATTAAAAGCAGGACATTGGTTCATGCTCCTTGGTTGCGACAGACCGCTCCACAGATTTGTATAAAACCCCACAATGGCAAAAAATGCAAAATCTATAAAAAATAAAAAAAACTTCCACTTGGCAACACTCAAGAGTACTTGCACTAGTTAATTGCCTTCAGCTGTGGGTTTCTTGTTAAACACAACTGAGTAGCCCTCAAGTGCAATCTCGACAATGTCTTCCATCTTTGCAAAGCTGTAGTTCTTCCAATGAAGCCAGTCTAGCTCTCTTCCTGCTGGGGCCGATTCACCCTGATCAACCTGGCTTCACACCTGGTAGAAGCAAGTCACTAAGCTTTCGAAAACTGCCCCTTGTTTTGAACTATCCCTTACTGAAAGTCACAGCAAATACCTGAAAAAAAAAACTCACTGCCCCTGGCTGGAGATGGCCATTTGTACTTTAAGAACATGGGCTACAGAGACTAAAGTAAAGCATGTACAAGATTATTCTACTTACACCGGACAGCCCAGGTGCACAGAGTGGATCAATTCTTAGTCCTGATAAAGTTCACAAGGTTCCCCCATCCCCACTTCCTTTCAACTTAGTGATGAAACCAATGGCAGTGATGGATAGGAAGGAGAAACAAGTGCTAGTAACCAGGCTGTATGAACACTGACAATCTTGCTGAATGAAGATAAATCACTTTATCTTCAAAAAGGCAGGTGCAGACTTTGAACCATAGCTACAACTGCCAGAACAATTTTACCAGATGCCTGGCTTGAAGGCGAACAGATAAATCATGCCTATTTCCACTGCAGGTCTAAACTGCACAAGACGTCCACGACCTACCAGAGCTGGCGCTGAAATGGGAGCTACATTCATTCTGATACCTTGATATCCCACTGTGTCACTGAGATCACAGAGGGGAACATAAGCTAGATACCAACAGCTTCAAAGAATCCATTCAATTTTGGAAAAACCACAGCTGTCTACAATTGGTATGATAGGTCTAAAAAAGTATCATATTCCAGTTTTTGTACTTTTGTGACTGCACCACTGAAAATGCCTAAACAAATTTTAAAACATAAAGGGCCTTCTGTTGGGCGGATGAAAGAAACTGTTGCGGAAAGGAACCGCCCGACCTTAGGTCAGCGGTTCCAACCGCACTAGTACAATGCGACTGCTAAACATCCATTTCACAATGGAAGCTTGTGCAATTGTGTAACATCAATGTGTACTCAATGATTAAGTAACATCGATCATAAATGGCAGAAAGTATGAATGCACATTGTTCAATGAAAAACCAATAAACACTTTTAAAACATTTATTTAGAGACCATCCATGTGGCTATGGACACTGAATAACATTCTCATGCTACAAAGGATTTAGAGTAACCCGTCACTTTCTACAAACCCAACAATGCTGTCTAGCAGCACCAATAAATCTTTAAGATGCCTAGAGCTCTAAACGAATTGCCTTTTGTATTTCCCATCTCTGGACTATTATTGAGTAATTAATATTTTTGTTCCGCCTACAACAGCATACAACAGAGCAGACCCCATCGACCAACTTCACACGAATTATAGCAGTCCTTTCACAAGTAGCACATACACAAAGTAGTTATCTTCAGTTCAATGGCCTACTATTGAAATGTGGGCTTTGAGATCAAAATAGCACTTTTTGATTTTAGCCAAGGTTTTCTTTTTGACTGACAAGGGACCCGCAGATTACCCCACAATAAATTTTGCAGAAGCCATGAAAATACAAACACGCACTGACAAAGCCAAAAGGCTGAAAGCCAATGCCAGAACTATGGGCTTCGCCAACATATGTTTTTTTTTTACTGATGTGTATATAAAAACACACGTGCATCAATTTCCCTGTATTTCTTTATAAATCCAGGAATTAAATAGTACACTTCTTTTGAATTACTGCCCCAGGTGCCACCAAGGGTTTCAAGTATAGTGTTGAACACTGTCCAAGTTTTCAAACTGCACAATTAACATCCTTGAAAGCAGCAAGGCTCTACACACTTTAAAAACTACCTGTTACTGCTTACACAAGGTCTGTGTACTTGGAAACATGGGTATGCAAAAATGGCTTATCAAAATACAAATCAGATCATGGGTTTAATAAATCACTAATAAAAATGTTGTATTGTACACGGCTACAGTACATTTTTCAATACAAAATGTGTAAAATACTACTTGCAACTCAGTTCCGACACAAACAAATGTGGTTAAATACAGTTAAAATGATAACAAAATGGTTAAATATAGGCACAAATATAAAAGAAACTGTAGCCTTACAAAGGGAAATACCAGCACAACACTCTGCTTTGAACTGAACATCCTCACTCGGAGGCACCCAATTGATACACATTCAACGTACACATTACCCAGAATTACGAATGTAAAAATATTTCACAGAAAGAAACTAACAGATTATACATATTGGGTAGTCTCTTTTTTACTAAAGTTTGTGAAATCAACTATACATACCTACAACGCAGCTCACAGCCAAGCAGCATCAATAACCCCAATGAAACCCTTACCATTGCCCAATACGAAACACCTACCACCTCCCAAAAGGATTATGCACTAACCCTTTCTCCAAGGCACAAATTCTGCAGTGGCATTTCTGTGCATGGCCAGGTGAAAGCCAAGGCTGAAAAGAAGCCGCAGATGGTGGTGCAGATAGGTAACTGGAGAATCGCTTTAACAGCCTGAACAGTCAAAATACTGCTCAGGAACACAGGCTTAGTCAAACATCTTCCATGATGTTACCCGCTTGGAAGCAGTGTTAATGTATTCCTTATTTGCCACACTGACAAATATTCAAGTAAAAATGTACTGCTAGCCGCAGCTCATGATGCAGATGCTATTAAGAGTACAAGCCCATAAAGCCTCAGAAGGGCTGTACATATGAGAAAACAGGGCAGAACCTGTTTGGGGTGATCTGTAAAGCGGGGCAGAGAAAAGGGGAGGGGGTCTCAAAATGCTTTCCCCCCATGCAACTTCAAAATGGAAAATGGGGCTAATTAAAATTTTTCTTGCATGTGGTGCCCTCGTGTAGGGGCAGGATCACCACCAAAGTTCACCCAGCGAATTATGAGGGAGCTCCAGGAGGTGAAGCTCCCATCAAAAATATTGCATTAACCTCACCCTGTGTCTCCCAAGTACTATTGACGCATGACTTGGGGAGACTTTTAAATCCATCATAAGTATTCCCAGAGCTGGGGCTTGGTGCACGGCACTTCGGGAGTGCAGGGACTTCTAGTGGTTAGACCTATGGCTGCATTATGTGGCCTGACGTGCTAAAGGAACGACTCAGACATGTGTTTAATGTGGTTTTGAATAAAAATGCTTAAGTGATCATTTTGTTGATGAATAATGCAATGCTTATTGATAATGAATGCATTTAAACATAATTACTGAATCCATTGGTTTTAAAGGTGAATCTTAACGTGATGACGGACTTACATTTTAATGTGATGCTCCCTTGACAAAGCCAACAGGCCTACCTTATTTAACGTGACTACTCCTTATATGGGGATATGGTATCTGATATGGGGGGGGGATGGGGAGTGGGGGGGGGTGCGTTGGGCAGAGAAAAAACACTGACTGGATAATGATTGAGTGTTGCTGCCTGTCAGCAGATGGAGATTACTAGCACACGCCACCTCGTCTGACTGCTCCGTTTTACTACCCGGAGAGAATCAAGTGCTACAATGGTGTACACAGTAAGGACACGATTGTGGACCTATTACTTGTGCAGGCCTCACATCCTGCACAACGAATAACCGCATTTCTTACACAAATACTTTATTGAAAAGTTCACTGAAAAAATACCATTTAAAATGTTTATATTGCTAATTAAATGTATTTGAATAGGATTCATTTCATTTGATTTTAATGCTGGATCCTAACCTGTAGGTGTTATTGTACTGACCTTTTGACAAAGCTAACAGCTCTACATTATATACTGATTTTGTAATCCCTTGAAAAAGCCAGTAGGTCTGCCTTAAATAAATAGTAACCCTTTTAGGTCTCGCCTTGGCAGTGCTTGTGCTGGCTCTTCGAGAAATGATGTATTCAGGTATGGACTTTAAGCTCCGCCCATCTTTACAATTAGCTCCTCTTCCGGTCCTTTGAGAATTGGGGCTTTCGATTCGTCAATAGGCTTAGTAGTCCCTCCCTCCTGCTACCTCCCATGAGGACAGCCCCTCTTACATGTGTCCTTACTCTCTAGCTTCCATTAACAGTTAGGGAGAACTATTTACTTAATTAATGTCTTGCTGGAGCAGGCACAACATGCTCTCCGAGTGCATAGTAATGGCGGGCGCTTCTTTTATATCCAGCCCCACACAGCACGGCTTCGTTAATCAGCGCTTTAGCATGGCGTCCACCTCCCTCGGCTCGGATTTTCAATATGAACGTTGTTTTAAGGCACCCCGCGCTGCATCATTAGCGGGCGCTTATTTTCATTTCCAGCGCGCCATGCACACTTTCATTTTCACAATGGTGGCCACGCCCCTTTCTTTCTGCGCGGCTCGCCGTATTCAACATCTGAGAGGAGTAGTTTGAATTTAGCTGTTCAGAATAATTTGTGGGTAACTTCCGTGGTGCTTAGGAACCCAGTGTTTCAAATGAGAAAATGCTGCCAGGGGCATGGAGTCAAACTGCACTCTGTTCGGGGTCAAGCTGACATGATATTTTTAAACAAAACATAGGGATCCACCCCGAGAAAGGTTCATAAGGGTGTGTTTCCTGTTATGACAGGACGCACGCAGTGTTTGCTTAAATACCCCTCACACACCAAAAGGGCCCTTGGTGTCATGCTTCATCATAGGGGTCTTCCCGCCCCGCTGCGGGACGGGGCGTGCTACGACCAGCGACTACGCGGGAGCACTGTTTTTATAAACTATGTGTGGTGTAGGGGTAGTGAGAGGAAGGGTCAGAAGTGAATGCAAAAATAGTGAATTAAAAAGGACCTGGCCTCGTAGACTTAGAAATTTTAATACGTCGTGGAGGCTCGTGCTATTAAAAAAGTGGTTCGGAGATGTCCTGCGTATAATGTGCGGATACTCCTGATCAAGTCAACATGTTTCGAAGCATCAAGGCTTCTTCATCAGGACTAGGAATGATCCCTTCAGTGCTCACTATGTTGCTATCAAAGCGTAATAGAAAAAGTGTGCTATATACAAAACGATAAAAATGCAACAATCATGCACTTTATATTACCCAATCAGTATTTCAAAATGTAAATCTGTAAAAGAGAGAGCATGGTTAGTTACACAATTGCGCCTCCCAAAAGCGCAAACACATTAGAGCCTGTAAATACAAAAGTGATTACGATATCATTAGCCTTAGTTGTAACTCGAAAAACAAGCGCTGTGACCTGTTTAGGAAAAACGGGACAAAAACGAAACACACACACAAAACAGAAAACACACTCTCTATGTTAGAGATCGAGGTAACTATAAAAGAGATGTCCATAGGTTGGTACATACTAGAATATGTAGGAGACAATGCTCCATGAGCCTTCTGAACGGGTGGGAAGGATGTTGCCACTGTATTCTGTTTGGTAAAAAGAAAAAGAGAAGGAGGGAAAAAGGAAAAAAGGAAGTTGGAATCCAGTGATTCGAGGGAAATTTGAGACAACTAGTGTCATTGATGCCCTTCGCGGCTATGCCGTACTTACGTAGCAGTCAACACTACCTCACTCAATCGCCAACCCGCGGCTCCGTTGTGTAAGGAGATCTGCGAGGGGCGCCCTATTTATGCGGACGTTAATTGATATTTAATTATACACAAATGGATGCACCTGCATCTGACTTTCGAAAGGAACCGGATGTGGATGACCGTTCATTTCCTGTGACTGATAAGTCACAAAGACTAGAGCGGTAATACTAATGAATAGATGACCATATCATCGATGCACTCTGTTGTTTGGACTATACTAGTCCATGCCTTTTTGGGAACCTCTGTGGTAGATAGCCTAGCCTTTCCTTTCCCTTCCTTTTTCTCTCTTTTCTCTTTTTCTCTTCCTTCTTAATCTTTATTTTACATAAGCTTATTTATCTCTAAGGAAGTTGAGAAAAGCAAGAAGTAGTGTCTATATTTCTGGAGCCATACGTACTCCCGAGTTAGCCTTCACATTCTGTGGACATTAACACGAATCCGGGCCAACCATCATGGAATTATAATTTGAATATGTTAGTGGTAACAGTACTTTTTATGCGTACCCCTTTGGGGTATTGCGTCTAACCACACCCGTAACTTACCCCTAATTGATTTTGAAATCTGAATTACTATTCAGATTCACGATACTCTCCTTTTTACAATCCTTTTTACTATCTTTTTTACAATTTTTACTTATGAGAGATCGTGAACGTCGTCGCGGCCAGTGTATCGATATTCTGATTAAATCATTTCCAACTCCACAATAATGGCCATCACCCCAAATTATCTACGACCTCAGTGGGTGCTGTCACTTTTATCCAACTTTTTTACCAAACAGAATACAGTGGCAACATCCTTCCCACCCGTTCAGAAGGCTCATGGAGCATTGTCTCCTACATATTCTAGTATGTACCAACCTATGGACATCTCTTTTATAGTTACCTCAATCTCTAACATAGAGAGTGTGTTTTCTGTTTTGTGTGTGTATGTTTCGTTTTTGTCCCGTTTTTCCTAAACAGGTCACAGCGCTTGTTTTTCTAGTTACAACTAAGGCTAATGATATCGTAATCACTTTTGTATTTACAGGCTCTAATGTGTTTGCGCTTTGGGAGGCGCAATTGTGTAACTAACCATGCTCTCTCTTTTACAGATTTACATTTTGAAATACTGATTGGGTAATATAAAGTGCATGATTGTTGCATTTTTATCGTTTTGTATATAGCACACTTTTTCTATTACGCATTGATAGCAACATAGTGAGCACTGAAGGGATCATTCCTAGTCCTGATGAAGAAGCCTTGATGCTTCGAAACATGTTGACTTGATCAGGAGTATCCGCACATTATACGCAGGACATCTCCGAACCACTTTTTAATAGCACCAGCCTCCACGACGTATTAAAATTTCTAAGTCTACGAGGCCAGGTCCTTTTTAATTCACTATTTTTGCATTCACTTCTGACCCTTCCTCTCACTACCCCTACACCACACATAGTTTTATAAAAACAGTGCTCCCGCGTAGTCGCTGGTCGTAGCACGCCCGTCCCGCAGCGGGGCGGGAAGAACCCTATGATGAAGCATGACACCAAGGGCCCTTTTGGTGTGTGAGGGGTATTTAAGCAAACACTGCGTGCGTCCTGTCATAACAGGAAACACACCCTTATGAACCTTTCTCGGGTGGATCCCTATGTTTTGTTTGAATCTCTAGAGGAGGACGTATCCACCTCCAGTGCCCTCTAAGGACACTACCTCTTCACTCCCTAATCCTGTTTTTTGTAGCATGATATTTTTAAAACCATATTTCCGAATCGGTTCAGCCTCCGCCTCCCGCACTTGCAGGACCGGGAACCAGACGCGCTCCTCCCCTTGCGCAGCTGCAACTTTTTCCAGACCGCAGGCATTAATTTATCTGGCTCATCTGGGACTGGAGAACTGCCCCAACCAGTCTGGACGGGGCCACGCTGCAGCGATACTAGTTGGATTGCAGTGCTCGCCTCCCTATGAACCCTACACCGAGAAGTGGCTTCTACCGGCAATGGCACCCATTCAGCAAATTATTTATCCTAGCTGGAAGCTTAGGTTGTGGGCGCACGCGGACACACGTCTGATAGAGATTCGCTGTGGTAAAGGCAATTTACACGATTGCATCTCCCCAGCCTGTCCAATCTACCACCACCTGCTACCCTTTGCTGCTGATTTTTAGCGCTTCGGCAAAGGCGAACAGACTATTAACGTGCAGTGCACACTTTGCCTGCAAGAGACATTATTTCTTTTAAGGTTGAAGGTCAAACGCGGCTCATCTACATAAATAAGCACCCACGTTGCAGAGTGCCTCCACCCAATTCTCGCCAGATTCTTTTGTCATTCCCGCTGATGTCTCCATTTCAGCAGAAGAGGGCGGCCTTTCAAAACTCGGTCAACCTCAGGAAGAGGTCCCAAACTATGTACACCCGATTCCTTAAATATTACTTTAAGGAGGCTGTGTTAAGCTTGCCCAGATGGCAGATGACATGCTGAGTTTACATTCTGGGGGCAGAAACGGAGATAGACTTTTTCCTATAATGGCCTGCATATGTCGCAACTGTTCCATGTTTGCTTAACACCAGTCTTCTCTCTCTATTTAATACTGTATTACAGTATACTTGCAGTCCTTCATTTACAATTGGAAATATAAAACTTCAAGCACTGCAATTAACAAGCATTTGCAATGCAATAGGTCTCCCATTTGCAAGAGTTTGAGCTATTGGCATTGTAAATGACTGTTATTTACGTGGTTTGAAAACCTGCAAATGGTGCGTAAACATGCAGGCTTTCAAAACCTATTTGGAGTATGGGGTTCAGGATCCACTAAGGGTCAAATGTGATTGGAGGGAGCCACCAAATGTATGTATATAATGCGCAATAATTTTGGCAGGATCAGAAAATGGGTCGAGATGGGTGTCCGCGGGGGGAGGGGGGGGGGGGGGGGAGGCGCTCAGGGCCTGGTCAAAGAAGGATTTTCATGGACAAGTCATTCCCTCACCAAACCCTACTATGCACAGCTTTTGCGCTTAACAGAGGTCTTTGCGGACAGGCCAGTCCCTCCTCAAACCCTATTGCACACAGTTTGCTCCTGTGTGCAGAGAGTGTGTGTGTGTGTGTACACAGCCCACTCCCTTCTAACATCCAAGCTCCATTTATCAGGAAGATTCTAATAGACACAGCTCTCTGCGCCACTCTTTCTACATACTCAAGCTTCCTTATGTAGTCAAAGCCCTACTACGTACAGTTAGGTATGGAAATAATATCTTACTTTACATTTTTTTTAATAAAACTTTAGAAATTTACTGAAAAAAAAAACGAAGGTTAAAGTGACGTTATGGTTAGGTGAAAATATCAATTATGTTATGTTAATAACTTTTATAAAGCGCAGCGGTTACCCAAGGGTGTCCTGGCGCTAGCAAATGAATCCTGAGGGCAGAAGACAAGGAGGAAGAAATTATTCAGAAAAGAGCCAGGTCTTTAGGCCCTTCCTAAAATTTAGGAGATCCGTGGCATCTCTGAGGCAAAATGGAAGGGCGTTCCAGGCCTTCGCCGCGCTGACAGCAAAGCTTCAGCCCCCCCACAAAGCAGTCCTTCTGAGTGGAACCGAAACCAGCTTGGCACCTGTCGAGCGGAGTGCTCTGTTCGGAGTGTACGAATGGAACAGCTGGTTCAGGTAGTCTGGGCCTTTGCCGTGAAGGGCTTTGAAGACCATGCAAAGGGATTTGAAACGCACTCGACTCCGTATTGGGAGCCAGTGAAGATTACTTAATCCATTGGAGATGGAGGAGAATTTGGGTGTACCCGTCAGAAGTCTTGCTGCTGCATTTTGCAGCAGCTGTAATTTAAGACTTTTCTGTTGGATATTCAAATACAAGCTGTTACAGTAGTCCAGCCTGGATAACACCAAGGCTGTGACCACTGTTTGTCGACTACTCAGGGGTAGGAATGGCATTACCTTGGCATTACCTTCCTCACTGTTCTAAGCACGTAAGTGGTTGAAGATGTCACTGCATTGACCTGATCCCTGAAGGTTAGTCTCTCGTCCACAACTACCCCCAGGTTTTTTGCCTTTTTTGAAGGCGTGGGGAGAGAGCCCATCGAGTCTGGCCACCAGCCTGGGGTCCAGAAACTAGTGTCCTTTCCAAACAGAAGGACCTCAGTCTTGCCCGAATTAAGCTTTAGGCAGTTCTCTGCCATCCATTTCCCAACAGATTTCATGCATGCTTGGAAACCTTTGTCTATGCCTACATCCTGGCCCGGGAGTAATGACACGACAATTTGGGTATCATCCGCATAGGACGTGAGACCGAACCCAAATGATCTGACAATGGGGGCCAAGGAGGAGACAAACATTGAAAAGGGTGGGTCTAAGGGAGGACCCCTGTGGGACCACACAAGGAAGCGAAAAGGGTTTGGATTGACAGCCACCCAGTGCCACAGTGTGTCTTCTGTCGGACAGGAAGGAACTTAGCAGCGCCCAGGCTTTAGATTGGATCCCGCACTCCTTTAGACGGTCCATCAAAATACCATGATGGACCGTGTCGAAGGCCGCCGACAGGTCCAACAGGATCAGTGCTGCCCTCCCCCCTTGGTCGACGGCTACTCTGATCTCTTCTGTCGCCTTGATAAGAGCAGACTCAGTGCTGTGGCCCCCTCTAAACCCGTACTGGGAGGGGTCCAATGCTTGTGTTGCCGCTAAGTAAGAACTAAGTTGGGTGTTAAGGACTTTTTCTATCAGTTTAGCCGGTAATGGAATGCGCGAAATCGGGCGGAAGTTATTAGTGTCTTTGGGGCCCAGGCTCGGTTTTTGCAGGGGCAGTATGGAGGCCACTTTCCAACAGGTGGGGAGGTGCCCTGTTTCACACATTCCCTCAAAAATGGCCGACAATGACCGAGCAATGGGACCGGGGGCTAGTTGAGCTACTTCTACCGGGCAAGGATCATGTGGAGATCCTGATTTGGCGGCCACGAGTAGCTGCTCCAAATTATCCGGGGATACTGGCCTAAAACTATCTAGGGTCTCAGTGGAGACTTTTAGGGGCTTACGTTTCTCATTGTCCTGGTCCAGCGTGGTACTATTAAGGCCACAAAAGGCTGAGAAGATGGTTTCCACTTTGCTAACAAAAACTTAGCAATCTCTTCGCAAAGGTCTTGGCTTGCTTCAACCATCGCTGGGCGTGGAGTGGCCAGTCTAGAGACCGTTTTGAATAGTTCTTTGGTCGAGTTTTTCGCTAGATCTATGCGTGCCACATAGAACTCGTTTGGCTTGGTGGATAAGTTGTTTGTATTTGAGTAGACCCGTTTTATAAAGTATTTTATCTGATTCTTTATAGTCCTTTCTCCAATTTCGCTCAAGCCGTTTGCAGGTAAGTTTGTGATTTTTCAGAGCTTCAGTGTACCATGGGGCTGATGGGTGGTCTTTTTGGGAGGACAGATTTTTTTGGGAGCTAATTTGTCACACGCCTTCTCAAGCCATTTTGTGTATATCATGGCGGCTTCTTCCACTATATCCGGCATCTGATTGTGCGTGGAGGTAAGAAGCTCTTGTAAAGCCGTTGCTTCAATATTCTTCCAGGCCCTGGTGATTATTCGACCTCTTGGGTGAGAACCATTTGTAGGTCGGATGGTAAATGATAGCTCAAATCGGGCAGCCACATGATCGGACCATGCAAGAGGCCTGTAAACTGTAGGCCTGGGTGGTTGGAGAAAATACCATCCAAGGTATGTCCTGCCAAGTTAGTAGGGCCAAGAACCTGCTGCTTCAAATCTGCACTGTTCATAGTGTCTAACAGTGTCCTTGTATCAGGGTCTGTTGAGCTCTCGAGATAGAAGTTAAAATCTCCCAGTATTGTGTAGGCATCTGTACAAATACCTTCTTCTAGGATGTTGCTGAATGAGGCTAAAAAGGTATTCCTAGCTCCCGGTGGTCTATATAGGAGAATGCCTTTGAAAGAATAATAATAGTGTAACATTTGAAATTAAAAGGAGAAAAAAAACTGACATTTTTACTGAGCTAACAAGAACTTGCGCTTCCGCCACGAACTGCATCACTTCTGTTCAATGACATCATTGATGACATCACCGATTAAATTAAACAGCACTTGCTTGGATAATGTCCTCTACAAACCAATACAGCTCTTCATGGAGAAGCCACTACCTCAAAACATCCAAGCCTCATTAGGTGGCAAAGTCCTAAATGAGCACCGTCTTCACCCTGTAGACAACTCTTTAAAGAGTCTCCAAACCTTCCTGCAACCCAAACCCAATTATGTGGCTAGGCCTGTACTATGCATAGCCGACTACATGTGCACAGCTCTTTGCCTAGAGCCCACTCCCCCCAGAAACCCAAGTCTCATTTGGCAGCCAAGCCCCTACTACACACAGCCTTCGTCCTTATCACAGCTCGACAGAGGTCACTTCCTCCAGAGACCCAAACCCCATTTGGTGCCTAAACTCCTACGCACAGCATTTACCCTGTGTACAACTCTTCACGGATACCCACTCCCTTCAGACAGCCTGGAGACAAATAGTGAAGCCCCTACAAAACACAGCTTTCATCCTGTACACAGGTTTTCGCAGAGATCCGACTCTTTCCAGGCACCCAAGCCCCATTAGTTGGCCAAGCATGTATAATAACGTGCACTCAGCCGTACAAAAAGTATAGAAAATTTGCTCTACATGTACCTTACTAAAAATACATTTAAGAGTTTAGCAAACTGTCACACTCATTGGAGGTTATTAATGATGTCATTATGGCATGAGTGATATGATCTCGCATATTACAAGCTGTGAATGGCGGGGTGCAAGTTAAAAATAGCTCAATAAACTGGTGAACTTCAACTTTTTTTTAAATTTAAAATTGTACGTTCCAACTAACATTTTTACCCATCTCTAACAGCACTTTAACCTTTGGCTTGTTCAGTGAATACACATGCACACAAATACCATGGCATCCTGCATCTGCTTCGTACTTTTCCTCCGCTTCTCCTTATGACTACTTCATTCAAGGATCCAGAAGTTGGAAGCAGAGGTAGCAGCTTCATTTCCTGTTTGGCCTTGCAGCACCTTGTTTCCACTGCTGCAATCTAGGACTCTAGCTCCTGCCTGGAAAATAGGTCTCTCACCCTCATCTCCATGCACGGGGGTGTCTTCCAATATCAAAACTTTCTCTATTAATGGAGGGTTGGCTTTAGATTAGAGGGATGCCAGAGCATTTAGCAAAAGCTATTTAAGGTTCTAGGCGTCACTCTAACCTGAAGAATTATGATTAACACTGGAAAACCTCCAAACGTTGTGTTCTGTTAGATCCTTATCTCCAGTAAAATGTGAGACTACTGCTATCTTACATGCTAGGTTTCAGAAAAATGTGGCGGTCTCTTCCCGGAGAGCTCAGTTGGCTACAATTACAGCATGGATGAGATCTTGGAGAGGATAGACAAGGAGGAGGATCTGGTATGGAGGCTACTGAGAAGTTATCTTGAGACTAGTGGTCGGCCCTGTTCCTCTTTGGTATCTCCCTCTAGAACGGATATCTTTGCAGGGAGTACCAGTTACCTTTCAAACCTCTACTGTTCATAGATTTGAAGAACATATCTATGAAGATGGCATTTCTAGAGACTATTGCATCTGTCAGAAGATTTGGGGGCTTTATTATGCAACCCCCCCATTTTTGTCTATGTTAAAACAGTGGTATTCTTCACACCCAGATTTCTTCCTACGGATGACTACAGGATGTATAGGAAAACAGGAAATAAGACTTCCTGTAGTTTTTCAATTACTGATTTTTTTTTTTAGATTTTTTTTTATAATCAACTTTGATTTTTGAGTAAACAAAAAACATTACAGCACAATTAGTCATTGGCACTTTAGCGAGTACCTGCGTTGGTTGCGTGTAAACATGCATATCGGTCCAGTTCCACAGTGCATAGACAATACAATCAATGTGATTAAAAAGACATAAGATCCAATCATCCTAACTGATTTAACCATTTGCCCCAGATCCTTTTGTGTTTGGGAGGGCACCCCCTGGCCTCAAATAAGGGGGTCTCTTGGGCAGCACAACCATCCACTCCCCTACGCCATTTAGCTAACCCTGGGGGGGTCAGATGGTGCCCATGCCGTGGCTATGTCGCATTTAGCCACCATAGTAGCCATCCCCAGGAAAAGTTTGTATGCTCGAGACCCATCTAAGCCCTCCATGACTCCCAGGATAAGGTGTAGGGGGTTATGGGGTACCTGCCAGCCCAGAACTTGTGTGAGTTCAGATTCCAGTGTTTCCCAGTATGGGGTAAGGCGAGGACAGGACCAGACCATATGATAAAAGTCAGCCGGCTCTTGTCCGCAGCACGCGCAGTCCAGTGAAGGACGTAAGCCCGACTTAGAGAGGCGCTCTGGGGTAAGGTAGGCGGCATGGCGATAATATTGTTGAATTAAGCGGAGTCTGGCTGAGGTGGTAATGGTCTTGGGGGCCATAAGAGCGTCACACCAGTCCTCCTCCAGGGGGCCCAACCACCCCTCCCACTGGCGTCTGAGCTAGTTGAGCGTTGTTGGGCCGTTATTAGTTAGGGAGCAGTATATCCTTGATACTCCCATCATGCCCTGTGCCTCCAGAGGACTAAATTCGGGAAGTGTGGTGCCGGTTGATAAATGTGTTTTGAGGGCATGTTGTAGCTATAAGTATTTGTAAAATTGTGAAGCATGGAGGGTGTAGCATCCTTGCAAGACCTGGAATGTTCTGATGCGGTCACCCACCCATACATCACCTAGCCACGATATACCAATGTGGTCCCATCCTTTGAACCCCTCTAACGCAGCCACTTCCCCCAGCCACAAGCCCTGCCAGAGAGGTACGCACCACTGGGACTCTGGCACAGCCAGGGCTCATTTTGGACCACCATTTCAAGGATCAACAGTCACTGGTGTTGGTGCACACACCATGATTGTTACTGCAGTCTGCCATATTAGTTTTATTTTTTGGAGGCAGACGGGATCATGGCTATGTTACGTTCGTGGCTTTTTTGTGCGTCTCAATCACAGTGGTGGAAAAGATACGGATTTCTTTTTTGTAAATGCGCCACATATGACATGGTTTTTGTAAAACTGTTGTTGTGGGAGCTGCCAGGCCCTCACCATTATAACAAACACTGGCCAAATATTTTTAGAGTCTCAAAAAGCACACATTACCACAGAAGTCCCTGGTAGATAAACTAAATAATGATCAGTTATTTGGATTGTGATCCACCGTGTACACTTTATTAATCACAAGATGCGTAAGGTGGTATAACTTTGCCTGGAATCAGTCATTTCATATTATCAAGCAGATAAGACGGCAGTAAATTGCAGTCCAACAATAATCTGCAGACAACTGTTCAGTTTGATTACCCCAATAATTCTGGTTTTGGCTTAAAGCAGACCTCATTTTAAGGAAAACATTTTAAAAAAAACGCACCAAATTTCCCTTCTATCAAATCAAACAGAGCACATCACAATCACAATGAAATCATATAACATTCCATTAAACTTTTCAAAGGTAGTGGGACACAACAGCATGATTGATAAAGTATGCCCAGTATATAGAAACAAAGCTAAACTTGTGAACTGCCCTCACATTATCGAGGCAATCTGCCAGATAGAGTAGCAGAGAATAGTTCACTGAACCAATGGAGACTATCAAAATGAACTTAGTAAATTGCTTAGCCTTCAGTCATCAACTAACATACACTAAGATCCAATACGGAGTACACCAAAACAAACATGGCGTTTGCACTAGATGTTAAGGCTGAAATGTCAACTGATAGGGCCGATGGTGTAAACAAAGTGAACACAAATGTCAACAGCAGCCAAAACGACCACAGAGTATACAATCTTTTCCACCTGTTTACTGTCAGAAAACATGCTAAAGACAACTGCCCTACTTTGATCATCTACTTCAACCCTCTAAAACTATAGTATGGGAATCAATGGTCCATACAACAACCAGAAGCAAATTACTTTTTATTGCAGGTGACAGTGCTGTGGCTTAACAGGAGGATTGCTCACCAATGCAGTCAGCAAAGGCAAATATGAACATGTGAAGCATGACTGCCAAACGTCATTAAAGAACATCACAAGATAACAGGGATGTAACAAGTTGTTGGAATTCAAAACACAGATATCAAGCAGCAATAGGAAACGTCACCCAAACCAACTGGATGCCAAAAAATTGTGGTGGGATGGCAGTGTTATCTTAACAGACTAACTGGAAGCTCTTCGGACAGCTGAATGGTTTAGGCAGGTCAGTATTACGGAGAAAGACAGAATGGGTGGCATGCTCGATGCCACAAATGTCGACCTATGTTCAAGATGAACAAGTTACTTACCTTCGGTAACGATATATCTGTAAGAAACATTAGTTAGTTATAGATTCCTTACCTTAGAATTACCTCCAGGCGTCAGACTGGATCAGTTAAGTTTTTTCGTCAGCAGTACCTCTGCGCGTCGGAAGGTGGCGTCGGTCGGCTCCGCGTCCGTCGTTGGCGTCGTGGTCGCCGGGATGACGTCGCGGTAGCTTAGACGCCGCCCTCAGTTCTGTACACTACTTTCCGTGCCAGAAACGCAGAGCCATGCAAGACACTGACCACTGGTGCACAAAACTAGGGCCCTGAAAGGATAACCGTAACCCTAGAAATCAGTTCGCAGAACGGGGAGGATGGGTGGGGCAGTAAGGAATCTATAACTAACTAATGTTTCTTACAGATATATTGTTACCGAAGGTAAGTAACTTGTTCATCTGAAAGAAACGTTAGTTATAGATTCCTTACCTTAGAATAGATACCCCAGCAATACCAACCCCGGTGGTGGGTCTGCGAACCAAGATCACACCAGAAAGTCCTGGAGAACAGAGCGGCCAAAGAAGCCATCTCTCTGGACTGGACTGTCCAGACAGTAGTGTTTCGTAAACGTGTGCAGTGATGCCCACGTGGCTGCCCGACAGATGTCATGTAGAGGAACTCCTCGTCCAAAAGGCAGTAGTGACTGCCGTCGCCCTGGTGGAATCGGTGCGTAGCCCCACATGAGGCTCCTTTTTAGCCAGAGAATAGCATGTTTTGATACACAAAACAACCAGTCGAGAAATGGTTCGCTTGTGTACGGCCTGACCTTTCTTGGCGCCCACGTAGCCAACAAAGAGTTGGTCATCCACCCGTAACTGCTTTGTGCGATACAGATAGAACGAAAGCGCACGTTTTGGGTCCAGACGGTGGAGCCTCTCTACCTCTTTCGAAGGATGCGGAGGCGGAAAGAAGGTGGGCAAAGTGATGGTCTGCCCGATGTGAAAGGCAGTGACAACCTTAGGCAAGAAGGATGGACGAGTCCTGAGAACGACCTTGTCCGGATGAACAGACAGGAAAGGAGGCTTGGAGGAAAGAGCCTGGAGCTCACTCAGTCTTCTGGCAGATGTGATGGCTACCAGGAAAGCAGTTTTAAGTGTCAGAAGCCTCAAAGGACAGTTGTGAAGCAGCTCGAAGGGAGCACACATTAAATAGGTTAAGACTAGATTCAAGTCCCACTGAGGCATAACGAAGGGAATAGGAGGAAAGAGATGAGTTATGCCTTTCAAGAAACGATTAACCACAGGGGACATGAAATGAGAGGGCTGATCTGGAAGCCGAAGGAAGGCAGAGATGGCCGAAAGATAGCCCTTGATAGTGCCCAGAGCAGAGCCCTGCTAGGCTAAAGAAAGAAGAAACAAGAGAACCTCAGAAAGAGGGGCAGAAAGGGGATCCACAGCCTTTGCTGTGCACCATGCCACAAACTTGTTCCACCGGCAGGCGTATACTGTCTTAGTGGAGGGACGCCTGGCTGCCAAGATTACATCGCAAACTTCAGGAAGCAGGTCAAAAGATGTCAACTGCCGCCGCTCAATCTCCACGCAAGGAGGTGGAGGCTGGACAGGTTCGGGTGGAGGACCGTCCCCAGTTGCTGCGACATAAGATCCTCCCGAAGAGGCAGTCGGATCGGAGGATCGATGGCCATGTTGAGCAGCTCGGGATAAACTCTTCGTACCCAATCCGGAGCCACAAGGATGACTTGGACCCGGTCACGCCGGATCTTCTTCAGCACTCTGGGCAGAAGTGGTATCGGCGGAAAGGCGTAAAACAGACCAAACTCCACTTGCGACGAAAAGCGTCGCCTAGCAAGTGCCGCCTTGGCAATTCCAACGCGCAGAATTGCTGACATAGATCTATTCGCCACCGAAGAGAAAGCGCAAACTGAGGCTCTCCCCACTGTTGAAAGAGACCTTGCACCACCCCCAGAGTGAAGACGCCATTCGTGATCCATCATGCACCTGCGCCAGAGTTCGTCCGCCTTGGCGTTCAGGGAACCTGCCAGGTGTTGAACCACCAGGGATATGCCCGGATGTTCCAGCCATGTCCAGAGGCGGAGGGCCTCCTGACATAGGGTCCACGACCCCACCCCGCCCTGTTTGTTGCAGAACCACATGGCGGTGGTGTTGTCCGTGAACACCTGCACTACTCTTCCCCGGACAGAGGGAAGGAATGCCTTGAGTGCAAGACGAATCGCCCGGAGCTCCAGAAGGTTGATGTGGAGCTCGGTCTCCGCCGGAGACCAGAGTCCTCTGATCTCCGCCACTCCCATGTGGCCGCCCCATCCCAGAAGGGATGCGTCCGTCACCACCGTGTGCTCTGGTTGGGGAAGGGAGAGGGATCTGCCGTGGACCTAATCCTGGTTCATGAGCCACCACTGCAACTGTCGAGCAGTGCCCTCCGAGATCTGGACGCAGTCGGACAGATTCCCCTGATGCTGCGCCCACTGGAACTTCAGGTCCCACTGCAGAGCCCGCATATGCCACCTGGCATGATCCACCAGCAGGATGCAGGAGGCCCCAAGGCCCAGCAGCCTCAGGGTCATCCGGACCGAAACCCAGGATAGAGGCTGAAAGATCGGAATCATAGCCCGAATATCCCGGACTCGCTGTTCGGGAGGATAAACCCGAAACCGCATCGTGTCCAGAACCGCTCCGATGAAGAGGAGCTTCTGAGAGGGAATCAGGTGTGACTTCGGCACATCGATGGAGAACCCCAGCGAATGAAGGAGGTCGGCCGTAGTCTGGAGGTGGGAGACGACTGCCTGGGACGAGCCCGCCTCCAACAGTCAGTCGTCGAGATAGGGGGAAGACTGGAACCCCTGATCTGCGCAGATGAGCTGCGACCACCGCCATCACTTTCGTGAACATCCGAGGAGCGCTGGAAATGCGAAAGGGGAACACGGTAAACTGAAAAGGCTCGTGGCCTACCGTGAACCGCAGGTAACGCCGGTGGGCCGGCAGGACGGGGATGAGAGAGTAAGCATCCTGCAAGTCCAACGCTACCATCCAGTCTCCAGGGTCGAGGGCAGAGGGCAGACAAGACCTGAGCGAGCGTCAACATTTTGAACTCCTCCTTCCGGAGGAAGCGGTTGACATCCCTGAGATCCAAGATAGGACGCAGGCCTTTGTCCTTTGAGTTCGAAACGTCGTCGACCCCCTACAACATGAACTCCTTATACTCTGTAAAAATCTTTAAAGGAGCTTCTATTTCTGTTGTCAATGCGATGTCATTATTTTAAGTTCACCCTCACTTCTCACGTCACGCTTATTGTCACTTACTGTGTGAGCACCTGAATACCTTCATTGTGTAATAAATATTTGTCATACATTGACCTATATGTCCCTTGTTATATTTCCTACTGCTCTCTTTTATGAATTAAGTTTCTATTCCTTTACTTATCTCAGTGCCCTTTACAGGGTTACTTCCCCTTGGACCTTTTAGGCCACTCTAGAACCATTGTTCCTTTAAACCACTGGAGTTTGATGGGCCTGAAAAGTCAGACTAGGAAGGTTTGGAGGCTGCTGCAGAGGGGGGGGGGGGGGGGGGAGGGGGAAATGGTGGACTGGCCCACCCGCTGGCCCCCTGAACCACGGCGTTGGTTCCCACGTCCCCGGCCGCGCGAAGGTTGGGCAACCTGCTGCGGCCTGTGGCTCTGGGCGGGACGTAGCAGGGCACCCCTTCCGTAGCCATGAAAGGGGAGAAAAGCAGACAGCGCTGGGCGGCTGGAGAGGCCCAAGGACTTGGCCGTAGCCCGCGAGTCCTTGAAACGCTCTAGAGCGTTGTCCGCTTTGTCGCCAAAAAGGCGACAGCCATCAAAAGGCATGTCCATCAAGATGTTCTGGACATCCCCCGAAAAGCCAGTCCATCTCATCCAGGCGTAGCGACGAAGGGGTACAGACGTTGAAATTGTCCTGCCCAGAGAGTCGGCGGTATCCAGCCCACAACGGATGGTAAACTTAGCCGCATCCCTCCCGGCGGCAATAGCCTGGGAGAGCACTGTCTGGGCCTCCTCTGGATACTGAAACAAAAAAAAAAAAAAGGGGTCTGCCCTAATCCCCCTAGAAAACATCTGGGCCTAAATAATGTACAAAGAACAAAAGGGGATGTCCAGGGATAAATATACACAGACCACTATTGCAAAGAGAAACCAATTGGTCTCATGCATGGAATCCAAGTCTCCACCATAACAATTGTCAACTACTAGAACAACTCACGAGGACGTCCTCAATTCTTTTAACATATCCATTCTTTTATTTTAGATATGGTTATCTGCATAGTTATCAATCTTACACAAAGCAACAGACAATATATACAGCAACACAAAATCAGGACCATACATTAAGACTTTTTTGCAATACCCATCCGTTTTAACCTGGTTGCATACAGATGCAAATATCAGAACAATCCAGGGGAAGGTAATCCTTTTTACACACTACCTAGACAGATATACCCTCTTTATTCGATCGCTTGTATAGTGTGTAACAAAATTATTAAAAAATCAAAGTTCATTTTGATAGATTCCTCCTCTTCATATGTCGACGCATTTCAGCCCACCGAGTCGGGCCTCCTCGGTGGAGGTGTAATAAAGGTCAACGGGCACCGATCTGGATCCGCTGGGGTCCTGCGGAGCCGGCGGCGAAGAAGGCCTAGGCCCCCCAACTGAGTCCGTGGGGCCCGAAGGCACACCGGCGCGTTCGGGTCGCCCGAAGATGACATGCATCGCTTCATAAAATTTACGAGGTTGGGCGGGAGTCGCTCCGGGTCCCGGGAAGGAGGGGTAGGGGGGGGGGGGGGAAACCCGGAGTCGACTCCTCGGGCTCCACGTGCGGAGCCGGGGGAGGGGCACCGCCCGCATCCCTCTTCGCGTCAGCCGACAGACAGGGAGAAGTCGAAGAGCGACGATGCTTCTTCGACTTTTTTGCACTTTGACTTACCCGACCCAGAGTGCGAAGATTTCGATGACTTGGACGAGAGGCGATGGCTCCGAGACCGTTCCCTCAACCTCTGTCGCGACTGGGACCTCGAACGGCGCGGAGCTGACTGCTGGAGCTCAAGCACCTTTCGGGACCGCTCCCGCAAAGCTTACGGCGCCATCGACCGGCAGTCGGAGAACGACTTGGGGTCGTGGTCGCGCTCCAGGCAAAAGAGGCACACGCGATGCGGATCCGTAACCGACATCAGCCGGTTACAGGAAATGCAGGCCTTTAAGCCGGGCATTCCCCATGCACCAGGAGTCGTAGACTCAAAAGACGTCGACAGAAGTCGCTCAAAAAAGTCAGTCAAAAAGTGACTGGAGGTACCGCTCTCTCCGGATCTGCGCTGGTTGGTGCGGAAAAAGAAAGAACTGACGTCAGCGCGCGAGGGCAGCGTCTAAGTAGCTACCGCGACGTCATCCCGGCGACCACAACGCCAACGACAGACGCAGAGCCGACCGATGCCACCTTCTGAAGCGAAGAGGTACTGCTGATGAAAAACTTTCCGGATCCAGTCTGACGCCTGGGGTAATTCTAAGGTAAGGAATCTATAACTAACGTGTTTCTTTCAGATACCTTTTTTTTAAAAAAATTATTGAATTTTATAGCAATTGTTACATTCACTTACAACAATTGATGTAAAAGAAATAAAAGAAAACGAAAATAAACAGCGCAGTACATTCCAGTTTTTTCTGCACTTGGGACAGATTTGCATCTTCTGAGATACCGTAGCAGCACGAGCTGATGTTATCAGCGATTCTTCCTGGAGATCCATCATCCTCCATGTAGAGCGCGTTTTTAAGACATGGACTCACAGCTCGTCGGCTCTTGGAAAACACAGTCCATTTAGGACCAGTTCACATAAAGAATTTCTTTAAATAATTTCATCATATCACGAACCAGGAGCACCTTTGAGCTCCATGGATATATTATATATCGGATCCCACTACATCGACACAAAGGAAGTCTCGCAGTTATTGATTGCCTTACATTGAGGACATTCCTCTCTACTTTTTGTGCCAAGCACTACTTGAGAAATAATTTTGGAAGTGGCATTCCTGAAGAAGGCAGGTCTCTGACGAAACGCGCATAGAAAGGTGAATAATTTCCACATCTCTCATTGGTGCATCCCTCGCTTGGATATATAAATAATGCAATCATGTTATTATAACTGGAACATTGTACTGTTGCCTGTTTGCAATTCTTGCATATCAGATGTATAGATCATTCAAAAGAAGCCAAATATGTATGTGAATTGTATGCATGGGTAAATGGATGAATGCAGTATGTATGTAGACTGAAATGGTGATTTCTCCGTCATATAAATCAAAATATTGCATTATCACTGAAGAGAGTATTTAATAAAAAGTATATATTTGTATTTTTTCTAATATTGAGTGATGGTCTCTTCTCTTGAATATAATCTCATTATGTATTTTTAAACGTGTTGAAGTTGCCCTAGGAACTTTACAGTATGTATTTCCCTGCCTAGGTGAGCTTCTCATTAGTAGCAGGGGGCCTCGAATCTTTGCAGTTACATTCCAGTAAACATCTCAGAGAATATCCATACAGCAGAAACTGCTGCCCACAGACTTCCCTCCACTGTGATGCTTTGTCAACCACGCACATATTTATTGGATAGCTTCCATTTTACATCAATTATGCCAAATCAGGATATTCTAATAAATATGCAGTCACCAGTGCCAATATATCCTTAGGTCTAGATGCAACTGGAAGTTCTTCTGCATAGGTATCTAATTGGTCTCTGCAATAGACTAAGTCTTTCAACCAATGATCCACTATAGGAACTGTTTTCCCTCCCTAGTGTTTTGCCAACAGTCATTTGGCTAGCAACGTGGTGATTACAACCAATTTGCGATTACATGGCTGTAACGATGGGACCTGCCCCAGCAGACATAGCTGCGGAGTGCAATCCACCCTCTCCATCACCATTTTTGAGAATTCATAAACAAGGCTACATCCCCAGGCCAGGTGTAGAAAGTCGGCGTCGGGCCCCACCGCATATCTCACACGGGGAGCTGGCTCAGAGCCCATACCTGTGCAGTTGGAGAGGAGTATAGTATATTTGTTGTAGGTACTTGAAATGTATTGTTCTAAGGTTACAGTTAGCTGTGAGGCGCCCTGTAAGTGCACAGCCTGTCTCCCAGTGCTCCCATGTCACCTGCGTATCCAGTGTTGCATTCCACCGGTCTAGAGCGGCTGTTCGGTCTTCTGGGTTTTTCCTAAGGGATGCATTGTACAATTGGGTTATGAGGCCGTTGCGTGAACCACACGACAGAACTGCCTGCAGCGCTTTCAACAGGACTGGCTCTTCCAGAAACATGGGATATAATGACCTTACAGCCACTCCGAGTCTGGTGTACACGAACACCAAGAGCACAGTGAAAGGGTGCGTAGCAGAGAGTGCTTCTAGCATCAAAAACTGTCCATCTGTGTATAAGTCTCCCAATGTGGTCACCCCTGCTATCTTTAATATTTCCATTGCCCCGGGATCGTGTGCGACAGGTATATTTAGGTGAACAGCCAATGGCATAGTCGGTGCATAGATAGAGGGTCTGCCCGCTCTAGCACTTAGGTCATGCCAGGCCTTTCGAGGTCCTCGTATAGTGTTGATCTCTAGCTGAGTGACCACAGACCATGTGTGTAGTAAAATGGCTGTGAGGGGATTGGTGTGGGCATCAGCCTCTACCGCTACGTGCGGTAAGTAACGCTTTGGGAAGTACCAGTAATGTGCAACCTGTGCCTGTGCACATAGGTGGTATAACTGCATATCCGGGGCGCCAACCCCCCCCCCCCTCTCTCTCATATGGTTGTGTTAGTATATCCCAGCTACATCTAGGCTGTTTGCCCACCCATGCCAGTCTTCTACCTATAGTTTTGAACAGTGTGATCTTCAAGACCCTTAAAACATGTATATTTCACAAATATGTATAAAAACTTGGGCAAGACAGACATTTTCATTATCGCTATACGGTCAGCCAGTGATAGCGGTAGCCATATCCACCTAGCGACTTGGTCAGTCAGTTTCGCAACTGCACGTCCGTAGTTCATGCGAACTACTACCTCCGGGTCCCCGTGTATCCATATGCCCAGATATTAGATGGGTTCAGTATCCCATGCAAGTGGGAATTCCATTTAATGTGGGACAGTATTTTGCGTAATAAGAATATAGTGGGCTTATCCCAGTTTATGCTGAGACCGGACTATTTTTCGAAGCGCGCATACTTCAGTATAAGTGGTGCCAGATATATCTCAGGGTCCCGCGCATATAACAGCATATCATCTGCATAGAGGAAGATGACCAACGGACGCTGCCGAAACCTCAGTGCAGCTAATGCATGTCTCTGCCGGATTATACACGACAGTGGCTCTAAAGCAAGGTAGAACAGCATCAGAGATAATAGGTAGCCATGCCTAGTGCCCCTGCAAATCCGGGCTGGATCAGGGATGAACTATTGATTTGTATCCTTGCTACTAGGTCAGTATACAATAATCTCATCCACCTCAGAAATGCCTGCGGTATTCCTATGCGATGCAATACCGTGAACATATATCCTCATTGGATAGAGTCGAAAGCTTTGGTGGCATCTAGCAACACAGCTGCAGCCTTCATCTCCGGGTCTAATTGATGCCATATTGTAAACAGTGTTTGCAGGTTATGAGACGAACACTCTGATACGAACCCCAATTGATCTGGCAGAACCAGGTTCGGCACGAGAGGCTGCATTCTAGTAGCACTTATTTTAGCCAAGATTTTGGTGTCTACATTTATAAGCGATAGCGGTCTGTATGACTCCCACCTGTTTGGGTCTTTACTGGCTTCAGAATTGTGATTTTAAGGGCCTCACTGAGGGTGGGGGGTAGGCTGTTCCTCTCATAAGCCTCTGCGTACATGACCAGTAACTGTGGGGCCAGGCAATCTGCATAGGTTTTGTAAAATTCACTAGGGAGCCCATCCTCCCCACCCAGCCGCCTAGCCATTTGGCAGGGCCCCTACGGCCTCCTTCAAATCTTCTAATGTGATTGGCTTTTTCAAGTATTCTCTCTGGCCCTGAGATAGCTAGCCCAAGGCCACATCATCCAGTTATTGAGCTATTTCAGTGGCAGTGTGTCACGACCCATGGAGGTCTGCGTAAAAGTCCATAAACGCTGAGAAAACGCCCATTGTAGTGTAGCATTTAACACAATGATGGTCTACAATGTGTGCCTGTGTTTTAGGTTTCGCTATTTTTTAGGCCAGTGTGCGCCCAGGCCTTAAGCCCTCACCATATGATCTCGTTTTCCATCTTCTGGACATATGTCACACTTCTTGCTCTGCTACAGCAGCATATTCTGCAAGCCGCTCTTATTTGGGCTAGCGTGGTTCGGGTGGGGCATCGTTCGGAACTTCTCTAGTGTTTGTAGGGTGCTCTCTAGTTTGTGCAGTTTATTACGGAGCACTTTCTGGATACCTGCTTGTACTACTATGCACTCACCACGTATGTTTGCCTTAAAGGCCTCCCACGGCACCCCCCCCTTCTACAGATCCCTCATTCTCCTGGATGAAGTGTGCAATTGCAGTGCCTATGCATTCCTTAAATACCGGATCGAGCAATGACGTGGGCTGGAGCCTCCATTGAAACGGTGGTCCCTATATCCCGCTGTAAAATGCAGGGTTGTCTATGTTAGGGCCGCAAGTGTTTACCGTCGTTACCTTTGTGCCTCCCAGACATCCTGTGCCAGCAGAAGCCTTCTGTGTTCATCGATTTCTGTGTGGAGGAGATTAAATGGCATCCCCTCCTTCACTAACCATAGCCCCTCTCTAGAATAGGAGTACGGCGAGGCCACCCTCACTGCCGCCCATCGAGCCCCTTTGTTGTGTTCTGTCGATTTCGTGAGGTGAGTTTCTTACAACAGGGCTATTTGGACACCATGACAGTCAAGGTACGCCAGTACCTGTATCGTTTTTTGGGGATTATTAAGACCCCTCACATTCATGTGAGCAATTTAACTAGGCCCCTGGGACACACATTTCCTGTGTGTATTCCTAAACGGCCGGCAAAGTGGTAGCCATGCACTCTGCACTCTTCATAATATGCACTGTGTCTGCAACAGCAAACAAACATAAGCCACCCCTCCCCACTTCAGCACCCCGAACTTGCTAAAGCCATCCCATCAACTATAGAAACAAAAGGAAAAAACAAGCATTGGCCTAGCCAATCGGTCTCGCAATGGGAGTGCCTAACTATAGAGATGGCGAAAGGGGCGTTGCGACGGGGAATGCACCAATTAGCAAGCAGGCTGCTGCATATGTCCAGATGCAAAATGCACACTCCGACGCATGCAAACATATAAAGCTACTGAGACACACGCTTAAAGAACACACGCACAGATTAGGCACCAGCAGAAATACACAAGTGCACTTAATGGAGTCAAAAAACTGACACGAAGCACACGGATGGGGTCTGACCAAGCAGAGCCCAGTGCGTCGCCAGTGGCACCTACTGATACACATGTGGAGAAACGCACACCTGATACAGACAGCTCAGATTTTATGCAATTTATAAAGCATAGCCTCGTCAAATAGCATAAGTCGATTTAGATTCTGGCAGAAATAACTTAAAAAAGAAAAGTAGCTTATAAAAATATTGGTGTAAAGTCAAATATCACAGTTTGCTGTTCTGAAGCACCCACACACTCACTGCCTTCCACACACACAGACCGGAATCTTACGAATGATTTCACTTTTTTTAAGTCACTTGTACACGCCAAGTGGTCTCAGGGCACTAGTCTGGACTTTGCCTTCTTTTGCTCCATTCTTCTGTGATGTGCCAGTTTGTCAGGCACCCTGTTTCTTTAGGCATTGTTATATAGCGCAATTTATTTATTTATTTTTGCATTTTTATATAGCAGCAGACATTATCCAAAGGTTCTAAAGCGCTTTACAGTAGAACTAGGTCATTAGTAAGACAAGATTACATTATCCTAAGATGTTGCTAAATGTAAATAAAGACATTAGAGTGTGGTATAAATTGCAGCAGCCGCCATAATATTTGTATAACAGAATGTGGACTGACGCCAAATGTAAAACAAGTCTAATGAGATGAAGTAGAGAGGGACACCTCAAGGCACTGATCGGTGTAGAGACTAACTCAGAGAGGTAACATCCTAAAAAGAGATCACAGGGCTGTGAGTGCAGAGACCACTTTAGACACGAGGTGTGTTTGTGTGTGCTCCTTTCTCTTCCGGCAATCACTTTCATTAAACCAATACACTGCAAATTAAATGAAATATAACTCGCATTCAATCAAGGTTCATCTATCAAATGCATCACATGTTGGACTGCAGCCTCAGCCAGGAATGAAAGTGACAAAAAGGAGTGTGTCTTACACCTTCCTCGGCCATCCGGCCCCCGTCGCTGCCTTTTAAGGTGCTGGGATGGTGTTTTTAAATGCATTTTATTAACTTTGTAGAGTTGTGTTCCTCCTGAGAAACAATATCAAGCGATCTGAATGTACAGGCGAAATGTACTAGGCTGAAAGTCTGTGTTGTGGCAGGGGGTAAGCCTGTGAAGCCGCCGTGACCACCTCGGTCCCTAGGGGTTGCAGCCAGAAAGTCCGCTGCCGTCGCTGTTTAACTCACTGTGTTATCCAAGTTCACCCCATTCGAGTGTGTTAAATGGAGACAGATTCAGGAGGCATACAGCACACAGCATACACAGAACTAAAGCAGCTCCAGGCTTCCGCAGTTGGACTTCTTGATAACGCCAGAGTACAAAAAGCAGAGCGGGAGAAAGGCGTTCTTCCGAATGTGTCCCTGTACTCGCTGCATCTCTTCCCAAAACGTGCGCACAGAAGCCCCAAAGGCACTGTAGCCTGCTCCTGCGGAAAGCCTTCCCTGTAGATGGGGAAGGAATTGCCATGTGGTACTGGCAAGGGAAGGGCTCCCAGCGGTTCAGCTTCTCCCAACATATGGTTCATCGCGTGGCGGACCGGTCACCCATGTAAACAAGCATTGGCCGCGCGAGACGCGCTCTGTGGGGGGAGGAGCGGGAGAGCAAGTGACGCGCGGCCGTGAAAGTGACACGGCCGCGCGGCCCAGAGAAGCGCTCTGTGGTGGGGGAGGAGCAAGAGAGAGGAAAGACATATGGCGCCTGGAGCAAGCGAGGAATGCGCGTTACTGTGCGCGTACCCGCATGCTCTAGACAAGCCCAAAAAAAAGTGGTCGCATTTCTAAAAGCCCACTTACAAAAGGTCTCGCCCAGACCAGCGCAAGCTCTGGCTTCAGGGCGAGACCTAAAAAAGGGTTATTATCAGCTCTATCAGGGGGGGACGCTAGGGGGCGGGCTGACAAGATGGCCGCACCTTAGCGAGGCTCCGTCAGCCCTGGACACAATATCCAGCAACCATCCTGAATCCGTGGGTACTCCCCGCAAAAAAAAAAAAAAAATCAAAAAAAAAAAAATCATCGCTTCGTCTGACATCGGAAGGCAAGCGGAATCAGAGCGAGCCGTTGGCGAGAAGCAAGGGACTGTGATAACCCCTCTGGACATCGCCTCCATCTGGGGCCTGGGAAACACGTTGCTGCTGACTCACAGGTCCATCTGGCTGCCTGCAGAGCACGGAAAGCTTTCCCGGGACGGACCAGCGGCCACTGCCTGGCGGGATCACGGCGCCAGAGACCCCGACGGGTCGCACAGAAGCGCAGCGGCGACAAAGATGCCCGCACTGGCAGACGTGCCCCACACGCTAACAGTGAGTGTTCCCGGTGCGGCTTGCATATTACGCCAAGCCGCGGCTCGCGGCCTGCCCCGCGAGAGAGAGGCCTAGCGGAAGGCGCTAATCCTGGCAGGCCGCCCCGGGGGGGGGGGGGCACCATCACCCAGCGCCATTCTGGCTCTCACCTGCAGGAAAGGGGCATAGAAGCACCGGGCGATGTAACATAACCGCCATCTGCAACACTCGCCTAATGGCTTCGTATGGACTGGCCGGTCACGGAGTCTGACGCGGGAGGCAAGGAGCTGGGGCCTACCCTGCGCGAGCGGACACTGCATCGCGATCGGTGCGGACAGGTGTGGGGCACAGAGACACACTCCTGCTGGACCTGAGCGGCTGTGTGTGGACGGGCCCTTCGGCGCTCTGGTCGCCCCCCGGGTGCAGTGAAAGTCTAGCTGAGGCCCCGGTGACTGAAGGCCGAATCTCCTTAACATTGCCGGTCAAGAACATTGGTGGAGGGTGCGCATTCTCGCCGCGAGACGACTGGGCACCGGGTGCGGGGGAAGATCCGGTGCGCGGGGGGGGACCTTGTTCCTGCCTGGCCCTACTAGACGCCGCGCCGGCCCTACTAGACGCCGCGCCGGCCCTACTAGACGCCGCGCCGGCCCTACTAGACGCCGCGCCGGCCCTACTAGACGCCGCGCCGGCCCTACTAGACGCCGCGCCGCCCCCACTGCTAGGATGTGATTCCTGACGCCCCTACGCGGGGCCATCCCCGTAAGAGCAAGCCTCGGAGAGGAGGGACGAAACGATTCTTTCACCTCAACACACCACAGTGCATATGGTCCACCTAGCGAGGGAACTGTAACCGCTAAGTCAGCGCACGGCCATTGTTGGGTGCAGGGTGACCCAATCCTTCCTTCAACGCACCCTCTACTCCACCACAGGATTGCCCCAGGCTGAGCGCTTTGGATATTGGCCTCCCTTGGCAGCGAGATACAAAACCATATTTCCGGACCCCCGCCCGGCCCTGGGACCCAGCCGCACTGCGTTGGATTGGCGCCGGCGGTGCGACCGCGGGCCTGCGACATTCCGGAGATCGGGTGCCACGAGAACCGAGGTGTTGCTCCCCCACATGCACTGCGTAACGGGGCAGAGAAGCCACTCGCGTCATCCCGAGCCAGCGCATAACGCAACCCTTCGCGCTGCCTGGGGCAAAGCGGGCGGGAGTTAGCAGACACACCCCCCCACCCACCCAGCGGGTGGTGACAATGGGGAAACCGGACAGCAAACAGCCTAAACTCAATTTGGACACCCGTACAACACCCAGAGGGCAGCCGCCCGACCCAGAACAAGATGGTGCGGGTCAAGGGGCACAAGGCGCAGAGGAGGTGGACATGAAGACACTGCTCCACACAATGAAAGCAAGCTTTGCCTCCATCGAGGGGGAAGATGGATTCCATGTGCGCCAGAATGGACCAAATCACCCAGAAAATTGAACAAGCATTGGCATAGCCAATAGGTCTCGCTTTTGGGACCTTATAAGTATTTAATTATGCAGCACAATATCCTTGGTGCAACAACATCAACTGTTGCATGGCTAAACACTTATAAGGTCCCAAAGGCGAGACCTATTGGCTATGCCAATGCTTGTTCTCTTTGGCGTCTCCAAATTCCAACAGTGTTCGCTTTTCAGTGTGTGGAGAGCCTACTTTATATTAATACTCAGCTGTGGTTCATGTAAAATTATGAACTTATCCTGGTTAAGGTTCCACACTATTTCCTCCCTGACTTTTCAGCACTTCGTTTCTCTACAGAGAAGGCTATCCTAGAAATCACAATCCCAGTTGGGACAGTCTCTGGCCTGCTGGCTTTCGAGCTCAATTCCATCTACACGTTAACTCATTCTAATAGGGGGCCACCCCTTCCATTTTGAAGGGTACCCTCCCGACAAACTGGTCACACATCTGTTGACTCCCCCATGTGGGTAAGTATACAGGTTGACTAGTGAGAGCCCTATATCAAAGGGTGGTTCCTGCTGATTCACGTTTGTGAAATGCGAGACCAGCAGCCAATCCATCCTCCTTATCGTCACGTGACTAATGTCCTCTCTGTACGCTTCTTCTTTCTCTCACTCTGTGTTCCTTATCTAGGCAGCAGAGATATCTTTATGACTATAACTCTGGGTTTAGGGAAAGGCTAACTAGGATCACTGCCGAGTAGCCCGAGTTTCCAAAAAGGTCAGGTAACTTTCTAGGTATAAGGCAGAAATTAACTGTTTTGTCTATTATATTTTAATCATTGGTACAACAATTCTAAGTTTCCCAAGAGATTAGAATTGCCTTTGTACTAATAGGTTGCAAAGATGGAGTCTGTCCTCAGTTCTTAGGCCTCAATACACAAATATGGCATTTAAAAACGCACTGCCAGCTCTGTCGGTTGAAATCTGCTACCATTCTTGTTGAAAGTTACTTTGGGTATAATTATAATTGAAAAATTGATTATTAGAGGAGCTCTCAGATGTCCCTTCTGAACATTATGTATCTTGACCTTGGGGTGTTCAAGGCACACTTTACTGGTGACTTATCTAATGCTATAGATGGTCTCTCACGTCTCAAAACAGTTTTAGTCTGAAATATTAGCTTTAGAGAGCTTCTTTCCAGCCATGTGATGATGCTTTTCTTGGTTGAATAAATATGGAGATATACTGTTTTTTTACTTCATTTTTTCATAAATCCCAAAATAAATATGGATAAATATATAGACAAAACTAGCAAAAAAATAAATATGGATAAATACAAACGGAAATGTCAAAAAATAAATACTATACAACTGAGAGCCCTACTTATAATGTTAGATCTTAAAGTGTTTTTGTTCACTTGGAGAACCACCAAATATCCATAAGGACAATCTTTAGCTTCAGTCAGTAATGGTCATTTGGTGACCATTATTTCTACTTGGGTAGAAGCAGATAAAGCACTCATGGATGTCTTTAGTCTCACTTCAAAGCCTTGCGTTGGCCATGGACATGATTTAAAATAACTTTATCCCGTAGAACGGCATGGTATGTTGGCTTATATGTAAATTTGACTTCTTCATCTTTCAAAATCTGGATTTACACAGAGGCAAGCTTTGCACATACATTTAATAGTTAATGGCCGTTTGGGAGTATGTGCAAGATATTTCTACGTAATAATTAAATTAATAAATGTGTTTGTGTATACTGTTTACTATTGCAGAATTTGCTAGTGTGAAATACTGTAAGTAGAAGATGTTAGTACTGCCACTGTCTACGGGACTCACTTCAACCTTTGTAAGGTTAAATGTTTAGTCCAGCTGCCAAAATGTTAACTCACTGATCAGTGCTGTCGTCGAGTTGTCACTAACCTACGCAATTCTGATAATACAATAACAGCAAGACAAGAAAATATATAGTCTAGCTGCACTCAACACAAATTCTTATTGTCTCGACCTATGATCAGCTCCTGTGTCAAAATCTATGCGCCTTCCAATCCACCCACATTTGGTTCCACAACACCTGCTAGAAGGGCCATGAATTTCATTCCACCCCTTCATGTGACCTTTTCTTTTTATTTTTAATAACGAAAGTGTGCCCTTGAAGGCGTGTTCTTGCCATAAAGATGCTTGTTTAATTTTAGATTAGTTAAATTCAAATATTTTCCTCTTATCTGCCTTCTACCACCCCCAAGAAAACGTGTATATGGCTTTGAAGAGTTCACAGAAGCGGGCCAGAGAACTTTCAATTTCGTGGTCGTGGCGCTCCAGAGAAAGCCACTGTCGGGAACATAAATCCATATTTTGCATTTATAAATGTGAAGCAAATGCCAGCTGAATAAAAAAAAGATGAGATGCAGTTTTAGTTTGATAGAATTCATAAGCAGCCCACCGTGAAAAGTCATTGTAGGTATGTGAAATCCACAACTGTACTTTGCATTTCTAAACACGTCTAATTGAGGGAACGCTTTAGAAAAAAATCAAATAGCAAAGTTTTTGTATATTTTTTAATGATTTGTTTTCATCCATTTGGTAAGTCTACGATTATCGTTCTTTCATTGCACTGATGAGCCTGCCTCTTCTGACTAAAGCCTTCAGTCCGCCTTTGGCTTATTTTGCTGTCTCAATGGGTGGGTGCGGCGATGGAGGTGGGGGAGGAATTCCCTAGTGCACTTGAAAGCAAATTAGAAGCTTTTATTTTGCCATATTGAATTAAAAACCATGGCATTCTTGAAATGTTGGCGCACAATGAAACGTATGTAGTTGAACAAAACTTTGTAAAGTCTGGTACTAAGTGGAGCAAATTAGGGCTGGGTGGGAAAAAAAAACCCAAGCGTACCTTCTTTTTTTTCCTGAGCTGGCACGTTTGAACAGTTTTTTTTTTTAATAGGGTAATTGATTAGGTCAGAGTATTAAACCGTTTTGTCGGGCATGTAAATTGTAGATGTCAGGAGGAGCCCTGCTGTGACTGCGAGGGTATTAAATAATCTTCAGAAAGCACAGTGGAGCATGCTTGCTCTGTAACGCCGTTGCTGCGCCTAGGTTTTGCCCATTAACTTTAGGGAAATGCTAATCTTGTCACATTCAGCAGCTGGGCCTGTGCAGTATTGCCTTCCTTCTCCTAGGGGTTAATTAGCCTTCTTTCAAAGCGTGGCCTATTTAGCTGCAGCCTCGCATGATTCAGCCAGCGCTGGCTGTACAAAGCAGAGTCACGAACAGGCGGGTGTGTCCAACTGCTTAATTAGCCAGAATAAAAAGGTCCTTTGTCAAACAAGCATCTGTTGCTCGTGACACCTGACAGCCGCATTAGACAGGGATGGCTGCCTCGAAACCGCGCACATCTCCCGCCTCTAAATTTGAACCACCTGCACCCTACCCCGAAATATGAACAGGAGCGAGGCAGAGCGCCGTGTTTAAATAATGTATACCCTTGAGGCTGAACATGAGGCATGCTTTTCGACGCACAGAAATTCCGATGATATATGGAAGCATATGCCATTCTAGAAAATTTGAAGACGGGCCAAAAGCTTTTTTGAGACATCCATGCCAGGAGATTAGGAATACATTATCCGCCTAGCGAAAATTGGCAAAGCTGTTTCTCTAACGCATTTTAATCAATCAACTACATGATACTTATTTTATCGCTTAAGGGAGTTCCCAAATTGTTTCCGCAACCTTAGATGACAAGTGTTCCACTTAAAGGAGCGAAGGAAGCAGAACATGTTTGTTTTGTAAAGACAATAGTATAGCGAGCGCAGCAGCCTGGGCTTTTGAAAGCCGACCAGCCGCTCGTGCGTCATGGCCTTTTGCCCGCACGGCCGGCATGTGTTTCCAATTATCGCGCCCGCGTCTGGGCACGATAATTGGAAACAGATGTGCCGCGCGCGTAACCGCAGGGAAAAGGCCATGACGCACGAGCGTCTGGTCAGCTTTGAAAACCCCCTAACTTAAAGTCTTCGCCAGAAGCAGCGCTTGCGCGCTACTCTAGGCTCGACCTAAAAACAAGACGGGAGGATCAAGGAGGCTGAAGCGCGCATATCTACACTAGAAGATGACCACACGCAGGCTGCGGGACAACTCACGGACATTGACAAATTGCTGAAAAAGTGATTGCAGCCAAAAATGAGGACATTGAAGCCCGTTCGAGGCGGAATAATATACGCATAACAGGTGTCCCCGAGACCACAAACACTGGAAGGCTGGAAGATCACGTAGAGCGGCTGCTCACTACATGCTTTGGCCAGGAGGCATTCTCCAGGATGCTCATAGTGGAAAGGGCGCACCGCACATTAGCACCAAAACCCCCGCCGGGCGCTCCGCCTCGACCCATAGTAGCAAGGCTACTCAACTATCGTGACCGCGATGCAGCCCTGCGCAGGGCTAGAGAACTGAAAGACGTCGTATTTGAGAATAATGCCATATCACTCTACCCAGATTTTACCCTCAACGTCCAGGAGGCGCAGAAGAAATTTACTCCCATTAAAAAGAAGCTTCAGCAGGAAGGAGTGGAGTATGCAATGTTCTACCCCGCACGTCTACGGCTCACCTTCGATGGCAAACACCACATTTGTAGCACCCCACAACAAGCGGCAGACTTTTTAAAAAAAACAGTGCTGGCGGCCAAGAGAGCGGAGAGATCCCCGGCGAGCGGCGGAGACGGCTCGGTGCAACATGAAGAGGACTGAGAGCGATGCACACAGTAAGACCTGCCATTGGCGGCAGGTAGCTCTGTTGGCACTATCGGCATGGACGTATGCTTCAATATGCAGGTAACACTAACTAAGACCGATGTACTGCCTCCTGACCTTTCTTTAGTCTTCAAATAGGCGGGGAGGACCCTGCCGGTCATTGTATTAGCATTCCAGGGCCCCCTACTGCACACTACCTTGGTGCAGGAGGAGCCGCCACGCCCCTTAGGACACACGTCTCTAAGGGAGCTCCCCTTTCCCCTAATTGTGGGGTCTTTACTGTTAGGCGGTTGCCTTTGTTGCTTTGATGAAGAGACATTGTCACCATGGACTGTAGCTTACCCTGAGACTTGCTTTCTATCTGTAACCACGATGTTTTGTATTTGCCTGTTTCAGCACTGTGATCTCAATATGATGCGAATGCCATATAACCCCGTAACAGGGCTGGCGCAATTCTAGCTCAGGGTACTGGTGGCATCATTGTCTCAAGGGTTTCTTGTCGTTTTGGGAGGGGTTCAGAGGGAGGGTCCTATGCACGGCAAGTTGGGGTCGCCGTTGTGGGGGGAATGTTGGGGTAGAATGTTAGGCATTACAGAATTAGTATCAGGTGACAGACTACGTGGTTATAGCACACGCTCTCGCACAAGTACAGGTCCGCAACTCCTATATACCAGTCGGAAATTAGGAAATGACGGGTGAGGGACGCAAACCAGACATCACCTCACACATGGGTCTCCTAACTTTGAATATCAGGGGGCTGGGCGACCCCAGGAAAAAACGACACATACTAGCCTACCTAGACAGGCATCAAGTCAGTATAGCTATGTTGCAGGAAACGCACACCCTCCCTTGCCAGCAGCCCCAGTTCGCAACAAGATGGGCACCACACAGGCACTTTTCCTCGTATTCCGCCTATTCCAGAGGCGCGGCAATCCTGATTAAAAAAAGGGGTGCCATACACTGAGGAAGGATTTTCACGAGACCCGCAGGGCAGGTACTGCATGACGTGGGGGAGACTAGCCTCCGCTACACTCGTGTGTAGTTATGGGCCCAACGTGGATGACGAAGACTATTACATAACATTATGGGCAAAGATAGGGAGCATAGGATCGACGCATCTCATCTGGGGAGGGGATTTCAAATCTCACGCTGCAGCCCTCGCAGGACCGCTCCCACACCACTATTCTAAGGCACAACGCCAACTCCAGCAAATTGTCGCAGACAATTTGCTGGTGGACATCTGGCGCCATCATCATCCAGCACGATGGGAGGGCACCTTTCACTCTGCTGTACACAACACTTGGTCCCGGTTGGACATGTGGATCACCTCACAAGAGATAGCGCTACATGCCCTATCCTCGCGTCACCTGGTGCGCACGTACTCAGACCACTCCCCGGTACTCATGGCCCTACACCCACCCGGGTTGTCGTCCCAACCCAGGCAGTGGCGTTTGCAACCCACAGCGCTCCTTGACATGGTGTTTCAGACTGAACTGGGGGAAATACTAGAGGAATTCCTGAGACTCAACGTTGACTCGGTATCCTCCCTGGCTACAGTGTGGGAGGCTCTGAAGGTCACCGTTTGAGGCCATTGCATCGCTAAAACTGGAGGTATACTCAGAGATATACGCACTACCATAGCAAGCTTAGAACGCCAGATTAAACAGCAAGAGACGAATATGCACGCAACAGGCGCAGGACCCACATTAGCCGCGATACGCAAATTACTCACGCAGTATCAAACCGAGGCGGACAGGGAATGCCTCTTCCGCAGTAAATACCACACTGCGCGCAAATACGGCGAGGGCGAGCGCCCCGGTAGGGCGCTAGCTGAGACCGTCCGTCCACCTAGAACGGCGAACCACGTACTGGCTATTCGGGACGAGGCAGGAGTGACCCACTGCGACACATCTGCCATACTGGAGGTGTTCACTGCGCACTATCATAAACTGTACACGACATGCGCGACACGTCAAGCTGAGACCCCACTATATTTGCAACAGATACAACTGGCCTGGCTCAGTGACCGGCAGCGCGAATTCTTAGCCTCCGACTTAGAAGAGGACGAAATACGTGAAGCCATTATGCACATAGGGAATGGGAAGGCGCCTGGACCCGACAGTCTCGGCATCGAGTTCTATAAGACTTATATCGACACGCTTGCCCCCTTCCTACGAGCGGTTTATGAGGAGGCTGCCCAAACAGGGACGCTCCCGCCTACCATGAGGGAGGCCATGTTGGTCTCGCTGCTGAAGCCGGCATACACACTTGGGGGGGATTTATACCAAGAGGGGAAATTTAAAGCTGCTACGGAATTCTTTGGCGACACCGCCGCCACCGTCATGGACCGCTTCCTATATATCCGCTTGAGACAAGCCATTAAGGCCGCAACCCCAGCGTTCCCGGAGGAACCCCCCACATTGCTTCCACTTCACCAACTGCTACATGCGGGGGCACCTCACGCTGTGTCCCGTATATATAAAGCCACAGTTGGGGCAGGGACACACAACACACTGAAGACAAAGCAGGGATGGGAAGCAGAACTGGGCCATCCTCTTACGGAGGAGGCCTGGGCTAATAGCTGCCAACAAACCGAACGCATCACAGCCAAAAGTAGATTCAGAATCATTAATTTTAAATTCCTCCACAGAATGTACTACACCCCAGCGAAACTGTACAAACTACATCTCCGAGACAGCGACCGATGTGACCGCTGCAGGCGAGAGGGAGCGGGTTTTTTACACATTGCGTGGGAGTGGGAGTCAGTTGCGCGCTATTGGACAGAGGTGGGGACTGCATTGGGGGACATGGTGGGAGGGCCTCTGACACTTACACCAGAAATGGGTCTCCTGGGACACCTCCAGGGGTAGAAAGGCCGCGTGAGGCGCTTCCTGGCGACGGGCCTTTTGGTGGCCAAACGTAGAATTGCTTGCAGATGGGGCAGGGCTCCCAAGTTCAAGGACTGGTTGGCCGACCTCGCGTATTGCCAAGAACAAAATTTATGCTGAGTTACTCCCTGCCCGTTCGAAACCCTGCGACATTTGGGAGCCCCTCACTAGTTACCTGCTGCGGGGGACAGCTCTACTCCGGCACGGACTGACTGTCCCGCTATGACAGATCGTTCACAGGATAGCAGAAACCACCATTAATGAGGTTATTGTGTAAACTCACCATGTATATGCCTAATGATGTGTACTGGTGTCTGTACAGCCTGACCATAACTCCGCATTGTACTGCTGTAGCCACGATGGATCAAAGTAATGCCTATTTTGCACTGTCATTGTTGTGTTGATGAATGGGAAAAAAAATGCCAATAAACAAAGTTTAAAAATAAAAAATAAAGTATCAGCTCTATCAGGACCGCGGACAGGTGTTCAGAGCCGAATATCTCCCTCAGCATAGTTTCCACGTATAGCTCCAATCTCTCGGTATTGGTAGACTGAGGCAGTCCGGTAATCCTAAGATTATTGCAGCAGGAGCGCACCTCTAAATCCTCATTCTTAGCTTGAAATACAGCCAGCACTTTGACCATATTTAAGCATTTTGTGGTGACAGTCTGCAGGCCATCTTCTGCTGGGGAGACGCGCTACTCAGCTACACCCAACCTGGCGCCCTGTTCATCTAATTTAGCCACCATATGGTCTATGCGCATCTATTTTGCAGTCTATTGATTGCAGACTGTGCTGCATAGCTAGGAGAGTAGTTTCCAAAGCCGTGGCTGCCTGCAATGGTGGCTCCTGCTCAGAGTCTGAGAGCACATGCAGCATGTTTTGGCAGGTTTCCGTGCTTCAAACGGAAGGCATGCTTGCTGCCTATCTGTTTTCTACATACTGGCGAGGTCTCAGAGCTCCCAGCCAGCGAACATCAGTATACAAGCCCCCACAATCTTCGTGCGCTGCCCAAAGAGTACTCACAGCAATTTATGTCTTCTTCCACCTTACTTCAGTCCCGTGTATAGGCACCCCAATTCAGTTTCTTGTGCACACTTATTGCCCAGTAGATTCAGGGGCCTCTGCCATACCGCTCACAGTGCTCCGACAGCATGTAGTAGTCCCAATGACCCTGTTTAACCTCCTCCAAGACGCCACACACTTCCAGGGCCAGGACCCAAATGGGTTTGCTTTGGTAGAGCTACTCAATAGTACCTATCCCAGGGGAGGCGCTTAATAGAACTCTGCAGGCACTGGTCAACGGCCCCTTCTGCCCAAGGGCCTTACTCAGCAGGGCACTGCACCCGGGCCGCCCGCTGGCAATGTGTAAATATGTCTAAACATATTTAAATATTGCAGTTAAGTTCTGTTACCCCTTTACACATACTCCCAGTCAGGATATAAATGACAAAAGAGGTTAGTGAATGCTCATTAAGTGGCTGACTGGTCCTCATTTTTTAAATCACTTAAAAACAAGGCATGATTCTTCTCTTGACCAGAGCTTGGCGCCCCCTCCTGGGATCACGTATGCCCCCCCCGAGAGCAGTTTGAAGACCTCTAATCTAGGTGGTGGTCTGAACTGACTCAGACTAAAATGTCCTCAAGGACAGAGTGTCTAGACAATAGTGCCTGGTGAATGTATGTAGTGGTGCCCATGTAGAATGAGCTAGTAAGACGTCAGGGGATTGCTTTTTGGCCAGAACGTAGAAGATTTTAATACAGAGTACGAACCAGTGCGAAATGGTCCTTCTGTGCATAGCCTTGCCTTTATTTGCTCCAGTGAACCCAATAAAGAGCTGTTCGTCCACCTTGCATTTGTTGGTACTATTAATGTAGAAGCTGAGAGCCCTTTTCGGATCCAACCAGTGAAGTCTCTCCTCTTTAGAAGGGCTATTCCATACAGATCTAAGATTTACCAGATGAACTGAAATTAGTGAAAGCAAACTGAGCTGCTACATCCAAATGTAGGGGCATTTGTGAGTGAACTGCCTTTGTTACACCTAGACATACTGAATACCACTGGGGGTTGGGACCACTAGGAAACGAAGAAATCAGGGAAGGCGAGCACCCCACTTAAGATCCAAAACAGGATTACAAGCCTGTAACGGTTACTCGAATTGTGTTGTGTAGTATTTAGTTTGCTCTCAGAGAAAGTACTTTTTTTTTTTTTACTAAAAAGCAAGCACTGGGCTGAAAAAGACATTATGTCTATCAGTTGACTATAGAGTTTTGAGCTCTAGTACCCACAGTACCTCCAAGAGAAGGCAGTGACTGATCTCCCTCTCTAACCTGAGAGCTAAGTGTGAAAATGGGTGCGCTTGGCAGTTTGCAGAAGACCAGAACACCTGTGGCAAAAGGTCTCAACCACCACTGCATAGCCCAGTAGCCCCCCCCCCATCTACTCTATGCCCCTCGTGTCAAACGAGGTCCAACAATTACATTTATTTGGACATTTACTTCTTTACATTTGTAGAGTCTTCCAAGTTAAACATTTTCTCCACTGCAAGAACAGCAAAAAAGCATGCAGTGATTACTCTGGCTTAAAGGGCTGCGCCTTGATATCTGTTTGAGGATGATCTGAAAGAAGTGAACACTACCCATTAGGAAAATACAGTTTCCAGGTGAAACTGGAAAATCTATTGATTATGCAGCCTGACACCACTCTACAGCAGCATTTGTATTATTGGCAGCCACCATTGTCTAACATCTTAAAGCTCAGAACGGGAAAAGGATTAATGTCAATAACACAATTCTCCGCCATTACTGGGAAACCCTGAACAGTGACACAAAAAAAAAAAAAAAAAGCGCACAATTAGGTGGCCAACTTCACTACAACAGCCAGACATGAAACCTGGCAAAAGACTACAGTAGCTACTTAAACTAAAGGTTTATTTTATCTGTGGGTGGCATTATGGTTGAAGCTTGAGTAGTTCTAATCTCAACTCAATTGTTAACTGAAAAAAGGGTCTACATTTTTTTTTATTTACAACCAAACTTTAACAATAAAAATGAACATCCAACCAGTAAATTCATACGTTTATTCAATCGTCATGCAACACATTCATGTAAAGTATCCATCTTTGTAATCATGCACCCTCTCGTTATCTTATTATACACACAATTGAGATAGGTTTTGATTAAAAGTCCCCTTGAGGAAAAACTTGCAACAATGTTTAATTATAAATACTGGTATTACTGCCATAAGATGTTGCAAGTATTTGTAGTTCAACTAAAAGACAGCAAAACAAAAACATGCTAGCTATCATGTGGTTCATTTCCCTCCCCTCCAAACGTTAAATGCTACAGCACTAACACTAAGAACCACAGCACAGAAAGCCCAGTGCAAGTTTCCCCTCACAGACAAGGGGAGAGCAATAAAAGCTACAATGAAGACCTGACTACCTCACACAGCAGACAAATATCAGGAGAAAGCCTGGTGGTAGGCAGGGCCTACATACTATGTTGGCCACTTGACTCAAAGATTGCGCTTTTGCACTAACATAGCTTGAACGCTCGAGTGGCTAAAAAACTAAATACAAAAAATGGATATAAAAAAAAAAAGCGCTGGCAACGTTAATACTGGCTTACCAGCCCGGACACTGAAATACACATTTTTACACAGATGCACATATATGCACCTGACACAAGGAAAAATGCCACCCAATGGTAGAAGTGGGCTGACCTACTGCACGATGTTGTATGATCTGGTGGGCGCTTGCAAAAAATGGACAACAGCTGAACAGATCAACGAACGAAGAGGTATCACACAAAGCCCCTATATGTATATTTTTCATTCATGACTATTACAAAAGGCTGGCAAAAAAAATCTAAAGCTGCCACTAGCCCAGACCCCTAAATATTTTTTTTTTTTTTTTTTTTTTTTTTTAAAGAGTAGATCTGACCCTAGTGATTACAGATTGATACCCCAGATGGAAACTGGGGCTAAGATTTGCCCACCTATTATTACTACAAATAAAAATATGGTGTAACCAGTAGCAGCCGGGCGAAAGTAGACAGACAGGATGGGTAATAATAAATAAAACCACTTACCCTGGGCTTGCCGCATCGTAGAGTATGCGATGCGCAGAGGTAAGTGTTTTAAAAAAATGTATATTACCTATCCCGTTGTCTGTCGACTTCCACCACCCCTCCCCTTTTACCTGTGCCAGCCATCACTGGGGGTAAAACAGAACCCCCCCTACCCCCAAGGAACAGCCTGGTTTTGCTCAGGCTGGGGCATTCTCCATTATATACATGCACTTTGGTAGCTAGCACAAAAGTCAACAAGGATGGATAACAGTAAACTGTTAATTTGTTTGGTCAACCTGCACACAGTATTCAACAAAGTAGATCATGAAATATTACAGAAAAAGCTCTGAAAATCTCACTGACCTGTTACATGTAGTTAAGCAAATGACAGATCAGCACGGAATCAAGTTCAAGCAGATTTGTTTGAGATGTAAGCCATACAAACCATTCAATTAAAAAAAGACAAGAACATTCAAACACAACAAAGAACTTAGGATAGCGCTATAAAAGTGATTTGCAAGCTACAAAGGGCCAAAGGAATCAAAAGGCTTTAGGAAAGGTAAAGAGAATTTCTCCTGTATATTCAGTCATGCGGCCCACATAAAATGCTACAGGCTTATAAACTGCAGGTGTGTTAAACATATAGCATAGCACTAAAGTAACGATTCTTTACACCACATGTCCTAAAGGGGGTAATAGCCATCACCTAGGTTTCGGTACAGACATGGAGAAAGTGCACAATTGTTTAAAACACACACACACACACACACACACACACACACACACACACAGTTACTTTATTCCTGTGGGGATTACATTTTGCTGTACAAGCATTTGTCAGTAAGATTCCCAGTATACATTTTAACCAAGAACAAGTCTCACTAAAGATGTCATTCTAGGTAGGTCCAAACCCCTAGGTCATCTTGACTGCCATGTAGTAATCAGGTAACGGACAGCCTGTGTCACTGTTCAACACTGATTCAGATCAGTCCAGCCAGGAATTGTATTTTATGAATCGTGGCCTAGTTTATCTTGGATTGTGTTGAAATCCCATCCCAATGCCGAATTCACTATATTATCTTTTACACAGAACATAAGCTCAGACATGTCTTTTCATTTTCCAGATTCGTTATGTCTTGGTTCCATCTTGCTCATACTTTAGCATGAGAGTTAGTGTGGAGCCTGGCCTAGAACAGGGTGTAGTGCAATCAATTCTGAGACAGGTTTAATTTTAATGCCCATTACCTTTGCTGTGTAGCATTGTGGAATTGCAATCAGGATGTCGCTCTCCAGTTTATTTCTGCATTTTAGACCAGCCCCTTTAAATTGATTTAATAGACTGGTTGATTTTTTGTTTGGCTCGACAGCGCAGCTTTTAAAATACCTTATGTAAACAGGGGAAAAAAATCTTTCAGAAGTACTGAGAAATGGTCTTACACTCTGCCCACACATTGTCTTACGTATAGCATTTGACTGAGCGGAAGCTGTATGCTTCCTTCAAAAGCAGCAACTGAATTGCACTTTGTCTTCTGTGAAAGCTTATGCTCAATAAAGCAAGACCGAGTTTTTATGGTGGCATGCCAGTGACCAAGGTAATATTTTACTATGAATAGCTATGACAAAAAACAGCAGACCTGTCTTATTTACTATGAAAGGCATTTGTTAAAGCCAACAAGCCTTTTAATTGTGGAATGTTATCGCACTGCATTACATGATGTAAGCTTTTCTTTTTGTGAAATCTCAGACTACCAGGGTAGACGAGTTTTGGAGCTCGTCACCCCCTCTGAAAACTGTGGGGTAGAAGGTTTTCACTGTGGTAATTCCCGTTAGCCCTGTTGGGAGGGGATCTACATTGTTTTGCCTAGGCTTGTAGATATTCGTAATTATAGAACTGTGTGCATTATGGTTGCCAGATTATGTGCACTTTGGTATACCTGTGTTGATTATAGTACGCCAATGGTAAAGGATGTGGGCCTTATTGGAAAAAGTTATGTCTGTTCTATACATGTTTGCCGTTTATTATAAGTAGTTGTGACAAAACCAGTAGGGCCGATTGAGAAAAACATGTGCAAAAAGCAACAGGCTTTTAAGGATGCATTGTTATTACACAGTGCTAAATATGGTGGGCAGGTATTTTGTTACGTAGAATCTCAGAGACTACAGTAGCAGGCAGGGGTTTTGGTGACAAATCGTGGAGACAGAAGAGTTGCACTATGTTAATCTTTTTTACGCCCTCAAGAGGGATTATGTTATTTTGACAACTGCAATGTTGACCATTATATTTTTGATGGATGCCGTGCAAGAAACCGTATACTCAAAATAGTTGGTCATGGGGACATGCAATGACAAAGGTTATTAGCCTGTTAGAACAAAGGAAGCATGCCTGATTTATTATGGAATGCGCATATAGTAAAGTAAATAGGATTAGGAGTGGTTTGATAGGGAACTGTTAAAGCCTGCATTCACATTCCAAACCTCCTCCTACTGCCATGATCTCCAAATAAACACTTTCTAGACCCTTCCCTCTGCTACCCTCCACTATCCTTTTCGATCCAAATAACAGACTCACGTGTCCACCTCTCAAATTAGTTTCATAATTCCCTATACTAATTCACCACTAATCCTGTTTGGGTTCCGAAGTAGCATGCTACTCGCCGACAAGTGCTTTGATGCCTCGTCAGGGATAGTAAGTGCTATTTAAAAGCAATTACAATATATTCAGATGCAGGAAATCTCCGATAACCTTCGTAGGTAAAGATTTTGGTGCAGATTACCCACTTTGACAGATCTTAGGGCACTGTAATAATTCTTGATAGAATCTCTTTGGAACAGGCTTTGTTCTCTACTATGATCTTGTGATAAAACAAAGTTTAAATATATATAAAAATAGAGAAAGGCAGAGTGCCGAAACGCGTCTGTCAGTGCGGGGGTCCCAGCACAATAAAAATTGCACCTTGAAACAAGATCCTGTGAGTGCTCTCCTTTCATATGCCGACCGGACGGTTTGGGCGAGTGGATAGAGATAAAGAGATATATACACAGACACTCCGCTACTTGCCCATCATTCCCTGGTGCAGATGAGCGGGCACGGACCACAGCATATGTGCAAATTTGTTTATTTTTTCTTAGTCAGCCATTACGCGTTTCGGCCCTTGCAGGCCTTGATCACATGACAACCGATGCGTTGCTGTTCTATCATTTTTAAAGTGACAGGTGCTCATACAAACAGTCATGAATATAAACAGACTATATGGTATGCCTCGAACTCACAGTATTACTGCGGAAAAATTAGGTATGACATTTAGTTGCTGTCAAAATCTAATTACTGTTTGCATAAAATGCATGTTGAATAAAAACTTTAAACTTCAAGAATACAGTACAGGTTGTTAATACATGCTTAAAATGCCAGTTGTCGCAATAAAATTAAAATAGCTAAGGTTCAATACGAGGACAACTATTCATGTTGATGTTATTAATTATATTACACACCAACATTTTGCAGAATTGACTGTTTAAAGTGCTTTTGTGCAAAGTGCTATGTTGTGAAAGTGCTTTGTGTGCATACCTCACCGCTTATATAAGTGCTCTAGTGCCGATATACAAAAAGTATATATATAAATAAAAATAATGAAGGTCTAGCACCTTATGCAGTTTATAAAATCTGTATTTAATAAATGTCTAAACACATCATTTGTATAGTTCCTATGTATTGTAGAAACGTTTGTTCAATTCCTCACATGGCAAGTTCTAGATTTGTCAGTTAAGTAACGGACCCCTTGTTTGAATTTCATTTTGGTATGGTTGTATCACTACAATAACTGATGATCAATAATCTCTTTTATAGACATGTGAACAGATACTCCATCGTGTTTAAGCCTCCCGGATGTTTGGAATCGAGTTCCAATATATATTGGGTCTCTAATTTTCTCAATTGTCTCGGATTGGTGATCGCCCGTATGTGCTGGAGTATCAGTTTATGGGCCTGTAGCTTGGTGCTACCCACATAATGTAGTCCACAAGAACACTCCAGCACATATATTACATGATCTATTTTACACATCAATGATTTATTGATCTTCCGATCTTTATCACAAAATGGTGTAGTGCATGTCATTTTGTTTACCCCAAAGTGGCATGCCCTACAGATTTTACATTAAAAAAAAGGAAAAACACTTTCTTTGTGATAGCCAGGTGTTACCATCCGCTATCTGAGGGCTGCTTTTGACAAGGGAATTGCTCATGGATGGTGCTCTTCTGTACGTAATGGAGAGATGTTTTGGAAGGACATGGCCAATTACAGGATCATTTAGGACTACGGGCCAATTGCGTCTAATGATGCTTCTCAGCGCTTTGTCCTGTTTGTTAAAAGCTAATATTCTTGATTATCAGATTTTTTGATGGTTTTGGACAGAGGTTGGCCAGCCTTGTTAGTCACAGTTTGGGTGTTAACTGACAGTTGTTATCTGTCTAGACATTTTGTTTTAGTGATGGCAGATTCTACAGTCCCTCGTGAATATCCGCGTGCTAAGAATCTGTTTGCTTGCCTGTTGGGCCATCTCTAGGTCCTGGCTGTTGCTACAAATTCTTTTCAGCCTAAGCATTTCTCCATAAGGTATACTTTCTATCAAATGCCTAGGATGAAAGCTTGTGGCATGCAACACAGGGTTGCATGCCGTTTCTTTACGGTGTACTTTTGTTTCTATTCTTTCATTCTCAATGTAGATCTGCACATCTAAAAAGTTTACCGTTTTTTCCACTGACTGAAGTTCAAATTGATTGTTGTTATTGATAGATGACACAAAGTCGAGTGCACTTGCCTTGAAGCCTTTCCGTACCACAAATAAGTGGTCTATAAAAATTAGCCAGAGCATTTCATTTTACTTCATTGCTGTGCCATGTGTGCCCCCCCCCCAGAACCAGCTCCTCCCACCAGCCCATGTGTAAACAGGCATAGGAAGCTGGCTCCCATGGCCATACCATGCATTTGCTGGTAAACGATGTTTTGAAACAAAGACGTTGTTGTTTAAACAAAATGTCAGCATGTTAATAAGCATTTTGTTGTGCTGCACTAACCAAGATGGTATATTCTCAAGATAAGATTCCAGTGCCCTTATCCCATCCTTATGATTAATACTAGTATGATGATGATGGTTTGACTGTCGTCTGAATTTGGGTTTACCTGCGTCTCCATCTGCCTGTCAGTTGATTCTTGGTAATGGATTTGTTTCCTACGCGCTTTTCTACTCTCCCTTCGTTTGGCATTTCTCCTTTTCCTGCTTGATTCCTCTGTGCTCGTGGACGGAGTGTTTGCCGCCTGCCCTGGCATAAAAAAATAAAATAAAAATCTAATTCTTCAGCTGGGAGAGTTTGTGGCATTTGACCTGAACTTAATTGATGTAATTCGGATTCCAATTCACTCTCCACGGCAGAGCTCAAATCGGAGTTTGACGTATTTGCCCGATGTTCTCTGTTAGTAGATGAAGCTGGTGTTTGAGCATTCCTTGGATAAAATTTGGAAATTTTAAGCGAATAATTTTTGGGAGAAAGTGAAAATTTGCCCATTTTCATAGTCTATTTTATCTCTCTGAAATTTGTAGGCTTTCCTTTCTTTGATTTTTTCCTCATCTTTACGCAATCTGATAGCCATTTCATCTCACATTTTTGTTATGTTGTCACTTGGCCCCATCGAATTTAATTCATCATTTAGTTTATCAATTTGATTTTGTAAGTCCACCCGATCCTGTATATTTTACTATGATCTGTACCGGTCTCTTGGAGGAATATATATATATATATATATATATATATATATATATATATATATATATATATATATATATATACATACACATACACATACATACACACACACACACACACACACCTTCCATCCACAGCAACATACAGCATGGGGCACAGGTCAGCCCACTTCCGTCATTGGCTCTCTTGACCAATAAGAGAAGGCACTTCCTTGATCGCATGTTCACATCCTGCTCAAAACAAGAGCGCTTCAGTGCCCTTTAGTTTTAAATGTAATAGGCCCTTCTCAATATAGCTCCATTTTTTAGAGCATACAACAGCTCCTCAGACTGATAGGTGACACCAAAGCCTCTAACCCAGACAACTATCATGGAATGGTATTGTGCAAAGTATATCACGGCCAATAAGCTGGTACTAAATGTGGTGGACATGCTCAAACTTTATAGCAATTATACATTATGTAATATACTCCGCAAGACATACATGCGCTGCATGTTTAATTATATTTATTGCAAGCACCTGCACACCATAAGTATGTAGTTGAGTTTGTGTGTGTTTCAGTGGCTGAGTAAGTGGCTGAATACAAAAAGCACTGGCTCAGCCAATAGGTTTGACCTACGTGAGACCTATTGCCACGGTTTTTGCAAGATGTTGCACAGCGGCCCGCACTGTTGTGCAACATGGCTCAAAATGAAGTAAAGTAAATAAAAACAAACCGCTATAGCACGGCCAGCGCTGGCTGAGCCATAATGCTTTGTTTACTTTGAGTCATGTTACACAGCAGCTCATGCTGCTGTGCAACATCTTTAAAAAACATTAACAGGGGGGCGTGGTCTTGCTGCAGATGGAGTGAGAGGCGCGCTGTGGGAGCTCCGGGCCGCCGCCGGCATTATAAGCGTTTTTAAGCAGTATATCAGTAGCGGAGGGACCGGAATTTGGGGCGTCTGGGCGGCGGAAGCAACTGGGAGACGATCCTGAGACCCGATGACCCTCGGAACCGGCCTCGCCTCCTATATATATTGGCCCACAGCCCTGCACACTGGCCTGGCGTTGCCTTGGACCCTCTGGGGGGTGTCCATTGTTGATCGGAACACTTGGGGGTGCTTGGAGGAGTGGGCCTCTTCTCCCTGTCGCTCTTGCCGTGTACTGGCCTCCTGCGATAACCCACCGCCTTGAACACTGCGATACGGCTTGGGTCCCTAACCTGTGGCTGTCTGTCCTTTGACTGCGGGGTGGGAAGGCGCTTGAGGCGGACTGCAACTCGCCATCTGGGGTTCTCGCCTCCCCTTGGTTGACCTGCAGGGACTCATTCTGCTAGCCTTGGCCGCCTCAGTGGAACTTGCCGGGTGCCTCATCCCCGAGGGAGATGACACGCACTAAGCCGGGGAAGGAGTTGGCGGTGCCCCAGAAGGACAACCCGGTCGCCGCCCTTTGGAACAAGCCGGGCTCGGGCGCCTCCGGTGCTATGGCAGCGCAGGTTGGGGATGACTCAGCGCCAGTCACGCAAACCTTCATGGCAAACTTTATGGCGGAGCTCAAATCCGAGATAGGCTCTCTACGATCGGAGGTACACTCCTGTGTGCGGGAGCTCAGGAAGGAGGTCAGTGACCTTGGAGAGAGAGTGGATGGCCTTGAGCGGACAGTAGATGCTCGGACGGAGGACCAGGAGCAGCTCTGGCAGCGCATGGCTACCTTGGAGGAGCAGCACATTGACCTACAATTGAAGCAGGAGGATTTGGAGAACCGGAGCTGCCGCAACAATCTCCGCCTCCGGGGGATCCCGGTGGGAGCGGAGGGATCAGATATTATGACCTTCGTGGCACAACTTCTGCATGACATCTGGGGCGATGACGACACCTCTCCGCCGGCCCTCGGCCGAGCACATCGAGTCTTGGGTCCCTCTGCTCGAGCGGGCCTTGTCCCGGACATCCCGACCCGGGTCCACTTTTTTACGGAGAAAGAAGCGATTCTCAAGGCGGCGCGCTCCAAACCAGACCTCGCCTACAAAGGTACTCCAATACAGCTTTTCCAGGATCTTGCCCCTACAACACCGCGTCGACGTAGAGACTTCAAGCCGATAACAGATAAGTTGCGGAGCCTGAACATTCAGTATCAATGGGGCCATCCCTTTGCGCTTTTCTTCCAGTGGGACTCCAAACATCGGATGGTGCGATCCCTCCGGGAAGCGGCGCAGCTCTTGCACATCCCCATCTCCACATCGTCCAGCCCAGCTCACAATCCTTCTCGCGCCCAGGAGCCTGCCAAGCCCTCTTGGTCTCAGGTGCGCCGCCACAAGAGAGCACCACATGCAGGGGAGCAGTTGGCTTCCCAGGCTAAACAGGAAATCATCCAGCACATCCGCTCCATGGAGGAGTCTCGCTCTCCCGCTGGCTCTCGGCCCGCCACGCCATGACTCTGTAGCAACGCCTTCCAATGTGCCCTTTCATGATGCTCTGTCCGCTCCTGCGCCCGGGGGGGCGCTGACCCATGTTCTTGCCTCACACTGGACGGTCTCCCGGCTTCTCACCCTGATGGCGGGCGGCCCGGGCCTCCCTCCTTTGCCCTCACGCCTGGAGCTTGGCAGATTAAACCCCCCCCTGCTCCTAGGAGAGTGACTTCTCCGGGATGATCTACGCCCTAGGGCCGCGATTATCCTTGGACTGGAACAGGACATTGTGGCCCAGTTGGCCAATGTTGTATTTTATACTGACCGTTACACTTCTCTCATCCCCATGTCCCAGTTTTCTGCTTCTTCCTTTCTACCGCTCCCCTCTGTCTTCTCTTCTTCTTGGTGGTAGACAGGGCGGCCTCTTGTGGTCCCCCTTATGCTTCTGGGGGGGGGGGTCCGTGGTTCTCTGGCCCGTCTTACTCATGCTCTTGCCGTGCCCCCTCCTGAGGCGCCATCGCCGGTGCTACTGCTTGCATCCACCTCCCCCTGGACATGACTGCTAGCCCTTCCTTGAAACTTCTCTCCCTCAATGTTAAAGGGCTTAACTCACCAAACAAACGGCAACAGATATGGCGCTACCTGCTGCAGCAACAACCTGATATTATCCTCCTTCAGGAGGCACATCTGCTGAAAGCTGATGTTTCCCGAATGGCCCATCCCCGCTACCCCCTCCAATTTTGGGCGTCCGCCCCATCTAAAACAGCTGGCGTAGCTATACTCTGTGGCTCTGGTGTAAGGCAGGGGGACTCGAAAGTTATCCGTAGCCATGATGGCCGCTTTCTTAAAGTGGAGGTCCGGATGGGGCACCGATCCCTCACCCTTTGCAATATATATGCGCCCAACCAGGCGCAAGATCCCTATCTTCGCGCCTTCCTGCGGGAACACGTGCCGCAGCCGAACCCTTCTATTATCATTGGAGGCGACTTCAACCTGGTGTGGGATGCTGACCTTGATCGCAGCGGTGGGTCCTTCCATGGGGCGGGGGCCATGTCTTCTGCCTTGAAGAAACAGTTGACGGACCTCACTCTGTTGGACTCTTGGCGATATCACTCTCCAGATGCGCGGGGCTACTCATACTACTCGCATGTACATCGCTCGTACTCGCGGATTGACCACGTTTTTATCTCACATGCCCTGATAGGCGAGACGGTGTCTGCCTCAATGTCTGACATCTCGATCTCTGACCACGCCCATGTTGAGCTCCTCCTCCGTCACTGTTCTACACGCGCTCCTCGCCCACCACGCTGGCGCTTTCCCCCTCAAGTGCTTCGTGACCAGGCAGATGTGGCCGAAATCAGAACGGCCATAGACGATTACTTTGCGCTCAATGATCTTCCGGAGACTCCCTTTCCTGTAGTGTGGGACGCCTTTAAGGCTACTATCCGCGGACGTGTCACGTCCATAGCGATTGCACGGGCACAGGAGGCGCGTCTCTTCGAGGACAATCTTACTAGGGAGCTCACGGCTCTCGAAAAACTCGATCAGGAATGCCCTTCCCTAGCCCATAAAAGGCGTCTGGCCCTTCTTCGCGGCCAACTGCGAGCCCATAGAACCAACAAAGCCGAACGGACCCTGCTGACGTTAAAGCAGCGCTACTATGAGGGGGGAGGGGACGGGGGACAAGGTGGGTACGGTCCTAGCTAGGCACTTGCAGGCGCGCGCAGCTAAGGCCCACACAGCCCATATTCGCACCAACGATGGCACAAGTGCAGTCACGGAAGCGTCCAAATGCGAGGCTTTCCAAGCGTATTATTCTACTCTCTATGCTCCAGCGCAGTCCTCTCCTCCCCAGATGCAAGCTCTGCTGGACGCTTGCCCTTGGACCCCGCTCAGCCAATATCATGCTAGTCAAATGGACGAGCCGATTAGGGCCCCTGCGTGCTCCTCTCGCGTAAAGGACCTTCCCCTCGGAAAGACTCCGGGGCCGGATGGCCTTCCTCTCTCCTTTTATCGCATGTTTATGCCGCAGCTCAGGGCACACCTTCTTCGCCTTTTTAACTCTTTCGTCGCCAATGAGGGGCCGTCCCAGTCCATGGGGCTGGCCGAGATTGCCTTGATCCCCAAGACAGGTAAGGACCCTGTCCTTTGCTCGTCCTACCGACCCATAGCTCTTCTGAATACGGACCTTAAGCTCTACACCAAAATACTGGCTAAACGGCTCGAGCCCCACCTGCCTGGCCTTATTGAACCAGATCAGGTCGGTTTCATACGCCACCGTCAAGGCGCAGACAACGTGCGTCGCATTGCGCACTTGGTGGGCAAAGCTCGCCACTGGAATATCCCTGCGTGTCTCCTCTCGCTCGATGCGGAGAAGGCGTTCGACCGGGTGGACTGGACCTTCCTCAGGGCAGTATTGCAGAAAATCGGGCTCGGCCCTGTGATAGCCCGGATCATGGCCCCTTACCTCTCCCCGATGGCCCAGGTGCGGGTCAATGGCCAACTTTCTGCCCCCTTTTCAATTCACAGAGGCACTCGGCAGGGGTGTCCCCTTTCACCCTTACTCTTTGCCCTCGTGGTGGAGCCCCTCGCCATCCTGATCCGCCAAGCCCCTGAGATCCATGGCATTCCTCTTGGAGGCCGATCCCACAAGGTAGCTCTCTTTGCAGACGATCTCCTTCTCACGGTGTCACAGCCGCGCACCTCGCTCCCGGCCCTTTTGACTCTCCTCCAGTCCTTTGAGTCGGCCTCTGGTCTTAAAATTAACCACGAGAAATCTTGGGCTCTTAACATCACGATCCCTCGGGATGAAATCCCCTTACTGCAGTCGCTCGTCCCTTATCAGTGGGCCTCTCACTCTATCCGCTACCTCGGGCTTTGGTTAACGCCGAATCTTACCTCTTGATCCCAGGTCAATTGGCAGGAATGTCGTAAGGCGGTCCTTGAGGACCTACGGGCCTGGAAACCTCTCACTCTCTCTTGGCTGGGCCGCCTGCATGCAATAAAGATGTCGGTACTCCCTAAGATCTTGTACCTCTTTCAGTCTCTTCCGACCCCCATCCCACATCATCAGATCAGAAGTCTCCAACGTGATCTCACCCAGTTCATCGGGGGGGGGGGGGGTCGACGGCCGCGCTTCTCCAATAAAGTCCTCATGTCGCCTCGAGATAGGGGTGGTCTGGCCTGCCCCAACTTGGAGTATTACTGGGCCTCTCATCTTCGCTTTATATCGGAGTGGATGGCGTGGGAGAGTGAAAAGATATGGTTCCATATGGATAGGGCAGTGACTGGACGGTCTATATGGGACCTCCCTTGGCTACCCCGAGCCTCAAGATCGCGCAGTGCGTATGTGGCCCTCCCTACTAGGACGGTGCTTGACATTTGGGATAGAGTGGCCGTCTCCAAGGGCCTTACTACCTTTCCCTCCCCCCATACTCCTATTGCTGGGAATCTACATTTTCCACCAGATGTGCGCCCTCAGGTATATATAGATTGGCTCGAGGGTGGGTGCCGGACAATTAGAGATCTCTTTTCGGGGGACGAGTTCAAAACTTTTGCTCAGTGCAAGGCAGATTTCCAGCTCTCAGAGGGGGCCAGATTACAATATCTCCAACTTCGACATTGGATACACACGCCCTCCCTGACACAGGCGGCCACTCGGGCGCTCACGCCTTTTGAGCGACTAGTGCGTGCTTTCGATAACTCCAAAGGACTCATCTCCCGCACTTATGTCCTACAGCACCCCCCACTTTCCTCTCCCCACAACTACCAACGTCGTTGGCAGGAGGACACCTCTTTGGACATTGCCCCTGCGCAGTGGGATCGCTTGTGGCGGGATATTCCGAAAGTGTACCGCTGTATTTCCCAGCGGGAAACCGCATACAAGATCATGACCCAATGGTACTATACGCCTCTCAGACTTCACAAAATGTTCCCTGCGACCTCTCCCCTTTGCTGGCGGTGTTCGTGCTCCCCGGGCGGCTTACTTCATATTTGGTGGTCCTGCTCACTCCTGACCTCCTACTGGAAAGAGATCCTCAGCCATATTAAGGTGGTGATTGGTTTCCCCCTGCCTGCGACTCCAGCCACAGCTATCTTGGGTCTCAAGCCTGCCAACCTGCGCGCGCTCACACGCAACGACTGGCACATCTCACTTCACATGCTAGGCGCAGCCAAACAGCTCATTGCCCTATATTGGAAAAAGGCGGAAGCTCCCCCGGTCATTGTTTGGTTCACGCGTTTATGGCATACTACCACCATGGAATTGCTTACTGCACGCTTGCAATTTCGTGACTCTCACTACACTAAACTGTGGCAGCCACTTGTTGCTCACCTCTGTAAACTGGAACACGCCCATCTACAACCTCCGAAATTCCGAGCCCTGCGCCTATATGATGACGCAGTCTATCCCCCTGACCCAGAATAGATTCCTTGCACCTCTCACCTGCTTCGGCCCGGGGTTTTGAGTAACCATTCCACCGGGCAAGCGCACTGCTGCACCCCTATTGCGCTTTCCCGTCACCTTCCTTGCCTGCAGTCATGTCCATTGGTCCGCTACATATGCCCACTTGCTTCCTTCTCTCCTCGCCCACCACCTTCTTCTTTCTCTCTTTCTCCTTATCCCCGTCTGTTGTTACCCTCACTTGACCCGCCACTTGCCTTCCCCACAGGTGGGGTTTAAATACGTGCTTGATGTCCTCCACTGCTGGCTCGCTAGGGGCCGGAGGTGACTGGCAGCATATCCTCATTGTCATGTCGCCTGGTGGGGCGGGTCAAGGTTACTCTTCAATAGTTGGCTATTGGTATATGGCCGGCCTACTAAGGAGGTGTAAGCGATATGCTGAGTCTATGGGCGGTACCCTGCTGCTTCCTGTGATGATTCACGTGGTCATCCAGTTCGATGGTCCTCATTGTGACACCTCCACTCTCTCCCCCCGTTTAAGGCCGCTCTCACTTGCTCATCTCCTCTCCCTGCTTCTTCCCTCGGGGACTCTCGACCCCCCCCCCTCTTTTTTCCTTCCTTTACTCTTCTATACCTCTTATACTTGAAGTTGACTTGTTCTCAGTGGACCCCATTCCCTAAAGGAGCTTTCATGTGACGCCTAACATAAGATTGTTTAAGGACGCGGCCGGCCCTATTTGGGTTGTAGGCGACTTGCTATGTATCACGCCGCTGAAGCAAAATTCTATAATGATTCGCTTATGCTTCTTGAACGATTGCTCAATGACGCGGCCGGCCCCTCATGGGGTTGTAGGCGGCTTGCCGTGTATATGTTATGCCTCCTACTGCTTTCTTTAAAAAAAAAAAAAAAAAAAAAAAAAAGAGTTGGACCGAAAAAACATTAACAAAGCCAAATAGTTCTGAGTGAACTACTTGGCTTTGTTAATGTTTTTTTAAAGCAGATATGATGTTACGGCTACATTATCAGCCTTTGGAACCAGGTACATAATATACACATATATATATTTTAAAAGGGAAGGAGTACCCGAAGGAGCATATGGCCAGTGGAAGGACACTGGCCAAAGGAAGCAGTACTTGGTTAATGCTTCACGGCAGGGATGAAGACTGAAGCCGAAGGCGAGAAGACGCCGACCAAAAGGAAGCAAGGAAACGAATGACAAGGGAGCCAACCAATAGTAAGTAAAGGACAGGCTTTAAGCATTTTTTTTTTTTTTTTTTTTTTTTTTAAAGAATAGCTTTCACTGACCGCATGCGCGTTGTAAGCGAAACCTAAAAATTACTCTGTGGGTGCAAGGAGGAGTTAAATAATGCATGTACGATAACTTAGTGAGTGCATAAACCCAACAATGACTGAAGAGGAACTGTCATTTATAAGCCACAACTATTGGTATTGCTAATGCTTGTTCTCACTTCTGCAAGGATAAGAATTTGTCATGGTTCATTTGTCCCAGGAACTCATCTTCATTTAAGTACAAGCTAAACAGCAGCTGCCTCCATACATACCACTGCCAAACCCCGTTGGCTACTGGGAGTTTTTGTATGCATTCGCCCTACTTCCTGAACCCTTTTCCAAAACTGGTGCCCGTATGTAGGAGCTTTATGGACTCAAGCAAATATTTTGGCAAACCAAGTAGATAAATGTAATTAATGGAGTGGACGATTGCTGGAACCCTAGCCCTTTTCTTGTTTCACTATATTACAGAAGCCCTTTGCGGCATATGAAGACGTCTACCCAAGTGTATCAGCATTCACCAGCGTACCACTGTATACAAATGACTTAGGTAAGTAATTGTTTATTTGCATGATCAATTAAAACCGTTGCAATAATTTACATACAAATAAAGAAAGATAAAATGTTAATTTCTAATACAAGTTTTCTTTCAAATTAGTTACGTAGCCAAGTTCCCACAAAGTTAAAAAAGCAAAAGTTTTCATAGAGATAAATGTTGAAATTAATTGTACAATGTTAAAATTTACGGTGTCATTAAGATGTTATGGCCCCTAATCCCAGTCAATGGAAATCAAAGTGACGATGTGATGTGTGTGCAAAAAATGGCAATAATAGGGTAGGGGTCAAGCTTGGGTAATTGAAGGGCAATCTTGGAGTTAACGGCGATTGAATTTGAATTGTAGCTGGATTGGATTTTTTTCCACTCTTAGTTGTAGCCCCCACCACGTGTGATCTTCCTTGGAGACAGCTTAGTGCTTCCTCCATAGTATTTTGTTTTGTTTTTATTTATCTCCTTCCACTATACTCAAGAATTTAACCAGGCGACAACTCAGCTGGACTTCCTCTCCAGAAAAACTTGCTTTCACCGCTTGTCTGCATGTATGTATTTTTTCGCTATTAAAGAGTGGTCTGAGTAATGTTCGCCATTCCCTTAGTAGTACCCTGCATATACATAGCAGGTGCGGTATGTATTCCTTTCCTTCCCCACAAAGTCGGCAGGTTGCCGGGGGTGGGGGGGGAGGAGCAACCACAGCGGTTGATGGAGTGCAGATGGTAATATACCTACCGTATAACTTCATGAGCTTCTCTTTGATGGCTTTAGAAAAGCTGAGGTACGTTTGAGGCATGGCCCTAGTGTAGCTCTGTATGGTGTACCAGCTGTGTGCTCTCCCTGAAAGGGTGGCTTTATCCTCCATTAGGGAGACTCTTTTAATGGTTTTGTTGACTAGCTTTTTGAAGCGCTCACTTGTCCCAGAAGTCAGCCAGAGGCCTCGTTGCTCTAATGAATCTTCCAGGTAGCGTCTGGCCGGGGCCATTCCTTTGGCTTGCAGTTCTTGCCATAGGTGGAAGTTGAGGGTCCCTTTTTTAAAACTTGTGCCAGCTTTTGATGTACGCTTCTTTGCGAGCCAGCTCTTGCCTTCGAAACACAAATTCTAGTCTCAGTTGTGCAGGTGATGTGTACCTTGGTAAGCCAAATATCATTCGCAATGCTCTTGATATAGTGTTGTCTAGTGTGTTTGCATCTCTCCCCCTCATAGCCTTTTGCTTCCATAGCTGAAAGATGGTATAAGTTTTGACTGAATCACTCGTGTCAGAGGGGAGAAGCTTGACCCGATGATCTTGTGTTTTAGATTTCTTAGTGCCACAGCTGTCGCTATCCCCCTACTTTTTATGGCCTCTTTTTGGGCGGTGATGTTTCCTTTATTGTCAATAATGACTCCTAAGTATTTATACTCCTGCACAACTTTTAGCTGATGTGATGCCAGATGTAGGGTACATTTGCTCGCCGTGAGTTCACGCTCATGACCTTTGTTTTTTTCCCGGTTGAGGCTCAGTCCATTTTCTTCTGAGTAGTTATATAGGACGTCGAGCAGGCATTAAAGGCCGATCGGAGTCCAGCTAATGAGGATGAGATCATCCGCATAAAGTAGGTTTGAGAGGGCCAAACCCCCCCATCCCCAGGGCGTGTGAATTACACTTGTCCACTCTGGCTGACAAGTCTGACATGAAGAGATTGAACAGTATTGGGGCTAACAAACAGCCTTGCTTCAGCCCGATAGTTGTTGAGATCTTCCTTGTCAGATAGTCGCCTGCACCCAGTTTTACTTGGACCCACGTGTCCGAGTGTATAAGGATTAGCTGTTTTAAGAGTAGTGGCAGAGTGTTCAGCTTTAAAAGCTTTTGCCATAGATAGTTTCTATTAATGTGGTCAAATGCTGAACTGTAGTCGATGAAGCATATGTGCAAGGGTCGTTTGACTACGATTGTGGCATCTATCATCAGTGAAAGGGTTAGGATATTGGTGGTGGTCGTCCCCATGTGCTTGCAAAAACCCGTTTGATTTAGTAGAATGACTGAGTTGTTTGCAGCCTAGTTTGTTATTTTTCAAGAACTAAGTCCAGCATAGTATTTGGCATCAATGTCTAACAAGGCTACTAACTGGTAGTTTGCTGGATCATTTCTGTTGCCCTTTTTATATATTGGGGAGATGATTGAGCCCCTCCATGATACTGGAATTGATGAGGTTAGCAAGATTCTTTCGAAGACTGGCTTCAGTCTAATATTATTGGTCAAGTTTGAACAGAATTGGCGGGATCCAATTGGGGCCCAGTGCACCCTCTTGTCTGCCCTTGGCTATTCTTGTGGAAATTTGATCATTAGTGGTAAATCTTGAAGAAACCGGTGGATTGGGGTGGTCCAATTGCAAGCTTGTTGCTCCTGGATAAGAAGAGAGGATCTCTGTTAAAATGAGATTGGAGAAAGGTTGTCCAAGCCTCTTCTGTCAGATGTGAATTAATGCAATAAGTCGACAGGCTAGACAGGGCGTTTATTGTTTGCCAGAATAGTGAGCTGTTAGTCTTGATGTCGTACCACAGTTTAGCCCACAAAGACTCTTCTGCTTCTTTTTTGAGTCGCAAGATTACTTTTTTGCAAGTAGCTTTTAGATGTCTCAGTTCATTTAGGGCTCTAAGATCTTGACCACATTTTTTTTAGTTTCTGGAGTGCTTGGTTTATGGCTGCCTTGAGATGTTTTACTTATGCATTTTTTTTTTTTCCCCAAAGGCTGGGGTCTCTCTTGAAGATGGGTTTTTCTCTTGTTTTGTTGTTGGTCCTTTTTATCTACGTATGCATTCCCCAGGCCTTTAGTAACGGCTTCCCAGCTTATTAATGTATTGGACTCTGCAGTGTGAGCTTCTTCAAAGAATGGTTTCGCTAGGGCCAGGAGACTTTCAGGGTCGTGAGTTTTACATTTCAATCTTTTGTCGTTAGTGGTGTATTTTCAACATTGCTCCATTACTAACGGTGATGGGGTTGTAGCCTTCATGTTTATTGTAATTTCTTGTGGCAAGTGATCACTGTAATCCAGGACTCCTATGTGATAATCCATTACTTTACCAAGCAATGGAAGAGAAATGAAGGTGTAATAGATTGTTGTACTTGCTACTGCATTGTGGAATGTTGCGGCCGATCTCCCGGGAATCGCCCATTTAGTGCGCGGAAACTCAACTGCTCTAGAGTCCGAAGAAGTTTCAGTGCTAGCTTAGTTTGTCTTCCCCAAGTATTCCCTTCCTGTGCTGGTATATTCCATGTTGGTGGGTCGTCAAATGACTTGGTTGCAGATTTAGGTGATGGCAGGAGTCCCGTCAGAGGGACCGAAAGTGATGACCTCTGCCACCTCGGTGGAAGGCCACCAGACACATTCAGAGATTCTTGCCTGCTTGGTGGGGATCTCTGAGGTGAAGGGTCCACTGTGCTCTCTTAACAGAGAAATTTGCCAAGAGGGTGTCATGTTTAAAGCACTCACCATGCATTTTTTGTTAAGGGAAAACAAAGTGGGAGCTTTGTTTATTCACAATAAAAGGTATATGGCTTAAATGAAAGCTTTCTACCTTGGTGCACGCAGGACTTTATATTTTTCCTGCCTGTCTCAGTCAGGGCAACCATCATCGAGACCCTGTGGTGGGCGAATTTCTGGGTTAGGGTTTACCCTCAATGGAGGCTCCGACAACAGCAACCCAGCAGTTTACGCAACTCAAAACAGAGCAAGGGGAACCACAAGTTTACAGTGTTCATCCTGCTCCACCAAACCCTAAATAAGGCCCTTAGCCATTTCTTACAGACCCAAGTTAGGCCTGTAGCAGCAACTGGGTTGTCTTGTCAAATATTGAGAGATTGACAGACTTGTAATGTTGGACACAAGCACGGTATTTGAAGGATGTAAAAAAAATGTGCAGCAGGGATGTGGAATTCCTATAGCCCGACGCCCAGGACATATTGTTTGGGGTCAAGGGCTACACGTTTTAATGTGTATTTTGTCCTTGGGACAAGTAGGCCCTACCCCCTACAGCACAAACCCTTTGGCTGCCAGTTTACAGTAACAGATTATGGATCATGGAAGGGCATGGTCTGCAGTTAAGGTAATATTTACGTCAATGTGTTAATTCTGTTCAAACTTGTATTTATGGTTCATTAATGCAAAGCCTTTATTATTAAGCTAAGTGCTCTAAGTAAATGTAAGCTCCGACTGCGCTACCGACAGTGGTTCCAGTATAAAAATACGTACACACGTTTTCAAAGTTTAGCAATATGAGGATATGTATAATGCTCCCAGAATTCTCTCGGATTAGATGCAAATATTTGCGGAAGCTTTAAAGCAAGATTGAAGATTCTTTGCTTTCAAAATAAAATGTTGACAAAAAAATGCAAGTAGGGAAAAATAAACTTTTAGCTACACTACTGTAAAATATTAGGTACCTTTTCTTCGCAGTGTCATTTGGTAAAATGTGTTGATGAATGCTAGTATTTACCAAAGATATTCATAATGGAAAATCAGTGTAACTAGTTTCAGTAAGATTATGGGAAACAAAAATAAACAAGCATTGGCAAAGCAGGCAGGTCTGAAATTGGTGATCAGCTTTTGGTTTTGTCAATGTGTGACTTATATTGGCATGGTTTTTGTAAATCCGTATTGGTGTGGGAACTGCCGGGCCCTCGCCATTATAACAAACATTGGCAAAAGCAAAAAGTGTTTTTGGTCTCAAAAAGCACACACATTGCGACAGTAGTTCCTGGCACTGAACAGAAATACTTCGTGTGTCAATATGCTCCTTGTAACAGAGCAGAATGCTGTTACTCACAGTGAAGATAGACAGACACAGAATTTTAATAAACACAAAAGGTCATGGTTAATGTCAGACCTAATTAGGGGCCCAATTATTAAAGAAAGTCTCAAACGTGCACCCATGGTATATGTCCTTGCATTTAGTGTAGATATACAACTTTCGTGAATTCACAAGAATTTACAAAAGTAGGCCAAGAAATAGTACTCCTAGAAAATATTTGTGAACTGCATTTTAGCATGAGCAAATATGCACGTGTCAATATGCTATTGTGAAAATCTGAGTGTTTGCAAGTTCACTTTCCCTCCAACCACTGTTTTCCCCCAACCCTGGAAGAAGTTTCACATGTGCCTTTGTCAGGAGTAAAGTTCCAACCTTTCTTAGTATGGGAAAATATTAGAGAAGATTTGGTGAAAAAACTTAAAACATGCAAGTTAGTAGGTTTGCACAGACTCAACAGGGCATTCCAACCATGGAACTATTGCTTAACGCTACCTTCCACCCCAGTATGTAGATCTGCGGAAACATGGCAACATAAGGGAATGGCTGGTATTCAAACCCTACAATAGTATGAGCCCTGACATAATCAGAGAGGCTACATCAGAGCTCCTATATAATGAGATTACTGCCATAATTTGTCACAGCATTACATGCCACAAAAGGGACAAGTGGATTTTGATACAGGACAAGTAGATTTATGAAGCAACCTGCCCCATGGACAAGTAGATATTTTATTAAATTCGACACACCTGGTGCAGGTATTTAAGAATAATTTTACAAAAACACAGGTCTTGGACCTCACACAGAGATTCATTAGCTGGGGTAAAGCTAAGATAATGGAATTAACTTACTTATTTCAACCTAGCATATGGGGCCTTTCAGTGAACATCCTTCAGAAGGTGTATTAGTCAACAATACACCATAAGCTCGGCATGGATATCATACAATGATGCTTACTTTAATTGTGACCAAATTGCAAGGAAAATATCTTTTACATTACAATCTAGTCTGATCAAAGCATTCTACATTATTCCAGGTCATCCAACTCTCTGCTTAACTACAATGCATACATGTTATCAAAATGTTTTGTGTAGCTTTGAGTAATTGGTTGGTGCTGCATGTTTATATGAAAGTTTGAGCGGTGGGCTGTTCTGTACTTGACTTATCTTAAGGAACAGGTTAAGCGGTTTGCCAATTATTGGATGAATCTTGATTAAAAGTGTTCCATTCGGTACAGAGATTAACAAATGCCAGAGAAAGAACAAAGATATCATTGAAAGGGAAAAGTTGATCTCAAGTTATAATTGGTTCTTCATGTTCCAACTCAGATGAAGTGGCCGCATCTAGCTAAAAAGTGACAAATATAGTTGCAAACAGGCAGAGCTATCTTACTTTATCTTGTGCTATTTTCTATGACCAACGTATATGCATTTTTTTCAAAAAGACAACTCTGACCCTTGAATACTGCTAACCACGTGAAAGCTATAGCTGCAGCATTGAACCTCACTCTTCCACCAAGTACATCAGCCAATGCACTGGCAGTTGGTAATTGTAAAAATCTGTATCATTTTAATCATTACTTTTAATCTTATGGGCATCTGCTTGTAGTGTTCGTATTTATACCGATAGTTAATATAAAACGCTATAAAAAGACAAAGTGCAATAATTACTCAGCAACGCTACTTCAGAAAGCCTAATAACTAGACCTCCAGCATCATTGCCTACGCTCTCCCGCCATGAGATCTGTATTGCATAACAGTATGGTCCTTCCAACTTTAGACAACAAAAATCTATTTACCAATCAAAAATATATTGCACTCCGTTCTGGACATACACCGACGTCACTCTAATTTTCCATTCACCCTCCCAGCTTCGCTCCGCTTCCCAGTCTCTCCTCGGTTAAACAAGTCGTTAATTAAAAAGATTTACCTCTCCATCAACGATCTCCCCTCCTTTATACAAACTGCTATTTGACTTGGAATTGTTTACTATTATGTTTGAACTTGGTATCACATGAAACTGATCTGCCTGCCAAACATGCGGTTCCGCTGTAAGCTGGAGCCCTGGCAGACGCTGCGCACCGAAAGTGTTAATAAATATGAAACAGTTTATCATAAGATAGCATCTCTTGAAGAAATTATTCCACTAACTAACCATGCCATGTTCACCACATGCCCTATAGCTGAAAGTCTTCCAAAGCTACTCATCCCACAGAGGTCCAGTGGGGGGGATAGCAACGGGTCCTACACCTGGAATGAAAACCTCTTAGGATACTTGTTTTTACCCCGCCCCCTCTGATCTGCCCCATCTCACCTGAAGCGCCTCCAGGGTGCTGAAGCTGCAGATGGCGAATCCGTCGATGATCAGCTCCTCCTCTTCCGCCTCCTCACTAGGTGGTTCCGGGGGCGGCCCGGTTGGGATACGGCGTCGCGGAGGGCGCCGGTGACGGGGATGTGGTCCACGCTCCTCCCCCTCCGAACCAGACGAGGGCGGGGCCGGGACGGCACGGAGGGGTCGACGTCGGTCCCGCGCGGAGCGAGATCGCCTCGAGCGCAGCGGGGGCGGGGCCAGCCGCGCGCAGAGGGGCGGGGCCTCCATGGCCAGGCCTAGTCACTCACCGCGCATAGCCCAAGCCTTTAAACTTTAAATGGCACTTGAGACTCTGTAAGATTCTGACGTCACAATAAAGCTCTACTCCCCTTACACCGCGACCTTACTGCTCGATCACTTAAGTCACTGACGTCACTGCACCTGTCCTTTGACGTCACAGCAGTTTTAGTTCAGGCACCCTTTTGGTACCCTCCCGCAGCTGACGTCACTGTAACTGGACTGGCGACGCCGGCTCTCAAGCTCCTTCCTCCCTTAAATGGCCTCTGCGCGCGCCCCCGTGGCGCTTCCTTTCTAGTGGCTCACAGGCACTTCTGGTTTCTTGTCACCCCCCCGGCCCTCTGGTGTGACTCCCTCCACGAACGGTACCGGAGGTGCGGGGCTTTGGTCCTCCTCTATTGCTCCGCTTACGGCCTCCCGTCTCTTTATCCTCTCGTCTCTCTCCGCCTTCTTCTTTCTCTTCAGGAGCCGCCCGGTCCGCGCGCACGTCGTGCGTAATGTCGTCACAGCGCAGTGTACGCTTGTCACGTGATGTAACGTATCCCAGCGGACGTACACAAAAGCAGTGCGCATGCGACTATTGAGATCAGGTGTTGTGTCCCGTTGAGAGTAGAGTCCGCAATGAGATTGTGGACCTTAGGTTATGGTCAGTAGTTCTAAAGAGGAACGAATAGATCTCAATGGTAAAGTGTAATAACGACAACAGGCTGGGTAGGAGCATGTTAGATTTAATATAGCTTTAAAGGCCCTCTCCAGCGTTAAAGTATCGCATCTTCACTCATAATGCCCTAACTGTCTTAGCGCAGAGCCCTCTTAGTGTTTTAAAGCTGTACGCTTGGGGTCTGCGCGCACAGACACAAGTGGTAGGAAGTCAAGGGAAGCTAAAGAAAAAAAAAAATAGCGCTAATGCAGTGGTCGAACTGCATTCAAATACAAAGTATGGGAACTATGTTACTGAGTCCGATGGGGCGTTATTAGTGAGTGTGGGGGCGGGCTCAAAGGCTTGGCTATAAATAAAACAAGTATTTGCAATGCAATAGGTCTCGCATTTGCGATGGTTTTAGCTATTGACATTGTTAATGACAATGCCTTTTACTTATGTGTTGGTTTTTAAAACAGATAAAGGCATTGTCATTTACAATGACAATACCCTAAACTCTCGCAAATGTGAGACCTATTGCAGTGCAATCTAGAGGCAAGAGCCGCTAGGTAACTAAGATAAAACAACAAGGCAGGCATCAGAGAATACTACAACAAAAGAAAAGGTATCATAAATCCCACCCTACAGTCAACTCTGTCTCAGACCCAACTATGCCCTACTCACACCACAAATGCAAGGTCAAATGTTTTGTCAATATGCAGAGAACATCAGGCAGCACCAAGCAAATCAATAATGTTTCTCCCATCACATCAAGTAAAATTCCCATGTGTATGCATGTCAAACCGCTCTCCAACCCTCACCTACGCTTTCTGTGAAAATCAACACATTGCAAGAGGATCCTGAGCTATTTGCATGAGCGTTACACTTTGACATCAGAAGGCTTTTCTGGCTATCACTTAGCTTTAGTCTGATGTGCCAGGAAGTTGGCTTCTTGTACACAATAGTTGCCGTTGAGGGGTTATGTGTCACAGATAGAATCATTAACTGCGTATTCAGGGGCGTAGTTTTATTTTTACTAAAACATGGCATAGAACGGAAACAATGGGTTTGCCAAAAGACTTTTGAACAGGTAAAAGAATGAAGTGTAATAATAATAGATGTGTGTGTTGACCTTGTTCGTTTACCCAGAATGTATATTTATACAGGTTTTAATAGATAACGTGATTTTTTTTTTGTTCTGATTACAAAAACAAATGTAATCGGATATTACACTGAATCTGAAAAGAAATGCCATTAAAACATATAGAAAACAAGCAATAAGTAAACAAAACGAGGGACATATTAATGGAACGCCTGCATGCGTTAAAAATCTACGAGCGAAAGAAAATAGGCCTAACCACAATAGATTACACAAAGAGAGTATTCATACTGAAGTCTTGAAGAGATGTCCTTTGTGATACCTTGTCACTTAAGACACACCGGCGAGCAGCAACTGCTTAGCTTCCAACTCAATGTGTGGACTCCAGATTGTCGTATGTATTGTTTTTGTCCAAACAACCAAAATGGGGGAGGCAGGGATTATCATTCAACTTGTAAGGAAAGGGCTGCCCACCAGGATCCAGTCCTTGTTCACAAAATATCTGTTTAAGGTGCAAGCTAACATTAATGCTGGATTCTCGTGAAAGAATTAGCAATCAATATGTAAATTGGCTTTTCCCTCGGTCATGAACATTTAAGAGACTGTGCAGTGCGACGAAAACAAAACAAAGCGTCCCCACCAATGAGCCTGTTCTCTGACCTGGACAGGGCTCCTTATCTGCGCCACATGTCCAGTTCACTGTCAATGCCATCTTGAGGCGGCCTCCTATAGTGTAGGAGGCTTATGTGTGCACTGCAGGCACATTGCTGAGTGATCCCATGCTTCCGTGATTGTCTGCCACATGCAGAGGCACGCCGCAGAAGGATATTCTCAGCTTCTTGTAAATAATTTTAGTGCAACAGTTAGTTCTTAACTTTGTAATACAAGTTGTATGTGTATTAATTTGAAATGGTTTTAATTAATCACGCAATAAAGATTAATTGTAGAACGTTGTAAAAAATGTACCTCCATGTTGCTACATCATACGTGTTTCATTGTATAAAAGCCAGTGGACATACCCGTTCATTTACCAAGTATACTGTCCGTCTTCTATGTCTCAGTCTGCTCAATTCATGTACTTGTAAAACTGAACACGCAGGTTGTCTAAACCCACGTGATCAAGTTTCTAAACTAGCCATCCTTCTAAACTCCAGTCTTTTCGGTAATGCAGTTCTTTGAAGGCAAGGGCTCTCTGGCAACAAAAACCCGAAAGCAGAGGGTGCAGTCCTTCTTCTAGCTTCTTCGTCGAGATTGTTTGTGACCTGTAGGGTTCTTTTACGACAGCCATTACAAACAAGAGAAGGGGGCACAAAGACGGGGAGCTCCGACCGACGGAACACCGGTTCCGGAATGTTGTCTCACTAGAAAGTCCCTAAATCAGAGTTCGGGCTAGATCTGCAGCACAGGGACAAAAAGCAGGCGCCGTGCTGAAATATAATATATAAAAATAGAAAAATGGTTCTGTCGGGGTTTTTTCAATTGCTTAGGATAAGTAGCGACAGCTTACTTCCAACACATATTAATGATTTGAAAAAGAATAATAAATATGTAGCACACACCAAAATTAGAATTCAATTTTGTATTCCGAAAAAAATAAATCAGACAAACATGGCTGTCGCAATTTACAATTTCAATTGCAATGTGAAATACGTGACTGTGGTGAAAAAGTGACATGTGGTGATTGGTGATACAGACAGTACACTATATACAGAAATGATTGAACGTGCAGTAGAGGGGGGTGAAAAATCTTTTCATATGTCCTTATTATTTTTCACATATGTTGCAGGACCCAATGAAAAATAGAACTGTGATCCTGGGCGTTGTGTGGACATATACAGTACGCCGACGTTTCAACCCTAAAAGTTGCGCAAAGGTGGGATGCGTCAAGGTGGGTCTTCTTCAAGGCAGGAGGGGGGGGATGGGCAGCCTGTGAGTTAATTAAAAAGCATAGTTAGGTGTGTGCGTGTAACCTAACAGAAATGAAAATTCACTGTTAGGCTTTATATGTGCAAAAATAATAAGGACATTTGAAAAGATTTTTCTCCCCCTCTACTGCACGTTCAATCATTTCTGTATATAGTGTACTGTCGACAGAACCATTTTTCTATTTTTATACGTATACCCAGGTTCTGAGGGACACTGGGTTGCCCCATTACGTTTGCTACTGTGCTGAAATATAAAGCACGGAGCCTGCGCAGATAAAAGTAATGCTTACGTGGCCAGTGAAGCGGGCGCCATGCAAATAATAAAAATAAACAATCATAAAAGCGGGGCCCGCTAAAATATTAAGAGCGGCGCCCATGCTATTAATATAAAAGCGGGCGCCATACTGAAACTTAAAGTGTGGTGCCCAGGGGGGGAACGGAGATGAGGGGCTGCGAGCCGCGGGCGGCATTCTTGAACCTGAAGGTGCCTTGCATTGAGACAAAAACATAAAGCACGCACTGCTTAAAAAAATAAAAAGCGGCCACCTTTGCTAATGCTGGCATCTCTCCAGTGCAGATTAATTAGGCAAAGAGTTCTCCCGAAGGGCTAATGCAAGTTATACAGTAAGGGCACAGTAAAAGGTCCAGTCCTGATGAGAGGTTACAAAAGAAGACAGGGAGGCTAATAAGCCTATTAACAAATCAAAAGACAACATTTACAAAGGACAGTCACAGCAGCCAATTGGAAAGATGGGCGGAGCTTCAAGTCCATATCTGAATATAGCATGCCTTGCAGAGCAGCGCATGTGCTGCCCAGGTTCGACCTAAAAAGATTCTGTTATTATTTTGTTGGTCTTTCACCTTCAAGTAACAGCATATAAAAATACGCCCCTTAAATTAAAAATAAATGCAAGTTAAATTAATCAGTGAGATGCACTTTTTTATGTTGTGAAACCTCTATTGGTTAATGCGATCACTGCAGATATTTATGTAAACAGAGAGCCACTGAATTGGATTTCTGGTTGGTGCAGTTGGAAATAGTGGCTTATGAGTTTTTAGTGTTATAAGGTCCCAGGCTGTGACAGAAAGCACTGTGAATATGTACAGCATTACACAAAGTACGAGATAGGCTGCCACAAAGTACACAAAAGATTTAGGTTTAAGATTTAAAAAAGGGACAATGAACACATTCTTAATACAGGAGTAAAACACAGCTCATAAGAGCTCATCTGGTACATTTATCAAGGATCTCATAAATCTGTTTTCTGATAATATTAGAGTGTTTGTATTATGTGAACCCCATAACTCAGCACCATATAAAGTCCTACTTTGTGTATTTTGCCATGTAGACCGCTTTCTTGGAATCCTTCAAACTCTTCCACCCTTCACAATCAATTCAGGGCTCTTCATAGCACAGAGACGGCGCTTATGGAAATTACAGACTCCATCAAGTTCTCATTGGACATGGGCCATGGTGCAGCATTAATTCTATTAGACCTCTCTGCAGCATTTGATACAATATCACATGTGATCCTGCTACAACGACTGGCCGCCATAGGGGTGGAGGGGAAGGCCCGATCTTGGCTGCTCTTTTTTCTTTGGAACATAGAGATTAGGCAGTGTGGCTTAAGCCATTTTTTTCTGAGACAAAGACCCTCAAGAGTGGAGTTTCCCAGGGCTCAGCCAAGAGCGATATATATATCACTATATATATATCACTATATATATCACTACATGTATATATCATTATATATATATATCACTATATATATAAGGTTGACTATACATATAGATGACTATATATATATATATATTACTGTATATATCTATATATATCTCTCACGCTATATATATATATCTCACTATATATATCAATATATATATATATATATATCACTATATACATATCACTATATATATATCACTACATAGATATATATATATCACTATATAGATCACTATATATATATATATATATAGATCACTATATATATATATATATATATAGATCACTATATATATTATCTACTGGCGGTCGCCAGTAGATAGTTATAGTTAGGACCTATTTTCCATAGGAAATCCGCAACATTCTATTTGCAATAACGTTGGCGCCGGTTGACGAATCTTCGCGAAAGCTTCCAACTTGTTGGGGCGCTCCGGTCCGCTCCTATCCTGAAAGTCTCGGGTGATTCGTCAAGCGGGGGCCGAGAAAAAAGGGGGGTCCCAAAACGTGTTTTCCCTATTCATTTTTCCATAGGGACCTTTCATCGCAGCTACAGCCCGAACTGCTGAACGGAATTACACCAAATTTGCCAAAAAGGTAGCCCTTGGTTCAGGGTAGTGCCTTTTGCTTAAATGGTGTAAATCCGTTCAGTAGTTCCTGAGAAAATCAAAAATAAAATCACATATATATCTATGGCCGCGTCGGATCCGCGCACCCTCCCGATCATGAGCTGTATGCTAATTGGCTGTCAACACTCCAAATCAGGAAGTGTTGGCAGCCATCTTGTTCCTCGGTAGAACCGAGGAACAAGAAAGCAGTAAAAAAAGTGCGCAAAACGCAAAAAGGGGGCAGGGTAGAAACACCCTGACCCCCTAGGCCTGCTCAGGGGGTCCTACAATTTTTTTTTAAATTGGCAAAAAACGCGCTGGGTGCGCAGATCCTGCCGATAATAAAAAAAAAACGAAGCGCGGCCTCCCGCGCTTCGTTCTTAATTGGCCCCCGGGTGGGCCAAGTCCCGGGGGCATGCGGGGGTTTATCATATTTATGATGGGGGGGGCCTCTAAGGCCCCCCCAAGCCCCGGGGACCGCCACCCCCCCGGGGCTTTAAATAAAAAATGGTGCAGGAGGGCTCTTCGCCCTCCCGCAGCCCCGGGGACCGCCACCCCCCGGGGCTTCTTTTTAAAAAAAATAATCACCTGTGTGGGGGGGCTCCCCTCCCCAAAATGAAATTAAAAAAAAAAAGTTTAAAAAAAAAAGGCCGGGCCCCGGGGGATGGGGTCCCCGGGGCCATAAGTGGCCTGAGGAGGGGGGCAACGCAGCCCCCTCCATAAGTTTTATTTTTTTTAAAAAAGGCCATGCCCCGGGGGATGGGGTCCCCGGGGCCGATTAAGGCCTGGGAGGGGGGCCACGCGGCCCCCTTCCAATTTAAAAAAAAAAAATATTAGGGGGCAGGCCCTGGGGGATGGGGTCCCCAGGGCCAAAAAATTAGAAAAAGAAGGTGGGCCACACAGCCCCCGTTCTTAAAAAAAATAAAAAAAAATACCGGCATCGCGCCGGAGGGCACGCCCCCTCCTTGGAGCACTCTGCAAACGCGCCCCCTGGCCCGTTTGCAGAAGGGGAACGAATTCCCCTTGAATACTGGGGGTCCCTGGGGGCCAACTAGCCCACCAGGAACCTCCAGTATGCGCCAGGGGGCTGCGTTGCAGAGAGGTGTTCTGAGGCCACGCCCCTTTTTACACCTCTCTGCAACGCAGCTCTGTGGCGCTTTTTGGAGGTACATTGTGGGCTACTTGGACTCCAGGGACCCTCAGGATTCAAGGGGAGTTAATCCCCGACTTAAAACGCGCCACGGGGCGCGTTTGCACAGTGGTGAAGGGAGGGGGCGGGGCTTCAGGTGACATGTGTGCAAACAGGCCCCGTGGCGCGTTTTAAGATGGGGAATTAAATCCCCTTCAATCCTGAGGGTCCCTGGGGGCCAAATAGCCCACCAGGTACGTCCAGAAAGCGCCACAGAGCTGCGTTGCAGAGAGGTGCAAAAAGGGGCGTGGCCTCTGAACACCTCTCTGCAACGCAGCTCTCTGGCGCATACTGGAGGTATCTGGTGGGCTAGTTGGCCCCTAGGGACCCTCGGGATTGAGGAGGAATTAATTCTCCAACTTAAAACGCGCCACAGGGCGTGTTTGCAGACATGTCACCTCAGGCCCCACCCCTTCCTTCACCATTGTGCAAATATTCCTCTAAAATCAGCCGAACTACGAATTCCGATTTACTCGCCTGTTATCAGGAGAGACCTCAGTGCTGCATCTTTGAGCCCAGTACTGATCCTGAAAAGTAATTTTAACCGTACTTACCAGTAACTTGAATTTCCTTCCATAGGATATCATTGCCTGCTTTTTGCTGAAAAAGTTTGTGTCGATTTTTGAAACATACAAATATTCCTCTAAAATCAGCAGAACTACGAATTCCGATTTACTCACCTGTTATCAGGAGAGACCTCAGTGCTGCATCTTTGAGCCCAGTACTGATCCTGAAAAGTAATTTTAACCGTACTTACCAGTAACTTCAATTTCCTTCCATAGGCTAACATTGACTGGTTTCACTTGGAAATTCTTCTAAGTGTGGAGTTTTGGAACTTTATAATATTCCTCTAAAATCAGCCGAACTACGAATTCCGATTTACTCACCTGTTATCAGGAGAGACCTCAGTGCTGCATCTTTGAGCCCAGTACTGATCCTGAAAAGTAATTTTAACCGTACTTACCAGTAACTTGAATTTCCTTCCATAGGATATCATTGCCGGCTTTTTGCTGAAAATGTTTGTGTCGATTTTTGAAACATACAAATATTCCTCTAAAATCAGCAGAACTACGAATTACGATTTACTCACCTGTTATCAGGAGAGACCTCAGTGCTGCATCTTTGAGCCCAGTACTGATCCTGAAAAGTAATTTTAACCGTACTTACCAGTAACTTGAATTTCCTTCCATAGGCTAACATTGACTGGTTTCACTTGGAAATTCTTCTAAGTGTGGAGTTTTGGAACATTATAATATTCCTCTAAAATCAGCCGAACTACGAATTCCGATTTACTCACCTGTTATCAGGAGAGACCTCAGTGCTGCATCTTTGAGCCCAGTACTGATCCTGAAAAGTAATTTTAACCGTACTTACCAGTAACTTGAATTTCCTTCCATAGGCTAACATTGACTGGTTTCACTTGGAAATTCTTCTAAGTGTGGAGTTTTGGAACTTTATAATATTCCTCTAAAATCAGCCGAACTACGAATTCCGATTTACTCACCTGTTATTAGGAGAGAACCCAGTGCTGCATCTTTTAGCCCAGCACTGACCCTGAAAAGTAATTCTAACCGTACTTACCAGTAACTTGTATTTCCTTCCATAGGAATCCATTGTCTGGTTTTCAGCAGAAAAGTTTCAAAGTGTCGATTTTTACAAACTACAAATATTCCTTAAAAATCGCCTGTATGACTTAAACGCATTCTTTCAACTGTTTACAGGAGATGCACCAGTGCTGGATCCAGGATCCACCACTGAGTAAGAAAAAGTAACGATAACACTACTTACCTGCTAAGTGAATTTCCTCCCATAGGATAACATTGGTGATTCTATGTGAAAAAGTTTCTAAGTGTCAACTTTTAAAATACAATAATATTCCTTACAAATCGCTACTGTAACCAAAACGCTTTTACTCAACTGTTTACAGGAGATGTCCCAGGACTGAATCTAGGATCCAGTCCTGTGGTTAGAAAAAGTAATCCATAAAGAAACTAATTGCATTTAACTAGAAATTCACATTGAGCTCAATGTTGCATTGTGTTTGAAATTGTGTTGCCCATTGCAACAACTGTAACTACTGTACTTAAAAGTCTATTGCCTATTTGCAAAGTATTTAAACTAAAGTAATTCATTCTGAGAAAGTATATTTTGTAATGTAATGTATAATGTAATTATAATGTAATTTAAAAAATAAAATATCTAAAAATAAATAGTTTAAAAAAATGTAGTAAATCAGTATCAAAAAAATAAATATAACAATTAATACATTTAAAAATTGTCATTTACAAAACCTTTGAAATTCACTGAAAAAAACCATAGGTTTGAGGCACGTTACAGTTAGGAATTAGCATTTAAAAAACCTTTGAAATTCACTGAAAAAACCATAGGTTTCAGGCACGTTATAGTTAGAAATTAGCATTTAAAAACCTTACAAATTCACTGAAAAAACCATAGGTTTTAGGGACAGTTATAGTTAGTTGGACATTGCACTCGTACAAAACCCGTGAAATTCCCCCGTTATAGTTAGTTCAGCTAACTATAACTCGTGCCCCCACAATGCACTGCTGATGACGTCACATATTACATCACTCATGACATGGTCAGTGACATCACTCATGACATCTCAAATGACATCACTGATGACATCATCCAGTGACTGTGTGTTTCTGTAAAGTTTAAATATTTTTAATATATATAGGGAAAGGCGTATTGAAGAATGAGTGGGTGTATAAGTGTCTGTATGGATGATTTAGTAGGTGCGTGACTAACTCTATAAGTGAGTGATTAAACGTATCTTACTGAATGCATGGGTTAGTGACTAAATTGTGTGAATGTCTGTATGAGTCTGTCAGTTGGTCTGTAAGCGGCTGCATGGGTTGGTGAGTAGCTACATGAGTGTCTATATGGGTTATTGATTGGTTGTAAGAGTATCTGTATGGGTTCCTGAGTGTCTGTAAGGGTGGGTGGGGGGTGTGACTCTGTGCATAGATGTGTGAGTGGGTGATTCACTGGGTGTATGGGTTCAAGAGTGCATCTGTGAAGGGCTTTATGGGTGGGTGAGTGTGTGTATGGGTGTGTTGGTGAGTGAATGGATGTCTCAGTGGTACATGTGTGAGTAACTACATATGTGAAAGGCAGTATATGTAAGTGTTGGAGTATATAAATGACTGTATGTGAGAGTGAGTGATTGTGAGAGTGGCTGTATGGATGAGTGTGTGCTTGTATCAGTGATTGTATAAGAGAGTAAGTATGTGTTAGTATCTGTATGAATAAGTGAGGTGGTGTGCGTATAACTGTATAGGTGAATAAATGGGAGTGTGATTGATTCTTTGCATGACTGACTAGGTGTGTGAGTAACTGGATGAGTGGCGTTGTGTGAGTGTCTGTATTGGTGTATGAGTGCATATGATAGTGTTGTATTGATGAGTGACTGCATGTATGAGTGACTGTATGGGCGAATGAGTGGATGTGTGTGTAGACCTAGGAATCAGTGAGTGGGTATGTAGTAACTGGTATTGGCGTGTCTATGGTTTCAAAAAATGGTAGTCTGTATTTTAGAGTAGGTGTATCAAAGGTTATATTCAGGTGTGAGGAGGTGCATCAGATTATCATGTGGATGATGTCATTAGTGATGTCATTTGAGATGTCATCAGTGATGTCATCAGTGATGTCACTGACCATGTCATGAATTATGTAATATGTGACGAAATCGCGGGGGCGCGAGTTATAGTTAGCTCAACTAACTATAACGACCGAATTTCTCTGGTTCTGTACGAGTGATATGTCTAACTAACTATAACGTCCCTGAAACCTGTGGTTTTTTTCAGTGAATATATATATATATAGATCACTATATATATATATATATATATATATATATATAGATCACTATATATATATATCACTATATATATATATATATATATATCACTGTATATAGCTGAACTCTGACAACTACAGACCCATTACAAATGGACCTTTCCTGGGCAAACTGATAGAAAGAGCAGCGTTCGCCCAGATGTCACAATTCATTGAAGAGAATGACATACTTTCAGACTTCCAAACAGGATTCCGTCCGGGAAGAGGCACTGAATCTGCCCTCCTTGCCATCTGGGATGACCTGAAGAATACAGTAGACCGCAACGGGGTTGCTGCGCTACTCCTTTTGGACCTCTCGGCTGCCTTTGATTCGGTTGACCATGACACTCTGAAACAAAGACTCTATGAAACCGGCATAGAGGGAACTGCTCTAGACTGGGTCGCGTCCTACCTTCAAAACAGAACTAATGTCATCCATACACCACCTTTCTCGTCCAAACCATTCTCCACAAAAGCAGGGCTCCCTCAAGGCTCTATCATCTCGCCCATGCTTTTCAACATCTACATGAAGTCATTACCGGAACTGATCAATCAATTTCACCTCATGTGCTATAACTATGCAGATGACACGCAAATACTCCTTCAACTGGAATGCCCCAAGGACATTGGAAAATCCCCAATTTTCAGTTGTCTCAGAGCCGTGGATCAGTGGATGACTTGGAGCCATCTCAAATTGAATGCTTCCAAAACGGAAATACTCACGTGTGGCGATTGGAAACAATATGACCCGCTTGCCGCCTGGCCTGATGAACTGGGATCACCGCCTAAAGTATCGAAGGAAGTAAGAAACCTCGGAATGACCATGGACTCCAAGCTGTCGATGAATGCCCAAGTGGACAAACTAGCAAGATCAAGCTTTGTCACTATAAAAACGCTGCGACGAATTTTCCCTCATTTGGGATTTCCACACAAAGTCCAAGCTACCATCTCCCTTGTTCTGTCCAAACTCGATTACGCCAATAGCCTCAACCACAAATCACCTTTACCGACCATGAAAAGACTACAACGGATTCAGAACTCGACTGCCAGACTACTCTTGCATATCAAACTGCGAGACCACATCTCACCTGCCTTGCAAAGCCCTGCATTGGTTACCGGTTGCCAGAAGATCCACGTTTAAGCTACTTTGTATCACCCACAAAGCAATACATGGAATGGGACCGCTCTTCATCAGGAATAAAATCGCCAAACACATTCAACAAAGGAACCTCCGCTCTAAAGGGGCATCTTGCCTCAAAATCCCAAGATACAAGAAAAAAACCATGGGTGGCACATCCTTCTCTGTTCAAGCAGCAAACTATGGAACTCTTTAGCCCCAACATAAGATCCACTGACAACCACCTTATCTTCAGAAAACTACTCAAGAATTGGCTCTTCCCCACATAAGCACCATACGCAAACAGAACTTTACAGCATATCCCTCTGTATATAAGCATTTAATTTCACTATAGATATGTACCTATCTTTGTGTATTGCTTTGTATAAACATGTAAAATAATTATGTTGTTAAAAAAAAAAAAAAAATCATCTTTGGTCTACATGTACTTGCTTCCATTGTGCATCTATGTACCTCCATGTACTTGGATCTGTGTGTCTGTTACTTTTCTCCTGAAAAAGCATATCCAATGCACTACCCTATTTCTCATCCTGTACCTCTATCAATATCTTTAATCTACATATACTTACCTCCTTTATGCATCTATATACTTTCAATGTACTTATGGATCTATATATTTATCACTTTCTTCTAATTTAGCATTTCCAATGCACTACTCTATTTCTCACCCTATACAACTATTAATATATCCTCTACATCCACTCTCTCATTTATCCCAAACCCCATACCACTACTATGATCCCCAAAATAACCCTTTCTAGACTCTCTCCTACTCTACCCCTCCTTGCATCATCTGACACCTCTTTTACTATACCGATCCCCCAAAACAAACCTTTCTAAACTCTTCCCTCTGACTCTTCCCCTCCAAAAACCCTTTTTACTCATCCAAAAGCCTCCTCCTACTGCTATGACCTAAAAAAAAAGAAATTAAAAAAATCCTTCACTCTTCTATCCCTCCACTATCCTTTTCAATCAAGATAACAGACTAACATGTTCACTTCTCAAATTCCATATTCCACTATACTAATTCACCACTAATCATTTATGGGTTCCAGAGTAGCGTGCTACTCGCCAATAAAGCGTTTCAACACCCCATCAGGGTTACAAGTGCTACATAAATGCAAACCTTTTTCCCTTTTCTACCCCTCCCCAACCCTTCACAATCCAATTAACTGACTAACATATCCACCACTCAAATTAATTTCATGTTTCACCATACTAATTCAGCACTAATCCTTATGGGTTCCAGAGTAGCATGCTACTCGCCAAAAAAGCGCTTCAAAACCCCATCAGGGGAGCAAGCGCTATATAAATACAAACCTCTTTCCCTCCTCTATCCCGCCACCTACCCTTCTCTATCCAAATAACTGAATAACAGATCCACCACTCAAATTACTTCATATTTCGCTATACTAATTTTCAACACTAATCCTTTATGGGTACCGGAGTAGCGTGCTACTCACCAGAAAAGCACTTCAACACCCATCAGGGGTAACAGGTGCTATATGAATGCAAACCTTTCTTCCCCTTCTATCCCTCCGCTATCCTTCTCACTCCAAATAACTGACTAATATCCACCACTCAAATTACTTTCATATTTCACCATACTAATTCACCACTAATCCTTTATGGGTTTCCGGAGTAGCGTGCTTCAACACCCCATCAGGGGTAACAAGCGCTATATAAATACAAACCTTTTTTCCTCTTCTATCCTTCTGCTATCCTTCCGAATCCAAATAACTGACTAACCTATCCACCACTTAAAATTTACTTGCATGTTTCACTATACTAATTCCACACTAATCCTCTATGGGTCCCGGAGTAGCGTGCTACTCGCCGAAAAAGCGCTTCGACGCCTCGTCAGGGGTAGTAAGCGCTATACAAATGCAATTACAATACAATATATATATTTCACGATCTATCTATCTAGATCTATATATCTGTCTACCTCTATCTATCTCTATCTGTCTCTATCTATCTCTATCTGTCTATCTCTATCTGTCTATATCTATATATATATATATATATATATATATATATCACATATCACCACTAGCATAGCTATTTAAATCATTTGGTATCCAGGTGGTCTCCTATGCAGACGACACTCAGCTTCTGCTGACTTACCACATGAACAGCTTGTAGGCCCTGATGGAGCAGGGGAAACGAAATAATTTTGTACCCCTTGGAAGTTAATGACCCCATAACCATTAATAATACTAACCGTTTGAAAATGCATGGACTAATCAACAAAATACACTTTTAGTAGACATTGCACGTGGGCTAACATGCTGATTTGCAAAATCTAATTTATTTACAAATGTGACGCTAATTAACGTGAGTATTGTGATTTGCGTAGTAATTAGAGTGAATTGCATGATTTGTGTTGCGTAATAGAATTGTATTGTGGCAAAGAATGCAGATGGTAAGTAAAATGGCTTTAAATGTCGCTTCTGCTAGGTAATATCTAACACGGGTCTTTAGAATGGCGGGTGGTAAACAGAAAGGCTTATTTTCTATGTTTTAATTTTCGTTGTGTTTGTTTATATTAGTTTCGTTCGGGCCTGCTAGGCCATGCTTCTAAAATGGCCGCTGGAAAGGACGAGATCGCGTGTGCTGAATAAAATGGCCCCTGCGCAGACGCAGAATGAATGCTCCAGTCACGTGTATGCGGCCTGTGCTCGGAGTGAGAGATGTCAAGGCCAATCTGACCTGCAACGAGGAGCGTGCCAAGTGTTCAGCATATATGCCTGGGAACGGATGAAAAAAGCAGAGTGACAGTGGATGAACTAATGTGTGACCATCAAAGATCGTTACAAAATGGATTAACAAATTGGACTACTTTTGGACACTGCGATCATGAGACTTATTGTATGCTTTATTGTCCCCAAACCGGTTCGAACAAGGAGGGCGATGAGGTGACCATCACCACCCCTCCAATGGACCAATTAGCGTGATTCTTGCCCCTAAAGATTGCAACTTTTAAGTGTAGAGAGCCAGAAAATAGGGTATAAGAGAGTCTGCTCTTACGTTGTGAAAAAACCTTGCTTTTCATTTTTCCTCTTTGATGCTGCGAGAGACTCTGTCATTTTGGACTTTGAACTTTGACTGGGGAAGGAACGAGACCGTTGCGGGAATTTGCCCGGGAGGTGATTGCGTCCGAGGAGGTTTGCGGGACAGTCAGTCAGTTTGGGAGTCCTATCCTGTGGTCTGCGGTTCATCTTTCTTTCCTAATGAACCATTCTTGTCATCGCCCTAAGGCAGAGGGTAATGAATATTTCTCATCTTTATTTTAACCTTTACTTAAATGCTATTGATATAATAAATGTTTTTGCCTAATAACGAGTTTTACTTTTGCCTAAAGAATTTCGATAAAATTATATGCCAACTCTAAAATGAGTCTGTGGTTCTTTAAATAAAATTGTGAATTATAAAATGTTAAAGGTTTTAATTGTGATTGAGCTGGTCTTAATCACCATCAACTAATTCTACTAGTTGGTCCATCGACCGAATAGCGGAGTGCCTTGATGTTTAGAACCGACAGGATCCGAAGTTTATGTAGATAATGTATAGGTTATAATTCTGTTGTTTTAATAAGGTATCCCGCTTGTCCAGCAACTCATTTTCCTTAGCGTATAATCCAGAGATTGAATGAATGTATGTATGCGGTGTCATGGGCCCCACCGACATAAGTTTTAAGTGATAACAGTTGCGTAAGTGTTTCCTCTGGATTGATGTCATAAGGAAAAATTTATATTAGCCGCGCTGGATCAGATTTCTTGGTAGCAGAGTTATGGTTTCTATAGATTAGTTTGGTGATTATTGATTATTGATTTATTCATGTCTAACACTCTATGTCGAGTTTGTATTACGTTATGTGTAAGTCAGAATTTTGAAGCTTCCGGAAAGTAGGAAGTGGACACGTGTGACAAGAGAAGTCACACGGAATTGTGCATTGTCTGATTTCAAAATTGGTGATAACACAGGACTGTGTTATGTTAGGGAAATTTCACGCATGAATTGCATTTGAGTGAAATAGCAACAGGTTTTCTTGTGAAACTTTGGCCTTAATTCTCAGGAGCAGTGTAGTCGCCACATGTGTTTTATCCCCAGAGAAACGGGTTTACCTCGTGCTTGAAAGAAGGGTAAGGTAGAGAGAAGTGCTACACTTATCGAACGAAACAGTATTCTAGTAAGTTAGAATAAACTATCTCTTTTGTTTAGAGAAACAGACAATGGTAATGTGTTTTACGTTGTAACTAATCGATTTAGTCAAAAGGAAAAAGTTAAGAAAAGTGCCGATAATTTTTGTAAAGGAGTGGTCAGTAGAAACAGGAGTAGAGCTGACGTCAACAAAAACCGCGCTGGTATTGGCCAGTTGTGGAAGAACGAAGAGCTTTCTGATTGGTGCGTTAGTGTGAGACGCGCTGGGATAGGTTAGTGTGAGAGTGACGTAAAAGCTTTCAGATTGGTGCGTTGGTGTGAGACGCGCTGGGATAGGTCCGAATAGCCGAGCAGTAGAAAGAACAGAGTGGTGAAGAATTGCGTAAATTTGTTTTGGGAAAAAGAACAGTGAAAAATGGACTATTATGAGTATGGTAGAGAGAAACCGTCATGGTTTGCGAAACTTAAAAACTTTTTCAAGAAAGACAAGAAGGTTGTGACTAGGGAAGGAGAAGTACTTCCTCCGCCGAAAACGCCAGCATCTCATATGATGTTGAAATATGGCTATCATACTTGCAATGGTTGGAAAATTGGGCGAAATATACCCAAGGCGATGGAGTATTGGCATTTCCAGAAAATGGTTCGTTTAGCACAGCAGAACTTCGAAATTTGAGAGAAAAGATGATGAAACTTGAACCGAGACCTAGACCGACAAAGTTCGAAGCCTTAGGTGAATGGGAAGATGAGATGTATGAAAGGGAAAGACACAGATGTGCAAAGAGTTATAGTTTAGTTCATGGAAGAGTATGGGGTTTGAATCATGAAGACAGGATGAGACGATGGCGGTATGCTAACATGACGGATGGCATGTTTCCTGTCAGAACAGTTGAAGAATTTGCAGGGAAAAACTGTATGGAGAAAAAGAAGCTTGCAGTAACAGAGAGATATGGGTATGGAGTTAGCGACACAGAGGATGAGTTGCTGGAGGACATTTTAAATAAAAGACCCCCTCCATATCAACAGGATTCTGCGGTGGTGACACCAAATGCACAGCCAATGAGAACTGTAATAAATCAAAGCCCTGAACAAATGTCTGAAATAAATAGTCCATTTAATAAACTAGAAACACCACAGACTGTGAAACATGATAATGGTAATACAGCTGAATTAGCCAGAACCACAAGAGAGTTGACTGAAAAGATAAGAGAACTGACAAAGAATATGGAAGCCGTGACTGTGCCAGTAACTATAGGGCCAGTAATCCCAGTATTTGAAAACCAAAAGATAGATGAACACTCCTTAACAATTCCATTAAATTCCAGTATGCAAAAGGTAAGAGAAGGGATAATTCCAGAAAATAGAGAGAAAGAAGATTCTGCTGGTCTATTTAGGTCCAGTCCACCTGTAAATTTGACAATTAATGAGAGTCCGATAAATAGGATTCCTATGGGAACTGAGTCAGGAATTGAAACTCCGGAGAGAAGTGTAAATTGGGCAGAAATAAACAAAACCCCTGTGGGTCCGACTGCAGAAGAATTAAATGACTGGGTGAGGAGCTTGCAGAAAAGGATGCTGAACCACAACTGTTGGATGTGGTCAGATTAAAGATAGATATGGAAGAATTAATTTTAGGGACTATTGGTACAGATCGATTGAAAGTCCTATCAAGATGATGAATTAATGTTTATGTGTAAAAGCGTCACTTGGAGAGCTAGGAACGTGCATGAAAAATTGGAAGAAACAGCGAACGAACTAGGAGTCGAATTTGGAAAAATTAGAGGATTGCAGAAACCGTACAGGGTAGATTTTAGTGAAAAGGACATAGAAAATCTGAACACTTCAGGACGACCAACACAGATAAAAGAACTGATTGTGTTACTGAGAAAATGGGGAGATGTAGACAAATGGAGAAGTAGGTGAATAAGAAGAAAAGAGGGAACAACTGATAAAGCATCATTGGCTTTTCCAGTAAAAGAGAAAGAACTAACGGTAATGGAATGTCCAATGAGAGAAACTCCAGGAGGAAGTTATGTACATGTCCCATGGTCCAGACAAGATATATTGTCATTTACAAATGATTTTCCAAGATTGAGAGAGAAACCTGTAGAATGGTATAGACAGGTAGAAAGGTTTGTAAACGTTTCAAAAGTGTTGTGGGAAGATTTGGATGGACTGTTTGAGATTGTTGTTCCAGCAGATTTATGGACAGAGTGTAAAATTACAATTGACTGGCCGAAGGAAGAATATCCTAGAGATGCAAAAACGGGAGCCCCAGGTTCAGAAGTAATGAGAAGATATGAACAGGCAATCCCGTTTCTGAAAAATAAAGTCCCACCAAAAGAAACGGACTGGGTAAAGATTGATAGAACAACTCAGGAGAGTAAGGAATCTGTACATGCCTATTACGAGAGATTGCTTTTGGTCTTTAAACAGTATAGTGGATATGAGAACTTGAGTGAAAAAGACATGAGTCATTTTGTGTATAGATTTGTATATGGTCTAAGACCTGAGATAAGTGAAATGATTAAGCAGCATATGTTGTGTTGGCAGAATAGCACAGTAGATGAGGTATTACGGTATGCAAAATATTGTAGTGACGATATTGAGTGTAGACAGCGTAAACTCAAGGAAAAGGCAATGTGGGCACAAGTAAAGGTTGCAGAAAAGCAAGAAGCTCAGATGAATAATCAGTCTAGTGATGCAGGACAGACCAAGTCCAAACCGAATATTGGTAAGGGAAAAGGTCAGATGAGTATAGAAGAAGCTAAAAAGAAATGGCCATGTCATAATTGCGGAAAATTAGGGCACTGGAGAAACGAGTGTAAATTTCCTCCGAAAGTTAATGCAGAAAATCAATCATTGAATCCACAGGTGCAGAATGAGGTGAGTTACCAACAGCCGCAGGTAGTTAGTCAACAGTGTCAGGTGCCGCAACCACCTCTTCCAAAGAGTGTAAATCCTCAAAGATACAGTACAGAGGCAGGATTCTACGGAGGAGAGCAGGTAACAAAATTGCCGCGCGCAGCTGCAGTTTCGCAGTATTGGTTACGGCACGATGAAGATGAATCGGATGAAAGCTTATGACGGTGCCTAGGAGAGGAAGAGGAGTGTGTGCTTGGCGTAACTCTAGAGGTAGATCAGTCAGGTCCATTTGTGGATGGAAAAGTGAATGGTATAAATGTTACATTCCTTGTGGACACTGGTGCTACCCGTTCTACTGTTAGATCAGTGGAAATTCCAAACCTTCCTCTCTCAGGAGAATACATCCAAGTTGTAGGTGTTTCGAACAGGCAGATTAAAACCCCTCTTACAAAACCAATAGAGGTGGAAATTGGACCATTCAAAGAGATGCATCGCTTTGTGGTGTGTGATTGTAGTCCTGTAAATTTATTAGGACGCGATCTGCTTTGCAAAATGAATTGTACCATCTACTGTACTCCAGATGGTATTGCTTTCCAGACACCAGATGAGGATGTTCTGTATAAAATGACAATGGCAGAACTAGAACCAGGAGTGAATGATATGTTTCCTGTGTTTGATGCGGAGAAAATCCCTATTGAATTGAAAGGAATAGTCAGGTCTGATGTATGGGATTTCACAGGCGAAGATATTGGACTAATGAGAGAAGTTGATCCTGTAAAAATTACTGTGAAAGAAGGAACGAATTACCCAAATACCCCGCAGGACAAATTAACGCCAGAAATTATTGAAGGAATAACACCTGTAATTAATAAGATGATTGAACAAGGAATTTTGAGAGAAATAATGAGCAGCCCATGTAATTCTCCTATAATGGGATTGAAAAAGCCAAATGGAACATATAGGATAGTACAAGATTTGAGGAAGGTAAACAAAATTGTTATTCCTTGCTGCCCAATTGTGCCAAACCCTGCTGTAATACTGTAACATAACATAACATAACATAACATGTGTATTTGTAAAGCGCACGTTCACCCCAGCAACGGGGTATCTTGGCGCTGAATAACAGATGTTTACTGTATCACTGCTGTAATACTGTATCAAATCCCTCATGATGCAGAATGGTACACAGTTATTGATTTGTGCCATGCATTCTTTTCTATTCCATTGCACCCTGACAGCCAGCCATTATTTGCGTTCCGGTTCGGAGAGCGTATTTTGGCATGGTGTCGAATTCTTCAAAGGTATACAGAAAGTCCTTCAATTTTTAATCAGATTCTGAAGAAATCCTTAGAAGATTTGAAAATGCCTGAAAAATCTGTGATGGTCCAATATATTGATGACCTATTAGTGGCATCAAAGACCAGAGAAGCATGTGTTACGGACACAATTGCTTTATTGAATCATTTGGCAGAAGGAGGACACAAGGTGTCCCCATCAAAACTGCAATTTTGTCAACAGGAAGTACAGTACCTAGGTCATAAGATTGAGAAAGGGATGCGAAAAGTGACAACAGAAAGGATAAGGATTATCAAAGGAATGAGAGCCCCAATGACACAGAGAGAGGTGAGAATGTTCCTTGGAATGGTTGGTTATTGCCGACAGTGGATAAGTGGATTTTCATTGATTGCAAAACCTTTACAGCGATTGACAAACAGGGATGTCAAAGATCCGATTGAATTGGATGAGGAGGAAATGAAGGCTTTCGAGGAACTGAAAACAAGTTTGTGTGAGGCACCAGCATTGGGAATGCCTGATTATGAAAAAGAATTTGAGCTGTATTGTAGCGAGAGAGACGGATGTGCACTTTCAGTATTAGTGCAAAGGCATGGGAAAATGAAACGACCAATAGCCTATTTTACAGCTGTTTTAGACCCGGTAGCAAAAGCGTTGCCTGGATGTCTGAAAGCAGTAGCTGCTACTTGTGTGAGTCTGGAACAGAGTGAAGGCATTGTGATGGGATATCCTTTGAGAGTATATGTCCCACATTCAGTTGAAATCCTTTTGACCCGAACAAAAACCCAATTCATGACACATAGTCGGCTGACTAGGTATGAAAAAGTGATCTTGGGTGCAGACAATGTAACCATTGTAAGATGCACGAGTGTGAATCCTTCAACTTCACTGCCAGATGAAGTAAATGCAGGAGTCAAAGATGATGTTGATCATAAGTGTTTGGATGTGCTTGAATTTTGCATAAAGCCTCGCCCTGATATCAGGGATGAACCTTTAAAAGAGTCAGATTATGTGATGTTTGTGGACGGGTCATGCCTGAGAACAAGTGAAGGAGTTTTAAGTGCTGCGCATGCTGTGTGTACGGTGGCAACCATAATGGAAGCATCCTGTTTGAGAGGAATACGTTCAGCCCAAGTTGCTGAACTGATTGCTCTGATTCGAGCGTGCAAACTGGGAAAGAATTTCCGAATTACTGTGATCACAGATAGCCAGTATGGCTTCGGTGTGGTCCACGATTTTGGACAGATCTGGTCCCAGAGGGGATTCCTGACTTCGGCAGGGTCTCCTATTAGGAATGGTGAGTTTGTGAAGAAGTTGCTTGAGGCGATACAGCTGCCTAAACAGATTGCAGTGGTAAAATGCGCTGCTCACAAAAACGGAACTGATTACATTGCAGTGGGTAACAAATTCGCTGACGAATTAGCTCAATATTGTGCCAGAAATATGACCTCAATGAATCGGAGAAGGGAAAAAGAAAATGTTTCATGTCCCTTGCTGTTTACTAACACAGTTGAAACATGGGATGAGGTAAAACAATTGCAGGAAGAAGCAGGTGATGGGGAAAAAGATGGTTGGATAAAAGCAGGTTGCAGACAAAGAGAGGAAGATGAAGTCTGGGTTTACAGAGATTAAAGACCAGTTATGCCTGATAGCATGATCTCTAACATGGCACGGATGTACCATGGACAGGCACACATTGGTAGGGATGCCATGATCAGACTTTTCAGACAGACCTGGTACAACCCAAAATTTAGGGCTATAGCTGAAAGCCTTTGTCAAAGATGTCTTATATGCCAACAAATAAATCCTGGAAGGAAGACAGTAGTGAGTCTGGGAACAATAGGACATGAAGGAGGTCCTTTTACCAGAATGCAGTTAGATTTTATTGAAATGCCCCCAAGCAACCGATTGAGGTATGTCCTGGTGGTCGTCTGTTTGTTTTCTCGTTGGGTGGAGGCCTATCCGACAAGAAGGAATGATGGAGTTACTGTAGCTAAGCTCCTACTGAGAGAATTCATTCCTAGATATGGCTTTCCAGTAACGATAGAAACAGATAGAGGAACACATTTCCAGAATGAAATCATCCAGCTGATATGTGAAGCACTAGACATTCAACAAAAGCTGCATTGTGCCTACAGACCAGAGGTTTCTGGAGTGGTAGAGCAAGTAAATGGTACAATAAAGAATAGGTTAGGGAAAATGTGTCAAGCCACAGGACTCAAATGGCCCGACGCCTTACCATTGGTGCTGATGAGCATAAGAAGCATACCTGACAGAAAAACAGGTCTGAGTCCTCATGAAATAATCATGGGACGAGCAATGAGACAAGCACACGTACCTGTCAACAAACTGCTGACTATAACTGATGATCTCGGATTGGACTATTGCAAAGGATTGGCTGATGTGGTGCATTCTGTGTTTCATCAGGTTGGACCGTTTGCGACCACTCTTGAAAGAAAACCAGCTCATGATTTGAGTCCAGGAGACTGGATCCGCATAAAAGTCCACAGGAGAAGAAACTGCTTGGTTCCACACTGGGATAAGCCGCGTCAAGTGATCCTGGTGACAACAACTGCAGTAAAGTGTGCAGGTGTGAAAAATTGGATTCATGCCAGTCATACCATCAGAGTTCCAGATCCTGAAGCTCGACCTGTAAGTCGACATCTGGAAATATCAGATACCAGTTCAGCATCTGAAGCAGAGACTGAAACAATCAGAGTTCCAGATCTTGAAGCTCGACCTGTAAGTCGACATATGGAAGAATCAGGTACCAGTTTGACAACTGAAGAAGAAACTGAAACAATCAGAGTTCCAGATCTTGAAGCTCGACCTGTAAGTCGACATCTGGAAATATCAGATACCAGTTCGGCATCTGAAACAGACCAACCTGAATCCAGTGAAAGACAAAAGGAAGAATCGGAAAACAAAAGAACTGATATTGAAACAGGAGAAACCGAACTAATAAACAGTGACAATGAACAGCCAAGTACAAGCTTTGGGGAAATTCCTCCAGAAATTGTAGAGGTAACTCAAGAAAATGTAGATTCAGATAGAGAGATTGGGGAAATTGCGGAAGAAACACGAGGAGGATTAGACTCAGAATTACAAGCAGAAGAAAAACAGGGAAATTTAGATTCAGATAGAGAGTTTGAGGAAATTGCGGAAGAAACACGAGGAGGATTAGACTCAGAATTTCAAGCAGAAGAAACACAAGAAGATTCAGATTCGGACAAAGAGACTGAGATCATAAAGTTCAAAGTTAGAGGAAGTGAAGTGAGATCTGAGACAGAATCTGAAGAAAGTGAAGAAGAAAGAAGGCAAAGAATAGGACCAAGAAAGAGAACTTGGAGAGCAGAACAAGAAGAAAAAGAAAGTGGACTGAAAAGGCCAAGAAAAGGAGACAATTGGCCCAACGAAATTAAAAGATTGAGATATAAAATAATAAATTTGAACAAAGACAATGCAGAACAAGTAAATGAAATAACAAGTCAGAAAGGACAAAGAAAAACAAGTGAAAGACAGTTGCAGAGACCAAAAAAAGTGAAAAGACCTAACTTGAAATACAAGTCACCTGAATGGTTATACATAGCACTGACTGACATTAAAGAAGTGGATAGCAGTCACCAGAACCCAGACAAAGACTGTGAACAATAGGGTGAGAGTGAACTGTGCAAATCCTGAAAGGCAAAGAAAGAAAAAACCGGACTAGACACACAAACTGATAAAGTCAAAGAAAATTTCTGAAAGACCGAAAGGTGCGCCAAAAGCAGTTGATCCTAGTCAACATTATGTCATTTGAGGTGTGGAAACACATTTTCTGTACATATATTTAGGTAATATTTCAACATGGTAGACACTGAGAATAGAAGAGCTAAATGTGAGTTTTTCCGTAGGTGGTGTAGGAAGTGTTTCTATTGTACAGGTTTACTAATGCTTATTTGGTTTATTTTAGCAATTATAATTCCACTTAGATTAATTGTAGAAAATACATCTGCAATCATGAATGACACGAGTAGTGACAAGAAATCTAACATAAAGAACACTGCAACATTAATAGATAGTACTGATTTTCATAGGGACAAGTCAATAACTGATTTCTCCAAGAATGTCTTCACCAAACTCTTGTACGAATATGTGGAGACAATGGATGTGAGAGATTGTTATGTCTGTATGCAGTTACCTGCGTCTGTAACAGAAGGTGTGATGTATCATCACCTTCCTTTGACGTATGGAATAACTTGTAGTGTTTTAGCTAGCTTATTTTACAAAACAGGTAAATTAGAGTATTACTACACTGACACAGATGTTGTTTTTGCTAAAGTTCCCGTAATCCCTGAACTAAATAAGGTGAAAGTTGCAAAGGTTTTTGGAGAATTTTTCTTAGAAAACAAAGAATTAACATTAGAATATGCAGTTAGACATAATCTTACTTGTGGGTTAAGAAAAGAAGAAAAGGTTTTCCTAGACATGGTAGAAGACAGAAGGGTTAAGTTTCAAAGAAAGGCAGCAGGGGAAAAGACAAAAACACCACCATGGGCGTTCGAAGAGGGAAGTTATGACAAAGGTGAAACAAATGCAGCTATGGTTCTAGATTGGCCCCAACAGGGAAAATTGTGTATTAGTAGAGATAACACTATGTATGATAACTATTTCGTGGGTTCTAGTGAATGCCGAGATACATACAAAATTTTAGGGGATGGGGATTTAAAGGAGGAAAAGATCCAGTATTTCCAGGGATCTATTATATTTGCGGAGATAGAGCTTATTATAGGTTGCCGGACCATTGGTACGGAACATGCTATCTAGGCCTGGTCTTTCCAAAGATTTTTCACGTGGAAAGAGGAACGAAAGGAATTCACGAGATAGGTAAACCATTAACCCGTAGGAGAAGGGAAAGCTTCTCAGAGATAATAGGTGACATTTTTGGAGCATTGATACCAGCAGTGGGTATATCTTTGAATGCATACAAGATTCGGAAATTGTCTACAGTAGTAGATCGTTTATCAACGAATACTGCTGGAGGGTTCTTGATGGTAAATACCGAAATGGTTGCCATGAGAGCTATGGTAATGCAAAATCGACTTGCCCTTGACATTCTTTTGGCAAAGAGGGTGGAGTCTGTGAAATGCTGAAGGTACAACATTGTTGCACTTACATTCCAGACAAAAGTGAGAATATACAGAAGTATATAAATAACATTACTGATTTGCATAAAGGAATTGCCCCACTGGAGGTTGAAGGTGCTTGGGAGAGACTTGGTAAAAGTTTTTCCTCAATGAAGAAATGGTTCACCGAAATAGGTAGTTCTCTTATTGGGAAAATACTAATTCCAGTGACTGTAGTAATAGTGATAATGCTATTATTGAGATTAGCATATGTGTGTGTAAAAGAAGAAAAAGACAAAATAAAGTAAAAAGAGAAAATGAGAAAAATAAAGAAAGAGACCGGGAGATGGGAGAGATCGAATTGGAAGAGTTTGAAGAGAACATGTACAAAAGGTCTAAAAGACGGTGGGCAGTCAAAATATAGAATTTTAAATATCGACCTACACTAATATCGAGTTTTTAATATCGTAGGGACAGAATATCGAAGTCAAGAATATCGTTGACCAGAATATCGACTTTAAGGTAAGTAATATCGATTTTTTTAATATCGAAGTAAGTAATATCGAAGTAATTAATATCGTTAGCAAAAATATAGTTGTTAATAATATCGATTTTTTTTTTAGTGTAATGTATTTTATATGTATGTTTAACATTTATTTTTAAAGTTTTTTCATGATTTTTAAACATATGTATTAAATGTTTAGAAAATAGTAATTTTTTTTAAGGAAATTTTGCGTTTTAGTATCAGGGCGGGTTGTGGGATTATAGGGGAATAGGGTGGGAAGTAATTTAATTATAATTAATTAATTCATATGTTTTTATTGATTGTTATTGATTGTTAATTTATTGTTAATTAATTATTAATTGGCAATTAATTTTTATTAATTGTTTAATTAAAAATTATATTAATGATAATTACATTATTAAATGTATTTATTTATTATTGTTAATTTATTGCAAATTAATTATTAATTGGTAATTAATTTTAATACATTTATTAATTGGTAATTAAATTAATTATTGTTAATTAATTTATTGTAAATTAATTATTAATTGGTAATTATTTTTAATGTGTAGCAGGTTGTGGGTTTATAGGGAATAGGGTGGGAAGTAATTTAAATATAATTAATTAGTTGATATGTGTATATTTATTGATTATTAATTTATTGCTAATTAATTATTAATTGGTAATTAATTTTTATTAATTGGTTAATTGAAAATTATATTAATGATAATTAATTTATTATTATTTTTATTTATTGTTGTTAATTAATTTATTGTTAATTAATTATTAATCGCAAATTAATTGTTATTAATTTTTAATTAAAAATTATGGGACATATTAGCAAGACCCACGTTAAAATTATCGCCGTTTTAGCGGCAGGAAACTGCCGCTAAAACGGCGATAATGGACTTGCTAATATGCGTTATGGAATTCAATAGAAGCCCAGGTTAGATGTCCTGCACATCTAACCTGGGCTTCTATTGAATTCTATAACTCATATTAGCAAGCCAGTATCGCCGTTTTAGCGGCAGTTTCCTGCCGCTAAAACGGCGATAATTAACGTGGGTCTTGCTTAATATGCCTATATTAATGATAATTAATTTATTATTTTTATTTATTTATTGTTATTGTTAATAAATTTATTGTAAATTAATTATTAATTGGTAATTAATTTTAATTAATTTATTAATTGGTAATTAAATTAATTATGTTATTTTTAATGTGTAGCGGGTTTATAGGGAATAGGGTGGGAAGTAATTTAAATATAATTAATTAGTTGATATGTGTATATTTATTGTTATTGATTATTAATTTATTGTTAATTAATTAATTGGTAATTAATTTTTATTAATTGGTTAATTAAAAATTATATTTATGATAATTTATTATTATTTTTTATTTATTGTTATTGTTAATTAATTTATTGTTAATTAATTATTAATTGGTAATTAATTTTTATTAGTTGATTAATTGATAATTAAATTAATTGTGTTATTTTTATGTGTAGCACGTTGTGTGTTTATAGGGAATAGGGTTGGAAGTAATTTTATGTTATTTAAGTAAATATTAATTTAATTTAATAGGTATTTATTAATAATTATTTGGTTAAATAATTATTAATGTTATTTATTTTAAAAAATAATAATTTATAAGTATGTTAATTTAACCCCTACGCGATCCTACATTTTCCCTACTGTTGCACTCACTGGAGTGGGAATAGTAATTTTTACCCCTACGCTATCCAACACTTTCCCTACTGTTGCACTCACTGGAGTGGGAATAGTAATTTTAACCCCTCCGCTATACAACACTTTCCCTACTGTTGCACTCACTGGAGTGGGAAAAGTAATTTTAACCCCTACGCTATCCAACACTTTCCCTACTGTTGCACTCACTGGAGTGGGAATAGTAATTTTAACCCCTACGCTATCCAACACTTTCCCTACTGTTGCACTCACTGGAGTGGGAATAGTAATTTTAACCCCTACGCTATCCAACACTTTCCCTACTGTTGCACTCACTGGAGTGGGATTAGTAATTTGATTTCCTCCGCTATCTAATATTTTGTATTTTTTTAGCTAATATACTGTATAATTATTTTTAAAAATATTTAAAATAATTTTCATTTTTTAAATTTTGTTACATATATTTATTTAATTTTTATTTATATTATTGTTTTATGTGTATAGATGTATTTATAATTTATAAAAAATAAATTAAATAATTTGTTATTAAAATAAATATTTAAACATATAAGTAAGTATATATATATTATATATTTTATGTATATGTTTAATGTATTTTTAAATTATATATATTACTTATAATTTTTAAGCATTTTAAAATATTTGTAACTATGTTTCTTTTAATTATATGTATTATTTACTTTATTTTACAATATTTTTTTAACTTAAATTAAAAACGATATTTTTAACAACGATATTTTTGACATCGATATTTTTTTCGATATTTTTGTACTTACCTTACTGTAGATAGGATGTCGATATTTTTGTCTTCGATATTTTTGTTGCGATATTTTTGTAAGTCGATATTGTGACCTTCGATATTTAGTCAGTGATTCCTAAAAGACAGGATGAAAAGAACACGATTGTCTAAATTAACAAATGCAAGTGGACAAGAAACATTTATCTGATAAATTTTGTAGGAATAGGTTTTAGTGGTGATGTTAACAATCACCAAAGGGGGGAATTGATGGAGCAGGGGAAACAAAATAATTTTGTACCCCTTGGAAGTTAATGACCCAATAACCATTAATAATACTAACCATTTGAAAATGCATAGACTAATCAACAAAATACACTTTTAGTAGACATTACACGTGGGCAATTTGCTAAATGTTGCAAAATCTAATTTATTTACAAATGTGAAGCTAATTAACGTGAGTATTGTGATTTGCGTAGTAATTAGAGTGAATTGCATGATTTGTGTTGCGTAATAGAATTGTATTGTGGCAAAGAATGCAGATGGCAAGTAAAATGGCTTTAAATGTCGCTTCTGCTAGGTAATATCTTACACGGGTCTTTAGAATGGCGGGTGGTAAACAGAAAGGCTTATTTTCTATGTTTTAATTTTCGTTGTGTTTGTTTTATATTAGTTTCGTTCGGGCCTGCTAGGCCATGCTTCTAAAATGGCCACTGGAAAGGACGAGATCACGTGTGCTGAATAAAATGGCCCCTGCGCAGACGCAGAATGAATGCTCCAGTCACGTGTATGCGGCCTGTGCTCGGAGTGAGAGATGTCAAGGCCAATCTGACCTGCAACGAGGAGCGTGCCAAGTGTTCAGCATATATGCCTGGGAACGGATGAAAATAGCCGAGTGACAGTGGATGAACTAATGTGTGACCATCAAAGATCGTTACAAAATGGATTAGCAAATTGGACTACTTTTGGACACTGCGATCATGAGACTTATTGTATGCTTTATTGTCCCCAAACCGGTTCGAACAAGGAGGGCGATGAGGTGACCATCACCACCCCTCCAATGGACCAATTAGCGTGATTCTTGCCCCTAAAGATTGCAACTTTTAAGTGTAGAGAGCCAGAAAATAGGGTATAAGAGAGTCTGCTCTTACGTTGTGAAAAAAACTTGCTTTTCATTTTTCCACTTTGATGCTGCGAGAGACTGTCATTTTGGACTTTGAACTTTGACTGGGGAAGGAACGAGACTGTTGCGGGAATTTGCCCGGGAGGTGATTGCGTCCGACGAGGTTTGCGGGACAGTCAGTCAGTTTGGGAGTCCTATCCTGTGATCTGCGGTTCATCTTTCTTTCCTAATGAACCATTCTTGTCATCGCCCTAAGGCCGAGGGTAATGAATATTTCTCATCTTTATTTTAACCTTTACTTAAATGCTATTGATATAATAAATGTTTTTGCCTAATAACGAGTTTTACTTTTGCCTAAAGAATTTCGATAAAATTATATGCTAACTCTAAAATGAGTCTGTGGTTCTTTAAATAAAATTGTGAATTATAAAATGTTAAAGGTTTTAATTGTGATTGAGCTGGTCTTAATCACCATCAACTAATTCTACTAGTTGGTCCATCAACCGAATAGCGGAGTGCCTTGATGTTTAGAACCGACAGGATCCGAAGTTTATGTATATAATGTATAGGTTATAATTCTGTTGTTTTAATAAGGTATCCCGCTTGTAAAATCCAGAGATTGAATGAATGTATGTATGCGGTGTCATAGGCCCCACCGACATAAGTTTTAAGTGATAAAAGTTGCGTAAGTGTTTCCTCTGGATTGATGTCATAAGGAGAAATTTATATTAGCCGCACTGGATCAGCCCCTAATGCCGATCGAGTGCAAACTGTAGCACTACAACAATTTTTAGAGCAGCCTGGTGCTGCCATCAATGTTACTCACCGAAGTGAAAAATCACAGCGCCGGAGTCAGTCCGTAATAAATTCGTAATTTAATTTACTTTTTATGAATGTGCAGCCTTTCAGTCTCCTGAGGCTTGTCCGGTGCTGCAGCTGCGCTCCGACGTCCTGTCGTGACTAGTAATTATCATCATTTATCAGCAGGCTGAGGCAGGTGAGATCCGTGTGCTGGGGGGCCTCTCACATCCTGGATCTCAGCTGCCTCAGCCTGCTAATAAATTATGATAATTAGTAGTCACGACAGGCTGACAAACTGGCTCTGTCTCTGGACAGTCAGGGCTCACATGGAGAGCCTGGATAGACTCTGTGTGTCATGGCGTTTAGTGCCCTTATATTTCTGGTGCTTTGCACCAGTTTTAAGATCTTCATAGAGTTTTTAATAGCTCAAATGGGTGTCATTTCTGATATTTATATGTTTCCCTTGTCTTCATTGCTTGAATTTTGCTCATAAGAAAGTGTCACTCATCGTCATTAAATGTCACTCATAATTACACTGAAATTACGAAAATGTCACACATAAGCAATATGAAATCCTGGCAGCTATGTAGGAGGTCATCGTCCGGTGGTGTTCCGAGTAGGTAGAGTTTGAGATCCCCACTTATTATGAAGTTAGATCCTTGTTCTTCTTCAAGAAGTCTTGTTAATTCACTGACCAGCTGTTTTGAGCCCCTTGCCTATTCTCTTGGGTGCAGGTATGCATTTATTATCACAACCTTATCACCATCCTCACTCCTGAAAGTTGCTCCAATTGCATTTATTTCACATATTGCTGTATACATCACATTCAGATCTTTTACAAAGCTGGTGGTTACCATTGATGCATATATTGCTAGACCACCACTAGGATGGCCGAATCTGGCTCCTCTGCGATCCGGGACGTGGCAGTTCATGATGCCCTGAACATGGAAGGGGTGTTCGAGCCAAGTCTCCTGGAGGAGCATAATATCGATAGATTGTAGACAAAGTAGGAATTCAACATCTGAGGTTTTGTTCGCTAGGCCATTAATGTTCCAAGAACACATACAAAATGCCCTTGGCCTGGCCGGCATGGTCGTATTGAGCTAGGGGCTTTGTCAAATGGTGGTGTTAGTGCTGTTTATTGTACGTGCTAGCCAGTTCCAGTTTTGGTTTCTTCAGCTTGTGTGTTCCTACCTGGTGGAATATGTGAAATGGTTTTGCTTAAAGGAGATGAGCTCCGTGGTCTTTTCAGCACTGAATAGGTTTTATGGGGGGATTGGGAGTCCATCTTGGGATGATATGCGGCTAGAAAATGCATTGGGTAACCAGGGCTACAGAATGGTAATCCGCTGTAATTCAGGTGTCGCAGCACACCCGGGATGCAATCGGCATCCTGGGTGGGAACCCGATGATGAAGCATGCCACCAACTAGGTTGGTGGGTGAGGGTTCTTCTAAAAAACCTAATGGTTTTTCTCACACAAACCAGTAATCTGACGAACAAATAATGTTTGCATGAGCCTCGTTCTTTTTGATTGAGATATCTCAGTTGATTGCCATGTGGATTTTGGTGCTACGTTTTCCTGGAAGCTGCCCATTTGAATAAATTTGATGGGTACAAGATCAGATGAGCATAGGTTTCCCGTACTCTTGATTGTTGCCAGCAAGTGTAATATATTCCCCCTGTTTAGAATGTCCCGTCTCCCTTCTGATTTATATTCAGGCAGAAAAATTGTGATTCTTGTGTCCTGCTGGTCAGTGTCTGACGGGATGGTAGTTTGTAGAGTGAAGCGTTGTTGTCGCTGCAGGTGTGGATTTTCTGTGGCAGTTGTTTCTGTGAGTATCGTGTTCCTGGACTCTGAATGACGCAGATTTGTAGGTGTAACTGTTGGGGGAATGTTGACTTGCTGAGCCGTCGTTCCTTGCTGTCTCATTGATTGAATGTCGTCTTGGATGGAGACACCATTTGATGTTGCCTCAGAACACAGTGGGCAAACTGGCCTGTCTGTGATGTCCTCCTGTGTTGACTAGGGGGTCCCATAGCCTGGAGCAGAGGTGTTGTAGCCCAGCTTATGTGCCCTGACATCAGGCTTGGTGGGGGTCGATGGCTCCTCCTCCCTCTGCTCGTATCTCCGCATGTGTATCTGATGGATCTGGTGGCGAAATGTTTTGAGTGATCCTATCTGGACACTCTACTTATCTCCTGATAAAGCTCGGGATGTGGAGTCAAATTGAAAGTACTCGGCAATATTGTTCTTCCTATGTCTACTTGTCCTCCTTTGCTTGCAACGGGCCTTTGCATTGTCCCGTTGTTGTGTTAGTGGAGCGATTTTGTATGAATTTGGATCAGGGCTACTTTTTGGGTCTATCAAATTGGGTAGCAGGGGTGGTGAGGGCAAGGGGTGATAGATTTCAAGGGCGCAGATGACTCCTGAGAGATCTGAAGTTGATTGTGCCTTTCAACCCCCTCTGACTTACCGATTGAGGGAACTCAGAGCCGCTGGTTGCGGCCCCCCAGTGGAAAGGTGAGGGGTCTGCTTGGGATTTGTTTTTGAATCCGGCAGTTTGTTTCCAGTCCGTTAAGAGATCACCCAGCATGTTTGGGGGAGTAGCTAGTTTTTCCAGGACAGGGACATAGGAGCGGTCTGGCTGTGCTACTTTGAGATTGGACTGCGCTCTCTTGTTCAATCCGTTTAACTTGTGGAGCTTCTCATCAATGCCAGAAACATACACTGCTAAGGAGTTAAGAAGCAATAGCTGGATTTTCATTTTATCCGACTGGTACTGTAGAGCCTTCACAGAGAGTTGCATGGTGTTTGAGTGAAGACCAGACGGAATCAGTCTGTTGTTCTTGCTCCTGTTTGGAGATTCTTGTGCGAGCTGTGCTGCTTCCACCTTGGGCTGAGTTCTGTGTATATGAGGTAACTAAGTCTTCGCACTCCTGGGTTGCGAGGTAGGGGATATCGCAGTCAAATCCATGTTGCTCCTCCTTTGTTTGGAGAGCAGGGATTTCAATTGTAAAGCAGGGCTCCTGGTCAAGGGTGGTGCAGAGGCTCTTGATCGCTGGCAGGGCTAATTTAAGCTCTGTTGGTTATTGGTACCCTCTACTTAACCATCCGTGGGTAATGTCTGTGTTGTCTGTGCTGCCGTTGAGGAGCATCTGCTTGTGCGGTCTTTTGCTTGGAAGGGGCTTCCTCCAGGAGCTATGAAGCCCGTCGTGGCTTGGCCAGGGAATTTGATGGAGTTGGAGGTATTGTAAGAGGGGAGTTGGTCCTGGAGGAGTTTGGGGGACTGAGGGCTGCCTTCCTCAGTAGCCCCTACTTTTGCAGCATCGCTAGAGTCCATCTGCCCCCCATCTGCAAACGGTGCTACCTTAAATCCTATTGTTTCTGAAGTTTCGATGAACTCAGTTGGGGTTCGATGATGGACAAAGGTGCAGAGCTCGGGTTTATCTCGGGTGGGGGAGTGATAGCTTCGGGTTGTAGCGGAGCTAGGATACCCATAATCCCTAGGCTTCTGGAGTAGATGGGCCAAGATGCAGAGCTCTTGTTCGCCTCTGAAGGGTGAGTGGTAACTTCAGGTTGTAGAGGCAGTCGGAGGCCTGTGATCCCCGCGTTACTGGAATAGATGGCTGCTGCAGGGTCCTTTAGGAACGTGAATTGGTGTAGATTTTTGGTCGACAGGAGCAGGGTGCTGTCCTCAGGGTTGTCGCATCCGTGGCTGACAGTTCTCCTTTGCACTGTGCCGCTTGGTCCCTCTTTGAGTCAACAGTGTTGTGAAGGCCTTCTGAGGCTAAGGACTAGGTGTTGTTGCAGCTTTGTTTCTTTTCATTAGTGGGGATTGAACCCCTTTCTTTGCCCGACAACATTGTCTCCAGGCTGTGTTTGTTTTCCACTAGGGTTCTGTAAAGAGTCCCGTTAGGTCTTCCCTGGCGGAGTAGGCGGAGCTGGCAGAGTAGAGCTGCTAGAAATGACCAGTTTAAGTGATACAGTGCTTTGCTTTGGAGGCTTCGGTCTGGTCTCTGCTCAGCTCTGGTTCATTCCGAGGTCGTGTCAACCAGCCTGCTCTTCCTTGTTTCCAGGTCAAGACATAGTGCCAGCGCCGCCTTTCCCCCACGCTGTAATAAATGAATATGCCTTGATGGGTTATGGGGGGAGGCACAAGCGCACTGCAAAGGCGAGGGTGGATAGGTTGATAGGCTGTTAGGAGCTAGGCTGAGGCTAGCTGCCCCAGATGTCATTGATTCCCTGAGGTTAGCTTGGAGCTGGGGGCTGGTTGTCCACAATTGACGCCACAAAAGCAATGTGCGGCGCTTTCTAATTATCCTGGCACCGCCCAATATGCCTTAAGTTATGACCGAGTATTAGAAGTTTAGCTTCTCCTGAAGTGTGTGCTGAGATGCCGCTGCTTCAGTCCTAGCATTGGCCCTTCAAATCAAGCTGTGCCATGCGGGGATGCAAGTGCAGAAGCAGAGCTCAAGCCGCACCACAGAGCTGGCCGGGCCGCCTCCACTGTCTGCTGGCTCTAGCCTTCAGGGGGAGTGATAACCTCCCTTTGGGCACAACGTACCCAGCCGCTGCAAAGGTGCATCAAATTCACGAGGGCCTCACCTCAGTATGTGGCGTCTGTTGGCATCTGCTGAGGGGAGCCAGTCATGGGGCAACCGCATGGTGCCCGAGGCGGGGAGGGCAGAGCAGGGCAGCCAGAAATTGGTCTGCTTCGTTGGCGCTTTTCTCCAGGATAGGGCATGAGTGCTGGGTGTAGCAACATGCAAAGCAGTGCGCTCTGCTGCAGGCTTGGGAGTGATTAGTGAACAGGTGTGTGGAGGGCCAGGTGTGTAGTGTACAGTGGCTGTACCAGGAAACGGGCAGTAAGCCGTTGACCTGCTGCTGCTGGTCGTCTCCAAGCCCCTGACCCCCCCGGAGAACTCCTGGGCTCAGAACAGGCTCGGCTCGTCATGGAGCCACTTCCCGGACACCGTAAACCCAGCAGAGCTGCTCCGTTGCTCCCAGTCTTCTGCTCTGCTACTCGACTTCCGCTTCCTCTCAATCCGCTTCCTCTCGATCCACATGTGATACTGCACAGTGGGAGGCCCCTCACAATGGTTAACAGTCACCTTTCCTTCCTTCAATGTGTCCTGAAGAGAGAACACCATGTCTCCCCAATGCTTAATTGGTGTAGTATAAACACCGACATGCTCAGTTGGTGATGTGGCGAATTCACCTTCAGAAGAGTGGTGGGAGAATAAACATTGATGAAGCTCTGGACCTATTTTTGCGGATGTGTATAGTGGACCACAGTAGTAGGGGTATATTTGCTTCCATGTGCTTTAAAGTGCCAAAAGGTTTTCCCATCTTTTAGTTTTGCAGCAATTAAAAGATCTTCCCAATTCTCGTCTTCCCAGTTCCTTCTAATAGTTTCAAATGTCATTTTATATAATGCCCTCACCTTGCAAACAACTGGCTTTTTGCAGGATTTAACTGTATCCTATAGAATACCTTTAGCAATCCTACAGTCTTTGTTGAACTACGGGAAGGCCTTGGACCGAGTTTGGTGCTTATAATTGCCCTGGAGAAAAAATTCTTAAAGAATTAAACAGCAAATGATGCACTTCAGTAATGGGTATATCAGTCGCAGGAATATTATTATATATATCAAATGCAGCGACAATAGCACTATACAATCTTGTCACAGACAGGGAGTTTGACTCAAAATGGTGCCACTTGACTAGCCTATGATTATTTCCAACTACTGGCATAGGAAGAAGAGTACTATTCTGATCTCCCATGCTAGGGAAACATGACAGGAGCAACCCATAAACCAACAAGTACCTTGATAAAATTCGTATCTCACAACAATGTCCCTAGTGGTATCACTAAAAGAGAACTGTTCTATTATTCATACAATACTTGAAGTAATGTATTACACCCATAAATGAATTACAAAATAGGAGAAATGGCCAACAATAAGCCAATAGACAATGATTTAATCTGCTAATATTCCATTAGTAGCAGCATCAATTATAATTTACAGAAAAAGGGTGCTCAATGTGCAAGGTGAACACACAATGCTCGTGAGGTTCATTTGGACAGTGCAAGGTGATACACATAAAATATAGAAACAGCAAAAAGTTATGATAGTCCAATATTGTGTTAAAAGAATTTTCCCTACAGCTTAATTTATTTAGACAAATGTCAACTTAACAGATGCGAAAAGGTATATGTTATATAGTATTGCACCAAGTGAACACTTCTTCTTCAGTATCAGGCTGACTTGGAGGGATAGTGGGTAGAACTGGTCTTGTGGTGTGGAGCTGACCTTATGAAGCATAAGGCACAAGAAGTACTTGGTTGTCCAGGGAAAGAATGGAAAAATAAGTCCCCAAACACTGAATAAGCGCCGCTTGGTCTTAAATTAATAGGGCTGAAGTGTAGGGTTTCATCCAGCAGGTGGCAACAGACATACAAATGATGGACGGAATGCAGAGCAAATCAAACACTCACCACCAGTCAACAGATCTGGGTTAAATCCATTGTTCTTTTGCTCACCTCGCCATCCCAGGTTAGACCCAGCCATATGCAAATCAGTCTTGACCCTGTTCCTCATTGAAGCAGTCCAGCCCGCACTGCCAAGCCAGGTCTACCCTGGACCAGAAACAAGCATCCTGGGACCAGTTTCAGGGTATCACTCCTCATCAGCCAGGCTAGCTTGAATCTATTGGCACTGTGAGCCCAGGACCCACATCTGGGCATACCCGGTGCACTTAGGGCGAGAAAGCAAAAGACTCACAAATGATGGACGGAATGCAGTAGTTGGTGCCAGAGCATTAATTAGAAGGATGTACAGAGGTTGAATTTCCCCTCCTCCTTATCCAACCCAGCGTTGACCATGGTGGAAGACTTCGTCATTGCTGGGTTGGGAAGGTCATCGGGGAGAGGTGAAGATCAGAGGAATCTGGTCTCTGGCAGAGACCTGTCTTAACATCAACATGCTGGAGTTGGGGGCCATTTGTTTGGCATTGGAAGCCTTCCTGCCATCGATCAAGGGGAGGCTGGTTCAGGTCCTCATGGACAACACCATGCCATGTGATATTGTAACAAACAGGGCAGGGTGGGGAACTGAGCTCTGTGCCAGGAGGCCCTGCGCCTCTGGATGTGGGTGGATCGCGAGTGCATCTCCCTCGTTGTACATTACCTGGTGGAATCTTTAAATACCAGGGCGGACAAACTTAGCCAAATGCCTAGTGGATCATAAATGGCAACTAAACCCAGAGGTGATGCAGAATGTCTACCAGGAATGCATAGAACCCTGGCTCAGTCTCTTCGCCACCACCAAGAATGTACAGTGTCAACACTTTCGCTCACTGGAGTTCCCAAGAAGGCTCTCTCTTGGAGACACCTTCCACCTACAGGTGAGTATAGGACTCCTGAATGCCTGCCCACTGCTACTTCTCCTACCCCAAGTTCTGAAGAAGATCAGAGACGACTGGGCCCAATTGGGCCAGGAGAGTGTGGTATCTGAATTTCTTGGCATGAACATCTGTCCCTCTACAAGCTGCTGCTTCGCAGGATCTTCTGCCCTGGCAGCGGCAGGGCTGGGTCCTGTGCTTGGACCTGCACAATCTACCCCTCCATGCGTGTAGACTGAGCGGCAGAGGTTGAGTGCATTTGATCTATCTTCCAAAGTAGTGGATGTCATCCTGGGAGCCAGGGGTCCTTCTACAATGTCTGTTTACGCCAGACAATGGGGAACGTTTTTGCCTTGGTATGGCACCTGTAGCACAACCCCATTGCAGATCAAACTGTCAGATGTGTTACTGTTTTGTCTTTGCCCAGCAAGGACTTGCGGTGGACACTGTTAAAAGTTATCTGTAGGTCTTTTTCCATTTATGGGACCAGCCCCCCTTGTTCAAATCACCTGTTGTGATGAGTTTTCTCAAAGGTTTGGTCCACATGTTTCCTTCTAAACCTTTTGTGATGCCACAATGGGACCTTAATTTAATACGTACTTTAATTATGTGTACCCCATTTGATCCATTACACAGCTTTCTCCAAGGTCTCCTGACTCTGAAGACAGTCTTTTTCATCCCTAAACACCTCAGCTCATCGCATGAGTAAGGTTCATGCTCTGACAGGCCAGCTGCCATACACCACTGTCTTTTGGGGCAAATTGGTGCTGAGGACTAGAGCATCCTTTTTTACTGAAGTTTGTTACTCTCTTTCATTTTGGACAGTCCATCTCTCTTCTGATGTTTTTTGCCCCACTTTACTTCTCCAAAGAGAAGAGACTCCATTATTTGGACCCCAAAAGAGTGCTGAGCTTTTCCATCAGTCGTACAAAGACCATCAGCTGGATGATCAGCTGTTTGTGGGGGTTTACCAGGACAAAGGGAGGCAAGACAGTGCAAAAAACAGACTGTTTCAAAGAGGATAGTGCTCTGCATTAGGATCAGGTATGCGTTGGCCAAGAAGCAGCCTCCAGAAGGTTTCAGGGGCCATTCCACCAGGGCCAAGGCTGCTATCACTGCATTGACACGCGGAGCCTGTCCTGGATATATGTCAAGCTGCAACATGGGGATCAGTGCTCACATTCACGAAGCACTACAGCCTTAACAGCCAGGTCTGACTGGAAGGGTATTTAGGCCTTTCAGTTCTCCAGGACTTCTGTAGGTTTAGGTTTTGTTACTGTTTATTGTTTTTTTTTCAGTTTAACAACATAAGGCAGGCATACCCATTTTAATAAATCACTGCTTGTATTGATTGCCATTGATTTGATCTCTTCCTTGTATGTATCCCACATTAAGTAGTGTCCCTTAATGCTTTGAGATATGATGCCACTGTAATGGGCCTAAGAGCCTACCAGAGCCACCTCCAAGGTAGGCCCCAGGCACCCGCACCTAAGATGCTGTGTTTGTTTTATTGTTCTGTAGCCAGCCGATGCCTCCACAGAGCAGGTGGCCTGGCAGCAGAATCCTTACGAGGCCACCAAGCAGAATCCTTAGAAGAGCACCTCAATAAGGTCCAGGATTGCAGCTATGCTACGTCAATCTCAAAATCTTCCGAAGGAATGGGCATGCAATCCTATCTGAAATCTGCACTCAGCAGGGAGGCGAGACTTAAAATTCTCCACACAAGACTGATAGTCTTATCAATTAATGAATTTCGCTCCAGCTGGGGATCGGATATTAGGATTGGTCCTTGTAGATTTTGTAACTATAAGAGAGAGTCTATGCTTCACCTACTTTACTGCTGCCTGAAATTTCTTCATGCACGAAGCAGTTTACTAAAGCCAATATTCTTAAAATTTGGAATTTCCACTTGTAAGGACACTTGGAACTTTTGTTTGACAACTGACATTCTGATGAACTTGGCCTGCTTTGGCAAGTTAATGGATTTTATTTCCATCTCCATCAATCTGCGAGTACAGGCCAGAGGCACATCTTAATCAAGGTTGTGGCCGCTCGGTGCATCACACGCTTCTTTTATAGTTTTATTTGTTTTTAAATACCTCTTGCTTTCGCTATGTGAAACCTTGGGCATTTTACTATATATTTCATAAGGTGTTAACTCACTCTTGCAATGAGATTGCTTGTTTGTGATTTTATTATTCTTTATATATATGTACCAATTTTAATTAATTGACATTAAAATATTCATTCATATGTATAATCATACGTAAGACTGTTAGAATTCCTACATTCTTCACATACTGTGTCAGATCTCACAGTGAGGCCATCTTCTAATGGCCTTCCTGTAAAACAGTACTATCACGACGCTTGAACGGTCTGAAAAAGAGTGGTGCACATATTTGCATTCAGAGAGTTTGCTTCTTCAAAGACACTGGCAGATAACCTAACTGGTTTCTCGCATGCAAGATTGGTTTTGCAGACAGAAGGTAGCCCACCCTTACAAAACAGGTATGCCATGATGTACTCCACCTCTCACAATGGTAAACCTTTTAGTGCTAATTCTTATAGGAGACTCTGTAGGGAAAGGAATTACAGAAACTACCATGCTATCTCTTTTCATAAATTTATGTTCTGTATTTTGTCTACAACTGTGATAGTTGCTACTGTAAATGTGCATATGTTTTGCACTAGTTTGGCTTTTAATATACACGAATCTTGTTTGTGTGCTGTCTCTGGGGAAAAGGTGAGAGGAACCCGAGAGACTATACTATTTGTCTATGGTGGGCTTGCCTGTTCCAACTGTGGATCCTAGTACAGGGCAATCTGGAAGGGGTTCACATGATAACTGCCTGTTGTCTGTGCTCTACATGGTAGTTTGTATGCGGGCACTGCATAGGCCAAGGGAGGGAAATCTACTGGACGTGAAGAAGATTGGCTTGGTAACATGATGTGCTGATGGATACAGCCAGTGATAAAGTGCTGAAGGGACAGTTGCTTTGTCAGCAGCATAGAAGCCTGTTTCGTACCTTCTTTTAGTGGAGCAAGCAGTTGACAAAGCTGTGTTAGTTGCTGATGTTGCTGACTATTACCAGGGCCACTGGAATTATACTGCAGGGGAGCACCAAATTATGCAGCACGATTTTTGAAAGTATTACTTTTGCATTTTATATTTATTTTTTAATTTTTACTCATGTAATACTGTCTGGGCAAAGACTATCATTAGAACAAGTTTAATAACCAAAAAGAAAAATAAGCAAGTGAAAGAGGATTAGCTCACCTTCGTGTAACTTCGTGTAACTTTTGATTTGTTTGAGCTAGAAACAAATTTTTGTTTTGTTAAAATCTGATGCAGATTATGCAGCAGATCATGGATTATGTGGCAAAAGCGGCAAATAAATAATGTGAAAAAAAAAACAGAATCGCATAATTTCAGTGGCCCTGACAATTGCATAAATGCTGGAGCCAAGGTAGTCAACTGTTTCCGTTTTGGGGCAGAGATTAGGCTCACAATAATGTGGGGACAAACCAGACATCTGCTGTTTAGAGGCAGAGTCATAGGGTTTAGTGCTCAACCAGGGCGATGTCAATGGATGATGGGATTCAGCTTTTTCCACAACAAAAGAGGTCTAAACCTTTCCTTTGTATGGAAGAGTGATCAGTCGACTTTCCTCATCTCTGAGGGCAAAGCATATAGTCTGTGCGAACACTGATAGAGGAGTTAGCAGTAATCCAGAAAAAAAAATATTTAAGGTTAAAAGACTTTTTCAAGTCAGAGAAGTTGTTCAGAGCTCAAGGAGATTGCGTCCTTTAACTTAGGATGCTGACTTTATGTGGCCTAACTTAGGAAGTGGACATCAGAGCCCCTCCACCTCATTGGCTGAAGTTCGGGCCCCATGCTGAGGTCGAAAGCCTATCCTATGAACCATGCTGTGACCACGTTAAACTCAATAGCAAGAGTTGTGTTATTTAATAGAACTAAAGAGAATTCCCAGCCCGGATTAATTGTAGCATGTAAATGTATGAAAGATCTAATGCTGGCAAATGGAAGTCCTTTTCATAAAAGTTTAAATTTGTGTTTGCCAACCATGAGTGAGTCTTGATTAACACTCTCAAGAAACCCAGAATCCTCCTTTTTTTTTAGCAGTGCTTAATTTTATCTTCTGTTATCAGATTCAGCCACAACTGGCAGAATTATAGACATTGTAGAGAAAAATGCCAAAGATCCAGTAATGTACACAGGAAGAGCAAGTTACTTACCTTTAGTAACGCTCTTTCTAGTGGTTATTTCCTATATCGCAGATTCTTCACCTTATGAATCTCCTCAGTCGACAGGCTAGATCTGGAAACTATTGTAATAGCTTCTGCTCATGGAAGATGGTGTGATCAGCCTCTATCACAACTCTATTTCACCTCCAGACATGGCATCAGGAAGCCAAATATAGATGTTGCACCTGCGTGCTTTTGTCAGTTGTATCCAATTTTTTTCCATGATCTAAGATGTGGAGTGTGGCTGACAAAATGGAGTTTGGACCAGCAGTGTGCAAAAAATAACTTGGGACCTTATGAGTTCTGAAGAACAGGGATGCAGATGGTCAGTGAGGAACCTGTGGTTAGATAGAGTATCCATCAAAAACAGCATTACTACAGTTAAGTAGCTTATTCTACTAATTGACACTTCTAACCAGATACCTCACCTCCTGAATCTGTACCAAACCAATGTACCCCCCAAGGAAGTGTGTCTAATAAGTGGACCTTACACCAGGAAGCTCTGCAGGATTGAGCAAGCAAAATGACTCTCTGCGTACTTGTGAACTAATGCAGTAATGCCTGGTGAAAGTTTGGACAGATGCCCATTGGGCTGCCTGCCAAATGTCCAAAACCTAAACACCCTGACCTTTGGCTGTACTAGTGGCATTCGCCCTAGTGGAATGAGCACTATGGCTCTCAGGAGGATCCTTTTTGGCCAAGGCATAGAACTGTGTGATGCAGAAGACAATCCGTCGCAATTAGGTCAGTTTGTGGTCTGCTTTACCTTTCTTCGTACAAGTTGATCAACAATATGGTTTTAGCCCGTAGTTCATCCAATATAGAGGCTAAGGAGGTCCAACTGGTGAGGCCTCTCCACTTTAGATAGATGTTGTGGTGGAAAGCTTTTTTTTTTTTTTTTTGTGAAGCGTATATTATTATTCTTTTTATTGAGTTCCAATCAACACAAAAAAGAAACAGAACAAACCACATGAGTCGCCACGCAGGGTGGTGTATCATCAATGGTGACAGTTAGCACGAACATTTGACGTAATCAATGCTGTTTTTCTGGGCAAATTCACTAGGGATTATTGCTCCTAATGCACATTACATGTCCGCGAAAGTACATAACATACATCATTGACCTTTAGGGACTGAGCATAGAGTCTGGCTCATCCATCTTCAGTAAATATTGTCGTAATGGTTCCCAAATGTCTTTTGGCTTTGATGAGGATGGTAATTCTTCTGCATACAGCTCAAGTGATTCCCTACAATAGACCATGTCTTTTAACCAATACTCAAGGCGCGGGGTCAGAGTGCTCTCCCATGTCAAAGCTATTCGACGTTTTGCTAGTAACAGAGCTATTCGTACAAATTTCCCCAACACTCCTTTGATATGAGGCACATAACTCAACAAACACACCACAGGTGTACATTGCAATTGTTGATTGGACATCGTCCGCAAACACCCACCACTGCAGACCAGAATCTCGCAACAGCCGCACAGTGCCATGCCAAGTGCCAAAAGTCTGCGTCCATTTGGTGACATCTTTTACATTCACTAGTATCTCGTAGTCCAATTTTGTACAATTTCAGAGGCGTATGGTATACCTGATGGATATATTTGAAGTGGATAATTCTGAGGTTACCATTTGGCGTTAGTTTACCTGTTAGGTTACATATGTGTTCCCAGTCAGTTGGAGTCAACGGCTGATCTATGCCACTATTCCATCTGGTTAAACTGTCATCTCCAGCCCTCACCATTTCAGCCCGTACCGCCTTATACAGATTGGTCACTAGTTTACGCTTGGAGGGTGTTGTTAATAGTAACTGAAGCGAGTGTAATGTGGGCGGTTCTGTGGGGAACGAGCTATAATGAGCTCTAACCGCTTGCTTTAATCTGTGAATGGTGAATTGAAACAATAATGACGTGTGGGTGATGTATTGGAGGTCTTCAGTTGTGAGAAAATTACCCGCTGTATAAATATCTTGCATGCGTTGTATACCCACCAGTTGTAGCGAGCCGATCGCTCCCCTGTCCTGAGTGACTGATAAGGAACTGTGGTACGCAAGGGGCAGTGCTGGGGCATATAGCGGGAGTTTCCCTGCTAATTTACCGATTGTCTGCCAGGCGGCGATAGTAGTATCCACCGAGTTAATTTCCGTACGTGGTGTACCTCTGCGTGTGTGTGTAAGTATTCCAGCGAGAGGCACGGGATAGGCATCTCCATCCTCCACTGCTACGTGGGGTGTAAATGCATGCAGGTTGTACCAGTGGTAGGCATATTGGGCCTGCGCGCATAAGTAATATACATATAAATCTGGCGCGCAAAAACCTCCATGCCTATAGTCTAGTGTAAGTGTTTGCCAGCTCACCCTAGCTTGCTTGCCATTCCAAATCAATTTTAGCAAATGGGTGCGAATAGTATGGAAGAGGTGCTTCGGTAGTTTAATTGGGATATTATTAAATAAATAAAGATAGCGTGGTAGTACGATCATTTTGATGATGGCTATGCGGTCCGCCAAGGACAGGGGCAAGGAGGACCATCTGTCAACCTGAGATTCTAGTATCCTGCATGCTTTGCCATAATTGTCTCAGATTAAATCTCCGGGTCACGATGTACCCATACCCCCAGATATTTCACAGGATCGGCCGACCAGATCAATGGGTATTCCATTGGTGGAGGCTTAGTGATTTCCGTCAGGGGTATAATCACCGACTTATCCCAGTTGATCATAAGCCCGGAAAACAGCCCAAAACGGATATATTCCCTTAATAATGGGGATAAATAGACATGAGGCTCACGGACAAAAAGCACCATGTCGTCTGCATACAATGATATTCCGACGGGACGATGGTGGAAGTTAAGCGCCGCCTTCCTGTGTCGTTGTCTAATCACACAAGCCAGCGGTTCGAGCGCGATCGCAAAAAGTAGCGGGGATAGCGGGCAACCCTGGCGAGTGCCCCTAGTGATGACCAGTGGTTCGGAAGTGATGCCTCCCACCCGGACCCTCGCCGATGGTTCTGTGTATAGCAATTGTATCCAACGCAAGAATATTGGCGGGAATCCCATTCGTTTCAATATATAAAACATATAGCTCCATTCGACAGAGTCGAATGCTTTTGCTGCATCCAGCATGACCGCAGCTGCAGGTAAGTCCGGCGTTAGTACATGATACATGGCAAATAGTGTTCGCAAATTGTGTGATGTAGAGCGTTCCGGTATAAAACCAGATTGATCCGGAAGCACCAGGCTGGTCATTAGGGGTTGGAGTCGCGTGGCCAGTATTTTCGCTAGTATTTTGGCATCTAGATTAATTAATGATAAGGGACGATAAGAGTCGCACTGTGATGGGGGTTTGTCTTTTTTTAGTAAAGTTATGATTAAGGCTTGTCTCAGTGACGGAGGAAGTATACCCGTTTCATGGGCCTCTGCGTATACTTCCAGTAGGTAGGGCGCAAGGAGATCAGCATATTCCTTGTAAAACTCAGCCGTGAGTCCATCCGGCCCCGGGGCCTTTTTGTTTGGCAACGCTCGGATCACTGTTTTAATGTCGTCTACTCCTATAGGTTGGCTAAGATAGTCACGGTGGCTGTCTGCCAGCCAGGCACATGCTACTTCAGCGAAATAGTCATCGAGGGCCGCTTCATCCGCGCTTCTGCAAGATGTATACAGTGTGGAATAACAGGATTTAAATTGGTCAACTATCCCCTGCGGCGTGTAGTGTTCTTTCCCCTGTGCGTCTACTATTTCCGTGATGGGAGAATGTTCATTACGGAATTTAAGTTTGGCGGCTAGCTGACGTCCAGGTCGGCCTCCTTCACCATACGCCCTCGCGATATGGCGGCGTGATAAATAGCGGGTTTCCATTTCTGCCATTTTGTGATATTCTTGTATTTGTTCTTGAATGTGCGCAAGTGTAGTAGTGTCGGGGTTAGTTGCATAAGTGCCTTCTAGGCTTGTCAGTGTGTTTTCCAGTTTAGCAAGTTGGCCTCGGATATCTTTCAGTATGCCTGCAGCAGTGCCTATGCACACCCCTCGTATAGTAACCTTGAAGGCCTCCCACAACGTAGCTGCACTGTCCACCGTTCCCACATTTATTTCAAAAAATTGTTCTATCGCCTTCCTGAGGGTGTCATTATATATAGGGTCCAGTAAAGCGTCAGCTCTGAAACGCCATGTAAACGGGCGGTGGATGGTGGTAGGGATGCTAATACTTAATTTTACTGGGTTATGGTCTGATAATGTACGCGGGAGTAGAGTTACATCGGCAACCCAGGTTTTACTTTCTTCATTTAACAGCCAATAATCCAATCTTGACCATGTGTTATAAGCAGGTGTTATGTGTGTGCCCACCTTTGCTGTGTCATTTCGTAGGCGCCAAGCATCCACCAGACCCATTTCTATCATAGCGTCGCGTATACACTTCGCTACCTTTATAGTGCGCGCCCCTTGCGGGTTTGATCTGTCCTTAGCAGGATCTAAGTGCGTGTTGAAATCTCCCCCCCACAATATGGCTGCCTCCGGCCATGTTCGTAGCTCTGCTAACATTCGGATAAACACGTGCGGTTCATCCACTACCGGGCCATAAATGTTAATGACAGTGATCAGATGTTGCCCCAATTTACCTTGAATCATTGCGCACCTTCCCTCCTCATCAATGTAGTCCCTGAGAGCCGTAAATGGCAGGCCTCTTTTAAACAGTATTAGGACCCCCCTGGCATATGCAGAGTATGATGATGCTAATCTACATGCAGCCCATCTGGTTGCAATTTTGGTTTCTGATGATTTGGTCAAATGTGTTTCCTGTAAGAGGGCTATTTGTATATTGTGCCTGTCTAAATAAGCCAGTACTTGGCGAATTTTTTTGGGGGTGTTGAGTCCCCTCACATTCCACGTCAGGCAGTTATAATCAGCGTGCATTATTCGTGAAATTTAACTTGGACAACAATGGATAACGAGTAGACCCCATATACTCATGGCGATAGCTACATAACATAGCAATATAGATGTGCGGTTTCACAGCCAAGCGCTCCATAATATTCTGCGATGGTCCGTGCTCATGGTCCCTGCCAGAATTTTTATACGGTAAATGATGTGTGCCAGAAGAAGCAAAATGAAAGATATAGTTGGTGTCTGTGTGATCCCTGTCATACGTAACTTTCTCATGTGTGCTTAGATGATCACATCGTGATAAACTAATAATAACCTGACAATGCCCTACCTCCCCCTCCCACTTCAGCACCCCAACTTTGCCAAAGCCATAGCCCTTGCCCCTAACCACCCTCAACGTAAACAATAACATAAATGCAATAAAGTGGGGTATACCCATTCGTGGGGTCATAGCGACGCAGCTAGCCTCCCACCATATCGGGGAGGTGACCACCGGGTGTTTATATGGAGCACCTGAGCCACCGTCGTGGCCAGCCAATAAAAATGTGTATGCAATCGTACAGCTTCTTGCACATAATAACCCCCCACAGTTGAGGCATTCAATATTTGTAAACGATACCGAAATATTTAGGCTCTGCAGTGTTAGATTCATATGACAGAGCTTATTAAAGGTGTGTCCATCTGAGAGTCATGTATATAACGAAGCTCAAGGGATAACATTGGATCATGGTAGTTTAGCGATTTATCCCTCCATTCAGTCATCAACATCTGATGTGGCTGGAGGTGGTGTTTTCTGGCGTCGTAGCGTTTTCGCATAATCCAGGGCTCGTTTGGAATTTACGAAGACTTTGGCTTTATCCTCAGTTCCAATTCGTAATCGCGCCGGGTATAGCATTGCATAGGGAATCTTTTCGGCGAATAGGAGTTTCTTGGTTGCCTGGAATTCTTTCCGTGCAGCTTGTACTGTGGCTGTAAAGTCCGGATAGAATGATAGGGCATTACCTTGATAAACCACATTTCCTTTTTGTCGTGATATGCGGAGTATAGTGTCTCTATCTCTGTAGTTAAGCAGGCGGGTGATAACCGGTCTCGGTGGTGGTCTCGGTGGTGCCCCCGGTGGCGGCCGCGCCGCTAGTGAGCGGTGGGCTCTCTCTACAGTGAACATATTGGAAAGCGTGCCGTCGCCACAGAGCTCCCGGAACAGAGTCTCGACATAGGTCTCCAGACGTCCAACATTGGTCGATTCCGGCAGGCCCAAAATGCGTATGTTATTTCGCCTTGAGCGCGCTTCGAGATCTTCATTTTTCGCTTGGATGACCGCTAGTATTTGCTCCATGTCGGATGTCCTCTTTTCAACTTTCTGGAGATTGTCTTCTGTATTTGAAATGCGTTGCTCTACTTCTCCAATTCGTAGGTTCTGTTTATCGAGTTTGGCAGAAATGCTGTCGATGCGACCGTTGAGCGCCTCCATATTGTCGTTGATGGACTGTAGGCTCATATGGATAGCCGCCAAGGATTTCTCTAATGTGGTCGGGGCTGAGGTGGCCCCCTCCAGCTCCGAATCCGAAGCATGCTGGGGCTTACTGGATTTGCGCAGCTCGAACGTGAGTCTCGGCTGATGTTTATCAGGTTTCCCCATTTCGTGGCGTCTATGTCGCACTACAGATCTCTCCACCTGTGATGCAGCCTTCGCTTCCAGTGTAGGGTGTGCTGGGGAGTAATCAGAGTATCACATGAGGCGCCAGTCGTCGACAGCGACTGCTAGTTCTTAAAGTCACGCTGCCGTATCTGTTCGTTGCCGGCTGATACACACCAGAAAGTGCTTAGGCACGACAGCGTGCTCCTACGTGCCTTCACCACCTTTGATGTTTGTGCGGCGCAGCGTTTGGCATATATGCAATCACTTATGGGCATCAAGGATATAACCAATGCGCCGCGTACCGCTCTCAAGAATAACAGTTTTAGCAGGTGTTGAGGATTCCGCCTAGTACATGCCAGCAGGCGCTTAGGAGTTGCAATGCGCACCTCCGTGCTTTCACCGCTAATTGTCTCTGTTCGGCGGGACGTTTAAATGATGTACGACGCCAGAGGAGTGTCGGTGATTCAGCTGGTTCGTAGACCGTCTCCTTTTGCTATCGAGGTCCGTAGCTCACACACGCTTCCCAGCGCAGCAATTGCAATATTCTCAGCTTTAGTGGGCCATGCAGATGTGTTTTAGTACCTTATGTATATTCCGTCTGGCGTCACCATGCAGCAGCCTCTTTGTGATGTCCGTGGCCCTCTGTGTGTCTCCCTGCTGGATTATTGTGTTTCCTCAGTCTATGCGCTCGAGCGGGGAGTGCAATGTCTTTTTTATGGGGGCCCGCTACCTTCCTATGCACAGTCGCTTGCAACGTTCGCCGACTTTTCCAGCGCGACTCCCCCCCACGTTCCGCTCGCCCTGACGCGTTCGGGTCGCAGCTCACCCACCTTCAGTGCCGGCCTCGGAGTCCCTTTGGAGTAGGAAGGCAGCCCGTTATCCCTCCGGCTATTTCTGTCCAGGCGCCTTACCGGGAGAGCGGTCGTGGTGTCGGCGTTAGGCAGCTGTTCATCCGCTTCGGCCGCCGCGCGATCTTCGGCATCGGACTCACCAGGCTCCGGACATGGGGGCCGCCATCTTGGTTCGATTGCAGCGTCAGGTGCGGCCGCCAATTATCTCCGTTATATTGTCCGATCCAGCCGCAATTTCACCGCTATGTACTTCCCCAGTTTCAGGGTGCTAGAGGCTGCCGTGTAGAGTTACCGATGGATGCAGGAAAGCAGGATTATTGCAGGATTGTGTCGGTGGTCGGCAGAGCCGCGGTATTAAGCGGCCATCTTGCCGTGCGTCAAGCCACGCCCCGTTGTGGTGGAAAGCTTGATGGACTCACCCACGTGAAAAGTGATGCCTCTTTCGGAAGAAAGGATACACATGAACTAAGTGGGAAAAAAAGTAGCATATGGAGGCTGAATTGACAAGGCTTGCAAATGCAAAGCGCAGAAGTGATGGCAAGGAGAAACACAGTTTTTAAGGTCTAGAGCCTCAGACTGCATTTGTGGAGAAGCTCAAAGGTGCAAACATCAGAAAGAAGTTAAGTTACCTCTGTGAAATTAAAAAAGGAGCAGGGGAACATATGTGAAAGCCCTTTTAAGAAATGCATCACAATAGGTGAATTTAATAATGGGCGCTGATCAGACAAACAAAAAAAGTCTGAAAGGGCTGACGAGTAATGCCTTGCCGGGCTAAAGACAGTACAAACAAAAGAACAATTTTGCCTGTAAGAGACCAGCCTACTTCTACTCTTACTAGGTGACAAATTTAGCCCAACAACCTGAATATACAGAGTTGCTGGAGAAGCAGTGGGCAGTTAGAATGACATCCACAACTTCTGATAGGTTGAAATTTCTCAGTTGGCTCCGCTCAATTTACATGCATGGAGGTGTAGACTGTGGATGTTTGGATGCAGTACTCTGCCCTGCTGTTGGAACAACAGATCCTACTGAAGAAGAAGCCATAGAGGAAAACATTTGATTAGAGTCAATAATTCTAAGTACCAGGTGCTCCAAGCCCAATCTAGAGCATTTAGAATGAGCAGTGGTCAGTCCCACCTGACTTTCTTAATCACCTGTGGGATTAGAGACGGAGGTGGAACACATACAGCAGACCCATGTCTCATCGAAGATGGTATGCGTCTCCTAGAGATGCTTGATAGTAAAACTCTAAAGCGAAAAATACTGCCACTTTTTTCAAAGGTGGCAAAAAAGTTTACAAAAAGTTTACATAAGTTACATAGGAGCATACCCGTTGGGCAAAAATGCCTGTGCCACTTATGTTTGGCAAGAAGATACTTGCTGAGTTAGTCTGACTCATCACTAATAGCCCTACCAGATGAATGACCGTCAGGGGATCCTGTGAAGTGCCATCCAGCACCATAACCCCAACACGTGCAGATGGAATGAGACCCCACAGCACCTTGCTTGTTGCCATACCACATAGCCGTTGTGCTAACGGTTAGCTCCTGGATTGACTTGCGCTTCATAAATGGCAGAAAGGCTTCAAGAGAAACCTGAATAGGACACAGCTCTGTGAGATTTATTTCATGGTGCTGCTGTATCAGAACGTAAATGCCTCAGATTTCCACATCATCCGGATGACCTTCTCAGCTAAGGGATGATATATCTGTCTCCACCACAACCTCATTGCGGGGCAAGGATAGTGGTTTGCTGCATGCCAAATTGGTGTCCGCCATCCACCACTGACGGTCCTGAGCCTCCTCGTTAGACACACAGATCATGTCCAAAAGGTATCCCAATGCAGGCCCAGGTTCCATTGTAAGGCCCACATGTGCCAGTGAGTGGAAGGCACCAGCAGGACGCAAGATGCTAGAAGATCAAGTAGCTGCTGAAGTGTCAAAGCCAGATCCTAAGGAACTCTGTCTTTGGTGACTGTCCTGACATGATGCTGATGCGGCACCCCTGCCTCCCCTCCCTCCCTCCAGAACACCTTGGTAGGGGCTCCCTCCAGATGATGTGCTGAAGGCTCGTGCTGTCTTTGTTGCGGGGCTGAGGGTCTGAAGGCAGGGCAGCAGATGAGGAGATTGCAGGCCAACCAAGCTCTGCCTCTCCTCTCAAAGGATCACCTGGAGGTGTGGTGCTGGTGACCGGACTGCAGGACCAGGGGATGGGAACAAGTGTCCCTGGTCTGTCTAAAGGAATGTCGTGGCCTTAAGTATAGACTTTCCTAAGCGATTGGGGCCTTGCCTCAGTGATTCCATGGGAACGAAGAACTGACCAACCAGGGCAATGGGTGAGCTTGTCTGCCGTTCAGGCTAGGAGCTGACAGGATTCCACCTCCAAGAGATTGCTGGCGGAGTTTGAGTCATGAGAAGGAATTGCTGGGTCTCTGCCCCCTTGACCAGCAGTGTTCAAAGCCTTCTGGGTTGGAGTGGTTGGGTATCTCCCTTGGTTCAATTCAGGGGCAGTAACATGGGAGGTGAAAGCTAATGAATTGGACTGTAGGCCAAAAGGGTTGAGGGGGCCCCTGCTCACCATTGCAAAGCTGCCCGGAGCAGTGAGTTCTGAGCTTGACCTGAACTGAGGCTACATGAGGCACTAAAATGGCTGTGGGGTCGGTCCTCCCGTTCCCATCTTCGTAACTTGCTATAGAGAATTCTATTCCAGTAACAGCCTTCTGTGGCACTGAGAGATAGTGATCCTTGATGATGGGCTGAGCCGGGAATAGCTCATCCTTTTGTCGCTGCCACAGTGAATAAGTGGGTAAAGACAAAGGTCAAGGAGCGTCTGTGCAAGGAGGAATTGATAAATTTGCCAGGGACCCTGCGGCTAAGCCTGAGCAGCAGGCTGGAGGAGCAGTGGACTCGCCAGAAGATTCAATGGAGTTGCCACCCAAGCACTCATCCTCCAGGCCATCAGAGAGTCTAAGGAGGCATTGGAGGATAAGATTGGAGGAGTCGGAGTGGAGGTATCACTTCTCGGACAAACCCTCAGAAATTTGTTTGACTGCACATCTGAGACGGAAACTTGCATCTTGGTGGTGGAAGACTAAATGCAATCACTCAAGAAATAAGTGAAAGGGTCCACAGGGCATTGGCTACAAGGCCTCCTCAAGAGGCTCCTCCACTTCCTATAATTATGAGGGTTCTGAATAATTTGGACCAGGACTCCATCCTGAAAGTGGCACATCAAAAACAAGAGTTGAAATGCGAGAAAGCCAAGGTCCTCTCTTTTCGGGACTACATTGCACAAGTGCAGCAGCTGCATAAGTCTTTTATGGGGGTCAAGCAGAAACTCAGGGCCATGCATCTCAAGTACATGTTATTGTTCCTGGCCAAATTAAAGGTGCCACAAAGGAGCAATTTCTTTGAGACTCTCAAAAGTGCATAGGAGGGGGACGTAGCCTTGGCCACAAGGTGTTGGCTGCGTGATTGCTGAGCTGGGTGACCGAGGCCTGCAAGAATCATAATCCTGACCCCCCTCGATGCACCCCCGCTGACAGTGAGTGTAGGTGCAGGCTGTGGAGGAAACAACTGGATGCCCACAAATGAGGAGGCCCTCACCGACTGCAGCCTGAAAGAAGAAGAGCAACGGTCCAGAGCAGAGGCAGTGAGGCCTCTGCCTTCTTGTGGCCTGGGGTGGGGTACCGACCTCCAGCAGAGAGCGCTGCGGGACAGCCGAGCTGGCTTGGGGCCAAGTCAATGGGTGGAGCCAGGGCCAATGTTGTCTAGGACTGCAGGGGAGGTGACCCGCGGAGTACTGCAGGCAAAACACCCTGGGGGACCCAGGTGGCCAACTGAGGCTTGAACGGCCTGCTGGAGCCTGAAGGCCCTGCTGTGTCCAGAGAGGCCTGGGCGGCAGCTGCAATAGACAGAGGAGTCCATAAGAGGAGACAAAACCAGAGGAGCTCGCCAAGGGGCCAAGACCAAAAGACACATGGAAGGGCATGAGGCAGGAACCACAACAGACACTTTGGCACGTAATCAACTGGTGTACTGGCCTCCCTGAATACCCCGAACACTTTAAGACTTACAGAGAGGAGGGGAAATAATACTGACTGGGAAGCCCCATCTGGCTAAAATGGGGAGAGGGTGTCCATGCCACCCGTTTGGGGACTCGGTTGCCGGCACACTGCACCTCCATCTTTTCTGCTGCTTGACTATACAACCCATGTGCTGAGAGCCACTGGGGGGGAAGGGAGTGAGCCACAGCTTCCAGCCCTCAGGAAATACAAAGGAGCATGTAAACAGCTTGCAACGTACGAATCACGGGTAGGAACTCCCTGGTGGAGGCATGGAGAAATGGTGGGGGTGCTCGTGTTCGGGGTGCCGCTATTGAAAAGCGAGGAGGGCCCCCCAAAAACCCATGTGCTGGAGGACCAGGGAAGGAGAACCTCCCTTTGTGCGGAACATGGCCCCTGCCAGTGGCGGCCCACATGATCAAGACAACCCATACCTGTTCCTCCAGAGATATTGTCCAGAGAGGGCCACATGCGGTGAAGCACCCCAACAAGTGGAGGGCTGAGGAACAGACCAAAAAATGGTCTGTCCCAAGCTTGCTAAACCCTCCCCAGCGGCAGGTATCTCTAAAATGGAGAGCAATGGAAATGAGCAGAAGGCTGCAACCATGAACCAAGGGATGGAAGCACACAGGATGACCATATTGACAGCTATTAAAGAGACTAAGGTGCCTTGGAATCTAAAATCAATATAGTGGCACAGGAGGTGAACCTACTATGAACCAATCATAGGAAGCTAGTAGACAGAGTCTTTGAAGCAGAGTCCACCCTTTCACAGGTCTGACCCACAGTGTCTGAGGGCGCAACCTGAATAAGGGAATTGGAGAAGATGGTGGCCAGCCTCACGGAAAAAATGGATGATGCTTAGGGAAGATCCCACCACAATAAATTTCCGAATATTAGGTGTACCAGAGAGAGCAGAAGGACCCAGCATGAATTGTTCCTAGAGGACTGGCTGTCCGCAACGGTGTTGGGGAGCAAAACAACAAATGAAGTCCCCGGGAACCCATCACCCCCCTGGTACTCCACCAAGGGCTGTAGTAGCCAGATTGATGAACTTCAGAGACGGGGATGCTACCCTGCAAGTGGCACAAAAACGGGGACCATGGGAGATGGACGGGGCAACTGTAAGCATCTACCTAGACTATGGTAGCATTGTGCAGTGTCAAAGAGAAACGTTCCTGGGAGTTAAAAGACACTTGAGAACATAGGTCCTGCGCTACACCCTCCTCTTCCCCACCAAGCTTCGCATAATAGCCCAGGGAGAGACACACTTCTTCCTAATGGTGGAGGAGGTCTGGGACTGGCTGGAAAGACATGGCTACCGGACCTCTGAGGTCAAGACCTTTACACAGACAAATGAATGGCAAAAGTGTAGGAAGCGCCACAAGACAACAGCCACGACTGGCCCTAACAAAGGACCAGGTGGAGATGGAAAGATCCAAAGTGGTAGCAGACATACCGCAACAACGAGCCCTGGAAATCACCAACATATGGGACGTACTGATGGAGGACACAGAGGGATCCCGCGAAGATGACTCAGACTGGGGGAGGAGGAGGATGACACAACCTCTCGCCGTGGTCACCCTGAGGTTGTATGACGTTACAACGCATGCTTTTACCCCGCATGCCGTTACAACACAATTTTTTACCCCGACTTGCTGTTGGGGGTGCGCTGGAGTTTGGAATAGTATAATTTACTATTCCAACTCCAGTCTGTGCAACAGTAGGTAAGGTGTTGGAGTTAAATCCAACACCTTATACACTCTACAGCAAGCCATTTCCGTTGTAATGGCATGCGGGGTAAAAGCATGCGCGTAATGCATGCGTTGTAACGGTTGTTTCCCCACCCTGATGACAACTGAGGAGATTATTTGACTCCGACCTTGAAAACCACAGGAGAATGGGGCAGGGGGTGGATCTCTGCGTACATTGCAGAGGGGATTGATGACAAACGCTAATTATTGCTCACGGGCAGTGCCTTCCCTTTACGTGACGTTAATATCAACATAACAGTCTCAACAATGTTGCTATTAAATAAAGTTGCACAATTAGGTGACGGACATACCATGCACTGGGGTGGCAGCCACTTCGAAGACCGCAGCATGGTAAGGTGGGGTGGGCTGTGTAAGAAAATATGGCTTTTTGCAGATGTCTCCCCAAGTTTTGTCCCCATTCGGACTGCTAGATGCTAGTTTTCGACTCCAACAGAGCACTGAAGCCTACTAACCAGGCCCCAGTGCCTGTGCTCTCTTCCTAAAAACTGTTATGTATAAATTGGCATTTCCAATTGACAAGGACCTTACCCCCCCTTAGAAGTCCCTAGTTTATACTACCAGTGGTACCCAGGGCATGGATGGTAAAGGGGTCCCCAGGGCTTGCAGCACTGTTTGTGCCACCATGAGTGACCCCAGTAAACTACTGCCAGCAGGCCTGCCCTTGCAGACTGCAGGAACAGTGAAAACTGCTCCATTTCAACCTTACCCTCACCATGTGTGGCAAAGTTAATGCACTGTTTTTAATATATGTCAGTCACCCTCTAAGAAAGGCCTCCTTAGCCCCGGAGGCAGGGTGTATTACATTAACGGTGTGGGCACGTAGGTGCAAGCCTATATGTCCATATAGTGACCTTCTCCATTAAACAACACTATAAGTGATAGACTTTCCTTAGGATAAAATGGGCTGGCACACGGGCAAACCAAAGGTTGGCAGCTCCATTATGCCATTATGGTACCACCTAAATATGTCATGTTTGGTATTAAACAACATGCCTTTTCGCCCCTAATATGAATCTTGTGTCGAGGGAAATGTGGTATTATCCCAGGTGGCTACCTTAGAGGTTGACCACCTGGTTGCCCCAGCTTCTTTGTGCTCTGGCTGGCAGCCCGTGCTTGCTACAGCCAAGACAAAATTCTGACCTCCTGCCAGGCAGTGTGATCACTCCCAGGAGTCCAGAACAAAGGCCTGGGCAGGAAGGAAGCCACACCTTCTCCCTCCCAGGAAGACTAGTGAAGTGGCACATCAAGGTGGGGAGCTTTAAAGGTTGTACCGCCTCTGATATGCATCTGGGCTGACTCCAAGATGAGGAAACAGCCCTCCCCCTGCCCCAGGCACATTTGCACCCGGACAGGCGGGAAATGAGGTATGCTGGAGGTGTACATCCCCAGAAGGCTAGCCACACCTCTAGGGTGGACTGCCTGGTCTGTACGGCTAAGGAAGACATCTGCCATTTTTTAAAGTGGTAGAAATAGTAGGTTTGGAGTATAAACGGTAACCTACACCCCTCAGGGGTCGATTAGTCGCTGGGGCAAGCAGCTCATTGGCCACTTGCAACCACACCCCTAACACCTCTAATTCTAGGATTTAAGGGCTACCCCCGACACCAGAACCTCAGTTCTGAACATCCTGCATTGAAGAGGACAAAGAAGAGACCTGCGTCTGCGACAACAGGACTTGCACAAAGCAAAAGAGGTATAGTCTGTTTCTGTGGCAATGCTCCTGGAACTGCTTGATTGAGACTCATCCTAGGCTAACTCTCAGTTCCCTTAAACAGAGGGACCCCGTGAGAGCCTTAAGCACCCTCAGATTCCCCTGGGCTAGTGGCACTAGTCCCCTGCAAACTGCAGGTAAAACAACGCTCAAAATCCAAAGGATTGCTGGCCATCGGGCCCTCTGAGGGATCACCCAAATCCAGATGGTCTAGTGCATTGTGGGAACTGTAGTCATGTCTTCCACAAAGTTACAGGCAGCTACCAAGTTCCCCTGACCACGGGATGTCAAAGTACCTTTTTCCAAGGATTACTGCTACCAAGGCTTGTTGGCCGCCAGTCCGGCAACCGACCCCTGAACTCGACTCAGCATCTTGAGAGAACTCCAGCCGACTTTCGACCGATGTCAGCAACCACCCTGTTGTTGTGTTTTTGCATGTTGTTCTCCGCAGCACCATGTAAGTGGTAAAAGCAGCTCTCCCATGGCTCCCGTTCAGCACCAAGGACACCCAGGACAACTCAGCAACCGGGCTCCACGAGCCAGGTAAAATTGAACTGACTGTCATGGCCTGTCCTGGACCTGCATCACCTTTACCATGCAAGGGTTCCATGCAACTCGACCTGCAAGTGACCGATTGTCATTAGAGGTTTTTCCCATTGACCGCAATGATACTCACTGTATTATTTTGCACTGATTTTATATTGCTTCTAAAATCTATAACTCCGGTTATATGTGAGCTATTCCGTTTGTTTTGGTGTCTAAATTAAGATTAAAAGACACTTTATTTTTATGAATTGTCAGATTTCTCTTGAGTCATGTCAGTTACTTATTGTCCATGTTGGTAGTCTGAAATGCTTAACATATGTTTCTCTAGTAAAGCCTGATTGCTTTTTGTCACACTACCAGGATTGAACTAAGGATTTATTATTGTGAATCCAAGGACCATCACTTTGGGGTCTGTGATAGTATTGCATGGTGAAGCCTAACCAGCCTCACTAAATAATACTCCACCTTCCTACAGGGAGAGAGTTGTGTTAGAGTTAGGTAGCAGTGGCACAGGGGAACAGGGAGCACGTAAGGGGAACATATCACACTGGAGGGGAAGATACACACAATGGGAGGGTCAGAAATGGCAAATGTGAAGACGCAGGCTCTGAAGGTATTAACGTTAATGAATTGGGGAACAAAATTAAGAAAAGCCTGGTGACCAAAGCCCTGTGAGATATGCAGCGGATGTGGTGTTTCTGCAGGAAACACACCTAAATGGCACTAACTAGATTCCTGAGCAGGGGGAAGTATAGAGTGGCCAGTCACTCTGGCTAAACCTCCGGTTGAAGAGGGGTTGCAATACTAATAAAGAAAGCAATTTCACGTAACACAGGTCAGGACAGAAGATTTGGGATGAGATACAGCAGTCCTGGGACGCCTGCTCCTAGAACTACCACAACCATTCTGGGTGGGGATTTCAATATGACACTTATAAAGAAACATTGATGTTGGCCCTAAAGGCAAGCTTCAAAGGAAAAGCTGCTTTTGAAGGCCAAATGGGTAACACTTGGGAGAGGGGCTGCTCTATTGTTTAGGCAGACAGGCTGGCACTCGAGACAGGAGAGGAGAAGCAAGTTGTCAAACCGTTTTTTTCCAGATGCATGTAGCCCCTTGGTAGCCACACCTCTGGGGGTGGGCTAAGAAGCTCCGAGTGTTGAGAGAGAGGTCTCACCATTGTGGGAGTGGGCATCCTGGGTTAGCCAGATGCCACACTTCCCAGGAAGTGGTCATTTAGAGGGAGGGAACCAGGAAGCCTATTATCTACCAACTGCATCCTACCCTGAGAGCACCCCTGTCACCCGGACCTCAGATCTTGTGAACGCACAAATCAAGTACACTTCTCTGTTAATGAGAGACAGCAATCAAACACAGTCTGGGAGATGTTGGGAATCAAATTATTCATACCTAGGATGAATTGTTTATATCTTTTACTCATGACTATCATTGAAGTCGTCCCTGTAAGGTGAACCTTCACTTCTGAAGGAACAACCCAATGGTACCACTATTTCATCTCTGTATTTGCGTCTCACATCAGTACCTTTCAGGCCAGAAAATCATATGATCACTGCTTTAAATAGAATATAACAAGAATTATTAAGCGCCAACCTCAAAGGTAACAAAGGCATCCCGTGTTGTGTTACAGAAAAAGGTTTTAGCCAAATCCAACAATGTGAGGCATTTCATTTCTTCAGATGGGCGTTCATATTTTGTACGGCAACTTTTCATGGTACTCTTTGGAATGGTGTTCATTCAGATCTTCAGTAAGCATGGTGTTGTTTGAACCCAATAATTTCGGGAAGTATAGATCATACAAGTGTATGACGACGGCTGTTATGGTAGTGAGGATCAGGACAAATGGTAGGCATGTTTTTTTGTCAGCATTGTTCCTTTCCATCCGAATTATTCCTCCTGAGCAGTTGGGCCCCTTTGTTTCTTATTCTTCACCATCACTAGGCCACGAGAGGTCGCCAGTACTTCGTGGCTCTGAACCTGATAGTAAACTATCATTGGTTGGGTCAAGAAGATGCACTTACTGTAGCGCGTGAGCGCAGGTTGTATCGAGGGCCAGTGCCCTTGAGGGGCTGAGGTGGCACAGTCGTTGGGGTAATCCTGTGTGGTGCAGTCATGGCAAGGTCTGAGGCAAAGGAGCCATTTTCCATTTGAGGCATGAATCCAATTCCTATAACCTGTATATTTCACGCCTGTTTGTGTTGCCAGAAGAACTAATACGGGACCCTTCCAGTGTGGCTGTAGGCAATTAGACCTCTGAAAGGTCTTGACTATCACCCATTCACGATTTTGAATATGGTGTCCAGGCCCCTGCTGAGACAATAGAAAGGCGTCTTTTACCTGTTTATTAATGGCAGAAACATGTTCTGTCTATTCAGCACAATAATCTTGGAGCGGTGTATCAGTTATTTGTGTTGTTAGCAATGTTTTTGGGGACCCCCCCCAACAAGGGATGATCCGAACAGTCACTATTTCTTGAGGCCTGAGAAGTGTTACAGTAACTGGGGTAGTTCACATACTCATAAGGGCAAGTGGCAAGGCCTCCACCCAAGCCTGTGCATAATTTGGCTATATTGGCCTTCAGGATGCCATTTCTCCTTTCAATGGCACTGACTGCTTCGGAGTGATATACACAATGAAACTTCTATTGTACTCCCATTACCTTACAGACCAATTCAATTACCTTATTGACAAAGTACACCCCGTTGTCACTTGAAATCATCAGGGGAAAACTAAAGTGTGGTAATAATTCTTTCAGCAAGCATTTAGCTGTAGTCATTGCATTGCATCGCTTAGTAGGGTAGCCTTTAATCCAAATTTCCCTATAGTAGCGCTTTCTCAAAACAGTTTCATGTTGTTTTACAATGTCATCTCTTCCCAAATGGGAAGGGCCGTGCATCATCAATATCATAGGATATAATAATTTGTCAGGTAGATTGAATCAATACGCATGTTGATCCTTCCTACGGCCATTCACCAGAGTACCATATTGTTACAATTTTTGTATCTCTTCTTTAGTTGCTCGTTTTTGCAAATCTGCTATGCCCCTGTCACTAAAGTCATATGCACTTTCTTTTTCTTTCATAAATATTTGATGAGAAACATGTTAATGACTTGACATTCTGTGCAGTCTTTTTGGCTATCTCGCCAGCAAAAGCATTCCCTTTGCCTATGTCATCTACTATCTTTTTGTTTTTGTGTGCATTACATTTGATTAGATGATAGCTACTATTTTTGGCAAAGATAAGCATTCAGTAATTTAACAATCAGTGGACCATGCTGTATTAATATTCCTTGAGAAGTAAGGAAACCTCTTTCTGCTCAAAGCCTGAGAAAATTATGCTCAACTCCAAACGCATATTGGCTATCAGTATATATATATATATATATATATATATATATATATATATATATATATATATATATATATATATATATTCACAGTTAATCCAGTGCTCAGCTCACAGGCTCTTGTTAATACTATTAACTCGGCTGCTTGTGCCGATAATTCTAATAGTCTATAGGTTTCAATGACATTGTGTAAGGTGGTAACAGCATAGGCTCCAGTAGTTGTCCCATCCTTAAGCTTAAAGCAAGAGGCTTCAACCCATAAGTCACCATCTCTTTCTTTGATTAGTGTGTCCTGTAAATCTATTCTCAGTTTTGTCTTTTCTTCTGTGATCTGTACACAATTATGGTGCGTGTCAGTAACATTTTGGGGAAGGGGCAAGAGCGTCACTTGGCTAAGTGTATCACATTGTTGTATGGTAACATGAGAACTGAACAAACATAGCTCAGTATGTGTTAGTCTGGCATTTGTCAAATGTTGAGTTTGCGTTTTGTTTAACAGTATGTCTACAGAGTGAGGTACAAACAGATGCACTTGATGCACTTTGTAGCCAAGAATCTCTTTAGTTGTGAGGTTTAAGCAAGGGTTTGGAAAGAAAGTTTAGGGATCCATTGGAATCCATGGTCTGCAAGAACCTGCCATACCCAGGCAGGTCCGTACTTGTTGTGTTGTAGGGGGTTGAATATTCAATATAGCTTTCACTCTTTGAGGGTCAAGTCTCCTTTCCCCCTTCAACAGGTGGGTCCTAAATAGGCAACCTCCTGTTGAACAAATTGCATTTTAGTGGGAGATACCGTGTGGCCATGTGTGCCAAGGAAATTTAATAGGGCAATGGTGTCAGAAGCGCAGTCTGCTTCACTGGTGCTGACGAATAATATTTCATCTATGTATTGTATGAGTAGTGGTTGGGGTCAACTGAAAGGTGTCTAGTTGCATTTAAAAAAAAAAAAAAACAGGGAGGATCAGGCTATTACATGGGGAGCCCTGTATCTCTCTTATCACTCTGTTCTTAAGTGAGTCCTGTATCACTATTACCATTCCCTGTTCTCTTTCTGGTGATATTTTGCACTGTGGCACTCGTAGGAGAGGAACATTTTGTTTCACAGTTATTTGTACAGGTGCTATTGTCATACGTCCCACATCTCTCAGTGTAGTATTGGGCAATGACCAATACTTCTGTTAGTGGCTTTAATCCCCATGTTGCCTTATAGGTATGGATGGATAATGTTATACATTCTTTGAGGTCATTTACAAAACAACTGGAGAGGGCTTGTTGGGCCCCCTCGTCAGCAGCATCCATCCCACTATGGGCAGAGAACACCTTTTGTATTCAGAAGAAGAAGGCTGCTACATTTTCATCCTTTTCTTGTTAACAGTTGTTCAATTTTGTCTATCTAGTCTCTTACAGGGCATTAATTCTTGCAATCTAACCATTAATTTGCAGTCAAGGCTGCTATTTCATCAGTCACTTGACCATCAGCTTTTCGGGCATCTCATGTAGTATATATTGGTCCAGTGGACATCTTCAAAGTTCTCTTTCCTGCACTCCTTCCATATATCAGGTGGGAGAATGCAGGAAACCATTTGGTCTGTGTCATTCAATTTTAACTGGCCTATGCGTAATATCTTTCTGTCCTGTTATACCATTCATCAGAGCTTTCCCTTATATCTGGATAGTCTTTGGAATGGGCAACAAGTTCTGTTTTAGTCTAGGGGACATTCACATGATAATATCGGGTATTGTTGTCAAAATCCTTGTACTTCACGCATAGGGGACATCATAGACACACATAAGATTGGTATGTGTCAATCCATTCAAGATATAGGGCAAACACAGCTTTACATTCAGCGTCCATCAGGCCAAATGTCTTAGATTTACTGTCATAATGGGTAAAATTATTGGACAGCGTCAGGTCCTGCAGCTGACCCTGTTTAAACCGTACTGGATTAGAACTAAAGCATAGGGCATGTCTAACCTTTCCCATTTCTTGTATCATAGAATGTTTCACTGCATTTTTCGCAGGTGTTCTAATTCCTATCCTCCTTATCTGCATATTGCTTAGTGCCATGTTCATGCAGTTCTGAACAAATATTTTCATTTGATCTCACATTTCTGGTGTTATGGTGCTTCTTAATAATTTAGTATTGGGAGCAGGTCCCCCTGTAGGCAGCAAATTGGAGGGAGGATGAGCAAAAGGCCACTGTTGGGTCTCCATGTTCTTCTAATGCAGGCATATCGTAACCAAAGGTTTCTGATAAGACTTGTGTTTGCCTTAACTGATCAGTGGCCACTTGACAGGGTGGTGGGTGTGGTCTTTTATTGAAAATGTGTTCAATTATAGGGTCCTCCGAAATGGAAAGAGCAGAGGCCATCTGTTCTAGTTTATATACCACAAGTGTTTTACTCTCCTTCATATAATGTTCCCTCATCTCTTCAGCAAATTCTTCAATCCTTTTCTTTCTGTCATTGTTATGTCCCGTATAGAGGCCCTAATGTAGACCCGTTCATACATGCCCTAAAATGGACGTATTCGTATTTGCCCTAATACGGTCATATTCGTACTTGCCCTATTATGGTCAAAGCCGCATATGCCCTATTACGGTCATAACTGTACATGTCCTTTTATAGTCATGATTCCTTATATAGGCATGATCTTTCACATACATTGGTCCTCGCTAGTACACAATGAGCTCTGAGGGCTGAACGTTATCTAGTCTGTGGTTTTGAATACAGCAGGGTTTTTCCCAAACACAGGCCCACACTGTACTCATCAATTATGCATGGCTCTCTAGGAATACACCACCTGCATAATATATATGTACAAAGTTCACCACTGACGTGTTCCTCACGCCTAACAAGGGCCAATACAAACCATACGAAGCAACTAGGGTCTTCAGGGTATAAATACACCACATCTTACCCCGGTAAGATAGAGGGAACCGAGACTTCCATGCTGACACACTGACCAGAGACGCTGAGGCTCCTGCATGCAGTCGCTCCAGCTGACAGCGGTCTGACACAGCCCTTGCGGAGTGTACAACTCGAGACCAGGACGGGGTCCCACACTCTCTTTATTCAGGTAAGGGGTTCGACTAAATCCTAGAAGGATTCTTGGCTCTTAGGCTTTTAGACCTACACATATGCTAGGTACACTCAGGTACATCTAGTTAGGCATCGTAGGAGTACGCGCACTTTTCATAATGTTTTTATATTCATGTATGTATTCATGATTATTGCAATATGGTAGAACTGTTCTATCCCTTTGCTTTTATCGTACTGCTGATAATATTTCTCTGCTATTGTCTGCTGGTTTCTGCAGCACATATATTTTACACTAGAATAACAACTATTCAATAAATACTTATTGAAACGCCCAGACTGTTTATTCTGTGTAACTCTCTGAGACAAACCGAATAAGTAAGCACGAGTGACTGAGCGAAAAGTAGTACATTGTTTCCACGATTCTGAGGAATTTGGGTTGTCATGGTCTAAGGTTGCCAGAAACGAATCTCTCCCCGATAAGAGGAGATTCTAGTGGCACTGTGAGCTAGCTAATGCAAATCCGGCTAACATATGCGGTGGGGGTGCACAGAGTCAGTCTAACACCAAGCCCACAGTTTATGTTATCCAAACGCGCAGGTCCTGCATGGGTACTATAGGAACTACACGACATGGCGCCGCCGACGTTGGTTGAGTACTTATTTAACAGTAGAATCTGAGTAGTTCAGTCGTGCTATTCTCAGAGAACCTACTCACAAAACCCCCGAGACGTCTGGAGTGGGTGGGCACAAAATCCGCCGCAGCTGAGTAGTACGAAAATACTATTTATTGGCTGTTGGTTAATCAAGCTTGAAGGACATTTAGTTCCTAAATTGTGCAAAGCACCTCATCTTAAGTTCCCTGGGAACACCTCTTCCTCCAAACATGACTGGTTCAGGGGATGAGAGAGTTGACCTGAACGTTTTAGAGGGAGAAGAAGATCCTGAGGATGCAATACAGATTGCACCAAAATTCAGAAGGACAGTCACCCTAAGACTATTAGAAAATGGCTTACCAGCCATGGGTGGCATAGTAGTTTTCGTGATTGAGGCACACGAATCAAACAAAACAGAGGTATTCTATTCATGGGTTACACTCCCAGCAGCAAATGCCATAACAAAGACATTTCACTACTATTTGAGAGGAAATGCACCAAGGGAATATGCCCTGTTCGAGGACATAGAGATTCCACTCACTTACCAGGAACATCATTACTGGTTTAATGGTGCCCTACCCCACGTACGACAAAGAGTAAGATTAGGCCCGCTCGGAGGAGACGGGGCCACATGGCCAATACTAGCGGCTTACACACCGCACCCTGACATTGGAACAATGCCACAGCCAGAATTACTCGTACAACACAGAGATTTAATTAAAATCTACAGAAACCGGACACAATTCATCATGAGGACTTTAACAATCCAACCTACACCAGGTGCAGCAAATAGTACTCCAGCTCAAGGTACAGGAAATAAAATTACTCCACAAACATTACACGCGGTAATGGGCAAAATGCCTGCAAAACGCGAACAAATACCATTCTGGATAGCTCAGAAAATAACTCAGCTTGAGGCAGTATTCCCGAATACTACCACCTATGAAAAACACAGAATTCTAACAATCTGCTTGCCCATGGGGATCACACCACAAGTAGAGGACGGCACCTCTTGGGGTTCAGTCTTTGCTGCCATATATACCAGAACACATGGTATCCAGTCATTAGCAGCAATACCTGATGTACTGAGACAGATACAAAATGAGTACGGAGCAGAACCTGCCCTTAACTTAGGGATGAAGTTACTAAATAACTTTGACCAGGTATCAGCCATAATACTAGCTAACATTAAGGGGGAAGCAGCTTCAGTGGTGATCCGCCAACGCCTAAGGGAGTTCGGTCCAATAGATCAACATCACGAACTACCCAAAATAATTGAAACTGCATTTGCAGAATTAGGCAGAGACAGTCTAGGTGGGAAAGCATTAAAACCACAACTGGTGGGCAGTCCTGAAAAGGACACTACAAATCAGACACCTACTTCTTCTAAAAAGAAGAGGGGAAAATAAAAAAACAACAAAAGTCTAAAGACAGCAAATCTCAATCCAGAGGTAGGTCTCCTCAACAGGCGCCCTCTCAAAGGAGATATAACCTCAGGAATAGGGATAATATTAAAAAACCTGACAGGTATCAGGATACTGATACACGTTCCTCTCGTTCCTTTCAGGGTTCATCAAAACACTCCGAGAGGGAAGGACGGTCAGAGGAGCGTACAAAGTCCAGAGACACGCAACGTGCTGCGGACTACACACCTAAAAAAGAAGATAAACAAAAATCGAAACCTCAGTTCAAAAAGAAGAAGGTAGCAGGTCTCAAGATCAGACATGCCCAGAATTCTGAGGACACAGCTTCTGAACAGGGAATGGGCTCTGAAGATGCTAGACAGCGTGGCAGAAATAACGATAGCTCGCCAGAATCTGAAGGAATTTCTGGTGACAGCGGAGTTGAGTGAGTATATCATGGTGGAGACACCTGATACTCGGGTAAGTGTCCCACATAAGTTACATGAGATAACACTCCGGCTGGAGGGGGACAGGCCCAGAAAAATTAAAGGTCTCTTTTGGAAAAATTTGTCATCTGGTTATGACATTTCTGACTGGGGGTGAGTGTCTGAAAACTTTCAGCGCTCCGTCCATCATCTCCTTGTGTTTTATTTCGCCCTAGTTGGCAGGGTATGCCCAGACGTGGGTCCCTTGCTCACTTTGCCACTGGATTCAAGCTAGCCTGGCTGATGAGGGCTGTTAGCCCGAAACCGGTCCCAGGATGCTTGTTTCCGGTCCAGTGAAGACATGGCTTGGCAGTTCGGGCTGGACTGTTCCCATGAGGCACAGGGTCAAGACTGATTTGCATAAAGCTGTGTCTGAACTGGGGTGGCAAAGTGAGCTAAAGAACAATGATGGATTCAACCCAGATCTTTGACTGGGGGGTGAGTGTCTGAAAAGTTTCAGCGCTCCGTCCATCATCTCCTTGTGTTTGCTTATTTCGCCCTAAGTTGGCAGGGTATGCCCAGACGTGGGTCCCTTGCTCACTTTGCCACTGGATTCAAGCTAGCCTGGCTGATAAGGGCTGTTAGCCCGAAACCGGTCCCAGGATGCTTGTTTCCGGTCCAGTGAAGACATGGCTTGGCAGTTCGGGCTGGACTGTTCCCATGAGGCACAGGGTCAAGACTGATTTGCATAAAGCTGTGTCTGAACTGGGGTGGCAAAGTGAGCTAAAGAACGATGATAGATTCGACCCAGATCTGTGACTGGGGGGTGAGTGTCTGAAAAGTTTCAGCGCTCCGTCCATCATCTCCTTGTGTTTGCTTATTTCGCCCTAAGTTGGCAGGATATGCCCAGACGTGGGTCCCTTGCTCACTTTGCCACTGGATTCAAGCTAGCCTGGTTGATGAGTGCTGTTAGCCTGAAACCGGTCCCAGGATGCTTGTTTCCGGTGTCAGCATCGGTATGCCGGTTGTACACTATCTGCCCTCCTTGCGCGAACCCAGCTTACAGGAGACCATGCCAGAACTACACATACCGTCGTGCAAAGCGAGTCACGCAGCACGTGATCCAGACGCGAAGCCAGAGACGGAGATAAGGGCGACAGAAGCTGGAGAAAGCCGCCGATTATTCGATCGCCATTGCTGAAGTTGGACTTCTCTGGCAACCTACTAGCTTTGGGCGGTAAGAGTGCGTGTGCACAACCATTCCGTACCGCCATTCCTGATAACTAACGGTGACGGATACTCCGTCTCCTCGTGACTCCTCTGTTGGACGAGACGCGTAATATCTACGGTCTTTTGCAGAGGAGCTTAGGTGCCCGTTGGGGCGTTTGGGAGTGCTCTCTCCCTGTTGGGGAAACCGAAGGACATGTTTTCGGTTTCATGCAGGGAGATGTAAAGCACCCGCGAAAGAAATTGTTTACATTTATTAATACCACTGGAATATATTGAGAGAAACTTGCATCTGTGTATTCTTTGGGGAATTTGCGAAACTATCAACGTATCAAGGCTATGTTGAATGAGACATAATTCAATACCAAGACTTGTGCAATAGCTTAGAGGATACTGGGGACATTGTGATGTGTAACAATTCCAGGCTATTCCCTCTTAAACTTCAGGAATAGACTTACCTTATTCCAGGACACAAAGGAAACTCTCTTACACGTTTATTTTTTCTTTCTTCTATTTTCTTTATCACAGGAGAGAGGTCGCTTAGAGAGGGTACTTAAGGTACGGCCTGGCACAGCAAGGTGTAATGACATGTAACATTGAGGTTGTTCTACAGTGCCACTGCCCTCTCCTCTCCTCTCTTCTGATACCTCCTTTTCACCTTTATTTATTTCAGGTAGGGGTTGAAATATAGAGGTGAGATACATGTTACAGTTATAAGGGAGAATATACAATAAAGATTTCATGTTGTTTTATTGTATCTTTCGGAGATCTCCCTCCCTGCAGTTCCCATCCTTTCCTTCCCCCGCTCAATTGCCCCAATAGTCTGTGTACATATATATATTCCAGACTTGGGGCGGTTCAGAGGTGGGCCCCCTTTGAGCATCAGCACGACCCCGAGGATTCGGAACAGAGGAGCCTGACAGAATAATCGGCCCAAGACTTAAACTCCTCCTAGTTGTGCTGGGTTCAGGGATGGCCACCTTAGAGGATGTGATGGCGGCTCTGGCGCTTGTTCAGGTAGAACTGGCTGCCTCGCGCCAGGAGACAGCGGTCTTGCAATCCCGAGTAGACAGGTGACAAAGGAACCCGTTTGATGTAGGGGGAACCCTCCACCCAACGTCAGTAATAGTGGAGATGCCGGCTCAGATTCCATTGGCCCCTTCGGAAAGATTCTATGGGGACATCAAGAAGGTACAGGTTTTCATAACACAAGTGCTACTTCACTTTACATGCAAACCAAAGATGTTTTCCACCAATCAAGCCAGAGTGGCTTTTCTGATCTCTTACCTGGGTGGAGAGGCGGCTCAATGGGCAGTTCCCATTGTGCGGAGAGACGACCCACTAATGTATGACTGGGACGAATTCAGGGAGAACTTTGAGAAGACCTTTGATCGGCGGGCCGAGACATTTTCTGCAGATAGAGACCTACTGGAGCTACGACAGGGGACCTCTGATTTAGTCAGTTACTTAAATAACTTTAGGAGACTGGTGGCAGAAACAGACTGGCCGGAAGCCAAACAGTCGGCTATTTTCTATCAGGGGCTCACGGAAGAGCTCAAGGACGTCTTAGCTCAAATCGACCCCCAACCCCGCACCTGTGCGGCCCTCATAGAACTCACCCTCCGATTAGATCATAGGATGCGGGAGCGCAAAGGAGAACACAAGCGAAAAGAGAAAAACGTCCCATACAATGACCGAACCATATGTTCCGAGAAAGCAGCCCGAAACCGGAACCAATGGAGATAGGAACGGTGAGAGCATCATTGACTCTCAGTGAAAGAGATCATCGCCGCAAACAGGGTCTATGCCTGTACTGCGGGAAAAAGGGACATTTCCTTCGTGAATGTCCAGTTAAACCGAAATACGGCCGGTCTCGATCGGGGCAAGTGGCCACGGTGATGGCCGAAAAAGAGAAGGAAAACTGCAACGCTTGAGGACTCAGGAAGGGATACCCTCAAGCGGTTGTGCCATCCCTACGGTGGATACAGTTACCTTCACGGAAGCGAATCATTTTTTTATCAAGCTGACCATAAAAATCAACCAAGAAATCAAACAAATCCGAGCCATGGTAGACTCAGGAGCCACTGGCTGCTTTATGGACCAAGGAGAGGCATTACGTTTAGGAGTGCAACTAATCCACAAGACTACCCCAGAAAAGGTGTACGCCGTCGATGGCAAGGTACTCGAGTCCGGACCTATCAGATATAGTACTCTGGAGTATGAGCTCATCTACGAAGAATACCACAGGGAACGGTTATCATTTAACATTATTCAAGCCCCACAGTATGGGGTTATCTTGGGTCTTCCCTGGCTACAGAAACACGAGCCTACCGTTCAGTGGGCCAACAAAACCTTACAGCTGGACTCCCTCTATTGCCTGAATCACTGTAATCTAGGGACAACCAGGCCATCGAGAATCCTAGCAACCAGACACCACATTGCAACTGCAGCAGGCAAGAAAGTGGTCTTGCCTAAGTGTTATGCGGAATACGACGACGTATTCAGTGATACCAAGGCGGAGGTACTGCCACCCCACAGAGACTACGACTGTCGAATAGACCTGGTCCCAGGGTCAGTAGTCCCTTGTGGGAGGATATATGCACTTACGGTACCCGAAAATGAGTATCTACGTAAGTATTTGGATAAACATCTGGAATTGGGATTCATTCGTCCGTCCAGATCCCCGGCAGCCTCTCCCCTCTTTTTCATCCCGAAGGCTAACGGAGACCTGAGGTGTTGCATCGATTACAGGGCGTTGAACGCCCTTACCATTAAGAACCAGTATCCTCTTCCCTTGATCCCTGTACTATTGGAGCAGGTACGGGCAGCTGTCATCTACACTAAACTAGACCTAAGAGGGGCATACCATTTGGTCCGTATACACAAGGGCGATGAATGGAAAACCGCATTCAAAACGTGGTATGGGCTCTTTGAATACCTTGTTATGCCCTTTGGGCTATGTAATGCCCCTGCGGCGTTTCAATTTTTTCTCAATGAGGTCCTACGGGAATACCTGGACCTCTTCGTTGTTGTCTATATCGACGACATCCTCATATACTCCAAAACAGAGGAAGAACATGTTGTTCATGTGCGCCTGGTATTGCAAGCACTGCGTAAACACAAGTTGTTTTGCAAAATCACGAAATGCGAGTTCCACGTGACCACAGTGGAGTTCCTAGGAGTTATGCTCACCCCCTCAGGGTCAAGTCATGGCAGAGAGGAAGGTGAAGGCCATCGTCGATTGGCCTTGTCCTCGCAACGTAAAGGAGATTCAGAGTCTGTTGGGGTTTGCGAACTTCTACAGAAGATTTATACAACAGTTTTCGGACAAGGTGGCACCCCTAACCAAATTGACAAGGAAAAAGACCCCGTTCCTGTGGACCGAAGAAACACAGAAGGCGTTCAATCTTCTAAAGCGATCTTTTACAACAGCCCCAGTTCTCACCCATGCCAACCCGGATTTGCCGTTTATTGTGGAGGCAGATGCTTCCGAAGTAGCTGTCGGGGCGGTGCTCTCTCAACAGCATAAAACCACCGGTTACCTACACCCCATTGCATTTATGTCCCGGAAGTTGAATGCGGCGGAGCAGAATTATACGATTGCAGAAAAGGAGCTCTTAGCTATCAGAGACGCCTTTCTGGAGTGGAGACATTGGCTGATGGGGGCCGTACATCAGGTAACGGTCTACTCGGACCATCGTAATCTCCAGTTTATGCGGGCCGCTCGCCACCTCACTCCACGTCAGCTCCGATGGATGTTGTTCTTTGCAGAATACCATTTCGTGGTGACCTTCCGACCTGGCGTGGACAACAAGAAGGCTGACGCTCTTACAAGGCAAGACACCATTCCGTTTCGCTCCGTCACTCTAGAACACTCCATCATAGATCCTAGCAGGGTATTGTGTGCTATTCAAACTGACGATTTCTTGCAGAGAAATCGACAAGGGATACAAACGTTTTCCTGGAGAAACTGGCTCAAAGGACATCCGGTCTGGCAGATGCGGCAAGGCCTCCCCATGAAAGGCCAACAAGTGCTGGTCCCCACTAACATCCTACGTAGAATTGTGTTTTCATGGTGTCATGACATCCCATGTGCTGGACACCTAGGAGGCACTAAAACCCTGGAGAAAGTACTGCAGCAGTTCTGGTGGCCGTCAGTTCGCCCGGACGTCTTATCGTGGGTACGGGAATGTTCCACGTGTGCCCAAATGAAAACTGATCATCAACAATTACAGGGACTCCTACAAACCATGCCCACCCCGGAGACCCCGTGGGAACGGTTTTCGGTGGATTTCATCGTAGGTTTACCCAAGGATCAGGGGAACACAGCCATCATAGTGGTCATTGACTATTTGTCCAAAATGGGCCACTTTATCGCGTGCAAACAAGCACCCTCGGCAAGTCAGTTGGCCAAACTGCTGTTGGTTAACATTGTCCGGCTCCACGGCCTTCCTAAAGTCATTGTGTCAGACAAAGGCGCCCAATTCACAGCTGGCTTCTGGAGAACCTGGTGCTCTGAGCTACGGATCACTTCTTCTCTTTCCACGAGCTTCCACCCGCAGACCGATGGTCAAACTGAGAGACTTAATCAGACCCTCAAACAGTACCCTAGGTGCTATGTCGATACTAATACTGACGCATGGGTGGACTGGTTGTGGGTGGCGGAGATTGCATACAACAACGCAAAACACTCTTCCACGCTGCACACCCCTTTTTCAGCACCTATGGGTTTCACCCCGGTTCACGCCCTTAATCCTCCCTAGCACTAACACCAAATTTCCGGTTCTACGCGAAAAACTGCTGCTTTTGCGCAAAACACTGTTCACAACACAACACAATCTAATCAAGGCCAAAGAAAGGTACAAAGCCCAGGCTGATAAACATCGAAGACTTGGTCCTTCGTACAGGAGTGGGGATTGGGTTTGGTTATCAACTAGACACATAAGATTCAAGAAATACAGCGTGTTTAATCCCAAATTTATAGGCCCTTATCGGGTGATTAAACACGTTAATCCAGTGGCAGTTAAATTGAAACTGCCAGCCCATTTTCGGATACATCCGGTGTTTCATATATCCCTCCTGAAGCCTTCTCATGGTCCTGTGGGGAAGAACCCCGCTCCTATTTGGGTTCAGGGAGAACGAGAGTACGAGGTACGGGGTGTTCTGGATGCCAAGAGGGTGCGGGGGAGACTGTGGTACTTGGTGGCCTGGAAGGGTTATGGTCCGGAGGAGAACTCCTGGGAACCGGTTGGGGCGGTGCACGCGCCTAAATTGGTGGCCAGGTTCCATCGTTTACACCCTGAGAAGCCGTCTGGCAGATAGCGTTCCCTGGGAAGGGGGATGTGCTGTCAGGATCGGTATGCCGGTTGTACACTATCTGCCCTCCTTGCGCGAACCCAGCTTACAGGAGACCATGCCAGAACTACACATACCGGCGTGCAAAGCGAGTCACGCAGCACGTGACCCAGACGCGAAGCCAGAGACGGAGATAAGGGCGACAGAAGCTGGAGAAAGCCGCCGATTATTCGATCGCCGTTGCTGAAGTTGGACTTCTCTGGCAACCTACTAGCTTTGGGCGGTAAGAGTGCGTGTGCACAACCCTTCCGTACCGCCAATCCTGATAACTAACGGTGACGGATACTCCGTCTCCTCGTGACTCCTCTGTTGGACGAGACACGTAATATCTACGGTCTTTTGCAGAGGAGCTTAGGTGCCCGTTGGGGCGTTTGGGATTGCTCTCTCCCTGTTGGGGAAACCGAAGGACATGTTTTCGGTTTCATGCAGGGAGATGTAAAGCACCCTCGAAAGAAATTGTTTACATTTATTAATACCTCTGGAATATATTGGGAGAAACTTGCATCTGTGTATTCTTTGGGGAATTTGCGAAACTATCAATGTATCAAGGCTATGTTGAATGAGACATAATTCAATACCGAGACTTGTGCAATAGCTAAGAGGATACTGGGGACATTGTGATGTGTAACAATTCCAGGCTATTCCCTCTTAAACTTCAGGAATAGACTTACCTTATTCCAGGACACAAAGGAAACTCTCTTACACGTTTATTTTTTCTTTCTTCTATTTTCTTTATCACAGGAGAGAGGTCGGCTTAGAGAGGGTACTTAAGGTACGGCCTGGCACAGCAAGGTGTAATGACATGTAACATTGAGGTTGTTCTAACAGTGCCACTGCCCTCTCCTCTCCTCTCTTCTGATACCTCCTTTTCACCTTTATTTATTTCAGGTAGGGGTTGAAATATAGAGGTGAGATACATGTTACAGTTATAAGGGAGAATATACAATAAAGATTTCATGTTGTTTTATTGTATCTTTCGCAGATCTCCCTCCCTGCAGTTCCCATCCTTTCCTTCCCCGCTCAATTGCCCCAATAGTCTGTGTACATATATATATTCCAGACTTGGGGCGGTTCAGAGGTGGGCCCCCTTTGAGCATCAGCACGACCCCGAGGATTCGGAACAGAGGAGCCTGACATCCGGTCCAGTGAAGACATGGCTTGGCAGTTCAGGCTGGACTGTTCCCATGAGGCACAGGGTCAAGACTGATTTGCATAAAGCTGTGTCTGAACTGGGGTGGCAAAGTGAGCTAAAGAACGATGATGGATTCAACCCAGATCTGTGACTGGGGGGTGAGTGTCTGAAAAGTTTCACCACTCCGTCCATCATCTCCTTGTGTTTGCTTATTTTGCCCTAAGTTGGCAGGGTATGCCCAGACGTGGGTCCCTTGCTCACTTTGCCACTGGATTCAAGCTAGCCTGGCTGATGAGGGCTGTTAGCCCGAAACCGGTCCCATGATGCTTGTTTCCGGTCCAGTGAAGACATGGCTTGGCAGTTCGGGCTGGACTGTTCCCATGAGGCACAGGGTCAAGACTGATTTGCATAAAGCTGTGTCTGAACTGGGGTGGCAAAGTGAGCTAAAGAACGATGATGGATTCAACCCAGATCTGTGACTGGGGGTGAGTGTCTGAACAGTTTCAGCGCTCCATCCATCATCTCCTTGTGTTTGCTTATGACATTCTATTAGCAGAACAAGACTGGCCGCCAGCATTCGTCATGGAGTGCCCTAGGGGAGAAACTGTTATTTTTCCGACCTCGTTCCCATTCACCTAAAATATGCATATGCACAGGAGTGGGCGGTTGCCCTAGCTCCAGCATTGTACAAAAATCATGTTGGTTGGGATGAGGATTAAACCCACCACGTGATCCCGTTAAAAGTTTCCCCAAATGCTCAAAGGCAATACCCTATAAAGCAGGAAGCTAAAAAACAAGTCAGGGAGATCCTAGATCAACTAGAATACCAGGGGGTGATTGAAAATTGCACTTCACCTACGAACAATCCTTTGTTTCCTGTAATGAAACCTAACAACACATCGTTTAGTTTTGGATTACAGACATTTAAACACTTGCACAAAGACATTTGCAGATCAAAATGCACATAGTGCCGCATTAATGAATAACATTGTGCGCAGAAAATACAAAACAACACTTGATATCTCAAATGGATTTTTCTGCCAAAATATAGCGCCTGAAAGCAAGTATCTTACCGCATTCAGTGCGTTAGGGTCCCAGCGACAATTTTGTCGACTAGCCCAAGAGTATAAAAACAGCCCCGGGGTATTTTCAGCAAGAGTAACAGAGTTACTCCAGAATTTGGATGAAGAAGCATTGTCCTATGTGGATGATATTTATCTGACGGACGATGACTTACCGAGGCATTTGACCAGGGTGAGCACCATTATTATGGGATTCGCCTCTGAGGGCTATAAATTTAATTTAAAAAAATCAAAAATTGCCCACCTCAGTGTCCTATTTTTAGGGTATGAGCTATCAAGTGAAGGAAAAAGCCTAGCAGCTAACTTTTTAGAAAAGTGTGCGCTGCTCCAACCTCCAAAATCATTGAAGAATTTACAATCAATTCTGGGATTCCTAAATTTTGGTCGAACATACATTTTGGATTACGCAGAAAGAGTAAAACCTTTCTACGACTTAATAAAACCTGATTTTTCAAACAGACAATGGACACAGGAACATACAAATATCCTACGTTCACTACAGGAAGGCATGATAGCTTCAAAACACTTACAGACACGCGTAAACGTACGCAACTTAGTGATCCGAGTAATAGCGGGTCAATGCGGGTACACTTATTTGACTTTCAATGAAGGCGAAACGGTACCAATCGCATACAAATCACACCTGTACACAAACGCAGAGATGCGTTTCACTTCAACAGAAAAAATCCTGACAGCAGTGCAGACCGCTGTAGCAAGAGAAAGAGCTCTGGCTCAGGGTAAACGCATAATTGTCGTGACCCCAGTACCAGCTTTAGAAGCTGTTACAAAAGCTAGCATTCCAAATGCGAAAGCCTTACATCCCAGATGGATACAATGGGCTAATTCTCTTACTGCAACGGATGTTGAATTCAGATTTGATCCAAGTTTAAAAACACAAGCATTCCTGCAATACGAACAAGAATATCCTCTACCAAATGAGATTTTGCCTCTAGATCAGTATGAATATATTATTTACACTGACTGATCTGCTCAACCAACCATAAGGAGTAAGCAAGCTTACAGCGCAGCGTGTGCGATTGTTAATGGTCGCATGCATGATGGAAAGTTCCATCCGAGTTGCACTAAAACGCAATCTCTAGAAGACTACACGGCTCAGTTGGCAGAATTAAAAGCACCGATACTGGCACTTGTAAACACGGAACACGAATTACCCACACTAATTGTGTGTGATTCCTTTTACTGTGTACAGTCGTACAATGAATATTTACATCATTGGGAACAAAACTGGTTCAAAGATGCAAAAGGTGGCACAATTAAGCATAAAATGCTATGGGAACAGGTAGTGGAGTTGAGAAACGAACTACCAAGGGCTCACGTGATACATACACTGAGTCATCAGCGTGATGGCGTTCACGTTGAAGGGAATTCATTGGCTGATGAAGCTGCAAAGGGGGCTGTTCGCACAGCCGCCGTAGCTGCAGTTACTCTTTCAAAGACGAGTAGACGGCGAGATTATGGTAGCTGTCAATGCTTCACGCAAAGGCAGCCCAGCAGTACCAAAGAAATTTCCACTCAAGTACTCCTACGAGTTAGATGCACACAACATTCCATATGCTCAGATTCCTGGAGTGGGGGATAGAGTAATACCAAATATGGATCGTAGGCAAGGCTTAATTGTAGCAGCACACGAGGGTTTGGGTTCTGCGCATACAGGCGTTACAGCGACTATTTCTTTATTGAAACAGCGCTACTGGTGGCAAGGGTTAACAAAGCAGACTAAAGACTATGTCTTGAAATGCGACATCTGCCAGCAGATGAAAGGTTCCACCGTAACACACCCAGCGCAGACACCATTACTGAAATCCGACAAACCTCTCGCATGTGTGTATTTGGACCACTGCGGACCCCTACAACCTGATGAGTCCAAGAAATATATCATGGTTGCAGTGGATTCCTGCTCTAGATTTATATGGGTTTGGCCTCAGCGCTCGGCTGACGCTCGAACTGTTATAAAAGATTTGCGAGTCTTTATCGGCACATACGCAGTTGGCACGTTACATTCTGACCGTGGTCCGGCGTTTAGCTCTCGGGCTTACAAAGAGGCCATGGAAGGAATGGGCGTAGCATTGCGGTACTCCTCTCTGTATCATCCTGAGGGAAATTCCGTTGTGGAGAGGAAAAACCGGGACTTAAAGCAATCTTTAACAGCTAGGGTATTAGGCAAGGGCGGTAGATGGGTTGATCACCTTTATGGGGTCCAACGAGCGATCAATAATCAGCCAAGAAGCTCTCTAGGGGGTGTCACTCCTTACGAGGTCCTATTTGGGACAAGAATGTGGGTACCTGATCATGATTGTGAAGGCACAGTGGCGGATAAAAAACCATTTGATATCCATGATCGTTTGGCTGTTTTACAGGATCTAATTAAATCCAGAACACAACAAAGTAACGTGCTCCAGAAACAGACCGCCACTGAGGAAGTCAAGGCAGTAACGGCAAGACCTGTCTGGATCCCAAAAGTCGGGGATCTGGTCAGAGAGAAGATTGCTGACAAGAAAGAATTTGGGCCATCCTACAGAAAGCCTGTACCGGTCCTAGCAATCCAAGGCACAAGAACTGTACTTCGGCCGCCTCTTGCCGGGAAAAAGGAGAAAAGATTTGTCTCAATTGACTTAATCAAACCACACTATGTGGCCGATACTAAACAGTAGGCCTCGTGGACTCCACAGTAGCAGACGCCCTCCTCTCGCTACAATCCAAAAAGTCCAAACAGAAAGACTCATCACGTTTGAAGAGCCACCTGTACGGAATGAAGGACTAAGCAACAATGCTATGGAACTCGTTCCACTTCAACAAGAAATTCATCTTCAAAATGAAAATCAACTTAACCAAGTTGCAATCAGACCGACTACAGACATCTACGTCAACATGCCTCGTCAAGAGCAAAATCCAATTTCAACAAATCCCGATGCAATTCCAACAATTGATCGAACTGCTTCTGGCTATTTCATGAACTTTGATACGTTTTCACTAGATCCAAGCGAGCCGGAAACGACGCCAGCCAAAAAATCACGCAAACAGAAACTCACTGACTTTTTGAACTTTTTTTAGAAAGACTTACCTGGTGTCACCTTGGATTGAGCTATGGTATATCACTGGGATTTTCTTTTTTCTTTTCTGGCTAGGTTTAATTATAACTTTTAGTATGCTTATCAATGGACGATACCTCCAGCAGAGCTCTACAGCCCAAAGAGTCAATTTGATTTTAAAACCACACCAGTCTTCACATCGTGAACCAAGAGACTTGTCTTCAGTGAACACCACAGCAGTTCCTATACCGGACGGTATAGTATGGAACAAGATTGATTATGATATATTCGGTCCGACTGAACTTTTAAAGCTTAAACATGTATTTAAAATTTCTTTAAGTGATATCATTACCGCCAGTACATTTTCTGATGATTGGGACACTGAAACTGTAAATGCTATGATGTCTGATTTAGAAAAAACTGCTGCATTTCCGAACAATGAAATGTTAGAAGGTACTTCAGACTATGATACATTGTACTGTTACCAACATTATGGTCATCATTTCTTGCATAAATCTATAACACCTAGAAATGTATTTGAATACCACCAGTGGGAACACTGCCCAACTCCTCCAAAAGGTAGTTCGAAAAGTTTTGCACAGAAATTCACATACTTTTCAGGGTTTAATACATCTGACCCGAAGTCATTTTACTACAAAGTGGCAACAACATCAGCACAGAAAATTATGTTGACTAACACCAAACAGATTTACTCTGCTTCCTTTATGGCCCAGTTGTCTACACAGGGTTTTGACCTATGGAAGGACACTATAGATTTAAAATCAATCTGGGGTACTAGGGACTGGCAAGTCCAGGGAACAGAAGCACTTTTTAGAGCATGCCTCATTCCACAGCAGATAATATTTCTAAATGACACTGTGCAACAAACATCTTGTCTTGGACTAGCCAAGAACAAGGAAATGAACACACCGGGGTTTCCAGCACCATCACAGATGGGTGGGGGGCAGAATTCAACTACACAAGGGGTAGGATTAGATGACATTCTCCGGTACATCAGATCCTGATTGAACGAAATGGCTGATTTGGCCCATTGACACAAACACCTGTCAACAGAGATTTATGAATACAACCAAAGGGTTTAGTATCCATAGGCCAGATACAAGCTATGTACAGAAACAACACCCAGGTGTAGTGACATCCTATAGCAGTAGTTCCCAAACTGTGCGCCGCGGCACCCCAGTGCGCCATCGGAACTCACCAGGGGCGCCGCGCACTTCTTGGGAACGTGGGAAAGGTTCTGCTCTAGTACTGTAACTTTAACTAACCTGATGCTTCTATTGGTGATGCCGACTGCCTTGCATTTGTTTACCCTGCGAGTCTTTCTTTGCTTAATACGGCTCCGTTATAAAGACATGCACTTACCTTTTTTGTAATGTGCATTTGGAGGCCCCGAGTACCCATGTGGGAATGTCATGTGGGGGAGTTACAGAAGTCCCACCGGTCAGCGTCTGGAATGGTTTGAACCAGCGCCTGACGTAACAATCAGGACAGTGCTGCCGAGCAAGTGTGATTGCTGCCGTCAGCCACTCTTATAATCGGAAAAACGGGTAAACATGATCTTGTGAAGTGAAGAGGTCACATTACGACCAGCTGAGTGTTTCTGGAGTTTTTGGGGGGTGTTTGAGATTTCTGGCGAACTGCAATGTGTGTTGTAATCTTTCCTTCCACTGAAAATACCATGTTCTCAGTTGGCATGCCTTATTTTCCAATGTTAAGAATCCAAACTGCTTGTGTTCCATTCTTTCAAAATGTTCACCACACTGTGCGTACTGTAAAACAAAGCATTGAAATGCAGTGGCACACGCATGTTTGAAAACACCCTCACATCTATTAAAACGGGCTTATCTAAGCACATGGATTTTTCCAAGTAATTTCGGAGTAGTTGAAAAACTATTGAAGGATGGGCTGCCGCTATAATACTCAAATCTTGTTTATTAGAGCCTGGTGCCACTGTTATACACATACAGTGCTTTATTTGAATCGAACTCCAGATGGATGCAGTGACGTCTTGAGCGTCACGTGCAACTGGCTGCATGTTAAGTCAGAACACATATCTCCTGCTGCAGTCCAATTTACCCACTTCTACCTGCAGAGGAAATGAATAGGAAAGTTCAAAGTAACAATTAATATTATGAAATATGATGCCTCTTATCTGACCGGACACAGTTCTAACGCACAGCACCAAACTACCGCAGCTCATGGTAATGGAGTTTATTATAAGTCAGTCAGGAGGTTTGCAGGGCATCGTGAATGAGGACACGCTAGGTAGGAGAATGTATGAATTTCCACAGCTGTGATGGAGAAGACAACATGTTTTGTGGCATTAACATGAAGAGCCACCAGTGAAGAATAATCAAAACTGATTACATTAGCAATGTTTCACTTATTGGTGCTGATATTCAGTAAAAAGCTACAGTACTGTGCAGTACACTACATAGGATCTGAACTTCTTAGTAAAGGATACACAATCATTTGATGACTTGCTTAGCAAGGAGTAGAATGAAATACAATGAATATTAATATTATGGTTATATTTTGTTCATGCTGCTATACCAGTGTATGCCTATGTCTCTTACACATGTATCTGCATGAGTCCGTTTGGAGGTGAACGCACAGAGCTGGTGATTTCACTGTTCACAATTTGTGAATGTTTGATCTAAACAAGAAATGTCCTGCCAAAATTACTTCAATCGTTAAACAGGACTGATTTCTTACATAGCACAGGCACAGATGCACTGTGACATATCTACCTTCCAGGAATGAGCCTTTCCATGACAATAGCAAAGCGCACACTTTTTTGCACACAGTAAAATAGGAAAGTCGGTTTCTTGATCGTGGTAGTAGTCACAGTGAGTTTACCATTTCAGTGCTTTCAGTGTTTAAACAAAATGTGTGAAAAATATGCAGGGTGAGAGGGAAAGGGGGTACTCCTTGGCATCAGGTGGCACTACTATGCTTTTAAATCCTGCATTGACAACATATCCGCGAATATCGTGTAATGCCCTAAAAAGAAATGTCAGTAACATTTGTATAGATTCCCTGCTGCCGGTAATGAAACAGAAGCCACAGGTTAAAATAAATAATTTTTCAAATCTGGACACCACATTCCCTTGGTTGGACAGAACGGTGCTGTCTAAACAAAAATAGATTGTCATCTTTCTATAAATAAAAAAACCCAAAGAGTACTAGTGGTGACACAGCCTTGAGCTGCGCAGAGACCTCAGCAGTAAAGGAAAGAGTGAGTAGGTCTCCTAATCTTGACTCGTGCACTGAAAGGTTTACTGAAGAAAGTTGCTAGTCTCTGTTAATGTCACACAGTTATCTCAGAAAACCTACCACGAGGTCAGCACTGCAGAAGCCACCGGACCGATTTTCTTCATTTCAATTATCTCTTCTTCCCCTGATTACACATTGGTTTACCTTACAATTCACGTCAACGGTATGTGTTTGCTCACAACACCAGTAAGTCTCCATACCAAAAGTAGCGTGTGACATAACATTTTCTCATTTATTACATCTCCTTCTTAATCACTGTACATTCCAGCGCCTGTGGTCAGGCTTACATCACCCCTCCCTGGAAAAAATTGACATGATGGGGAGCCGCGGCCAACCACCAATTATGTCAAGGGAGCCGCGGGTCGAAAAAGTTTGGGAACCACTGTCCTATAGTGTTGTGAAGTTGTGCCTTGATTGGCTAGAGACCTCAACACTCACAGAAGTAAAACATCACTTGACCTTACTCACACCTGATGTAGACCTTAGGGATTTTTTACTAGGCCCAAGGAAAACACGTCAGAAACGTTTCATATATGCTGGCATTTATGCCTACTATAATGAAAACTGGAAAATATCCCAACAGGAGGCCACAGAAAGAATACAGGAAATAGACCGTATTAACTTAGAAAAGGCATTAGCTGTAGTGGATAATGGGTTAACAACTTTGACCTCCAGGATTTACTCCTTAGGCAACATTGTGTCTTCGGCAATCGACATTTTAGAACAAGATCTGGCCTTGTTACAACACGGGCAATCTCAGCTACGTTCTATTATGATGCTAAGCTGGACGCTGCAATCTTTGCGTGCAGGCTATGTGCCCTGGCGTTTTATAAACACCATGTCTCTGTTTTCAGAATACAATCTGACTGATAAACAGACAGAAATGGCACAAAGGGGAGCCAAATATACAATGCTGCGTATTGAGAAACTGGAAAGGTTACCATTCACTGTAGCCGAATCACCATCAACTGAATGGCTAATTCATGGCCAAATCACTCTGCCGGTCACTACGTTTCAGTTTCAATATTGCCTTGAGCAAAGGCAGGCAGGCAAATAGGAAAAAATGGGTAAGCGATACATTAAGGAATCTTGGGAGTTACCATATAGATATCGATGCCGGAATGGGGATCGAGAAGTGTATCTGAGTGGTACAAACTGCAAGAACGCTTTAAGCGGTTCTCTCATGTGTCAGGATATTTCACTACACGGAGCCTGTAACGGTTCAGTAGCGAACCTATCATGTCACATGACTGGGACCCCAGCTGCAGTGATCACGCCAGTTTTCGAGCTGCTCTCGAATGGGAGTTACTTGATGCTAAATGGTCAAGATTGCTGTGGGATGCTTCCGGGCGTCGCATATCTGGTCACTGTTAACTCCAAGGTTACTTGCTGTATGCAAGTATTGTTTCCGCCACTGAACACAGTCAGGGAGGCGCCGCTATGGCCTTCACTGAACGTTTCTTTCATACAATTTGATACTCTGAGCAGACTGCAAGCCATGCTTTTACAGCAACCCGTGCCCTTAACCTCCGCTCGAGAAACCTATGAACTTCAAGTTGCAAGGACCTCGACTGAGATACAGGCGCTTATACGTACAAACTGCCCCTTTCATTTCGTAGAAATGGTGGGACGTATCTTCAATATGTCTGATACAAGCAGTATTGTACACCTATTTAAGACCATAGGGTCAGGACTGTTAAGCACCTTTCAGACAGTCCTCGGAGTAATCCCGAATTTTATACACTCCGTATTGGGAAGCGTATTTGGAGGACTCCCGCTTATCCTATTGCTGGTTACAGGGGTCCTATTCATAATACTACTGCTACGCAATGGACAGCCCAATTCCCGAGGGAATGGCGAACATGCTCCCGGAGCGGAAATACCGTGAACGCATGGTACAACTTCTGGGCGTTTCTTGCCTGCGAGAACTCAATGCCTCCTGGTTTCTATCCTTTCGACCAGTCTGGGTAGGCTGCATCTTACCTGTTCTTCGATGCCTGCTTTGCGGAGAAGAATGCACGTTGGGTCTTTGTCTAACATTTCCATCAGATGCGCCTCCGGACACAGATGCAATGCTGGACCCCCTAAACGCCCATACTCTGCGTTGTCCCCAGCGTCTTCCGATTCTGATGAACGCATTCCTTGAGAATCCACAGGTGCCGTTTGCTCCTGCTGGGTTAGGTGACTCCTCCTCAGGCACCCAGGTAACAACTACTGCACAAGCTGCCGCAGCACCGACTGTTGGCAGTGGTACATACCATCTATGTGCGATTGACGTTCTCTGTGAGGCGTTGGATTTGTCATCTGCAGTAGCTAACAATAATGTTGTGCTTCCCAGCCAGGACACTTAATCTCGAATTGGCTCATCGCGTCCTGGGAAAGAATTCGGCTTCTCCACTCGTTCTCATAATAAACGAGCAAATTTGGAACATTTCCTAAATTGACACTTTTGCTTAAGAAAAGCATGGCCTTCTTTAGCTTTGAGTGGCGCAACTTATATAGAGAAACAAAATAGACATTTCTTTTTTAGTGGCAATTGGAAATAGCTGAATTATAACATTTTTGATTTTTTTCTTTACAATTTTAAAACCATGGGGCATATTAGCAAGACCGGCGATAAAATTATCGACGTTTTAGCGGCAGGAATCTGCCGCTAAAGCGGCGATAATGGGCTTGCTAATATGCGTTATAGAATTCCAATAGAAGCCCAGGTTAGATGTGCAGGACATCTAACCTGGGCTTCTATTGGAATTCCATAACGCATATTAGCAAGCCCATTATCGCCGTTTTAGCGGCAGTTTCCTGCCGCTAAAGCGGCGATAATTTTATCGCCGGTCTTGCTAATATGCCCCCATGTTTTTACTTGCTTTTAAAATGTTTTTAAATTGTCCAGATTTTAAGTATGGTCATTGTCATCCTATTCGGAAGAGGAGTGGGTGTTATGTCCCGTATAGAGGCCCTAATGTAGACCCGTTCATACATGCCCTAAAATGGACGTATTCGTATTTGCCCTAATACGGTCATATTCGTACTTGCCCTATTATGGTCAAAGCCGCATATGCCCTATTACGGTCATAACTGTACATGTCCTTTTATAGTCATGATTCCTTATATAGGCATGTTCTTTCACCTACATTGGTCCTCGCTAGTACACAACGAGCTCTGAGGGCTGAACGTTATCTAGTCTGTGGTTTTGAATACAGCAGGGTTTTTCCCAAACACAGGCCCACACTGTACTCATCAATTATGCATGGCTCTCTAGGAATACACCACCTGCATAATATATATGTAAAAAGTTCACCCCTGACGTCTTCCTCACGCCTAACAAGGGCCAATACAAACCATACGAAGCAACTAGAGTCTTCAGGGTATAAATACACCACATCTTACCCCGGTAAGATAGAGGGAGCCGAGACTTCCATGCTGACACACTGACCAGAGACACTGAGGCTCCTGCATGCAGTCGCTCCAGCTGACAGCGGTCTGACACAGCCCTTTTGGGGTGTCCAACCCGAGACCAGGACGGGGTCCCACACTCTCTTTATTCAGGTATGGGGGTTCGACTAAATCCTAGAAGGATTCTTGGCTCTTAGGCTTTTAGACCTACACATATGCGAGGTACACTCAGGTACATCTAGATAGGCATTGTAGGAGTACGCGCACTTTTCATAATGCTTTTATATTCATGTATGTATTCATGATTATTGCAATATGGTAGAACTGTTCTATCCCTTTGCTTTTATCGTACTGCTGATAATATTTCTCTGCTATTGTCTGCTGGTTTCTGCAGCACATATATTTTACACTAGAATAACAACTGTTCAATAAATACTTATTGAAACGCCCAGACTGTTTATTCTGTGTAACTCTCTGAGACAAACCGAATAAGTAAGCACGAGTGACTGAGCGAAAAGTAGTACACTGTTTCCACGATTCTGAGGAATTTGGGTTGTCATGGTCTAAGGTTGCCAGAAACTAATCTCTCCCCGATAAGAGGAGATTCTAGTGGCACTGTGAGCTAGCTAATGCAAATCCGGCTAACATATGCGGTGGGGGTGCACAGAGTCAGTCTAACACGAAGCCCACAGTTTATGTTATCCAAACGCGCAGGTCCTGCATGGGTACTATAGGAACTACACGACATCATATTCCCTTGCTTTCTCCCTTTCCTTCTTCATTACTTCCTTCATAGGTTTTTGCTTGGCATAGTTTTCCACCTATTCAGCACATCAAACTGCAACTGTCTCACTTTCCTCAGACATACATTCCCTTAGATAATTCAATTTATCATAATCAAAAGTGTCATTTAATGTAAACTGTAATGAGGGATCCTTTTCAGTATATTCATGCCATAAATGCAAAAACAGTTCAATCTCTATCCATTGATTAGTCATCATCACCCATGCTAGTGTTCCTTATACTGGACATGGCTGTACTTCATCTACATAATCTTTATTTACACCACACAATTTGCTACAACAACTACTCATGTTCGACTACTTCTATAAGATAATTATTTTAGTGTAGTAATGGTGAATCTTTGTCACAATGCAAATGCTTCCTGTCACGCCACTATAAATCACCAACATGTCGGACTTTCACATAAAGTACAACGCACTGCACTGTCCCTATGGCCATATTTATCATTTGATGTCTCTCATATCATTCCATATGATTACAAACATCCATGGTACTCCTTACTAGGTCTCGACAACTGTGTTGCTTCTGAGTTCTTTGGATCCAGCCGAGTCAACCTCATGTCTCGGGGTACTGGTAATCCCCTCAGACTGAGAGCGTGGGAAACACAATCCCCTCTGCGAGTACGTACTTCGAAGTTCATCGGTTCACCAACCGGCTCCTTGACCGCAGCTCCTTCTGGGCCATCTGGATTGACTTGGTAGATCCCGGATGAGCCCCAATTTTGTGAACCACAAATCAGGTACACTTGTCTGTTAATCAGAGACAGCAATCAAACACAGTTGCGGAGGTATATTTTTTTTAAGCGTAGGCTTGCAAGATACAAAGCATTCGGCTTCCAAGTATACTGTACCAGATGCAGCTGGCGCAATTCTTTTATACCATTTAAACATCATTGACATATATTGAAAATAGCTGAGTCAGACATGTGCACAAAATAAAATATGTAAGTTAAGCTTAAGAAAAACATTAACAGGAATCTTATCAAAGCATGAATACATCCTCACAGTGCTGAGGACAAATGCAGGTTCGACATCAGCTGTTTGTCGTCCTTTCTTATCTACCTTATTCTTCAGTTCTTAAAAACAAAGGACAAGTTTACAGGAATAAACAGTTCATGGACTTTTACCCTCCTTGGCCTAATCGCAAATGCCAGGGTTTATACAGCTACAGGGTTCATGAAATCACTGTGAAGACAATAACATGAAAGAATAGTTGTTCAAAATCACTTTTCTGCTCCTACAATCTCAACCGACTTGGAAGAAGTACTGAAGGAGGACTGCCCTGCTGCACTGAGGGACCAGTTAAGGAAGGCTACACAGACGAGGACTGCACCTATTGCACCTGGCGGCAAGGAAAAAAGAGAGGAACTGTACCTGCTGTGTCCAACTCTCCAACTCAAAGAGTAGCTGTCTCCAGAGCACAGCCAAGCCAAGAGAACTCCAAGGGCCAAATGACTGGCCTCCTATTTGCAGCACAGGGACACAACAGCTGAAGAAGCCTGCTGGGGCAATTTGGTAGCCCAAAGTCTTCAAGTCACCACCACCGCTGCTGGGCAGCTCCAACACAAGACCCAACACATAGAGTTGCACCTGAGTTCACTGAGCCCAGGAGTGTTGTCAGAGAGTAGCTGAGACCCTTAGAAGAAAAGTTATCAAGCCAGGAAGGATTGGCCTGTGACCGCGACAACAGGTGACTGGTAGTCTAGTGGCGACTGGACGTTGGACAGACTGGAGAGGACTTCGTGGGACTCCAACCCTGCAACCAGGATCCCCTCACCATCTTGGTGGACCAAGAAATCCCTGCAGGAAGACCCCCCTCAACTGAGTCACATCCACAGCATCCTCAGAACATCTTCAGCACCCTTCATCCCTTGCACCTGGACCACTCGATAGGAATCCATTGCAATGCAGATAAAGTCCCTGGAACTGTTGGAGGACTCCTATTCCTGTGAAGGTAACGGTTGTTGAGGACCTTGTTGGTCCCCCTGACTAGCTCTCTGCCAGAGTTGGTTGCCCCAAGTTCTTCTAACCGACTGCATTGACACTTATCTAAGTTTTCTTTAAAAAAGTTATATGTGCCCAATTCATTGACTTTGCCAAGGCTCGTTTGCAATTGAGTAAAATTGCTTTAATTTATTATTGCTTGTAAAATCTATATCTCCAAAACCATCCAGTGGAACTTTTTTGTTCTGGTGTGTACATTCTTATAAAAATAAAGTAAATTTTTATAAATTGGTATCAGATTTGTGGAGTGTTGTATTGATTTCTTCTTCATTTGTTTTGGTGCTGTTTAAATGATTAACACTTGTTCCTCTGTGTAAGCCTTGCTGATCAGTACCACAACTACCCAGGATTGAGCTGAGGATTTGATAGACGAAAGCAAAGTGTACAACCACACTATATAATGCACCACATTTCACACAATACTACACCCACAAATGGGGCAGATCTCACACATCACAGACGCGCAGTCCATTAGCAGGTAAACTAGATAGCATTGTACTAGCATTGGGACTAGGCGATATTTGGAGAAACCTGCACAAACACAGAAAGGAGTATTCATATTATTTTGGAGCCCACAACATCTCCTCCAGAATAGATTATTTCTTTACACCACAGGAGATGCAACACAGATTCCATGATGCTGAATACAGAGCAAGGGGTATATCAGACCACTCACCTTTAAGTATTTCCCTAGCAGTGACACAGAAAAAGGAGAAAGTGGAGTGGAGAACAGGAGTGTGGAGACTCATGAATAGATCCGTGGTGGAACACCTCAGAAAGGCCACAGAACATTATTTTAAGGAGAACACTCTCACAGACACAGATGCTAAGACACGCTGGGAAGCCTATAAGGCCACATTAGGGGAAGTGATTATATCGGATGGAATAAGGCAAAAACATACAAAGATGTCTCACACTGGAAAAAGAGATAACTGACCTTGAAAGAGCATGGGCACGGCAACCCTTAGAACAAATGCGGGCCCACATCCTCCTTAAAATAGAAGAGTAGCGCACAGTGGCCACGGGTGAAGTTAAAACAACATACCTGGCCAAACAAAAGTGACTATACGAAGTGGGAGACAAGGCTGGGAAACTCCTGGCATGGTTCCACACTAAAGAAGCAAACAGGAGTCTCATTAGGAATATTATAGCACCAGATGGCTCCAGAGTAGTGGGTAGCGAAGAGATAGCAACTGTTATGGCTAAATATATGCAGGGTTTCTATGGTGCAAATTCAACATCCCCCATATAGGCTCTACAGATGTTTGTATAGGACTGCCCATGCAGACGGCTAGATAAGGGCAAATCCCAGGAGCTAGAGGTGGATCTGACGAAGGAGGAAATATTCCTAGCACTTACAAAGATTCACTCAGAGAAAACTGCGGCCCCAACCGGGCCACCAGCAGAATTTTTCAAAACAATGGTGTAGGAAAGTGCCTCTTTTTACATGGTTACCCCCTAACGTTTTGCCAGATACCGGATGCCAACTTGAGTGTGTGCTGGGATACTGCTAACCAGGACCCAGAACCAGTGTTCTTTCCCAAAAGTGTACCTTGTACCCACAATTGGCACAACTCTAGGCCACATGCAAGTCCCTTGAAAAAGGGTACCCCTGGTACCCAGTCTTGTGACCAGAAAAGGCCTATGAGGGCTGCAGCATGTATTGTTCCACCGTCAGAGACCCCTCACCAAAACACCCTCACCCTGCCAATGCAGGCTGAGGGTTTTGGTGCAGACCAAACTGAAGAGTCGACATCCCTATGAGCCATGCCTACCAACACTGCCTGTGGCATGGGTAAATTACCCCTCTAGAAGGCCTTACGGCCCTAAAGGCAGGGTGCACCATACCCAGGTGAGGGCATAGCTGCATGACCAATATGCCCCTACAGTGTCTATGCCATTCACAGATATTGGAAGTGAAGTCATTTTGAATGCATGGGCTGGGTGTTTGTCAACACGAACTTCACAACTCCATTATGGCTTTACTGAAGTCTGGGAAGTTTGGTATCAAACTTCCCAGCACATTAAACCCACATTGATGCCAGTGTGGGATTAATGAAAAATGTACTCATAGAGCATCTTAGAAAAATGACCTATATACAAACAATTATTCTGGATTCAGTCTTTGAGTGTGTGACATCCTTTCTTGCCTAAGTGTGTACAACAAATGCTTAACACTACCCTCTAATAAGCCCGACTGCTCAAACACACTCCCACAAAAGAGAGTAAGGTATTATCTACTTTAGCCTCTGCTATACCTCTGGGCATCCAATGGACTCTGTGCACACTATACCTTACTTTGGTAAAGTATATACAGAGCCAACTTCCTACAAATGGCAAGTAAAGTGGCAGCCCCTCTGCATGAGATGTATCTGGAGGCATTACAGGGGGGGGGGGAACCCTAGGATTTACGCACTGCAACAATTGTTCTGATCTAAAGGAGGGCAATCCCAGGGTCAGGTGGGACTTCTATCAGCCAATTGCACTCTTAAATGTGGATACCAAAGTACTGGGCAAAGCATTAGCAAATTTACTTTTTGGGGGGGGGGATCCTGGATCTGGTCCATCTCGACCAGAATTGATTCATACCACAATGATCAACTAGGCTAAATCTCCAATGCCTGTACAATTATAGGACAGCTTCAGAGGGGCTCAGGATGCCATTGGCGGTCTCTGGATGCCCACACGGCATTCGACTCATTAGAATGGCCCTTCATGTTCACTATCATGCAGAAAATGAGAATTAGTCCCAAATTCTTGAAATGGGGCAAGCTCCTCTACACAAATCCTAGCACTAGAATTAAAGTAAATGGGATCCTATCCAAAAAGTTTCCAATCCGCAGGGGTACAAAGCAAGTCTGCCCCCTTTTGCCGATGCTATTCACCTTGTCGATAGAGGCAGGGACTGAATGGATTAGGATAGAGACACAGGAATATGCCTTTTTTTCCAGCTGCCCGTCACCCCGCATGTTGTTTCAACGCGGTCGTTACAACGACCGCTTTGTAACAACGCATACCATTACCACGCAAGTCGTAACCACGAATTGCAGAGGGGGGCGCTGGATGTTGGAATAGTATAATTTACTATTCCAACTCCAGTCTGTGCGGACAGTAGGGAAGGTGTTGGATCTTAAATCCAACACCTTCTCCCCCCCTTCCGCAAGTCGTGGTTACGACTTGCGTGGTAATGGTATGTGTTGTTACAACACGGTCGTTGTAACGACCGCGTTGTAACAACATGCGGGGTGATGGTTTCGTGGTCAGGGTTGGTTACCGACACACAGGTTTGGGGCTGGCGATGGGGAAAGCTCTGGGAGGAAAGAATATCATTATACGCTGGTGACATCCTCTTATATTTGGCGGAACCAGAGATCTCCCTTGATCCACTTAAAGAGATTTTCACAATATACTGAGAATATTCCGGCCTAGGTATAAACTGTGAAAAATCCCTGATCATCCCAATGGACAGTTGGAAGCCTAAGGATACCCTTTTCCACTAAAAGTGTAAACACAACACTTCAAATATCAGAGATTATGGATCTCCAGAGATGACCACACACACTACAATGACAACCTGGATCGGTACTGGCCAGGCTAGATACGGACATACAGTGGGGCACAATACTGCTCTTCATTATAGGAAGACTGCGATATTCAAACTTACTGCACTGACTCGATTTACTTATATACTGAAAAACAGCCCTGATGCCATACCAAATCTATTCTTCCAGAGGGTTAATAGGCTGATATGATCCTTTCTATGGCGGAACGGCCCACCACAAATCACCCTAACCAACCTTCAAAGATCAGTGTTTGAGGGGGGGGCATAGCATTGCCAGACTTTGTAAGTATTATGAGGCGGCCCAGGTTAGAATAATTAATGGATGAGCATATGCTCCACTGGACGACTCCGCCTTTAGGATGAACTGGGAGAAGCTATGAAAGGGAGACTACCAGCATATTGTGTACAGAGCGAAATTGGCGAAAGATACCCCACCAGGCGACAGTAATGGTCGTAACAACCTGGACACAGCTGAATAGAGAAATGGGCTGGGGCAAAAGATTGACACCAAAAAACCCTCTCTGGTTGGGCACGAAAATCAGCATAGTGACATAATTATCAGGCTTTAAACAATGGAATAGCATTGGGCTGTCGACACTAGAGGATGTCTGGAACGCAAATGGCATGGTACTATTTACACACCTCCAAACAGAATACAACATGGCTGCAACACAGGTGCTTAAATATCTACAACTGTAACACGCACTACAAACAAGGATCCTTAATGGGGAGGAAACAATGGAAGAATCCCCACTGGAAAAGAGACTGTTAGACAAATACATGACCAATAAAGCCATCTCCCTCAGATGTGCCACACTGATGAGGAACACACAGCGGGACCTTGTACGATTGAAGGTCCACTGGCATAGAGATATAGGGGAACTGGAGGATGAGGATTGATGAGTTGCACTACAATTTCCAAGGGTAGTGACAATAAAGGCGAGTTTCTGTCTAATCCAGTTGAAAATCTTTCACAGAATATACTACACCCGAACATTATTATACCAAACGGAGAGAGCCAAAGATGACCGATGTCTCAGACGATGTGGCCAGAAGGCTACGTACCTTCATACGCTATGGGAATGTCACAAGCTACAACCCTTCTGGAGGAGCGTATCCCACAGGGTGGAAGAGGCCAAGGATCTGACTATAGAGGCGACTACCACACTGATACTAATGGGCGTATGGAATAACTCTGTAGCATCATCCTACAACAAACAGTTGATCAACCTGGGGTACATAATGGGGAAGAGGGAAATAGATCAGAAATGGGGCCGTGCAGTAGGTCCAAAACTGCACAACTGGGAATGGAGTTATGTTAGATAAGAGAAAAGATGGTGTATGAAGGTAGAGGATGCTCATGCAAATATGAGAAAATATGCGCTGGATGGGACACGGAATGGTAAAAGGTTATACAGACCCAGCAGATAACAGTTGACTATGGGCTAGGAAGGGTGGTACAGGAGATAGCTAGGAAATAGGAATAACAGAGGATATAGGTGATTAAACCCAATCCATGAAGAGACAAACCTCGAAGTGGACTCAGCGCCAATCTGATGACCATCACGTAGGCTGTATGAGAGTGGTGGTGGGGGAATCTGTATCACTGCTGCATTTGATTTACAATGTTGATCTTTCTTTGAGACCTTGCCTCATTTGAAAATAAATAAAAACATTTCTTTTACAAAAGTGAACAGGAGTATGTGGAATTGCAAAAACTCAAACTCAGCAGACGACCGGCCACCAGGCACTGTTCTCCCGCTGCAGATCCTGGCGTGACCGAAGAAGAAAGGGGCAGGGGGGTGAGGCCTCCAAAGCTGGCCAACAATGACAAAACCCCCCCAAGTGCAAACTGTCTGGAGCACTTAAGGTTCGATATTTAAATGAGTCAAATGGGCCAGAGGTTTGGGGCGCAGGGAGAGAGTGACTGGTTCAGCTCTACATGCTATTGTACAGTGTTGAGTCGGGTAGGTGCCTGGACATGGATGCGCGAGAAACAACATGCACATTCATGCCACAACACAACAGTCAATCAACTTAAGCGGTATCAAACTTGACTGCCATTACAGCATGAATGTTCATCCAGTTAATTTTTAAGGCCAATAGATACTTCCTACAACAAAATGGGAAGTTGGGGGGAGTTGGTAATGGGCTGTGTTATGGGTTTGCTGCTTTTTTTGCCATCTGCTTGTGCTACATTTTTTATGATAATTGATGCTAGACAAATTTGCATTCTATTTGAAATTGTCTGGATGTAAAATAATTTCATGGAATGTGATTGTTTAAATAACAAATTCAAAATCCTTCAATGCGCCAAAAAATGGTCCCTGTGTGCTCTGCTTTTCCAGGAGACACACCTGCGGGCTCTAACTGCTAGTTACTGGGCAGACATGGCTACACAAGAGTGTTTCATGCTGGTTTTACTAAATGTTCCAGAGGAGTAGCCATTTTGCTGCATAAATCCTATCCAATGGAAATGGCTGAGGTCCACCACGAGGCCCTAAGTCAGTGATTCCCAAACCTTTTCGACTCTCTGCTCCCTTGACCCATTGGCCTTCGGCTGCGGCTCCCTACTGTTACATCCCACCACCCTCCAAAAAAAGTAAGCCCAGCCTCGGGAGTAGTTGCATTTTTCTCCCTGAAAATAATTGGGATGAAGCTGATGAAGGTATTATAATCATATGCCGGGTGTTTCGTATTACAAAGGCCACACAATAAAATATTCCTAGTTACACTTCTTTACCTATGCCTTTTTTAGAGAACCCTCTCAAACCTTTTTTATCCCACTTAAAGTACTAGATAGGACCCCTATGCATGTAGGCCGCATTGCCAAAGTGTTTCTGTGCTTGAAGAATATTTGCATGCACTTCCATTTCTACCCATGTCATACGTGCCAACACACTTGTCTCAGCAGGGTGACTTGCGATTTTTTTAAACCACATACCGCTTTATTTTAGCTGTCTCGTGCCTAAAATTGCCTCCAATTCAATGCAAGCCAAAACAAGTCCTCTGATTTTTTATTATAACTTCTCTCTTTCTTGCTTCCAAAAGTTAGTATTATGCAGTATGTGATGTTTTAATTCCCTGTTCTCATGGAGAGAGCAGGCATGTCTGGAAATGTATGTACTCAAAGAAATGTGTACTGGAAGTACCTATGGTTCAAGTACACATAGCAATAATTAATTGCACTTAGTGTGTTTGAGAGACAGGACAACTTTACTTTCCTGATAACTTGCATTGGTGTAAAATGCATATGGAAAAAACCTAAACTATCAACGAGTCTAACAAAATAAATCAATTTCTTCCACTTACTTTGGGAGTGTTGGAACGTGGGGATCCAATGAAATATGGGGAGGTCATCTCCCTCGACATGCCATCAATTAAGCACTACGTTTCCAGCTTTAGGTTTGTCACTTAAAAATCTTCAACATCATGCGTTTAAGTCTAATTAGTTTAACTGAAGCCAACAAACCCTTCAACATAAAATGCATTAAAGTGCTTGGTGCGCGGCCTACCGGTTGATCGGCTACAGGATGACAGGAGATCCTTTTACCTTCCCATATCAGAAGAGGAACTTGTGACTGCTATGAACGATATGCCCCCTGGGAAAACTCCAGAACCCAAAGGCCTCCACTTAAATTATTCAAACATAATGCTTTTAGCCTGGTCCCTCGCAAGAAAGGCTTATTTGAGCAGGAGCTCCAGGTGGGAGCATTGCCACACAACGTACATGGAGCTATGGTGGTGGTCATACACACGCCTGAGAAATCACCAACAGATTGTGTTTCACTTATTAACGCGCAAGTTAAAATTTTGGCACAGATGCTGGCGAACAGACTCAAAGTGATACTATCTATAGTCCATTAGGGCCAAAACCGCTTTATGCTGGTCAGTGGGACAAGATGTTGCATTAGGCTATTGTATGTGGTTCTGGCATATATGAAAGTCATCCACAAATGGGTGTGCAGTTTTTTTTTAATTTTTTTTTTATTGAATATTTCAATGTTATACATTCAGCACACAATGCCATTTTACAATATACAACATTTGTAATGTATGAAATAATCAATCAACAGCAACTAAAAAGAAAACAATAAGCCGTACTTGTCCTACAATTTTCTGTGGTCAGTTTGCAACGGATATATACCCCATCCTAGCAGCTCTTACCGCTCATACATCATGACAGGTTATCAGCAGACCCAAAACAATTACCCATCGAGCAGTCACTCACTCAGAGCTCACTTCTTGGCATGATAATAAGTATTCCCGTAGGGGAGCCCAAATATCCTTGGGTTTTGAGGAAACCGGAAGTTCCTCAGCATATAGTTCGAGCTGTTCACGGCAGTATACCATGTCCTTCAGCCACAACTCCATCTTAGGTCGCAAGCGACTATCCCATGTGAAGAGCAGTCTCCTCTTGGCCAGCAGCAGAGCCACTCTCACAAACCTACCCAGCACTGCGCGTATATGAGGGACATAACCCAGGAGGCATTCCAACGGTGCGCACTGTAATTCTACCCCGTCATGGTACCTAGAAGAGCGACAACTGCTTTCCAATATTGGTGCACCTGTGCACACTGCCAGGACAAATGCAAAAATCAGCTCCAGCCTGCCCACACCGTTTACAACAGTCCGTGTCTCGTAATCCTATTCTATGAAGTTTTTAGGAGTATGATAGACTTGGTGCATGAACTTCAGATGGATAATTCTCAAATTATTATTGGATGTCAGTCGCCCCGTCATCTCACCTATGTTGCCCCAGACTCTGTCTGTAATGGGGGGACACTATAGTGTTCCAGCGTTCCAAGCTGCAGTTGCTCCCGGAGGGAGTTTCGTCCTGTATTGTCCTATACAGTTTGGTGATCAGTTTTTTCCTATGCGGAAGTTCTATCACCAGTTGTAGTGCCTTTAGTGACAGTGGTTCCACAGGGAAAGAGGCATAATGATCCTGTATTGCCCTACGTAGCCTGTAACAAGTATATTGGAACAGTGGGGTGGGGTTTTGTACATAGTCCAACTCGTTCCGCGTGACGTAGTTCCCGCCTGGGTACAAGTCCCCCATCGCTGCAATGCCCACCTCCCGTAGAGCCGCGAGCGGGCCTCGCTCCTGCGCCACAGACAGGGCGGCATGCCCCGCAATGGGCATCGCAGGCGCGTATAACGGTAGTTTCTGTGTTCGCCTCCCAATCTCCTGCCACGCTGCAATTGTAACATCCAAGGTGTTAATCTCAATCTTGGGCGTCTGTCTCTTAGCGTGGGTTATGATTCCACACAGTGGCACAGGGTGGGCGTCTCCCTCTTCGACAGCCACATGCGGGATGAAATAATGTGGTTTGAACCAAAAATAGGCATATTGCGCCTGCCCGCATAGATAGTACGTGTAAAAATCTGGGGCTCCGAATCCCCCTCTCTCAAAGGGCAATGTCAAAGTGCTCCAGGCAATTCTCGGTTGTTTATTCCCCATACCAAACGCAGCAATTGTGTCTGAACTGTTTTAAAAAATGTTTGGTCAGTGCAATGGGGATATTGCTAAACAAGTACAGAAACTTTGGCAAGACGATCATCTTGATTATGGCGATGCGATCTGCTAGAGAGAACGGCAAGCCGGCCCAGTGATCAACCTGCTTCACTAGTGTTGCGTAAGCGCGCCATAGTTTTCCCTGATCACTACCTCTGGGTCGCGATGTATCCACACTCCCAAATACTTAACAGGGTCCTCGGACCACACCAGTGGGTATTCAACCTGTGGCGACGTGGTAATGCTCGTAATGGGGATGATGACAGATTTCTCCCAATTTATTTGAAGGCCTGAGAAGAGACCAAATTTAATATATTCCCGCAGCACCCGGGATAAGTACGTCTGCGGTTCGCGGATATAAAGGACCATATCGTCCGCGTATAATGAGATTCCAACCGGGCGATTGTTAAAATTCAGAGCAGCCTCCCTGTGCCCCTGACGAATCCTGCACGCCAGAGGCTCAAGAGCGATGGCAAATAGCAGGGGGACAAGGGGCAACCCTGCCTCGTGCCACGGTCTATGGGGAAGGACTCCGAGGTGAGCCCCCCACCCTCACCCTCGCCGATGCGTCAGTATAAAGAACCTGGATCCAGCGAAGGAAAACAGGGGGAACCCCATTCTGCGAAGTATGTTCCACATATATTCCCGTTCTATAGAATCAAATGCTTTTGCAGCGTCTAGGAGCACCGCCACAGCCGATAGATCCGGGTTTAGCACATGAAACATAGCGAATATAGTTCTGAGGTTGAGGGAGGTGGAGCGGTCCGGGATGAATCCGGATTGATCCGGGAGCACCAGCAGGGGCATTAGGGGCAGTAACTTGGAGGCCAAAATCTTCGCCAGAATTTTTGCATCTAGATTAATCAATGATAGGGGCGGTAGGACTCGCACCGTGTGGGTGACTTATCCTTTTTCAGCAAAGTAATGATAAGAGCCTGTCTCAGGGACGGAGGGAGAATGCCAGTCTCATGGGCCTCATCGTACATCTCCAGCAGATGTGGCACAACCAGGTCGGCATATGCTTTGTAGAATTCCACCGTTAGGCCATCCGGCCCTGGTGCCTTGTTATTGGGCAGCGACCTGATCGCGTCTTTGACATCGTCCTCCCCAATAGGCATGCCCAGGTATTCTCTATGTATATCAGACAGCCATGCACATGCCGTATCATCTAGATAAGCATCCAATGCAGCATCGTCTATCCCCCACTGGACGTATATGTGGAAGCATAGAATGTCCGGAATTGATCCACAATTGCCTGCGGAGAATAATGCATTTCCCCCTCCGTGTCAGTAATGTGGTCTATGGGAGGGTTAACAGATCTGTCCCGCAGCCTATTGGCTAGAATCCTACCTGATCTCCCGCCCTCCCCATATGCCCTAGCAACATGGCGCTTGGATAAATATTTTATTTCTACTTCTGCTAATAAGTTGTATTCCTCTACTTGCTCATGAATTTGGGCTAGTGTATCCCTAGAGGGTGCAAGGTTATATTGGTTTTCAAGGGCCGCCAGCTTTTTTTCAATGGCTTGCAGTTGTCTTCTGAGGTCTTTTAGGATACCTGCGGAAGTGCTAATACATACCCCTCTGATGGTCACCTTAAAGGCTTCCCATAAAACCGCCTGACTGTCAACTGACCCCGCATTATGCTCGAAATATTGTATTATAGCAGTCCTGATAGTGTCTGCATAGGTCGGGTCCGTGAGCGCCTCCGCCCTAAAACGCCAAGTGAACGGTCTGTGTATATTATCAGGTATAACCAGCTCCATGAGGACAGGGTTGTGGTCAGACAGGGTTCGCGGAAGAGTGTACACCCCCTCCACCCAAGTGTTAGCTTCTTCGCTGAGCAACCAATAATCCAGCCTGGACCAGCTGTTGAATGCAGGGGTGATGTGCGTACCTTCTAGCCTACCCTCATTCCGCAAGCGCCAGGCATCCACCAGGCCCATTTCCAGCATCAAGTCTTTTATGCATTTTGCAATTTTAATCGTACGTGCTCCTTCTGGGTTGGATTTGTCCACCAATGGATGGAGGTGAGTGTTAAGGTCCCCTCCCAATAGGATTGCCGCCTCCGGCCAATCGCGCAACACATTCAGCATCTTTAAAAAGGCGAAACATCATCCACAACAGGGCCATATATATTTACAATCGTCACAAGGACCATTCCCAGTTTGCCCTGTACCATCGCCCACCGGCCCTCCGTATCTACACATGACCGTATTGCTGTGAATTCCACCCCTCTCTTAACTAGGATGAGCACCCCTCTGGCATAGGTAGAGTACGACGAAGCTAGCCTGTAGGCCGCCCATCTGCACGCTATCTTATCTTCAGTGTGTTTACTCAAGTGAGTTTCCTGTAGGAGGGCAACCTTCACGCTGTGTCTGTCCAGCTGTGCCAGCACCTGTCTAGTCTTCTTGGGCGTGTTTAACCCCGTACATTCCACGTTATACAGTTGAGCTTATCTCCTGTCATCTGTACTCATATTCAAATCTGCAGCCATAATATCTCAGAACTGCATATTCCGATGCATGTTTGCACTGACCTCCCCACATCTGACAATCACATCTCACGGACTTTCGGCTTAGAACAATTAAACAGTTCCACCCTCCCCCACCCACTTCAGCTTCCCCAACATGCCAAAGGTGCATCCCACATTAAACTCCCACCCCATCAAACACAAAAAAAAACAGTGCATCAGTTGGGGAATACCCATGGGGGATCGTAGTGGCGAATCCACTCCCGATCTAATAGGGAGGGGCCGCCTATATATCATTAAGTCCCTCAACCCAGACGCCATCTCACTATACCTATAAACAACAGGCTCAGCGGGGCACATTTGAAAATTGTCCCCATTATCTCTAGAGCTGGCAGAATAGGACCCAGAACAGTAAATCGGTACCCTGTCTTTTCAAACCTGGAATATAATATGGCATGATTAGGTTCCAGCCCTTTCACTTGCTGATTGGGGCCCGACCGAGACAGCCAAGGCCAAGCGCAACAAGCGCCTAACATCGATCATTGCATTTCGGAGTGCTCATAATTCACACAACACCTGTGGATTGAATGTCCCCACCCCTCTCAAGAGTGAGTACAAGCATGCGATACTTAAGTACCAGTCCTTGGGTTCGCCAGCCCTCAATCGTCCACATCTGAAGTGTGAGCCGGTGGGTTGTTCCGACGGCGTAAGGCCTTAGCATGTTCCATCGCCTGTTTAGGGCTGGTGAAGATCTTCGAGCTTGCTGCCTCGCCGATGCGCAGCCTCGCTGGGTAAAACATGGCGTATGGAATCTGTTCCTTCAAGAGCACCTTTTCCACGCCCTGGAACTCTTTACGTGCTGCCTGTACTGTAGCCGTGAAGTCCGGGTAGAACGCAAGCACATCGCCCCTGTAGTTAATGGTGCCCTTGTTGCGTGCGGTCTGCAAGACAGTGTCGCGATCCCTGAAATTTAGGAGCCTGGCGATTATCGGCCGCGCCGGTGCTCCTGGAGGGGCGCGCCGCCAGGGATCTGTGCGCCCGCTCCACCGCAAACATGGGCGACAGGGCATCCGCACCACATATGTCCCGCAAGAGAGTCTCCACAAAGTCCTCCAGTCGCCCCACGTTGGTGGACTCCGGCAAACCTAAAATGCGCACATTATTGCGCCTCGAGCGCGCTTCAATGTCCTCGTTCTTGGCCTGGATGACCGCTAGGAGTTTCGTGATGTCCGCCTGTTTCGAGGTCACCTGCTGAAGGCCATCCTCAGCGTCAGAAATGCGCTGCTCCGCCTCTCCAAGTCTCGCCGCCTGCTTGTCCAGCTTAGAGGAGAAGTGGTCCATTCTACCATTGAGGGCCTCTATTTTCCCATCTATAGCCTGCAGGCTAGCCTGGATGGCCGCCAGCGACTTCTCCAGCGCCGTGGGCGCCGCTGCTGCCGAGTCCAGCTCCGAATCCGAGGCCGCATTTTGTGAGGACTTGCCCCCTCTGCGCAGATCAAATGTGAGACGCGGTTGGTTTTTGTCTGGCTTGCCCATGTTTACCGCTCTTGTATATATTGCGCAGTTCAGCTGGTGATGGCAATTCCCTGTCTCGGTCAATCTCTGTGTTGAGTGCGCGATGTCCCCCGCACCTCTGGTATAATTTGAGTGTCCCCACACCGCTCCCAGCACTGATCAGCCTCACAGCCCACCGCAGACGCAGTCCAGCTCTTATAACAGTTAGGCCCTCTTTTTTTATTTCAGTGTCCCTGTGTAGAGGAGCCAGGGGGACCCAGCAGCACAGTCTCAGCCCATCCATGGATTTCATTACCCTGGCGGCAGGGGTGCCTCGCTCCACGCAGTTCTCCGCCGCATATGAGGCCCTCCGCTTACCTCCTGCACTTTGTAAGTTCCCTTTTTGGCTGTCACCCACTGGTATGCTGCTGTTCAGGTGCGCAGGTTGCTCCTCCAGAGGACAGGGGCCGCCTGTTCTGCCCGCCTGTGCCGTCGCTCTGTCTTCCTCCTCTAGCCCTCGCGGCAGCGTCCCGTCAGACGCGCGCGGCCCGCCCGGTGCCCCGGAGCCGGCCGCTCGCGCAGATCCCGACACCGCCGACGCTGCCAGAGGTCACTCACAGGCCGCGGCGCCGGTCAACGGGAGCCGCAGCGTACATCCAGCCGCGCCCTCGACGAGACAACCGGGCCGCCTCCAAAGCGCTTACAGGCACTCAGGGATGCAGTCCTCGTCCCTCGGGTCCAGCGTTCCCCGATCCGCGCCGCTCACTGTGCTCTTCCACTGCCTCACGCGGCCGCCATTGCCACACGGCCCGCGGGAGTCAGTCTTCAGCGTCCACACCCCGGGGAGCACACCGCTGGCAAATGTCTCGTTCGAGAGCTCACCACGCAGCTCAATCGATCCGCCGCCTCTGCTCCGTAGATGGCCGGGTCAGGGACAGGATTATTGCAGGATTTTAAAAGGCAGCCGGCAGAGCTACACTAGCGTGCGGCCATCTTGCCGAGCGCCAAGCCACGCCCCAAATGGGTGTGCAGTTACATAATGATTGTCTACTCCACCAAATTCTGGTCATCGGACCAGTTCAGAGTAGCAAAGGCATCCTTGATGGGAAGCACAGAACATTCAGGATCGTGGATAAAGGCAGACACATAGCAGAGACTCCATTACAAGTGAATGGCCATTTGAAAGTCTCTCTCCGACGGGTTCCAAGGAGGCCTGAATACCTTAGGATTTGGATCACACGCCTTTATAGGAATTTACCTCCCATCTAGGTAAGTAAGTCATACAAGCAATGTAGCACACTTATTTAGGGCACTTTAGGTGGGTTCTAATCATGTTCCTCAGGGGTTCCCACAGAAGTAGAATAGGCTTTCCTTTTCCGGCCCTGGTGAATTGCCATTGACTCTTTGTTGGGCTTAGGCAGGAAGAAACATGTTAACCATCTGTTGGATTCTGAGACCAATATTTATGGGAGTGTGTTTCAAAGTGGACTGATGCACCTGGAGGTTCTGCTGTCCCCGAGGCTTGGCGCTGATAACTGTTGACACCGAGAACTGCTGTTTGAATTAAATAACACGTTCTTTGTCATCGCCCTACTTTTCATGTGGCCAGGACCTCACGGCCCCTAATACTCTCGCGGTCTCACTGATCCTGACTGGGCATGGAGGCCTCTATTGGAACTGGGAGATCGGATTGGGCACTATTCCCTGTGCTTGGTTTTCAACCTGAGTCACCTTGCCTACTGAACCTCGCCTACTGACCCTGGGGAGTCGCTGGACCCTGAGCTGCAACCTGCTGGGCCCCACCCTGGCGAGGGGAGTCCTTTGGCTGAACCAGGTATTGCTGGATACACATATTGACCACCACAGGAGATACCCGGGGCTGCTGTTGAAGGCACCCTGTGCAACATCGTGTTCCCATCCCCTTTACCAAACCGGTGCACTCCTAGATCAAAACTGCAGCGATAGGAGTGCTCCAACTCTCTTTCTTTACCTCCCAGGACTCTACCATCACCATGGACAAGATGTCCAGGAAAAAAGACCCAGACAAGGGAGGTCCTACCCTGGGCGATCCCACTAAGCGAGCGCACACAGGACGACGGAGTGTCTACCCTGCAAGCGGAACCTCCTGGAGGCCCTACTCTTCAAGATATTCTGCAGGCTACCACTCCCTCCAGAGAGGTGCTGGAGATGAAGATTGATATGCTGGAAGCAAACCTAGATATTTTGAAAGATGACCACCAACGCCTTGCAGAATGGGTCACGAAAGCGGAGAGAGAACTGGCGGAGATCCCCTCGGATCTAGTGACAACAACTTAAAACCATGGAAGGGAAGGTTCAAACGCTGGAGCTCAGAACGGAAGACGCTGAAAACAGATGACAACGAAACAACATCTGTGTAATAGGGCTGCTCGAGGACGTGGAGGAAACAACATGCTAGACTACTTAGAACGATGGTTGCGTCTCTCCCCATTTTATGATCTAGAGAGGGTACACAGAATTCCGACATGGCCCCACCTGCCGCCACGCCAATGGTTGCTAGACTATTGCACCATAAACACCAGGACCACATCCCGGACCAAGCTAGGCAGAGGGGAGACACCTCAGAGTTGAAAATAGTAAAGTCATGATATTTTTGGACTTCACTAATGAGGTACATAAACAGCGGTCTACGTTCCTGGATGCTAAACAACGTCTTCACCATGGGCCTGGCATACGCTATGCTGTTCCCTGCCTGGTTGCGAGGAACAACTCCAGATGGGGTGCCATTTTTCCAAACCCCACAGGAGGCGTGGGAGTGGATCGATCTGTACCAGCAGACAGGTCCTAGCCGGGGATCCCCACAATGAAAATCTACGAGGATCAGATTGAATCGCAGGGCTAAGAGTACAAACGGGGTGGCCTCTTCAGGGGGGGAGGTCCAGCAGGAGCAGCAGAAAGCGGTGGAGGTGGTTGCCGCAATGAGCGGTGGCGGTGCAAGCCCGGTCGCCTCAATGGGAGATGTCGACGCACACAATTTTGACTCGGACCACAGATCCATCTCGTCTTGAGACTCAGACATGGAGCTGCCTAAAGTGACACCCGGAACTGCTGATGAACTTATATGATGCAGACGCTGCACCGTAAGACTTGAGCTCTTTGCTTGGGATTGAGCCCACTATGGGTCGTGGGGGGCCATGAAGGTGTTCTTCTGCCCCCTGTGTCTAAGGCTCTTCATCATTGTCTACTGATGGGTGATGGTGAACCGGACGAGGTGCTCCTGAATGATCACAACCCAGTTTGAATGGGGATATCTACCTACTTGTCTTGGGGTGTGTGAGTTGGGCTCTTTAATGCTTGAATTTTCGGGGGGGGGGTTTATGAGTTGTGCCCCGTGGGTGGTTTTGCTCCATGTATCTATACTGAATGAGAGAAAGTGGCAATTAAATTGGGACCCAGTGGTTGTGGATGCTGAAAGCCTGTAGTCCAATTAGATGGCAAACCCCATGACCTACAAAATTTTATCCTGGAACATCAGGGGGAAGCATACCATGGCCAAGTGATACAAGGTGTTTCCATATGTTAATAGACAGGATATTCAGAAAGCACTCCTACAGGAAACACACCTGACGGCTAAAGAAGGGGCGGCCCTGCAGCGGAGATGGCAGGGTCAGGCCTTTTACACCACCTATTCAGCTTCTGCGAGAGAGGCGATGATCTGGATATGCTCAGGGGTCTCCTTGCAACACACTGGTGATCTGATTGACCCAGCGGGTAGATTTGTGGCAGTGACTGGTCGCCTTGATGGCTTGGACTTAACGATAATTAATATCTATGCCCAGAATATAGACCAAGGGGCGTTCTTTGCAAACCTATCAAGGTCCTTGGCCCCCTACCCAATGGGCTCAGTCATTATAGGTGGGAATTATAACTGTGTTGCAGACCCCATGCTTGATCTCTCAACACTGCAGGATTCTCCAAACACTACAGTGACCCGGCTATTTATGGACTGGCGGTCGAAATGGGGACTCATTGACTCCTGGTGCTTGACACACCCATTAGTAAAGTATTACTCCTTTTTCTCGACTCTCCATCATCTCCATGTGCGCTTGGTCACATTTCTTTGCACCCATATATCCATGGGTTGGTACGTGTCGTTAAATACCTCACTAGAACCATATCGGACCGTAACCCGGTCCTCCTTTACTTGGGATGGGAAAGGTCATGACCCTTCATACCAGTATGAAGACTAAAGCTGGAATCCGTAGAGGACCCGGTTTTTCGAGACACCATGGGGAATGCATTCAGCAACACGTTGAGGGCAATGATGGGATGCCATGGTCTCCTCAGGTGGAGTGGGATGCCTTTAAGGCCATGCTCAGGGGGAAGTGCAACGTAAAGTCGGTAGGGGTAAGGCGCACCTTATTGAATGAAGCCTTATCCTCAGAAGAGGCGCTGAGGGATATGGAACAGCACTGGCCGGGTCACTCACACTTGCAACCAGCCTGGTTAGAAGCCAAGGAAAATGTTGCGGAGTAGGTAGAGAAACTGACGTTTTGAGGACAGAGCTTATATGACCCCGGGCACATGCGGAACATGACTGCACAGGTTCGTTCTTGGCCTTGGCTTGCAAAGCAGGCCTCGGTTATTGTGGAGCTCGAAACTGACTGAGGAACCAGGTTATATTGACAAGCGGACATCAATCAGCAATTTTGCAGCTACTACTCTGAACTTTACACAAGTGTCTCAGAGCATTCAGGTGGCAATATTGACGGTTTCCTGCCACCTTTTACTTCCCGACTCGGCTGAGGAGATATGGGGGGGGGGGGGGATCACCCAGTAAGTTTGGGCGGCTATAAAAAAACCCTGGCACGGGGCAAAACACTGGGAACAGACGGGTTACCAGGTGAGCTTTATGCCACATATGTGGATGAGCCACCCCCTAAACTGGTGGACCTTTGTAAATGGCTAGGGATATGTGTCTTCTGCATTCCTCCATTCGTGAGGCACTGGTGGTGCCACTGTTAAAACCAGGGAGACAAGCACATGACATGCGGGCCTACCGGCCATGGTCGATGCTTAACATCGACTATAAAATCCTCAACTGGATCCTTGTCACTAGACTCCTCCCTCACATGACTAAGCTAATCCACTCTGATCAGACAGGGTTCATCCCTGATTGCAATACAGCTCTCAACATTTGGAGGCTCTTAACACTGCTAGAGGCTACCACCTATGATCACGTAGCAGCAGCATTTTTTGCAGTGGACATAGAGAAGGGGTTTGACAGCCTGGAGTGAACCTTTCTCCTTAGTGTAATGGAGCATTTCTGATTGGTGTGAGGATTTATAGTCTGGACTAGGTTGCTGTACACGGACCCAACAGCAAGAGTCCAGACGGGACGGATTATCTCGGAGAGCTATAGTGTGGGCCGCGGGACCAGACAGGGGTGCCCTTTGTCACCTCTGTTGTTTTCCCTGTCAATGGAGCTGCTGGCCAGCTACGCCAGAGCAGGAGACAGCTGTCAGGGCATAGAGGTTGGAGAGCAGACCCACCACATCGCCCTGCATGTGGATGACCTGTTGATTTTCCTTAAAAATACAACAGCTCTGGCGGGTGCTAGGAGCTTACTGGAGGAGTTCGGGTTGCTCTCTGGGCTGAGGGTCAACTGGCAGAATTCGCAATTATTCCCGATGCTAGAGAATCGTGATCCCCGGAGGGGTTGGAGGTTTTATAGTGGGAGCCCCGCTGCTTGCAATACTTAGGTGTGAAGATATACCACAATCAAACTGATCTTTTAGGAGGGAATGTTGGGAAGGCGTCCGGGCTCTTCGAACCAGTACTGACTTCCAGAAGATGCTCCCCCTCTCTGTTGCGGGCTGAGTTGCACTGCTAAAAATGGTTGCGCTCCCCGACTGCCGGATTTCTTTGTGGTGCTGCCGGTGTGGCTCACCCAAGCAATGTTCCGGGAATTTGACTTGCTCATCACTGCTTTAATATGGGCATCAGGAAGCAGATGAGTGACTGACTACATTGAAGAGACTTGTGGGGGAGGGAAGCTTGGCAGTCCCTGAGTTCGAGTCTTACTACCTTGCAACACAACTGCAGTGGCTGGCGGACAGGCTGACTCCAGAACAGGAGATAGATAATTCTGTACCCAATCTCCACAAACTGGTCAGAGTACTAAAAAAAGTTAGAGTGCCCTCTTAGAGGCTATACTACTGAATTTCGAGTGCTGCTGCAGTGTTGGGCCCGATGTTTGCAAAAGACACAAGTGATATACCCATGGGCACGTTGTAAGTCCTGCCCCATGAAGGGGACTGGAGGGGGTCTCATGGATTGGATAGCTGTAGGCGCGACAATGATGGGTGATTTGTTCAGAGCTGAGGAGCTCCTCCCGTTCGAGGAGTTCCTCTTGGATCATGATCTACCCCCGGGCCACTTTCTGCTCCTCGGGGTGGTGACATCTGCAGTCCATGGTTATTGGGGGGAGGGCCTATCAAAGTCGCTACACCACAAGAGTTGACACTATATAGTCACCTGCTTGTATCGGCCCATTAGAGAGGACATGATGGTGCCCCTGACCACCCATCGGACCCGGTGGGAGGAAGACTTGGGGATCCCTATACCAGAGGGTGACAGGGCAAGTATATTAGAATGGGTTCCCAAAATATCGAGAAATACCTGTTTTAAGTTAATTAATTTTTATGTTTTACACAGGGCACACCTCACTCTCGGAAGAGTAAATAGGTATTTTCACACATTGGGAGCGGCATGTCCAAGATGCAGGGAGGTGGGAGTGGAGTTTCACCACATGTTCTGGAGTTGCCTGTTGCTCACTATCTACTTGGTAGAAGTCACAAACATTGTTGCAGATATCATTGAGAGAGAGGTCCCATGCATCCCAGGGCACTGTTTATTAAGCTGGTTTCCACACACTGCTATGAACAAGGCCGCAGGTAGGTTTCAGGACCTGGCTTTTTTTCTCGCAAAGCGGGAAATCACTAGAAATTGGAAGGCTCCTGGGGGACTCAGAGTGGCAAAATGGCACATAGAGCTGGAGAGATGGTCGGGATATGAAAGTGCAGTACTGCTCCGTAAGGCTCGATGTGGCCGGGGTTCATTCGAGATGGCCAGGGCCTGGGAGGCCCTGGTTGATTGTATGAAAGATCCAGATCCCCAGTTGCCAGTGGCATCACCAGGTCTTCCCTTGGGGTGACTCCTTTTCGTAATGCTGATCTGTTCGAGCAATTGGCTGCTGGTGCCTGTGCTCCAGTATGCCAACACCAGACCAAGAACTAAGGTTGCCAACTATCTGGTATCGATTGCAATGGGACAATTCAAATTGGGACACAAGCATTCGATTTACTGATTATGGGCACGACTAGAGGAGGTGGGTGGGCAATGTGGGGTGTGATTCCCAAGTTATTACAGATGCTATTATATAACTGAGAATATGGATGATGGTGAGATTGCTGTTTTAATTTCGATTGTTCGTTGTTTGGCGATGAAGGAAAATGAAGTCTGTTTAAAAAAAAAAAAAAAAAAAATAGGGTGTGTACAGGACCGAAATTCCTCTCATACCCTCTCTCTTTTTCACATATGGAGGAGATCTAGGACCAAAAGGCACATTTATTAACAGGCTTTGAGAAAGCTTTTGATTCCATGGGGAGGTCTTTCCTCCACAGTGCATTTAGAGAGTATGAGTTTTATCCCTGTCTTTAGGGCAGATGTGAAGTTGCTGTACTCTTCGCCATGGGCTAGGAGTCGGGTTAAAGGACACTTGCAGATCTATTCCCTATTCAGCAGGGCGTGAGACAGGGATGCTCGCTGTCCCCACTATTGTTTGCCCTAATGATAGAGCCCTGGGTGGCATGGGTTAGAAGAAATGCACAATATTGGGACATTAGCTGGCCCCGCGGCCTCAAAGGTTGTATCGTATGCTATGTGGATGAAGTCCTGTTATATGTGGGATGACCTGCTTGCATGATTCCTTGGCTAATGCACAGGCTGAAGGCTTATGGGGAGGCCTCCAGCCTGAAGGTTAACTGGGGGAAATCCACTGTAGTGCTGTTAAGGGGAGAAGTGCACCTAGACAGCTGGAAGGATGCCAATGTTCCATAGGTGTGCACAGCTTTTACATATTTAGGGACGTATATCATACATGATCCAAATAGGTAATAGGAGTTGAATGGTGAGCCCCCTCTACGTAAAATCAAATCCCATATGGAGAGGTGGATCATGTTGCGGATATCGATCATTGGGCAAGGAGTGTTGTTTAAAATGATTGTGTTGCCTCAGAGGTTGTAGGTTCTCCAAAATATCTTTTAGCACTCCTAGCAATTTCTTCTCTATGCCCCAATCAGATATCACAAATTATCTGTGGGCCAGGGTGACCCTGCGAGTTGCATTTGTTAAATGTGTGAAATCTCCCAGATGGTGGTCTGGGGATCGCTGATGTCCGGCTTTATTAGTGGGCAGCCCAACTACTCCTCATAAATGACTGGTTATTCGCCGAAAGGGCAGCCCCTTCTGTGAGGTTGGAAATAGACACTAGGCATTCCCTATCTACTGTTGAAGATGTACAGGGGGGAACTATCCCTCACTCTGCCCCCAGTCACTAGAATACTACTAGAATGGTGGCATCTGGCCTTAAAGATGATGGGCTGGTATGGGTGAATAACCAAAGAAACCTTCTTGTGGCACAGCACTTGGCTCTCAGCAGTCGCCCAGTTGTCAGACTTCTGTCCATGGTATATTATAAGGATCTCCAGGGTGGGAGATGTCTATAAAACTAGTTACATGAAGTCTTTCGAACAACTAACAGAGGAATTTGCACTCCATAAATCACAGTTCTTTTAGGCTTAGGGAGCCACAAAGATGACAAAGTCTATCCCAGACTTTAACCTGCTTGAATCAAAGTTATTTTGGCTAAATTGGAGGGCAAAGGCATATCTAGAATTAACAAGACCGTAGTTGTGAACACTCTGGACCCTCCCCAATTAGTAATGGAACAATAAGCACATGATCAGGGTCCCTTAGAAGAGGATGACTGGGTGGAGCTCAAGGTGGCTGATTGACAATTTGTGATATCGGCCCTCTTGCTTTTAATCAAGTTCAAGTACTTCAACAGAGCATAATACACTCCCACTAGTCTCCACAGGAGTGCCAGTGGCATTTGTCTTAGATGTTGATCAGCAGAGGGGACCTCCTTACATGTGGTGTGGGAATGTCCTGTGATTCAGTCCTACTGGTGCAGAGTACATAAAACACCAGAGCAAGTGAGTGGGAAACCGCTGATTAGGGATCCCAAAGTAGCACTGCTGGGAATAATATCAGAAGGAGGAGGGGTTTCGGGATGGAGGTAACTGCCGTTCCTGGGACTATTACTTGCAAAAACAGACATAACCCGCCACTGGAGAGTAGTGACCGCCCCACCAATCGATGAGTGACTTAGTGGCAAGAAAATATATGCTGTTGCAGAGGAAACTGTTTATAAAATAAAAGTATGCCCAGGAAAAATGCCAACATATGGGGTGGGTGCTGGTATCATTGCGTCCCAAGGCATAACAATGGGTCGGGTCGGAGGATTGTGCCGGACTATCAGTAGCATTTGATTAGGATATTTGATCACTGCAAGGTTAATGGTATGTGTAGTGTATAAAGGGGTGCTTTTGTTGGAAAGTGGTTTTGGTGTTGCACTCCCCTTTTCTGTACTAAACCTGTAAATACAGTTATACATGTTTTTTTATCAAAGCTGGAACAGTAGCTTTTGTTGAAGAGGCAGATGGGCCTTCAGTGCAACCATGTCCAAGATGGGCCTTGTAAAGGGAAGACTCTAAAAGGGTTAAAGATGATACTTGGATTAATTGATGGAAAACCCCCGGGTGAACAGCAACAACATTGTTTTCTATAGATGGTCCAAGACTAGCAGAGGCGAGCCCACCTTCAGAAAGTCAGTTGTCTATACGTTTCCCCATCCTGTGAAGATGGGATGCGACCACCTCAAGGACTTCTGTAAATAGCTGAGGGGACTCATGTAGGGCTGAAAGGCAGGACGGTGAACTGAACTTCTCTGGTCCTACTACAAATCAAAGATACCTCCTACTGGACCTCAGGACTTGCACATGAACGTCCATGGACACCTTACAACCCTAATGGTCCAAGTCCAGCTGAACTTGCGTGATGACCGTTATTTTGATCTTTTCCTTCTGGACGAACAAGGTCGACAACTTGAGGTCTAGAATCTGTCTCCATCGTCCGAACTCCATCAGAATCAGAAGTACCCTGAGTAACAATCCATTCCACACTCTGCACTGGGCACAGTCTTGATAATTCCCAAACACTGCCTTGAAGAATATACTGGTGTGATCCATCGATTTCAGAGTAAATGGGGGTAATGTGGGGAAAAGTGTCCAGAAATGGGTAGGCTTAATCAACTTGAACACCCTGGAGGTCCTACTGGTCCAAAGAGAAGGGCTGCCAGTAAAGTAGGCAATGTTAGTGTAGGCCTACCGGGCCTGCATACTCGCTAAAGGGACTAAAGTGGTTTAGAGCCATTGTCTGGAGAAGAGGAGGCAGAGGATTGATGCTGTCCTCACCCTTTGGTGCAGCCTCATCCACTACCACCATGAAAAGTCTGCACGGGATGGGCTAAGAAGTTGGCTGCTGACAAAAGGTGAGGCCCCATGGGTATCCTCATAACTTTCTGTACTGCTGAGGAAGTGGGAAGACCAGGAATCGCCTAGGGTGCGAGCCATAACCAAACTGTTTTTGAAGCACTCCAAAGTGTCATAAGCCTTCTCTCCAAAAAGTCTCACCACATAAAAAGGGCATTCAGTCAATGATAGCTGAATGTTTCTGGAAAATTTGGTGAGTGCATCCAAGCATTCTGTCTAATAAAGAGACTGGTGCCCATAGCACAAGTTACAGAATCAGTGGTATCCAGGCCTATGCAAAGGATCTGTTTGACTGTGTCTTGTCCATTTTGGACCAGTTGTGCGAAAGCATGTCCTCAGGCAATGCAGACAAAAATTCATGAAGCATGTTATAAAGGATGTTGCTGTTCTGTCCGAAAAGTCAGCTGATGTTCAGGAGTGCAGTGCCAGACTGCTTGAAAAAAAGACTGTTACCCGCTGCATCAATTCCTTTTTACTCCCCATCTGGTGGAGTGGAATGCAGATCTAGGATTCACCTTAAAAGTAGAGAGTTCCACCACAAGGCTCTCTGAAGTAGGATGCTGCATTAGAAACTTAGGTTTCCCAGTGCTGATCTATGGGCACCTAGAAATGGGGAGAGTGACCCATGTAGGAGTAAATGGTTTTGACCAAGTCGCCATGATTGGGTCAACCAAAACCTTGTTAAATGAGGCTCTAAAGTAGCAGAGCCCGGATGTGAAATATCCTGCAGCCTTAGTCTGCTCAGTGGGAAGTGGCAGCTACAAAACATTCTCTGGACCACCAACGAAAAGGAGTAGTTTTCTTTTATCAGGGGTTCCCAAAGGTAAATCCACTGCAGATTCAGTGAAAGTATCTAAGTCACTGGCATTGTTTAAGTCAAGATACAAACCAGCACATGTGTAATGTTGAGGTGACTAAATAACCTGCCTACTCATCATCATGCTGGACTGGCCAAAGGTCCTGTAAAGCATCACAGTCTAAGCCAAAAATAGCCTCCATTCTTCAGACGTATTGCTGCCAAGGCAGAGGAACCAGTGAGGAGTTGTCCTCTACATGGGGTTGCACTTTGGTTATGGTATAAAGTGACACAACGCAAACTATAGTCGAAGATGCATCTGAATCTGGGGCTGGAACCAGAGACACTGGAGTTGAGGCACCGCTGATGGACGAGCAACTGGCTAGTCACTGCCCAGCACCAGAGTGGACTCATTTCATCCATTCTCAGTTGGTGCCAGGGAAGGGCTTGCCGGCAACAGTTAAATTGTCAGTCCAAAAGGCCACGGGCGCAGAGTGAGACAGTATGCATTTGAAAATCTCCAGCATGTTCTCCTTGAAGGGCGCAACTTCTAGCAGAATCGCCAACTCTAGGAACTCGGGCACATAGGCTCCAGGTTTGGCATTGGATCCAAGGAGGAAGACAAATCCACAGTTGGGTATCTTGAATGCCAACTTCATTACCTCTCCCTAGAGCGGCAGGCTCTGGTCATAAAAGAGTCAACCTGGTTGTCCTATGTTTCTTCTTTGACTTCTTTCTGGACTTTGCCTTTGACTTACTTGGCAAGGGTGATCTGGACTAGGCTCCTTATCTGGCTTGCGCCCGCTTGTGTTCTGAGAAATAGAGCTTTGCTTCCGGCTCCTTGATAGCTTTGGGATGCATCAGGAAGCATCTGTAACAGAACTTGGAGTCAAGTTCGGGCCCTAGGCACCACAGGAAGATGCTGTGAGAGTTCGTAATTGGCATCTGTTTCCGGCCCACATGATATTTTTGTACCGGTCGTCTTCAAGGGTGACATCCCTGCATGTATCAAAATGATGTTTTTAACATCAAGGCTCCAGTAAAAGTACCGAAATTGCATCGAAGGATGTGGAAAAAGAGGACTTTATGTCAGTGCACCAGGATAGTGTATTTAAGCCACCCATGTCACCGCGAGAGGGGAAATGAAGCTGCAAAGTGCTGGTGTTCAGAAGCTATTGCAATTCAGTCTGGCACTTGGAGAGATTCAGAAGGTAAGCAATCTGTGATGACAAGAATCCATCATATTTTTCAACCATCATTTACTCCCTCAACAAATAGTAAGTCATCTTCCGGGCTGGTGTAGTCAGGGGAGGGGGGTGTTATTTTTTGATCTAAGGTCTTATTTGTAGCCCAGGTTTCAGCTGTTACTATAGGAATCTGATTTGCTCGCAATAGCCCAAGCATACCAGAAACTTAACGGAAGCCATCAAGAACCTCAACAGAACCTCAACAGCTGGAGCACTGCATGCACCAACACCCTGGCTCACCTTAAGCGCAACCCAACAGTAAGAGCTCAACCACAGGCCAGCTGGTACACAGAACTACTCAGGCTGAAGAAATGCCAGTGCAAGCAACTGGAGAGCAAATGGGGAACAAGTGAAGACACCACAGATAAAGACATCTTCAAATCCGCCGTAAGACGTTACCACCAGCAGCGATGGAACACCAAGCACACAGCTCTTGCAGATCACATCGAAGCCAGCACTAACAGCAGCAAGGAAAGCTTCACCATTAAAGATTTCACACCTCCTGCCGCCTCCAGCAACACCACCCCCTTGCAAGACCTTTGGAACAAGCTCTCAGAATTCTTCTGTAACAAAATCACCTGCATATACAGCAACTTCGACCCTCAACTGGACCCTGTAACCATTGCAATTCAACTTCCCATCATGGCTGAAGAACAAATCCTGACCTCGTGGCCCACCTAAGAGGCAAGTCAGGGCTCATGTGTACCCCATGTGGGTTAGATTCTCCTTATGCATGGATCAAACAGTCTATTAAATCAAACCAAATAGGTTTTCTTGTACAGCAGCAATGCCGAACTCGCATATTGGAAGGTGCTCTTGTATGTGATAATGAAGAAAAGGGTGGCTCCACAAAATAAATATGTGCATAGGATGACATAATGAGACCAGTTTATGGGTCAAGTACATTACAGTTAGGTCGAGTAGATTATTCAAGTTACTACACCTGCAGTGCTAGTAACATTTTCAGGATTTTTCGAGGACTGTTGAATGCTTGAATCTGCCAATAGACCAAGGAAGTACGGCTGGGCCGGTAGTAGTGAGGGGATCTGTTACATGGTGGGCTACTTATCAGAGAACTGGAGGTACCCTGACGTCCATGCAAGTTCTCCTGATGAGAGAGGCGAGAAGAGGGGGAGCAATGTTTGGACTTCTTGTGTTTTTTCTTCTTGGACTTATTTAAGGATTTGGAGTGGTCTATTGACCTCTCTGGGGAGCAGCCTTGGGACCTTGAACGCATACATATCCTCCACTTCCACCAGGACCGGACCTTATGAGTCTTCCTATGGTGCTTGGGGACAGAGTTTTGCCTTACGGTCCCAGATGGCCTTTGGATTCATCCGAGCACATTTGTCACACAACTTCGAGGCTTACCAGGAGCAGAGACAGACCTTGTGAGGGTCCATCACTGATATCTGTTTGTCACAACCCTTGCACGGTTTGAAACCTGTCGTTTTAGGGGGAAACATTTGCCTTGCACAGTGAAAACCTTTTTGGAAAAGTTTTCTGTCAAGTGATAATAATAGAGGGAGCGAGCTTAAGAAGGTGTGGAAAGAAAGAAACTGACACCAACGAGCATAGGTGGCAGTTATATTGTGGCCCCAATATCACTTCCAGGACGGAACCGACAGAGCAGCACAACACCACCTACTGTCATGCTAAGGGAATTGCAGAGAACAAATCTCGGGATCCACTGTGGCATCTCAGGTTATTCACAATGTGAGGAATCTGTGGTTGGAAGTTTCATAAAAACTACTTGTTTAGCATCTCTCGAAGTTGTCATACAAGAAACGTGTATAACCATAGAACTGTTATTATAATTTTTTTTTTTAAATAAATCTACTTCAACTTGCATTGTTGTACTTGCAGTCTTAATGCCAAAAACAGAATTGTAAGGACTACAATGGAAAGGGTCAAGTAGCATGGGGCACCTTTGTAGTAGACGATCACTGTGCCCTGGTGGCTTCAACCCTGGTCTTAATTGATTTCTTAGTGGGATTGAGTGCTGCCAATACTGCTGTGTTGTGAAGAAAACCCATGCTTCATAAAAAATGAAACAAAAAAAACCAATTATCAATTTAGAAATCTGAATTTACCTTTATTGAAGCAGCTTTGGAGAAAAAAATTATGGAGGAGCTTGCCAGGATTCAGGATAGTCGCCATTCCTGGAAGTCAGATGCTTCTCCATTCCAGAGCCGTGTACTGCATCTTGGAGGGGGGCCTCTTTGGGTGTTACATGTGGGGGCTGTACCACATGGCAAGTGCCCCCTTTGCTGGAGGTGGCCCACAGAGAGCTCAGTTATATGGTGCTACTGCCCACCCTCCTTCCAGCTACCCCTGGAAGACATCAACATGGCAGCGTACGAAGTGGCTTGGGAGGCAACTGCATGGGTGGGCTCCAGTGTCCCCTGTAGAACTTTCTCTAGAGGTGCTGGCTTCAACTCTACTCAGTACTAGTACTGGAAAGCGAGGGCGAGACAGCTGTGCAGGCAGTAACAGCGACAGAGGGTCTCTGATTCGCATAGCTCTAGCTAAATGAAGGTGACCTTAGTCAAGTCAGGGAGGGGATATGAAGGCCAGCAAGTCCGTTACAAAAAGGTGCACCTTTTTACGAATTGGACTATGAGCATTTTAAGTACCCATATTTCCACCAAAGAAATATAAAAAGAAGCCACCCAGGGAAAAATTGGACTTTTTCCACCCCAACAATCAGCTATTCCATAGAATACAGAGGGAGTGCTTCTAGTGGGTAGAAATAAAGATTACTACAGTGCTACAGTGGCGGGGGATCATGAGGAATTAAAAGGCCAGATGACAAAAAAAAAAAAGGAAGATGTGGGTCTGAACCACAGAGTGCTGTCGTGGAGGTTTGAAATTTGAGACATTGAAGAATGTAATTTCAGCATCTCAGATTTGAGTACAAATGGCTGTGCAAGAGTACCTAAATGTGGTGATTCTGGATGGAGCTCTTTCTAGGTTTATGACTATACTGCTAACAAGGAGGTCAGCTACCAGGTAATACGAAGTAGGTACTGTTATTTGTGGAGCTAGCAGACCCTACTCAGACTATCAAAACAGCTAGTCATTACTTGAGCCTCTCCTTTATCTTTAAATCTAGCTCTGTACCCATAGTTAGCGTGAGTGAGGGGAAAAGACTTTAAGGAGGACCAAGACCACGGGGTTTAGAGATGACAGGTCTTTAACTATGGTTCAGGAATGAGAGAAAAGCTCAAAGTGAAAAACGGTAAATCTAAATATTCAGTGCCTTGGAGTACCTGCTTCCTGCTAAGAAGAGCCAATACTAAGGCTCTGAAAATCAAATGAAGTTGGGGTTATATATAATGCCCACAAGACCAACATATAGTGCCAACTTCTCTACCAGCTGCAATTCAGTACTCTCGTATGTTTTGTCCCCACACTATCATTCCACTTCGTCCAGAACCTCTTCAATTCTACTTCCGATTCAGCCCCATGTCTGTTAGAAGCTACATTCATACATTACACTTTTTGCCTGAAATTAATGTTAAGCTACTACTGAACACTATATCAAGACATCATCACAATGATCCCTTCACCTCACACAAGAACTCCACTTAAAGACACTCATCAGTTGTCTGCAAAAGACATAAAACTTAAGTTGTAGTTCTGTAATTCATCAGCGATGGAGCCAAATGCTATCACAAAGGTGATTGCTATTTAATATCCTGATGCTACCAATGTTCACAGGTATGTTGAACGTTTGGGTATGAGTTCTGTGTTGTGTGGACACCTTGGATAATCACACTTCATACTTAGTTTCCACTCTTCCATTTGGTTTTCCTAGTAAACATCTTTCCAAATGTAGTCTGTTTGTCAAGCTATTGGACTGTCCAAGAATATCACAGGCAAGACTATTTGATTGAAGCTGAAACTCAGGTTACTATGTAATACGATGATGTACAGATTCAATATTCAAAGTGTTATACAGTGCACAATGCAGCATCTTTCGCTCTGACTGCAAGAGTGTTTTTACTGTACCAACCTCATATTCCGAAAATATTTTGAATGCATTATATGTTGGCAAATGCTATATGAACAGAAAAAAAGCTATGCAGTGAACCAGCACCCTTTCTTGCCATTTTTCCAAAACTTGATTTGGGGAAGGGTGCCCACAAATGTTCAATGTTTCTGTTTTTAATTCCTAAGAGAATGACATCAACGCAACTGTGCCAGTGTGTTTTCAAAATGCACAAATTGTCACTGATTTTCCCGGAAACTAGAACCCAAAATTCAACATCCTACCACGACTACTTTGTACTAAAGTGCACATTTGTCATTCGTTATACTGAAATCCATTGATGAAATTATAAAAACACTGTAAAATGTATGTCACGTTATGTGGAGATGACAGTTAAAGGCACAGAGTGCTTTAACATGCACTACTTGCCACATATTGCCCAGAAAAATGGCACCCAGTATTCGCAAACTTCTGACCTACTACACTTGAGAAAACATGATCAGCATTACAATTTCTTAGTTGACCCTTCCTTGCACCCAATCAGGAAACTATCAAATTCCCACATATCTGTTCACTAACCTGGCTTGCGTTGCCTGAGAGACAAACATGGATGTTACTTTACAATGCTTCAGGTACACACCTTCAAAAAGAGCAATTGATGGACGGAATGCAGCACAATGTCAAACGCTCAGTCAGTCAGAGATCTGGGCCTAAATCCATAGTTTATTTTCTGACCGCGCCACCCCAGTTTGAACCCAGCCATGTGCATTCCGTCCATCAATTATTCTTTTTGTGTTGTCACCCAGAGTGGGACGGGTATGCCCAGACGTGGGTCCTGTGCTCGCCATGATATTGGATTCAAGCTAACCTGGCTGATGACGGGTGATACCCCAAAACTGGTCCCAGGATGCTTATTTTTGGTCTCGGGAGGACCTGGCCTGGCAGTTCGGGCTGGACTGTTCCTATGGGGAGCAGGGTCAAGACTGATTTGCACAGGCTGTGTCCAAACTGGTATTGCATGGTGACCAAAAAAACGATGGATTAAACTCAGATCTCTGATTGGGGGTGAGTGTTTGACAATGTTCAGCATTCCGTCCATCAATTGTTCTTTTTGCGTTTGTCGGGTACACACTGGCAGTACTTTTAATCATCCCATACTTTGAAAGGGCAGTAGGCGCTATTCTGTTCGGGTGGCTGCAGACTGAAATCCTTTTTTGCTGACAATGAAGCCTATCAAGCTACAACTTCAGTTGAGGGAAATATAATGCCAGTGCATATGACCCCTATGCATTCTCATGTGAAGTCTACCACCAAATGTCACTCTTATGGTGCGCGGTGTACATTAAAAAACACACATAGCAAGGGTTGCCAGCTAGAGGCATAACGGGTGACAGGATACAAAACAGATTCATAAATGAAAAGCCACAGGGTAGGTCCTTAAAAGGCACTATGTGGATACATATGGCCCTGAAACGGCACAAACTAGTATAGCTATGAAAGGCACTATCGGAAGACACATGACTACTAAAATGCACCAAGTACAGTTAAATACCTGAAAGGGAACCAGGCAGGGTTAGATACGATAAAAAAAAAGGAGTTTTAGCTGCAAAAAGGCACTAAGCAAGGCCACAAATTCTGCAGCACTGGAGTTTCCTGCATAATAATGGATTTGCTGCAGTATCCACAGAATCCATAATCTGCTGCATAAGTTGCAGATTTTAACAAACCTAATTGTTTCTAGCTTAAACAGATCAAGCGTTACTAAAACACCGCTAGACATGTTGTCACAGAGTTAAAGACAAAGTTTAACTGGTCAACTTTCAGCTGGATGCTGTATTTAGGTGTTAATCTGATAATACTTAAGTGAAACCTTTTTTCCCAAGCAAGTTATAACGTGTAAAAATGATAAAATAATACTGACACATTATGCTGCATAACCCCCCATTTCTTGCAGCATAATTTAGTCAACCCTACCACATAATTCCAGTGGCAACAAGCAGTCTTAACTGGGGGGGAAAAGGCACTGCCAGAGAGCTGTGAGGGGCACCTTTAATGACAAGTAACAGTGAAAAGGCCTTGGGTGGGGGATAGAATGGTCAAGCAGCAGCAGGCAGGCATATAGCGATGTAAAGAACAAGTTACTTACCTTCGGTAACTATGTATCTGTCAGAGATATGTGTTAGTTATAGATTCCTTACCTTAGAATTACCCCCAGGCGTCAGACTGGATCAGGAGATTTTTCTTTAGCAGTACCCCTGCGCGTCGGTAGGTGGCGTCGGTCGACTCCGCCGGCGTCGTGGTCGCCGGAATGACGTCGTAGTGTCTACTTAGACGCCGCCCCTGCGCGCTGACATCAGTTCTGACACGACTTTCCAAGCCAGAAGCACAGAGCCATGCAAGACACTGACCACTGGTGCACATAATTAGGACCCTGGAAGGGAGTCCCTATCCCCAGAAGTCAGTTCGCAGAACAGGGAGGATGGGTGGGGCGGTAAGGAATCTATAACTAACATATGTCTCTTACAGATACATCGTAACCGAAGGTAAGTAACTTGTTCATCTGAAAGAGACTGTTAGTTATAGATTTATTACCTTAGAATAGATACCCCAGCAATGCCAACCCAGGAGGTGGGTCTGTGAACTAAGTTCACACCAGAACGTCCTGGAGAACGGACAGCCAAAATAGCAGTCTCTCCGGACCTGGCTGTCAAGACAATAATGTTTGGTGAACGTGTGTAGGGATGCCCACGTGGCCGCCTGACAGATGTCAAGGAGTGGGACTCCACGCCCCAAGGCAGTAGTAGCTGCCGTAGCCCTGGTGGAGTGGGCACGCAGTCCCACTGGAGCTTCCTTTTTCACCAAGGAGTAGCAGATTTCAATGCATAGGACAACCAATCGAGAGATGGTGCTTTTTTTCACAGCCCGTCCTTTCTTGACGCCCACATAGCCAACAAAGAGTTGATCGTCCACGCGGAAATGTTTTGTGCAGTCTAGATAGAAAGACAGGGCTCGTTTTGGTTCCAGACGGTGGAGTCTCTCCTCCTCCTTGGAAGGGTGCGGAGGTGGGAAGAAGGTGGGCAAAGTGATGGTCTGTCCTATATGGAAAGAGGTAACAACTTTTGGAAGAAAAGAGGGCCTCATGCGAAGGACTACTTTGTCCGGATGAACAGCAAGAAAAGGAGGTTTTGAGGACAGAGCTTGAAGCTCACTCACTCTGCGAACAGAGGTGATGGAGACAAGGAAGGCAGTCTTCAGAGTAAGGAGTCTGATAGGGCAGTTATGTAGAGGCTCGAAGGGAGCACAGATAAGGTATGTCAAGACCAGATTCAAGTCCCACTGGGGCATCATGAAAGGAGAAGGAGGAAAGAGAAGATGCCCTTTAGAAATCGATTTACAATAGGGGGCTTGAAAAGAGGTTAATCAGGAAGGCGTAGAAAGGCAGATAGGGCCGAAAGGTAGCCTTTAAGAGTGCCCAGGGCAGAGCCCTGCTGGGCTAAAGAAAGGATGAACAAGAGTACCTTCGAAACAGGGGCAGAAAGGGGATCCACAGCCTTTGCTGAGCACCATGCCACAAACTTGTTCCATCTACAGGCGTATACAGACTTCGTTGAGGGATGCCTGGCTGCCAAGATGACATTACAGACTTCGGGTGGAAGGTCAAAAGCTGTCAACTGGCGCTGCTCAATCTCCACGCAAGGAGGTGGAGGCTGGACAGGTTCGGGTGGAGGACCGTCCCCTGCTGCTGCGACAGAAGATCCTCCCGAAGAGGCAGAAGTGGTACAGGCGGAAACACGTACAGAAGGCCGCAGTTCCACTCGCGACGAAAGGCATCGCCGAGCGAGTGCCGCCTTGGAAATTTCAACGCGCAGAACTGCTGACAGTGCACCTTCTCTTCAGTGGCGAACAGATCTAACCAAGGCTCTCACCACTGCTGAAAGAGACCTTGCACCACCTCCGAGTGAAGACGCCAGTCGTGATCCATCATGCACCGACGGCTAAGCTCGTCCGCCCTGGCGTTCAGAGAACCTGCCAGGTGTTGAACCACCAGGGACATGCCCTGATGTTCCAGCCATGTCCAAAGCAACGAGCCTCTTGAAATAGGGTCCACGACCCCACCCTGCCCTGTTTGTTGCAGTACCACATGGCGGTGGTGTTGTCTGTGAACACCTGCACTACTCTTCCTTTCATAGAGGGAAGGAATGCCTTCAGTGCCAGACGATTCGCCCGGAGCTCCAAAAGGTTGATGTAGAGGCCGTACTCCGCCGGAGACCAGAGTCCTCTGATCTCCGCCTCTCCCATGTGGCTGCCCCATCCCAGGAGTGACGCATCGGTCACCACTGTCAGCTCTGGTTGGGGAAGGGAGAGGGATCTGCCGCTGACCCAATCTTGGTTCATTAACAACCACTGCAACTGACGTGCAGTCCCCTTCGAGATCTGGACGTCGGAAAGATTGCCCTGATGCTGCGCCCACTGGAACTTCAGGTCCCACTGCAGAGCCCGCATTTGCCACCTGGCATGATCCACCAGCAGGATGCATGAGGCCCTGCAGCCTCTGGGTAATTCTCACCAAAATCCAGGATAGAGGCTGAAACATCGGTATCATAGCCCGAATATTCCGGACTCGCTGTTCGGGAGGATAAGCCCGAAACTGCGCCGTACCCACAAATGCTCCGATGAAGAGGAGCTTCTGAGATGGAGTCAGGTGTGACTTTGGCACGTTGATAGTGTAACCCAGCTAATGCAGGAGGTCCGCCATAGTCTGGAGATGAGACGACAGCCTGGGGCAAGCTCGCCTGAAAACAGCCAGTCGTTGAGATAGGGGAAGACTAGAATCCCAGATCTGCGCAGATGAGCTGCGACCACCGCCATCACTTTTGTGAACACCCGAGGGGTGCTGGTAAGACCAAAGGGGAGCACGGTGAATTGAAAATGCTTGTGGCCTACCGTGAACCGTAGGTAACGCCTGTGGGCTGGCAGGACGAGAATATGGAAATGTGTCCTGCAAGTCCAACGCTACCATCCAGTCTCCGGGGTCGAGGGAGAAAGCATACCAAGGTCTGGGGAGGTATCCAGACCACTGGCGTCACCCAGGTCCTCTCGCCAGTCTGGCTCCTCAAGTTGGTTAGCTAAAGGGTCCACAGAGCACTCCCAGTCCTCCTCACCCTCCTCTGGTTGCCAAGCAGGCCTGAAAGGAACACCAAGGATGAACAGAGGCAAAAATGTGCCTTCTGGCGCCAGTTCCGACGTCGGTCCGGTGCCGTGTCCAAGTCGGGGGTGAGGCAAGGGTCGGTGGCACGACCGGCGCTGGGGGCGTCACTGTCGGCGCCAGGGAAGGTACAGTGAGGTCGACTGGCGTCGATCCGGATCCACACCTGGATCCTCAGGGGCCCTCCGGCGCCGGGGCTGCCGTCATCGAAGTCCCAGGGCCCCCAGCCGAGTCTGCGGGCCCGAAGGCCCGCCGGCGGAGTCGGGCTTTCCAAAGATGCTGTGAAGCGCTACGTAGAAAGCTCGAAGCTGGGCAGGGGACGCTCCGGCACCGGGAAAGGGAGGGAAGCTCGGAGCCGTCCCTGGAGCAGGCTCCAAAGACGGAGCTGGAGAGCGGCGACGACCCGGGTTCTGCGTTGCGTCTGCCGACCGACGGGGAGAAGGCGAAGAGCGACGCTGCTTCTTCGCCTTCTTCTTGTGCTTCGACTTACCCGAGGATCTTGAAGACTTGGATGACAAATGATGGTGGTGGCTCCGCGACTGGTCCCGTGACCTTCCTCTCGACCAGGACCTCGAGCAACGCGGAGCCGACTGCCGGGCCTCCAACAACTTTCGGGACCGCTCCCGCAAAGACTTCGGATTCATGGCCCGGCAGTCAGAGCACTACTTTGGGTCGTGGTCGCGCTCCAGGCACCAAAGTCACACGAGGTGGGGGTCCGTAACCGACATCAGGCGGTTGCAGGCCTTGCACGGTTTAAACCCGGTCTGACGATGGGACATTCCTTGTACAGCAGGAGTCGAAGACTCAAAAAAGAAGTCAACAAAAGTCGAGAAAAAAACTTAGTCAAAAAATGACTAAGGTGTAGCTCTCTCCGGATCTGCGCAAGGCTGGCGCGGAAAAAGAAAGAACTGATGTCAGCGCGCAGGGGCGGCGTCTAAGTAGACACTGCAACGTCATTCTGACGCGGAGTCGACCGATGCCACCTACTGATGCAAAGGGGTACTGCTATAGAAAAATCTCCGGAACGAGTCTGACGCCTGGGGGTAATTCGAAGGTAAGGAATCTATAACAGTCTCTTTCAGATTGCTCTAGCCAGGCATCTTGCTGTGAAAGGGAATCGGACAGCCAGAAGTTACTATGCACAGGGAGTACATACATTGCTGTGCAATGACAGTCACAAAAGGGATATAGTGAAACCAGGTCTTTGACTGAGTTAACCCACTGGGAAAAGACATTATTGGGAACGGTTTGAAGAAAAGCAGCTCAGCTTTACTGTGAAACGATGCAACCGTGAGATGGTCCAACTGGAATAGAGGTTAGGTTGGGAAACAGCTGTGATGAATACCTGTGAGTTTATATGAAGCTGTGATGTGATCTTATGTGGAGAAAGTATGCTGTGAAGATGCCTCAAGTGAAGAGTTGTTAGCGACCCTATATGTGACTGAGGTGAAGAAGCCCTAGCCCCCTGGACTACAGCAGTGTATGCAACAGGCGTTACACACGTAAAACATGAAATATGCCTTGCGTAGCTAGAGATGGCGAAGGTTAAAGCAGTGTCCACTCCCATAATCTTTGAGTCTCCCAACATAAGCACCAATAATTCTAAATTGAACTGAAGGAAAAACGCAAAGTGGTTGCCATTTATTGAAAGGAGCAGTGGTGGGTGGATGGCAAACATTATGAACAGCCACCCTATTCCTGTTGCACAGGCAGAGGGATGTGAACTAGAGAACCAATATCCTCTTCATTGTAGAAAAAAACCATTTACTTTCCCTGAAAATATCTGCAAAATGGTTTTTTTAGCTGATGAAAACATACATGCTCTCCTCTAACAACCAATGCAATTCTCATCCCCAAAAACGAAAAACATTGAATAAATGCTGCAACATTTTTCAGAACATGGCGGACACTGATCAAGGGTTAGAGTGGTGGTGTAAAGACATATTTTCACTGCCCAACAATTAACAGAACTGGTTACTTATCTGTAACAAGCACTGGCAATTGGCTTTGCAGATGTGTTTTAGTCATGTTATACGCCAGCGTGGCTGCTGTTCAGCATGGCTAAAAGTTCAAGGTGTAGAGGAGAGTGGTGTGGAGTCTTGTAGAGTGGAATGGCGAAGAGTAGAGTGCTGTGGAGTGACAAACTGTTGTGTATTGGAGTGGAGTCACGTAGAGTGGAGTAACAGTAGAGTGGACTAAAGTAGAGTGGACTTGTGTAGAGTGCATTGGCGTAAAGTGCTGCAGAGTATAGTGGCACAGATTGCAGTGGCATACAATTCAGCGGCATACAATGCAGCATTGTAGAATGCAGTGGCGTAGATTAGAGTGTTGCATAGTATAGTGCACTGGCGTAGAGTGCAGTGGTGCAGAGTAGAGTGGCACAGAGTTCAGTGGCATACAGTGGTGCAGAGTAGACTATAGTTCCATAGAGTGCAATGGCGTAAAGTGGAGTGCTGCAGAGTGCAGTGGCATAGAGAGCAGTATTGCTGAGTAGAGTGGTGGAGAGTACAGTGGTGCAGAATAGAGTGTCGCAGAGTGCAGTGCTGTAGAGTAGTGGTGCAGAGAAGGGTGCAGTGACAGAGTGCAGTTGTGGAGTGCATTGGCGTAGAATGCAGTGGTTTAGAGTAGAGTGGCATAGAGTGCAGTGGTGTAGAGCTGATTGTTTCAGAGTGGGGTGGTGCAAGGTAGAGTGGCATAGAGTGTAATGGCGAGAAAAGTGGTGTAGAGTGCTCTGGATTACAGCGCAGTGGTGCAGAGTAGATTAGAATGGCGAACAGTGGATTGGTGTACAGTGCATGGGCGTAGAGTTGAGTGTTACAGAGTGAAGTGTATTAACAGAGTGCAGTGTTGCACAGTGGCTTAGAGTGAAGTTGTGCAGAGTAACTGGAGTGGCTTAGAGTGCATAGGGTAGAGTAGTATAGAGTAGAGAGGCGTAGAGTGAAATGGTTTAGAGTACAATGGGTGGAGTAATGCAGAGTAGAGTGCAGTGGTGTGGTGTAGATTAGAGTGCAGTGGTGTGGAGTGGTGCAGAGTAGAAAGGAATATGCATGGTGTGGTAGCACACTGCCATTACGGACAACCCATTTTTGCAATTCAAATAACCATTACATCTGCAAAGATATATCGTTTTACTAATAAAACTATACAGCGCACAAATGATGTGTGGAAAGGGCATCACCTAGTGTAATGAATTGTTTTGATCATATCATTATTATTACTAAAGTATTTGTTTCCAACACATTTCAGAATTAACATGTGTTCCTAATTCTGATATATTCTAAAATACTTGCACAGTTCATTTAAACGTTGCGTGCTAGAAAAGGACCCCTTCCTACCCCCAGTATCCAGCAAGATGGTCACATAAATCCTCTCACTTAGAAGTCAGAGAAAGAAAAGTATACACTAAGCTCCCTCTGAAGACAGTCTCTGACATTTGACTTGAGTCTTTAAAAGCATAGTAAATGTGAGAAGATAAGAACAACATTTACAGACTGTTTACAGAAAGGAGCACTTGTGGAAGAGCATGATGGGAGTTGGTGCGAGATTGCTCCTTGGGAGAGAGAAACTCACCATATACAGCCTAAAACAAATAAAGCCAGCAAATAGAAAGCACACAAATGGGAGTTACAAACACCAAAAAGCCATTGGTAAGCAATGGGCAGAATGCATTCCCAGGGAAGCTTTCTGAATGTCCCCAAGATGTCTTTAGCAAACCCAACAGCTGAGCTGTCTGGTATGCTTTGATCTAAAAATGGTTTTGCAGCTTGTACTGTTCTTGATTTACATGCTGTGCATTATTCAGCCATCTATTGATTTGGTCTGGAAGCTTTTGAAGGTGGTATTGACCAAGGCAGAGCTATTTGACTCAACCCTGAGCCTCAAAAATGTGCCTTTCATCTCTGCTGGACCGCATTGCGGCACTGAAGATGACGATCCTCCCCAGGATACATTTCCTCTTTCAGACTCTCCCATTGACGCCCCCGACAGGCATGATTGCCGCCCTACAGGCTTTGCTACACCAATATATATGGGCAGGCAAGCGTACCCCATGTGGGAACAGCTGACCTGGCGCCCACCTGCTGGAGGGGGTCTGGGAGTATACCAAGCTTACTTCATTACTACAAGGCGGCCCAGCTTCATTACTTGGTTGAATGGTCCAGGTCAGAGTTGGAAAAGTCATGACTGTTCATGGACCAGGCACTCGCCGGGAACCCATTGGGGAAGGTCTCATTTCCCCCCTGTGCGCATAGGGCCCCTAGCCTATATATATCCCTGGTCACGAGCTCCCTGTTGAGGGTATGGGATAATCAGATTATTTAAGGGAACGTATCCACTTCCCCTTCCTCCTTGACACCAGTGGTGGATAATCAAACTTTTACTCCGGGTTTGGGGTCTGCATTTCGAGTCTGGCGGGAGGCCGGGTGTCGGGCAATTGGGCATTTTTTGATGAGGACTGTCCCATTCCTTTCGATACTCTGCAGGAGGACTTTTCCATTCCTGAAGATGAACAGTTCCACTATCAACAGATTAGACATTGTATTTTACATGAGCAGGTTAGAAAGGGGGTTCAGAGGCCGCTAACGAAGTTTGAAAATATCTCCTTACTAAAAGCTCGGGCAAACGCCTAATAACGGAAGTATATGCACTACTTCTACCCCCCAGGGCTCAGTACAAATCTGCTGCCCAGCTACGATGGGAGGCCGAACTGGGGAGGAAGCTCACCAATGAAGAGTGGCAAAATATATATCATAGAATGCGTCGCGCAGCACACAATACATTTAGCATAGAAACAGCTACGAAAATAGCCACTTACTGGTATCTGACTCCCGTTAGACTTCACAGTGGCAACCCAGCCCGTAGCGACAAATGTTGGCGACACTGCAGGGCAAAGGCACCTTTACCCACATCTTATGGGAATGTCCTAAGCTGACCTCATTTTGGGATTCTGTGTTAAATGACATCAACACCCATTTCCACACTCAAATTCCCCGGTTTCCGTCATTCACCATATTTAGGACTCCCTAACACCCTTACATACCTGCTCACGACATGCAGGGGGCGACATATCAGCATGGCACTTGGAGCGGCCCATCAAACCATTTTGGCACTCTGGGGCCCTGAAACTGTACTGATGCACCTGGAAAGGCTTCATCACCTCTGGCATGTTCTGGGAATGGAGAAGCTGACCCTTACCTTGTTTGCCCAGGACGACTAGTATAGAACCTTGCGGCAACCATACATAGCCCTCCTATCCCACGAATCCAGGGAACTGACCTGCCCCCGTTATCTGCAGCTACCTCGTCTAACAGCACCAGCCCCTACAAAAGACAAAGAGGCCTCCCCTGAATGACACTCGTTTTGACTACTCTCTTCTTGTACTATCAAATCGCTATGGGTACCCGGGGAGGGAGGGGGATGCGTTGGAGGGTAGGGTTAGTTCGAAAATGTTACACTTTATGGTTGCAATCTATCTAATGGTAGATTTCATGGTATAGCAAAGTTCGCTGTTTTAGAGTGCATGTAAAGCTGTAACAATAAAACAAATTTAAACCAAAAACGTGCCTTTTATATTACATCTAATTTTTAGGTCTCGTCTACAAGACAGCGCATATGCTGTGTGTTGTCAGCTTACAGCCCACCCCATGCTTACAATTGGTTGGCTTCATTGTCACTCATTTGCGGTTTCTTATTCATTAGGTTGTGTGGGCTTTACGTCTTTGTGCGTTTGTCCCTCCCCTGGAGCATGGGTACATTACTTGTGTGCTTCCACTGCTCACTTTTCAGGTTCTGCTTTTTTCTTAGTTATGCACTCCATGAGAATGCATATCTTTTCCAGCTATCTCCATCATGTACGCTGACCCACCACCACAATTGTGTTGTTTTTTCTCTGCTTGGGAGTCCCCCCCCCCCCCCCGCCGGCACACATCCATGATGTGCTCACCCTTGTGTGCTTCTCCTTCCGCATTTCTTTCTCACCTGTGTGCTTCACACCCACAGCTGTTGCACTCTCTCGTCTGTTTGCTTCCCCTGCTCCACTTTACTCTGTTTGCATCCCTCACTCACCTGGTACTTCCCCACCAAGCACTCTGATTCCAAATCTCCCCTCTGTTGCTTCCCCAACAGCAGAGCTTTCCCTCCACTCGCTTATGCTACTTTAGTAGTAGATCCACAGATACTGCATTAAATTGATGATTCCGTAGATCAAAGATATATAGAGTGAGTAAACTTCAGCGGTGTCACCCATGAGAAAGGGCGGCATCCGTTTAGCCAGCTGGTGAGCAAAATCATCTATTTATATGTCTCACTCCTATTCGGGGAGTCATGACGATTGCAACCGGGCCACCAGATATGCATATACTTGCTGGCACGTCCCCTGGCTCTGCCGCCGAGCATCAATACTGCAGAGCCATTCAGCTTTGAGGAGACTTCTCTCTCCCTCCACCTCCTGGTAATGTCTCGCTTGACTATGAGGAGCCTAACTCCCACCACAGAACTGGTTATTAATGATCCTCCCAATGCCCAATAAAGTCATCTAGGGGTCCCAAAAAATACGCTGGCCGAGTATGTCCCAGATTGACTGGCATATTAACTTCCGGTATTGTAAAATCGTCGGGCATTCCAAAATTACATGATAGTGTGTTTGTGCTGAAATGCCCACATCTGAGACGGGCAAAACTCGGGGCCCTCCCCATTTTCCGAAGCTTAGACAGGTTGTAGTAAATTTAACTGGATAAGCCAGAGACTGGCAGAAATTGTCTCAGTCCTAGGGGCAACTAGAGCCAACATTTACTCCTCATGTCTCAGCTCCCCCAGGTCAACCCCCCATCTTAGATAGAGTTTTTAAAATACCCCAGGCACGTTCACTATCAAGGCTCTATATATTCTTGACACTCCTCTACTACTCATGTACAACGGGGCTGTATGAATTTCGAAAGTAAGGGCCAAAAGCCAACTTTCGCAGCAGCATTTGTAGAAAAAGCTAGTGTACTGTATCGAAGGCTTTTCAAAGTCTACCAATATTAGGGCTGCATCCCCATTACGCTAAGTCACTGCAAAATTCACTCCAAGGAAATAGTAGTGAGTGCCACCTCATGGCATGAAGCCATTCTAATCTGAATGGACAAGCGAACATATGACCTTGGATTGCCTAGTTGCCAGGATCCGAACCAGAATCTTCACCTTGGCGTTTATGAAGATCAGACTATGCAGGAGCTGCATTCCTGCTGAGGTTTTCCTTGTTTCAGTATCACTGCAATGATGGCCCCTACAGTCCTGGGGGAAGGAACCCACTGGGTGAGCCTCGAAGACAAAAAGGAGGTGCGGTCTAGGATGCGAGGCAAATGTTTTTCAACATTCCAACAGGATCCCATTGGGGCCAGACGTTTTTCCTGAAGGTATTGCAGAAATGTGCACTGACTCTCCTCTCGGATGATGGGAAGATTCAATTCAAGTCAGTCAGCCACCGAAAGAGCAGGAAGGGGCAGGTTGTTCAGTATCGGCCAGTCTAGATTTAACTAACAGGGGTTGGGGAAGATGCTGGCATACAGATTCCTACAATAGTGTGAGAAAACCGTTGCTATTTCTAAGCGGTTAGTGACCAGGAGCTCCTTCATTTCTAATAGATGGAACTGTTTGTGCCTTCGGCTCCAGATTCACCAGCCAATATAACATTTTTCTCGATCTGTCCACCCATTTGTAGATCCTATTATGCTGTATGTAGCCATGCTGTGTAGGACATGCTCTGCAGGGTCTGCCGTAGCCTGGACCTACTCGACTAAGGGCCTCATCTGTAGGGAAATTGATAAAGCACTAGTCAAGGTCGCAGATCTCATGTTCTAAGGTTACCTATTGACGCCTATCTCTTTCCATATCACCAATGTACGAAACTGCCCTACGTTTGATCAACATCTTGTAGGCCTCCCATAAGAACAGATTGGAGGAGACTGAATATGAGTTAAGCTCAAAGTACTCAGCCGTAGCCTCCAGAGTTAGATCTGCAAAATGTTGATTCTTATTTTCCCTTTTATCAATCCAACTCAGATCAGTAAACAAACAGAAAAAATGCTTGCGTCATTTTGTAAATGCACGCATAGGTTTTGTCCCCTTTTTTGTTAGCCATGCTGCACAGCATATGGTATGCAGTACAGCTTGGTTAAAAAACATTGGCAAAGTCATGCAAGCAAGGGCTATTGGCTTTGTCAATGTTCGTTTTAATTTCCTCTCTCTTTCTTCCCTGGGAAGATGGTAGGGTTGCATATGAATGTAGAAGAGCAGGAAACTGAGGTATTTCAAGTAGGCCCAAAGGTCACTCTACTGGGAATAAAGCTGCTAGGGTGGCTCTTTTGAGAAATATCTGTTTCAGAAATATGTCAGGCCACCAATTGGCGATCTGTCCATGCATTCAAAAGTCACTTCATTTAGACTCCAGGGTTGATGCCCTGCTGAGACAGGCTTCCTTGAGGAATCTATTCGGGTAGATCGCATGGATTTTTTGTTTATACCTATGCCTTTTATTTTTTTTTATATGGGATAGACTTGCTGTTCTCATCAGTGCTAATGACTACTGATGAGGAATCCCTGGAGAAGGAAAAGTTACTTATCTGCAATCCTAGTTCTCCTCCGAGGGGATCCTCAAAGTTGTAAGCAACCCTCCTCCTCGAATGAAAAGGACATTTATCTTTTCATCTCCACGGTCCTTTTCTTCTAGCAAAAATTAACTCACCTGTCAACTATGGGGCATGATGGGACACTGGAGGAGTGGGATTCCTTAAAGATGCAATAATCACTGTTTAGTCTATTCCTTTTGCAGCCTGTCTGCTTAGATATCCCTGCTCTTGCTTTTCAAAAAGTTTTACAAAAGAGGTTTCTAATCATTTGTCTTATATTTCTGACTGTTTAAATATGACTGGCTTATTTTTTATTTTTTTTAAATGGAGAAAAAAAATGAAAATAAATGTAACTTCACCTCTTGGTATGTTGCAAATATGTTTCATCATATTTTGAAGTGAGGTTTTCTAATGAAACGTTTTGTATATACTCAGACTATATAAAGATGTGCATATATGTATGTGGACAGACAATGTAGTGCTCATCAGAAGAACCTACCTGTGAGCTTAGGAAATCTGCTTGTTTTCTAGTCGTGGCAGATGAGTGGATATTAAAAATAAGTTTCTTACATTTGCTCAGTGCCAAACGTCTTGAGTCAACTTCGACAGAGGATAACACATTACCGCAGCAAGGTTTGTTGAGGAAGAATATATCTGTTATTGCCGCAGGCAATTCTCCTGTGTCTGAGGAACTGGTGATGACTTTTCATGCTCACTGTGTACCCCAAATGATAAGAGCAGATTCCCTAAAATCTGGAGATTCTGCTGCCATTACTGGAAAGAACTCTCTCATCAGCAAGTTGTACAGGTATGAGTACACACAAATATATCTCCTCATGAGCTACACTGTCACCACTGCCAGCGTCTTTGTAAAAAAAAACAAAAAACCTTGTACATACTTTATACCAAAGGGAAGAACCTTGAATTGGTTATGAGAACCTTTTATCACAAACCTGAGATACCGCTGATGAAAAGAATGCATTGTTATAAGCAGTAGCGGCTGGTGTCTAATAAAAATGGTGCAGCGCGGGGTGGGCATAACATACAACAACAAAAAAAAAACACTTACCGGACACTCGGCCCTCTTCTCCTCGCTGCTTTTCTGCCCCTCTGGGCACAGGCTCCCAGATTACCCTGCGGTCAATCCTGACGCTGCTCTCACCATGAGAGCAGCGTCGACATTGGGCGGGTCGCACTGGCTTTGCACTCCATCGGGAGCTGGGAGCCTGTGCCTGCTGGTCTCTCCACTCAGCAAGGCAGCTGGGTTGGAAAGAAGTCAGTGCCAATGGCGGTTTGGCCATCCTAAGACAGCCATGTGCACTGACAGCAGTGCCCAACACTCCCCCCTCCCCTGCTGCAGTGCTGTGGCCCCACCCACAAGACTCAGACGAAAAATAAAATGATAATCATTTTATTTTTCGTCTGCTTTTCGGGCAGGGGGACGACGCTCCTCTGCCATAGCGGAGCAGCCACCTCTGGATATAAGGAAGTCAGCATCTTTCTGTTCTATGGTGACTACGTAGTTCTTTTCCAACTGTAGTAAGACACTGTGTGAGGTTGGCATGTTAAATGTTTGTATCTTGATGAATGTGTTTACACATCTTATGTTCTTACAAATCGTAGGCACAAATATTTTGGTGTCAATGTCAATTCCTGTTTGAGAATCAGGAAATTTACCAAGTACACTTCCAAATTCCAGTCGAGTGATACCTCTTATGCATCCTTCTTGCACAGCTGCTTTACTGCTTGCTCCAGTACTTGTAACCGTCCTTATTCGTATCTTTCTAATCCTGTTTGGTAATCTGGAAATATACCAAGCACGCTCCCAAATTCCAGTCTTGAGTGGTACCTCTTCCAATGCATCGTTCTTGCAAGCTGCTTTACCACTTTCTCTAGTACTTATAACCGTCCTTGTTTTGTATCTTGGTTTCTTTGGAGGAATTGTTGGTGCCTTTTTACCAGGAATTCTACGCAATAAGAAAATTCTATGATATTTGTACACATTTGTCTGCTGAAAAAGATTGCCATGTTCGTAGGTATCCAGTCCTTACTGATGCTGTATATACTGGGAGCATCTCAAATTCATTTGTTAGAACATGTACTACCTTTACTGCTTTGAGCCTCTTTTCCCTCTGGAGCAAAACGATTGCTTTCCGTGATTGCTCTGGAGCCACTATGACTGGCCTTGAAAACAAGTTGTCATGATCTGGTTTTGTTACTTGGTATTTTAGGACATTGTACCTTATCCTCTTCTCACAAATGGGGGAACCCTTTGAAAATAACACCTGTTTGTAAGGCCTCCCATAGCCTTTGCAGTATAATTGGGCTTTTTCATTTGTTCCAGATCTTGATCTGCAGCTGAACCACACACATGTTCTCCAGTAAAAGGTAAATCAATTTAATTTGCATATATTTTACTTTTAAAACCTGAAATTTAGCCAGGAATGCCTTCTGAAAACTGTTCTTAACTGCCTTCTGGGTGTGTCAGCCACATTCAAAGCAAACTTTGAATTGTTCTGCCTTCTTTAACTATAGCCTTCACCTTATTTTGGTATTCTTTTGGATTGTGCTGCAGTATATCCCAGCTCCTCCCCTGGTTGGTGTGCAGATCTAGTGAGCTGAGTGTCAAGAGTTGGCTAAGCGCCATTATGTGGCTGCTGCCTCCAGTTTTTCTGCCCATTGCCTCTAACCTTTTTCTGTCTCTACCCAGTGGTGGTTGATGCCCATTTGCTAACTGTGCTCTTTTCCTGGAATGGCTGACAATTAGAGTCATGTTCCACAAGTGATCTAATGTATTGCAGATCCTGTGGTGATGGTCTGTGTTTGTTTGATCCTGGGTTCACTGCTCTAGAAGAGGCTGCTCTTTTGATTACCTTGTGATAAAAACATGTTCGAAGGTTTATGATTTTTCTGCCAGTTTTGAAGATCTTTTAGTTTGAGGCACAGAGGCTCATGTTCTTTTGTCTTAAGAGCCGCCTGAAAATGTGTTCAGAGTGCAATTCTTGTGCCTTATAGAAAAAAAAGCCAATTCCCTCAAGGTCAGAATCTATTTCATGTTCTCCTTGAGCCTCCACTCAAGTTAACCCCATCTCCTCCATGTTTGGAGCCATCCCCTTTGTCTAGAAAGGACGGATTCTCCAGATTACTCCATCTTACTCCAGTATAACAAAATATCCTAGCTCTATAAATTCATCTCTTTAGCTTAAACAATGAGCTAATGAAAAACTTTGAGGAAAACAACAAATGTATACAGAGTGTTCATTGTCCGAAGCAAACCCATGATGTTAGAAGTTGAATAGAGTACTCCTGCTTTAAAATGACGCTGAGGAGAGATTAAGTAAGCTACCCCGAAATACTTTCTCTGACCTAGTTTAAGACACCGACTCAAACAGTTGATATCCTCAATGATAAATCGTCTTTTCCACTGTAGCTTTTGTTGATTCACAGCAGAAATCTCAACATTTTCGAGAGCTCTCCCAAACCAAACATCAGAAGAAAAAAAAAAGAATCTAAAACGTAGGGAATATTTTGTGGCATTGTAGGGTTAAGGTGGAAGTCAGAAGGAGTCGTAAAGCTCCATCCTCGTTGATAACCACATAGAACAGGGTGCAAACAATTTAGTACTAGAACATGACTAATTAAGAGTAGCAAGAGAAGCACCTATGCAACTGAGGTAGTTGGCATTGCTAGGGAGGAATCTTCATGCAGTAGGTTGACATGTACCACAGATATGTCTGTAGGGAATAAGAAGATACTCACCTTGAGGAGGAGCAGTGAAGCTATGATGCCAAGAATCATCAAAGTACCAATAACAGTTGTAAGCTTCATTGTGCTCCAGCCATGCTACAACCATTGGTCCTCAGATATACAGCCACGCAATAGCAGAGGGACACTTTCATATACATCCACAGCAGCGTGACGATCTGACAATTAGACAATCTTACTGCATACACCCCTGTGGCACAACCAGGCTACAGTTCTTGGACCTCATACTACAGCCGAGTTACCCTATGATAGAGCTGTAGTAACTTTACACAACTGTACAAGTCTTCAAAACACAAACTTTAGTTTTTTTTCACCATACCCATCCTCAATTGTGAGTACACATCTAATTGTACAAGAAATGTTGTAGAAAGCATTTAAAGAAAATGTTTTACATTCCATGGTGCTCAGCAGCAGTGTTTCCTACCAGGAGGAGGATTGTAAATATTGAACAACATGTAGTAAACAAGTGCAACACACCTATGTTTTCAGTGTATAAAACACAAATTGTTACTCATTTTTTTAAGTTCAAAGCCTTCAACTTTTGAAATTCACTTCTTAAATTAATAACGAAAAAATAGCTTTTTATCAATCTCGTCTCATGCTGGTAAAAGTTAACACATTTTGTAAAAGTCTTACATCTGGAAGGACATCTAACTTTCCAAGAAAATCTCCACATTGCCTTACATAGGTGCACTCAGTCACAAAAGCAGGAGCTTCCAATTGACAATAATGGAAATAAGATTACATGTTGCTTACATATATTCCTAAACTTCTAAAGAAATTGTTGTGTTTATCTGTAGTGAAAGTTCCTTGACACACGACAAGTTAATTTCATTTTTTCATCTTTTTAAAACGTAGGTGAATGTTTGGCATCTTCAGTATAGGATCTACACTATGCTTTTAAGGTTCAGTTTAGAATAATCACTGACTCTTGCAATATGCCATTGACATTGTCACAATGCACTCAGAACCGGGTGCAACACCTGCCAAAGTGATAGGGGAATCCCTGTTCTTTGGAATAAAATGGAAAATATACTTAGAGGGACACTCACATGGTTCCACTCACACCAGACAACCTCAGAACATATATGAAAATAAAATTAAAAAAATGTCATGAGAGAAAGACATTGTACTTAAGATGGTGGCTATGTTTCTTCAGATTGCTCCATCATTGTTCTACTGCATGTCCCCTTCCTTCTGTGAGCTGTACAAAAACGAATAGAATACAACTGATCTGTTGGTAATATGTGACTGACGACTACCCTTGCCCTTCTCACATACATTTAATCGGAGAAAGTGGGGGCTAAATAACGGTGCAGCGGAGGTCCTCTTTAATTTATAAAAGGAAGGAATGCAGTAGGGAAGGTTGGATGAAGGCAACATGAAACCGATCCCAGCCAACTTAAAGGCTGCTTTTCCAAGAGAATTAAAAAAATATATAGTACGTCTCAGGGACAGCGTCATGGAATAAAACTATGTACCTGGAGACCTTCTTTGATCTACTACAATCTTCTGGTGAGTTAACTCAATCGAAAATGTGAGCTTCTGTCTTTTTAAGTTTACATGAAAACATGTGGATATTTACTTGAATATTTTGAGCTATTCCAGGTATAAAAAAAATTTAAATGCAAGAACTGGTGGCTTTGGAGTTTGAAAGAGAAAGCAACACAATAGTATTTTCTTTTATACACGCTGAAAAACAAAGGATTGAACTGTGATGTATTTCTGAAAATGCAGGTAATAAAAAGTGATTATATATATATTTTTTAAAAATCCCTTCTGGTGAAAAAAGGTTAAACACTGTGTGCTACCAGTGTTGCAGTCGTTCACTCGACATTGTTTAATGGACTCTGACAGTAGGGCATATTATAGTTTAGAGACACTGCGACTTACAGCAATATTCATGCTGTAGAAGTAGGTTGGAGAAACTGTCTGCGGAGCATGCAGTGATCATGTTTGCCCTGTAAGGGCTGATGGGTATGCCTTTGGCATTTTTCCTGTTAGATGAGACAACAGCTGCAAGTTCTCAATCTGTAAATGGGCATACTGCTGCCTAGTTTGAGTTTTTTCCGGGTCCAATTGCAAGACAAGGGTAGACAGTTTGAGTATGGAATTCTCACTGATCCCCCCCACATTTCTCTTACACAGATGGACGGTTGAGTGTTTTTGATATCTTCACTAACCCTAGGTCTTTTACTAACTACAGAGCACTGTTTTTTGGATGCATGTTTGCTAGGGATCTTCACTGACTGTGTGTGAAATGTTCACTGATTACACCTCCATTACATGGCTGGACGGCTGCATGTCTGGAATCTTCACTCCGTTCACAGCATTGTTACATGAACACAAGGCTATGGTTTTGGAATTACCACTTATCTAGCCCTTATTTGGATGTGGAAGTCTTAGGGGTCAGGTGGTTTTCAAGCTCCTCCAGAACAGGAAAGCACAATTTGGAAAAATTATGAGAACAAGCACATAGATGCCAAGTTCCCAAGTGGACCGTGGGGACGGCTGACGCAGCTGCATCAACACATTATGAAAGGACAGTGTCTGAATGGACAGAAACTTTCGAAGTAGGAGACTCGAAGAGCCATGGACATTGAGAACAGCTGCTCTAGTAATCTCTCCACCACTTTAGCTATCAATATAGTAAAGTCAACACTGTCTGAGCCATTTGCGGCTCTTTGTCCACCAACACTGCAAGTTGACACGCTGAACTGTTGCTGCACTCTGTCCATCAATACTGAGAATCCACACCTTAAGAAGCTCTGAGACGCTGTCTAAATCAATATTAAGAGCAGAAAGCTTTGTAAATCTCTCCACCTCCTGTACAAATTAACACACAATCTCTTGAGGAGGCATGAGATATTAGCACTTCTCTGTATTGGAAAGATGTCCTGAGCAATATTTGTTGGGTGAGCACAGCTGCTGTCAGCACTCCTCATCAGCTGCAAAGAGTGCGTCCAGTTCCTGCAGCCTGTGCTGAAGCAGAACATCTATGTCAAGCTCTTGAGCCTTGGTCTGCTGACGTCTTCCTCGGCCAGGGCCCATAACCTTCCCTTTCTGCCGTGCCCTGCGTTTGCGTGGCCCGCAGCCATCATGGAATTCCATCAAGCGTTTCACTTTACGTTGGCTGGTGAAGATCATGTTGCCGTTGCGCTCAAGTGGCTCCTCAAAGATCGTCTCATAGGTTCTGAGAAACAGAAGCGGGAAACACAAGTTAATGAATGAAAGTAGAGGAATTCTCATAATCAGTGAACAACCACAAAGCATTACAGGTGAACTTCATGCTTTACACACAAAACAAGGCACATGGTGTGTTTACCCATCCTGCAGCTGAATAAGATTGGGATAGATTCTCTCTTTTCTGTAATCATGAATATAAGTGTTTACTTACGCTCAACCACAACATACCCAAGTTGATACCAGTCAACACAGCTAGGTACAATTTGGGCTTTGATTGAGACTCACGACTTAGTCTCCAGTAACAAAGCTGCTTGCCTGAAATGCTGTTTTTGCAACCTTGCACCTTTCCCAGGTTCCAATGTTTTCCATGCTGCTACCATGATGTGACTTAACTAGTTAGTAGTCTTGAGAAGAGGTAGAAGACTGATTGGCTTCAGCACTGGGAGTTTCTGAATTCAGACCAAGACTACATCACGAGCACCTCATCGATCTCATGCTTAACACATGCACTAAGATCTTTGGGAAGATAATGTACCCTATAAGCAACTATTTATTTGTACACACACGAATCTTGGAAAGGTGTGGTGGCGTGCTTATGGGTCTATGAAAAAACAGATGCAGACAAAAATGTTGCAAGGACTACATTTCTTTGGAAGCGTGGATTTTTCTAAGAGTCTGATGGTGTGCACAGAGTAGCAAATAAAGGCAGGGTGTGAATGGCGGCAGGCAGGAAGATGTACATAGAGAAGACCTATGCTGCCATTTTCAGATGGCAGGCCAATTGAATTACTACAGACTACAGTCTTCCCTCCTGGGGATAGGCCCTTTGAATATGCAGGTAGAGCATTTAGGTGAACTGGTATCTCAGTTTGCTGCAAGCTACAATACATCCGGAGCCCATCGATACAGCTTTGCAAATACAATTCTTGCTATTACAGCATAAACATGTCCAGGTTATATAAATCTAGTCTAACTGGGTGACTATAATTTACATATTGATAACCTCGATGGGAAAGTTAAAAATGTCCTGTTACTACTAAAACTATTGGCCTGGTTCAACTAGTTCAAGCTACCACTGCGATAACGAACCATATATTAGAAACTCTTTGCACCTGCTGGATTTATTGAAATTACATAAATTGCCCCATTACCTAGCACTGCAAGTAGATTTAAGTTCATAGAAGCAAGGGACAAATAGATATCACCAGTGTGGGTGCGCAGGGACAAAATTATCATTTGAGAATCTCTGAGTAACCTAGTGAGTCATCCAACCGTGGTTTCAAATCTTAATCTGAATCAAAGTATTGACGTATTTCATACAATTATAAAGGATATACTCTACAAACTCTTAAGAAGCTTACCAGAGGAATGTACAGCAACCAATCATTACTATCCTTGATCAGTTAAAAATTTGTGAATACAAAACCACAATATCGGAACTAAAATAGCAAAAAAACATGGGGGAAGATGATCTAGGACCACACCCCAAAAACTATGAGGTTCTTAACACTTGCCAGCTCAAAACGTGTAGCCAACTCCATCTATCAATCTCAAAATGCGATAAGCTCTGGATTCGTGTTCATTCAAAGACAAATCAATCTGTTCCCATATTGTAGCAAACCTAAAGACATTAGAATGCCCCTAATGGACAACTAGTCTTAGTAAAGTCTATAAATCATTGTTCATTTATCATTATATTCAATACTCAATCAGTGGAATCCTACTATTGGTCATAAAATCTGGCTCTCCCCTAGATCACCAAGAAAAAAGCACTAGTGGACTGCATCGAAGGAAGCTACAACAGCTGCATGATCTTTTCGATCGTCAAGGATTTCACCTCGCCCTCAGCCACTGTCAAAAACATCATTACCTCCCAACAACTCTGCGACAACCTATCCAACTTCTTCACCATCAAAACATCGACATCAACTTCGCACACCAACTGAAGCCCAGAAAAAACTCATTGCTAACCTACCTACCATCAACCAAGACGACCATCTGACCGAATGGACAACTCTCACCAGAAACGACACAGCGGCAGTCATGCAGACAGACCATCCTGACCCACATCATCAACACCTCCATTACCTCCGCCACCTTCCAGGATAAATGGAAACTTGCAGAAATCAAAAGCCCTCCTCAAGAAGCCCTCATGTAATGCAACTGGTGCTATGTAAAGCTATCTGATACCCGATTAGGGTCAAGTTCGCGCTATATATATATATAAAAAAAAAAGCCCACAGCAGACCCGAATCATCTGAGCAACTTCCGACCCATCTCCCTGCTCCCCTATCCAGCCAAAGTGGCTGGATAGGGGAGCAGGGAGCAAGGCCATCAACAAGCAACTCGCAACCCACCTCGAACTTCACCATCTTCTAGACAACACTCAATCAGGATTCAGCAAAAACCACAGAACCGAAACAGCAGTCACTGCAGCCACCAACAATAGTCAAATCATTCTGGACTGGGAAGAAACAGTGGCCCTCATCCTGCTCAACCTTTCTGTAGCCTTTGACAGTCGCCCACAACACCCTCATCAGAAGACTCAGCTAGACTGGCATATAAAGATACGCTATCTAATGGATCTGTTCCTTCCTCATGGGAAGAACCTAAAGGATCAGACTGCCATCCCTCACATCAAAGGTCAAGAAACTGATATGCAGAGTCCCACAAGGATCGTCCCTCAGCCCCACCCACTTCAACATATGCATGACACTGCTCGCCAACATTATCCAATCACAAGACATCACCGTCATCTCCTATGCTGATGAAATATGTGATGTTACAACGCGATCAAAATGATCGCGGTATGCAACATCGCAGTTTTTACAACGACTTGCGCTGGAGGGCGCTGGACTTAGGAGTAGTAAGATTTACTATTCCAACACCAGTCTACGTACAGTAGGGAAGGTGTTGGAATAGTAAATCTTACTATTCCTTAGGTTATAGCGCCCTCCAGTGCAAGTCGATGTAACGCTTGCGTTGTAATGGCAGCGTTCTAAATGCATCGCGGTGTAATCACCGCGATGTAAAGGATGTTTCCCATGCTGATGACATTCAACTCATCCTCTCCCTGTCGGACAAGACAACCACCAACAGAACAAACATCACCAACTGCACAACCATGGTAGCAGACTGGATGTGAACCAACTGCCTGAAGCATAACTCCATCAAGACTGAAATACTGGTCTTCGGCAACAAGACCTCCCCCATGGGAGACCACCTGGTGGCCGTCGGAGCTAGGTCCAACACCTACACCCGCAGACCACGCAAGAAATCTAGGGATCATCTTAGACAACAAGCTCAACATGTGTGCACCTCCTGCTTCCACATCATACGCGTGCTGCGAAAGATCTTCAAATGCTTGGCTCGGAAAACCAGAAGGACAGTCACACAAGCAGTCATCCCCAGCAGGCTGGACTATGGCAACACTCTACACCAGAATTTCCAAACAACTCCTACACAGACTCCAGACCATCCAGAACACTGCTGCAAGACTCGCACTCTACCTCCCACGCTGTACTCTCATTGCACTGCACCTCAAGAAGCTTCACCGACTCCTCATTCACAGGTGCAGCCAATTCAAACTTCGCACGCACACATACATACAAAGCCCTACACAACACAGGACCAGGATACCTGAACAGCCACTTTCACTAACCTACCCTAAACCTACGCTCTGCCTCATTCTAACCCACACACACTCCCCGCATCCGCAAAAGCAAAACAGGAGGTTGCTCATTCATCTACATTGTACCCAAGAAATGGAACAACCTTCCCTCAACACATCAGAGCCTCGTCCACCCTTCTCAAGTTTCACAAGAAGCTGAAGACGTGGGTCTTCATATGAGCACACTGGGGACCACACACCATCCCAAGCGCCTGGATACCCTCTCAGGTAATTAGTGCACTATACAAATTTACATAACATAGATCCTTGTCCTGTATCCATCTGCTTTCCCCTTAGTCAGACAACTGCATCTACAGCCAAGTAACTTTAATTATCAAAGAACATTGTACCTCAAGGCTTGAAAAGAGGAGTTGTCTCCCCATTATTGAAGACGCCAAATGGAGATATGAAGAATGTGACTTACTATTGCTGGACGGGAAAGACATTGATGCGCCGAGGTTGGCTAACCGCAAAATACCAGCTCTTATGTTTGCGGATGATACGCTTTTACTTTCCAAATCCCCCATGGGCATGCAGAGGGTCCTTGATGCGTTCAGTACCTTCTGTAAAAATCGGGGTCTGGAAAGAAACTTACAAAAAACCAAGTATATGGTTTTTAACGCGAACACCTCGAACTGTCCATTTCCATGATTAGACGGACGGCCCTTAGAGAGAGTGTCCATTTTTGATTATCTCGGATTACACTAACCGAAAAAATGGAATGGGGGACACAAATAAAGAAAGCCAGTCTCAAATTGACACAAACCTCGGGAGGCATTTTAAAAGTCTAGAAGAGCTGCACGCAAAAAGTATTAGGCCCTGTAGCAGAAATATATAAAACTCAGGCTAGGGGAGCTTCACTGTATGGGGCAGAATTGTGGGGCCACTGTCAATCCACTTCACTCGTAATGACAGAAAACACATTTTTGAGACAGTTGTTGGGCCTCCCCATGAGCTCCCCTTTAACACCGCTCAGGATGGACCTAGGAATTAGTCCTATAGCAGATGTGGTCTCTTCTAGACCACTCCTATACTGGCGACGCCTGTGGAGTACTCCTGAATTGGTGGAATATAGAGAGGAATTAAAAGATGTCATGTACATCTAAGGTGCAGGGAAACTCCCTTGGCTAGCCTATATTAGAAACACATGCCAGGCCTTGGGGAGGTCAAACATGTGGACAACTCATGATGAGATATGTCCAACTATCTCCAGAAGGTCATTACTTGACTCCTATAGAGAGTTCAAGCTGGACCTACTATGGCGGGGGACTAAGCCGGGCTGTCTAACTTCCAGGTTTTTGGACATTAAGTTGCAATACAGGATGGAAGCGGCTCTTGACAGCATACAGCCGTTTCTTGCAAAAAAACTTTATATCCAATTCAGACACGGGGCACTTCCGCTCCGTGCATTTACGAATAAATGACAGGGAGCCCACACTTTAGATTGCCCTGGGTGTGATCAAGCCGAGGAAACTGAAATGCATGTCCTCTTCTTATGCCCTGCCTATGGTAAACCCAGGTCACGGTGGATTTTACAACTTTGTAGAAACATGGGGATTAGACACTGCGTAGAAGCATACAGGCTCCTTAAGTACGGAATTGACTTACCTATTGTGTTTGCCATCTCACGATTTATTTACTCTATGTGGTGCACCCGTAGAGCTATTCTTAAGAAAAACTCCCTTAGGATATCTGTAGTTACTGGTAATCTCCATAGCTACATGTCCTGAAAAGCTATACAACAGGGAAAAATAATGCGGTTTTGCACATATTCACACTATGGCTCCCACCCCCTCTAACTAACCTATTTGGATGGCCTTTTTAATCATTGAATTTTATCTGTTTTTATTCTCTTTTTAACATTTGTTACAAATATCTTCCAGATGAAGTTTAAATGTTTTTTGTAACCAACGGGCATTTTATTTAATGTATTAGCTTTTAAAGTTGTAATGTGTCATTTTACCTTGTAAACAATTAGAGAAATTAGAAATATCATGTACATTGCACTTTAAGTGACCTTAAAACCTTAAATAGAGAGTAAATTAATGAATTTACAATTTGGCCTACCTCAACTTTAGAAAGAGTAGATAGCAAGGATATAGTAGTTTTTATAATTATAAATAGTAGTCTTGTTTTCTACCTTTCTCTCATGTATACATTGTTCTTTTTCTTTTTTTGTATGTGCTTTTATGGCCTGTATGGTCGAAATAAAGCTTCTTTTGACTGACTGACTTACTATTGCTTAATTACTCTTCTCCTAGCATTGGGTAAAAAAAATAAAAGGGGTGGACACAAATGTCAAGAATTCAGAAAAATAAAACATCATAAGTGAATGGCAGTTCGGTTTTTACCACATACAGGGCAAATCCTTGCTCCTAGCAAATGAGCTATTAAAACCATCTTGCACGAAGAAGGCTCTTCTGGGGTCATTTTACCTGCTCTGTCTGTAGTTGGTTAATATCTTAATTAACCGGCTGCAGGAAGTTAGCATAACGGCTTATGAAAGAAGAAATTAGATTTTCAGCTGGAATCCTTATGGGGTCTTCTTTACCCCATTCACCTTTCTAATCTTCTTGTGAGCCTTCTGTGGAGACTTGTTCAAACCTCTGACAGTGTGGTCATATTGCACAGAATACAAAATACATCAGTAAAACTGATTTGCCACAGCGCAAAACTTGAGGATGTTTCTGACGTTTTAATGAATCCTCACTGGGTGGTAGCGCAGCAAGGGGCCTTTTAAAAGGTCTCTGCCTGTGCTTAAGGTTCATCTTTAATGTGAAATACATCCTCCCCGTCCCCTAACGTCAGAAGGACAATTGTTGCTTGAGGCCCCCGCTACAAATAAATATTTGCTGGGGAGGACACACTTAGATTTCTGAATGTTCAACGCTGGAATGAGTTACCTTAACATATGCGACAAATGTATTTTTTATGATTTCAGGGAGCTCTTAAGACCCCTGCTAATCTGCTGAAGCTGTATTATATACAGTGCCCTGGGGGTGCAAAGGGCGTGTACGTCATACGGGCAGTAGGTATTACAGAAGGGGCCGCAGACGCTTCTGCAACCCCCGTGGTGCAAACTGGCACATTACGCCCTATGTAGAATACAGAACCTGGTGTGCAACAGTTCTTTGCTTACTTGTGATTTTACTACCAAGAAACCTTTAAGGTGATCAGTGTGCTTTCGATTTAGTGAACCATGTGAAATTATGGCAAACTTTGGCTCTTATGGGTGGCCCCAAGCGATATTTTTGTCTGTCACAAATATATAAACGACTAAATTCAAGAGTTCGATGTGGGACTGGAGGAGAGCGTACTACCCGTTTTAGAGTAACACAGGGAATTAGGCAGGGTTGTGTTCTTGCACCACTCCTGTTTTCTTTACATATAAACGGAATAGATGAATGTTTGCAAAAGTCAAAGGCCGATGTCCCTAGAGTTGGTAACCGTGCCGTCCCCACTTTGCTTTTTGCGGATGACGCAGTTCTTTTGTCCAGAACCGCTAACGGGCTCCAGTTCCTTATTGAGAAGTTTGCAGAATATATGCAGGAAAAGGATTTAGTACTCAATTTAAAAGAAACATTTACAATGGTCTGTGGAAAAGGGAAGACAAAGACTAGGACACACCACGTAAGTAGGGTCCCTATTGCAGAAACACATTCATTCTCGTATTTAGGACTGTTATTTACATCAAACGGCCATTGGCGATCTCATATTGATTTTTTTTTTTTAAATATCTTTTATTGTTTTCGTTTTATTACGGCAGTAACAGCAACAAACAGCATTACATGGTTTGCATCTCATGTCTTTAGATCTCTTACAGCAGTTCATTTGACGACAAGAACGTTACAATGATTTATTCGATGGACATGCAGGTGTGACAGTGTCAGTTGAATTGTACTCATCGTCCAGGGTCCAATCTTGTTAAGATGTCTACGAAACATTGCTTTCAGTAAGTAACATTGAGAGTCTGGAATGGTATGAAGGACCATGATAAACTGCGCATTTAACAACAAGGGGTGGGGGCGGGGGGGGAAGGACTTAGAACTTGGAGCCGAGTTGGAGTGCCTCCGCTTGCCTGTGCGTGTGTATGGGTATGTTGCCTGCTGTGTCTGTGTCTATTGCTTTAACCATATGCCCCCCCATAAATGTGCCAGTGTCTTTTTAGCTGCAGAATTGGTGGCTTCGGGTGTCTCAGGGATTCTAGTCGCGTGCGCGGTGTTGCCCATCTGGGCCAGGTGTCGATGCGAGTTGGGTTGGCGGGCTTGCATGCTGTTGTAGTGTTATAAGGATCGCTTCCCAGTGTGTAGCTATTGGTATTTACCTAAGGCCTATGGTTTCTTCACGGCGAATTGCTATGCCTTCTGCCCTAGCCCATGCGAGTGTGGAATGCCTCCATGCCTGGAAGTGTGGGGGGTCAGGCGCCTTCCATCGTTTAGTGATTAGCCGTTTGGCAGCTATTATGCCCAGGTCCAAAAATCTGGAGGTGACTTTGGTGTTTCGTGTCCTGCGGAATCTGTGTAGCAAGTACACTGGCCATTCAAATGGTATCTCTCTCTCTCTCAGTGCAGGTATGCAGCGCTTCCGATATTTCTCTCCAGTATGTACTAAGACTGGTGCAGCTCCACAGCATATGTATCAAATCTGCGTCTAGGACAGAACATCTAGGACAAGCAGAATCGGTACGATGAAATATTTGTTGATTTTGGCCGTCGTGTAGTACGCTCTGTGTGTAATGTAATATTGGATCTGCCTGAACCCCATGTTCCTGGGGATCTGAACCGGGCTGGCCAGTACCTGCCCCCATTCTTTGTCCGAAAATTGCCTGCCTAGGTCTCGCTCCCATTTATGCCTGAGGGGGTCTAACTTGATCGCAGCGTGTTGGCGCAGCGACGCTGCGAACCACCGCGTCAGGTGTCTGCCTTGTCCCATTACATGCAAGTATTGCATAGTAAGGTGTGTGGGCGGTTCAGTAGCTAGGTCTCCCCATAGCACCGTGAGTGCGTCTAACAAAGACCGATGCAGGAGAGTCCGTCTTCCTCTATCAGTGTCGCATAGGGAAGCAGAGCGACTTCGCGGTAGAGGTCTCCCAGTCTGTAACCCCGCCGCTTGCCACTGTTGCAATTCTGCAGCAGTAAGTGTCCCCTGTCCTTTAGGAGCGCCCTCTAGGGGGAGAGCGGGGGCGTAGGGTGTTGTGCTTCAAGTTATGTAGAGACTCCTTTTGTAGCATCTGTGTGCTATGTTCAGCCACAGAGACTCCGGAGGCCGTGTACGTGCACCTGGATGAAAAAGCTGGAGAATCTGGGACAGCAGAAGCGGCGGGAGCGTGGTCGCAGTATCTTCGCATTGGCGACCTGCCATCCACCTGGCCACCCATTGGAGTTGCGCTGCCAGGAAGTAATGTTCTAAACATGGTGCAGCTAGACCCCCTTGGTCAGTGGACAGATATAGTTTTTTTAATCGCCACTCTGTGTCGATTGGGGCTCCATATGAAGTCCCTGACCTTCTTCTCCAGTGTAGCAAAAAAGGAGGTCGGTACGCGAACGGGTAGATTGGTAAAATAGTACAAGAATCTCGGTAGGGCCACCATTTTCACCAAAGCCACCCTGCCTGTCACCGCAAGAGGAGGTGTGCTCCAGAATTGCATCTGGGATTTGATGGCCATTAGCGTCCTACCTAGGTTGCCGTCAAAAAGATCCTGAGGTTGGCGATATATCCGGATTCCAAGATAGCGGAATGTATCTGCATTCCATTGTACCCTCACCCCATTGAGTACAAGGCCCGGGTCAGGGACACCCGCGCTAAAGGCGTAGAGCTTTGACCTGCCGATATTTACCTTTAGTCCAGATATAGCCGCAAATTCCCGCAAGATTTGGGCCAAGTTGTCTGGCACATTGTTGATGTTGTGAAGATAAATTAATAGGTCATCTGCATATAGCGATACCTTATGCATGCCGTCGCCTAAAAGTATGCCCCCCTGCGTTTGCATCCTTATCGACTCCGCTAGCGGCTCCATTGAAAGCGCGAAGAGTAGGGGGGACAACGGGCAGCCTTGTCTTGTCCCCCGTCGCACTGGAATCGCCTCTGAGATATATGGGCCCGTCTTTACCCTTACCACTGGGTTTGTGTAAAGCAGGCGGACTAATTGCAAGAAGGCAGGGCCTAGCTTGTACTTTTCAAGAGTGGTGAACATGTAATTCCACTCGAGGGAGTCGAAAGCTTTCTCGAGATCAAGCACAAGACAGCCTGCCCTCGGCCATGCGCACGTGGAGTATGTGGCTATTCGGAAGAAGCGGCGCAGATTAAGGGAGGTGCTGCGAGCTGGCACGTAACCATTTTGTTCCTCGTGTACCAGCGCGGGGACCACCTGTGCCAGCCTGTCGGCCAATACCTTCGCTAGCAGCTTATAGTCTGTGTTAAGTAGGGCGAGGGGCCTGTAGGAGCCCATGTCAGTTGGGTCCCTGTCGGGTTTGGGCAGTGAAATCAGGTGCGTTTCGCATAGTTTGGGGACGAAGTCGTCCCACATCTTCAGCGGCTGTATAGAGGGCACGTAGTTTTGGGCCTATTGTCCCCCAATATGCCTTATAGTACTCTGCCGGGAGTCAGTCTGGTCCCGGGGTCTTCCCCGTGGCCAGGGACAATTTCGCTTCCTCAATCTCCTCGAGTGAGATTGGCTCATCCAGCATATCACTGTACGCTGGCTCTATCTCGGGCAATTGTATGCGGTCTAAAAAGGCTGTCAGGGTGTGCAATTCACAACTGCATTGGTATTGATACAATTGGCTGTAATGTTGTGTCAGGGCCTCGTGGATGTCTCGTTGTGCGTATATTAGTGTTCCCGCACCGGTTTGCAGCGCTTCGATGGGTTTGCGGGCGTGTTCTTGCCGAATTAGCCAGGCTAGAAGTCAACCTGCCCTGTCAGCGGTGGCGTGGGTGCGGGCTGTGTGCGCCGCGTAATTGTGACAGTGGAGGCGCTCTAGTAGCTCCGCATATTGTGTGCGCAGTGCTTCCAGGCGTTGCTTGTTCCTGCCCTCACCTTCACCCTCCACCTCATATAGCAGCAGCTGCTTTTCAATTGTGCTTAGTTCAGAAGATACGTATGCCTACGTATGTTCCAGGTCATACCCATACAATGTCCTCTTGTTGTGACCTTGAAGGCCTCCCATTCCACCAACGCATCCTCTGCTGTGTTTTCATTACTCAAAATATGCGAGTAGGGCCGTGCCCAGTGAGGATCGGAATGCTGGGTCCTCCAGCGCGGCAGTTTGGAGTCTCCATATGGGGGCAGGGGGGCGCCCAACGTCCCAGTTTAGTTGTAATATTTGCGGATTGTGATCAGAGTGTGTCCGGCCTAAATATTCTACGTGGTGTACCAGGGGGAGGAGCGCTGGGGATCCCACTATTCTATCAAGTCGTACATGCAAGCTATGCACCGCTGAGTAGTATGAGTACACCAGAGTGTTTGGGTTGATGGCACGCCATATAGCTATAAGTGCCCAGTGTGCCAGCCAGTGTGTGAGGGCCTGTGTATTGGATGCTGCTGTGGTTTTGGACAGGGGCAGGAACGATCTATCCAGATCTATGCTAAGCATGGAATTGAAATCTCCCCCCCAAGGAGCCAGGGCATTTTGCTCCACCCGGCTAATGTCTTCGTGAGATTCTCAAAGAAGGCCGGCTGGCCTACATTCGGGGCGTAGATGGAACCAAGGAGTGTCGGTTGGCCATTAAGTCTGCCACTGACTAGCGTATATCTACCTTCAGAGTCAACTAGTACACGTTCATTTGTAAAGGGAATCCCAGCTCTCACCCAAATGAGGACGCCTCGCGCGTGAGCCGAGTAACTTGTGCCGTACACTTGGCCTCTCCATTTACTGCGCAAGCGCCCCAGCTCCACCTGGGACATGTGTGTTTCTTGGAGCAGGGCAATTCCGGCTGATCTGCGTTGCAAATATGAGTAGATAGAATACCTACGCGCCGGTGAGTGTATGCAGCGCACATTCCACCTAACTACGTTGATTTGCACCATAATTCTTTCTTGGGATGGTCAGATGGGCAACAGGGGGGAAGGGCGCTATAATTACTAATTTGTGTGAGTGTGCTCCAACTCAGTGTGTTCGATAACAATGCATATCCGTAAACTGAACTATGCATAACTATCTGGGGCGAATTCCAACTGGGTTTTCGTCCAAACTAGATTGCCTAATGTAAGGCTGTAACTGTTACACTAAGGTGTGCGGGTGGACTCTTGTGTTATGTACCTGGCGTGGGTTACGTCAATCCTTGGTGTTGCGTTTTGGACGGAGTGTCCTCCCAGCCAATCCGTCTGGTCGGGGGGAGGGGGCTCTGCGCGCGTGCTCCTAGACTGCGGCGCTGGACAAGCGCTGACTGTGGCGGTGTAAGGGAGCGCCATCAATCGTACAGGGCAAAGACTGGTAAAAGAAGTAGGGAGGGGTTGCATTATTCAACACAACATGTTTGCCAAAAAGGCAGATACTTGCGTGTGCTTGTTCCCAGTACTATGCAATTGTCTGTCCAAAGTCATGACGTCATCCGCCGTATCCGGTGTGACATCTGGTAGTTGATACTCTTCTGGATCACCTAGTCTGGAGGGTGTGGAGGAGCCGGCTTCGGAGGATCTGGATGGACTCTGCTGACGTTCAGTGTTTTGCGGCGTAGTCCCTAGCACAGCAGCAACGTGGATCGCCTCTTGTCGCTCTTCTCTCCTCTGTTCTAGGTTGGGAGCGGTGGTGGGTACAGTGGCATTTGGCCGGGGTCTGCCGCGTCCACCGTGAGTCCGTCGTCTTCTGCTGGGTTTTCGTAGTTCTGCCTCTGTGAAGGGTCTGGGCCCAGTCCATGTCCCAGACTCCTCCAACCAGTCCCAGACTTCGGCCGGCGAGTCGAAGAAACGTGCCATTCCTTTAGCAACTACCCGCAGTCTGGCAGGGAATATCAAAGAGTAGTTGAGATCGAGTTCTCGCAGCTGTTGCTTCACCGCTGCGTATGGGCTCCTGCGTCGTTGAACTTGCGCAGTGTAATCTGGGAAAAACATGATCTGGCTTCTTCCTATTTTCACGCCTGGCATCTTGCGGGTTTCGCGCAATATCAAGTCTCTGTCTCTGTAATTGAGGACTCTGAACAGGAATGGACGTGGTCAGGCTCCCGGCGGTGGCTTCTGTGCAGGGACCCGGTGCGCTCTTTCAACTACAAATTGGGGAGACAAGGTATCGGTAGGTAGTAGGTCCCTGATCCAGCGCTCGGTAAATTCTTCCGGATTTCCTCCTTCCTCGCCCTCCGGTAGTCCCACTACGCGGACATTGTTTTTGCGTGTGCGTCCCTCAGCGTCTTCCACCCTGTCCTCCAGTTCATGTACTCGATCAATTAGGTCCTGTAGGCTGCGGTGTGACTTTGCGTGACAGGTTTTAGTTCTGTGAGCGTTTGTTCATGTTGTCGCACCTTATCCTCTAACTTGTGATGATCAGCTCGTAGAAGGGTGAAGTCCGAGGTTACTTTGTCAATTTTGGACTCCAGCGATGAGCGAGTCTGGTCAAGAGCGGATCCGATCTTCTCAACCGCCGCTAGTACTGAGTCAAGTTTGGCTGCAAGTGCTGTGTGTGGAGTCTCCGAGAGCGTACCCCCCCTCTGTAGTCACCGTTTCTGGTGCGCCAGTGTGGGCACTGAGTTGTTGGGTGTTGGTGCGTAGGCGGCCCATTACTAACTGTTGTGCTGTCGGCATTCGGTTTGGTGCCATATGGGCAGGGCCAGCCGTCCGTGTCGTGGCTTCTCTAGTGTATCAGGCCCCGTCTGCGGGTTGGCAGTTAGCTGGGCAGGTGTTGATCTTGCCGTTACATGTGCCTCTGGTTTCTTGGTTGTTGTATCTTCGAGTGATTGAATGCCGTAAGGCTCTATATGGTAGGCCTGTCTGCACCCCCACTACGGAGTCTGTGGGGCTCTGCTCCGTTCCTTGCGATTGCCCTTTTCGTATTTCTGGGCAAGGGGGCCAAACTCGCCTCTTGTTCCGTCGCTATGTCCTGAGCCCAGTCCTCTGCACACCCGCAGGGGCAGGGCAGTTCTGTGTTGGCCTCTTTTCACATCAAATTCGTCCTCAAGCTTGTTTTCTCCTCAGCCGGTATGTCTCTTTCAGTGTGTGTGTGTGTGTGTGGGGGGGGGGGGGGGTAATTCCGTGGTTCCTCTCCCGCACGGTCGTCTTCCAGGCGCAATCCAGCCTTCGCACACGTTGCGAGGCGGTGTTAGGCTAGTTTAGTCCTGCTGATTTGGGGGTAATAACCCGCCGTTTGGTGCCTGTAATCTTCACCCTCCCCACCAGGTCGGATGTATCATGGATGGAGGGGGGAGGGGGGGGGGGAGGGGGGGTCACGCGCCTCATCCTTGCATGGTCGTAGTTTGGGCCCAGATTGGGTGTTGCTTCTTTTTACTGTGCTTCACTTATGGAGCAATATGCGTGAATATTCACACTCCGTGGTTGTGGCCTTGTTCACTATTGTCTTGCACTGTAGGGGGCTTCTTTATGGTGCTTAGGTGCATAGTCGGAGGGGCCCACCGCCTTACCACATCGTCCCCAATCGCACCAGCATCGGTGCATGCACGGCCTGGGCCCGATCCGACCCTTGAGCCTGTTTCGGGTCCAGTCCGGGCCGTTTCTGCTTTTACTGGTGCCCTGTAGTAGCGTCGCTGCTCCTAGCACTGTGTGGCAGACATTGTTGGGGTGGTGCTTCGCTGTCTGGGGCCCCTACTTCTTGCCTGTCTCGCCAGGCCGCATAAGCTCCGGATAAGGCAGGGGGAACGTGCGTGTCACCCAAGCGCAGTCGTAGGCCCGAGTCTATGCTTCTTCCATTCTCCCAGTCTCAGCATGCACATCGATAAACTAATGTGAGGGGAAGTCTGCGCATCGTACCTGAGGTTTGGCACCACTGGTGAGTGTTGTGGGGTTGGGGGAGGTGCACTGCTCCCTAGCGTCGTCTTCTTCGCCCGCCCTGGGGACCGAGCATGCACGGCCTGGGTCCGACCTGACCCCCGGGCTTCACGTAGAGTCAGACCGTGTTGCTTTGGTGTTATTTAGTGCTTTTGTGGCAGTCCCACTACGGCCAAAGCTTGTCTTCGGGCTCTGTAGGGGCTGTGCTGTACTGTTAGGTGCTGCTCCTGCGTATTCACACCGCTAGGCCGCATGTACCTTGAGCGGGACCGAGGTGGGCCACACAGTTCTCCTACACGTGACCGTGGACTGGGCCCGGTCCGACCCTCGCACCATGCAGGACCAGCGTTGCTCCCCGACACTGAGGCCCGGCCTGGTCGCGTCCAAGTGCCAACAGGGGGGAAAGGCCGCACTTTTCACACACTGCTTGATTCCCTGTGTAGTGTTCCTGACAGCGGTCTCCTTGCAATGTCGAGTTGGAGAGTCCGCGGCAAAGGGGGGAGGATTTACCTCTGCGTGACACCGATCTCGCCCGCCTCTGCTGCTGTGCCTCCTCTGCCTGGGCCCGGCCCGACCCCCGAGCTCAGCGCTGGGCGAGCGTCCGTCTAAGCAGCTTTTCCACAGGGCCACGCTCCGACGCTGCTGCGGCCCGGACCAGTCCCAGAGAGCAGAGTAGGAGAAAGACGGGGGGCGGGGAAGGCCGCCCGACTCCCGCAGTGCGCTCCACTCACCCGGTCAGGCAGTCCCGTCAGTGAGCGGGTGTCGCATGCAGAGCTCCAATGGCGTAGATGGCGAGTGGCGGGCGCCGTCCACCAGGGGATCCCGCAGCTTTATCTGGGCCTCCCGGCGGCGCGCAAATTCTTCAGGCGCGCCTTGACAGCGGGCGACCGCCTCCCTTCACTCAGTGGCAGCACGACTGCTCCGGGGGGGGGGGGGAGGAGAATGGAGCCCCCCACCATCTCTTAGGCCGTCGACTCAGCGCAGGGGGCCCCCGTACCTCTATGGGGCATTGGCGCGAACGCGCGCCTACTGGGCACACTCGTGGCTGATGGTGTCTGGCCGCTCACAAGCTCCTTGTTGTCAGGCCCCGGGGGAACTGCTTAGGGGGCTCCTACTGGGCTCGCCGTTATCTTCATCACACGATCGTGTGCCACAGCGGTGCAGGCATTCATTTGTGTCTTCCCCGCACCCGAATGGCTGGGGATGCCGTTTCCTGACAGGATAATCGAGGGTTTTCTGGATGGAGCTCTAAAGGCTCGCGTCCGCCATGTTCGGCTGGTTAGCCACGCCCCTCTGGGCGATCTCATATTGATTATCGCAAATTAAAATTCATATGGACTACAGAGGCAATTTTTAGATTTAAAAAAAAAAATGGGGAACAAACCAATTGGGGAACTTTTGACCCTTTACAGGAGTATGTTTCTTACTGGAACTTGTTATGGTGCTGCGCTTTGGGGAATGGCTAACGATGATATCCTTCAGACTCAAGAAAAGATCTTCTTAAGAAGATTGCTAGCCGTTCCCAACTCTACCTCTATATATATTGTGCATAAAGAACTTGCTGCCCCTTATATTAATGATTTTATCAGCGCAGCAGGCCTTACTGTCTGGCATGGATATGGAGTAAGGAGAGAACCAAATTTACGCAGGACATCATTAAGGATTGCCTCGCCCTTGAGCATGGTAAAAAAATCCACTGGCTGATGTATATTAGCAATCTTTTAAAAGAATGCGCAGAGAACATTGATTTTAATAATCCTTTACAAATTTTTAATTACAGTAAAAAGGAATTAAAAACAGGGCTTATAGATTCAAGGGAATGGCTAAGAGAAGCTGAGGCAAATTCGAAGAAGTTGAGTAGGGCATACTGTGATAGCGATGTGTCCCTGGTCCAATGGGCCTATCTACTTCAGGTCTCGAACATAAAACACAGATTTTATCTTACAAGGTTAAGAATGGGGACCATCCATTTTTTAATCGCTTTCCCAACCATGGGCAAGTGGAAACGAAATCTCCCAAAGTGCCCTTGTGATGGAAAATCGGACCAGACAACCCTACATTTCATTTTATTCTGTGATTTTTATAGATATTAGGAAGAGCACTTTACGTCTATTATTTATAAAGGAAAAATTGTTCACTGCAATTTAGAAAACCAAAGAGTTTGCAACGCAGTGGTGGTTTATATATCCAAAATGCAATTAAAAGAAGAAAGCATAATTCACATCTAGAGGCCTTACTTTATGAAGACAACAGGACATATACTGATTAGTGATGTTTAGGGATGCTGTGTGATCCACACTCTGCACTTCATGTATAAATTATTTCCTGTGTTTAATTTTTATTGTATTATGTTTGAATAATTTTTAACTTTCTATTTGTATTAACGTGCCGATCATAATGAATTGCGAAGAGGTTTTACTTTTAGGATGCTTTTATGGTTGTACTATTTTAAACCGAATAAAGCTGAATTTGATTTGAGTGCTTTATAAAAACTAAATCAAAGCAAACATAGATGGTCCAAAAGCTACAAACACATGTGAAGTAGTTCTAATATCTCTAGGTGTAACCAGATAACTCAGAACTGTTCTGGCACTGAAGGGGCATAAAACATTTTGCTGACAGGAAGAAATGTGGAAAGAATGCTAGCAAGTCAACAAACAATTGCTGTGAAAATCAAAAAAGGCTCTAGGAATATGGTGTGCCTAACTACATTATCTGTATGGATCAGTAAAATATTAACCAATAAATTAAGCTTGCAAAATATTTAACATACTAGCTAAAGTGACTGCTACAATGAGATCAACTTTGAAGTAATAAACAAAAACTCCATCTCTTTACGTATCTGTCTTAGTAACTCAAGAAGGAGCAGGTTGTCATGACATGGACAAGTCACACATCACCATCATTACCTTTCACCCACACACACTATCATCTCCAGTTAGCCAGGGACAGAGCTACAGCTCATCCAACAAACTCTTCTGCTGGCAGAACAGTGTCTGTACACCTTTCTGGTTTTCACATCTATTTGTTCCCTGACAGTCTCCATTTCAGTGAACTGTGCATTTGCTTCCAAGCATAGCCGGTATTTTAATGAATTGTACCAAAAATATTTTTAGTTTATTTGCTGACTGTTAACATCTGCATGAGTGAACTTTGACGTATAGTTTTTCCCCTAACAAAGAATGAGGTTCCGTAAACTAGACTAGTACACTTTTCCTTTCACAAAATATCACTAAGTGATGCTATGTACGCACCCTAACAAATCAGCAGAAACTGCTCTGAGTTGCAGCTCTCTTAGAGCACTTTGACTCAGTCAGTGTGCGTAAGCCTTACACGCAGCTGGAAATAAGTGCCCCAGCAGCCAGGGATAAGGCTGGGTGTGGAATTCAACAGGGCCGGATTAATGTAAAGTGCACCGTGAACACTTCAGCTGTGCAATTCCAGCTTGACAGCTTCTTCAAATAACATTCCAAGCCAGACTCCGTGCCAGAGGCTACCTGTTCTCTCTTAGTGGATCTCCATTGAAGTCATAAGCGCCTGAATAGTTCTACCCACGTGCAGGAATCCAGCAGCACTTCATCATAGAATATCTTTTTAAGTGTAGATGTTCGCCGTTCTTCAGGAAGGCCTGCAGAAACACTCAAGAAATAATGTGCAGCCTAGAAAACAGGCTACATTGGAGATATACTTCAGATTTTACTACAAAAGGGTTAAAATACCCCTGAATAAGTATAATTTTGAAGTGAAAATTTCATAGACCAGCTTAAATCTCTTTCACAAACCATTTTTTGTAAAGGAAAGAGCTGAAGGAAAGCAGGACAGTGTAGTCTAATAGGCTGCTATTATGTGAGTTTCAAACAGTGTCTGTGCGTCTAAGGACTCAGGGACCACCAGTATCCCATCATGCTTAGCAGGTGGCTGTTGCCTCAGTTCTTTTTTATGACACCTGGTGACAGGATCCTGTAGCATTGAGCTCAGCCTTTTAGTCTTTTTTCTTCAAAATTCACCAGTGCAATTTTGTTTTCTTTGTTTCACTCAAACGCCTTTCATCATCCTCTCACTGTTATAAGCTTTTTCTGACAGAACTTTTAGGCATTTTGTCCATAATTATACCTTCTCTGTTTGATAAGTGCCCTGCCTGTGGGGAGGGCGGAAGAAGGCTAAATCAGACCCTCACGACATCTGCATACTCTGACTTCCATCTACGCATGTTCCTGAGCAGTGCCAACACTGCAAGAAGTTTTGTCATCAGACCCTGAGGGAGCTGGCAGCAAGTCCAGTCTCAAAGTGAGATTTCAGAGCGAGGAGAGGATCAATCCTCTACCAGGGCTCTTACATCTGCCTCTGAGGAACGTAGGTCTAAACAGAGAGCGCCAGCCAGAAAACTGCATGTTTTCTGGACGACGTCGAGGGACTCAACGTCAAGACCAGGTACGGCTCAGACTTGTTCGTCATCCAGGACTGGAACGGCATCCAGGAAGAGACACAGATCGACATTGAGGCAAGATAGACCTCATGCACTGTCAACGGGCTCTGTAAGATCGACGTCGAGGAACATCTCGGTGTTGAGGTGACTCCTCCTCTTGGTAATAGTGCACATGGGCATCCACTCCATTGAAGATTATTTTCCAGTGAGAATGGAGTATAAGTAAGTGTAAGTAAAGAAATTTCCATGCATATGAAAATATAGATTAGATCTGCAATAACCATAGGTGTCCGGGGAGGAGGTTGGGAGCATGCGAATCTACAGCACTACACGCCAAGAACAGATGCTTACAGGGTTAGTAATATAATCCGTTTGAGGCATGTGTGGCTGGGGAAAGATGGCGTCTGACTAGGCTGCTCGCTTTCTCAGGGCTCCCGCTTCAACCCTTACCTTAGGTTGGAAAACAGCTTTTTTCCGAGCGGAGATTCAGCACGGAAAAGCGGGCGAGTGATGCTGGAGGGTCTGTGGCTCCTGGGCTGTTACGAAGCCCTGCAACTCGTTTCCACTACGCACCCGCGAGGCGGAGGCTCGGTGAGAGGCACTGCGCGGTGCTAGCCGGTCTGGCAGCAGAGCTCCGTGCGGTCCTCGAGGAGAGATTGAGGCAGGCCTTCCCTCTGACTGTTGCCGGTTCCGACTCAATGATGGTAGGCAGAGGCTCCAAAGCCTCCAAGATGAGACCTCCGAGTACGGTCTCCACCACGGCTGGACAGCCCCCGGCTGGGACTACAAAGCCCAGCATGCATCAGCAGAGCTCCAAGGAGGCCGGAATGGAGGCAAAAAAAGAGGGGAAGAGTCTACTGGCGCTACTGGTAAGAGAACAACCAGAGGGAATAACTTAACAGCAGGAATGGAGGGTCAACTGGCAATATCTGACCTTTTTCCCCTAAAACTTCCTAAACCCCCAAAACTCAGGATGTGGATGCTGGTGCCACTCTGTCAGCTACAACATCTATAGCTAACCAACGACCTGAGGGGGCACTAGAGATTGTGGTAGAGACTGTGGTTGATCTGCCTGGAACCCCCAAATCAGGTGAGAAGGTAAATGTCGTAATCACCTCCAAATCTGATACAGGGGAACAACTCCCATCCAAGCAGAATTTGCCCAGGCCTAGAGACATCAAGACTGCTGATCCCAGGGGTACTCTGGTCTCCCCCTCCCTCCAAGGAAAAAAAGCAGACGTTATATCTGCAGTCTGTGGCCCTTTGGGGGATCTTAGACCGCTGGCCTCACTTGATCACACGGGGGTTGTGAGAAATTGCTTTCTTTGAATGATGACTCCGACACCTCAGTACCCGAACTATGCTTTTCAACTTCAACTTCCACGCTGTCTACTTCATCATGCAGTAGCTCCCCGGATGAATCTATAGTCTTGGCAAATCGGAAGAAGAGGTCAGGAGGCTAAAAAAAGAAAAGAAAAAGTCTGCAAGTCCGAAAAAGAAACCGCTGGATAGCAACAAGAAAGTAAGCAAAAGCCGGGAAGACAACCCAAAGAAAGGAACTTCTAAGCTTAGATGGGACTACTCCGCCATTCAGCTCCTGGACAATCCAGAAAGAAATATGGAGGAAGCCCTTTCAACAGCATCGGAGCCCCCAACCTCCTTGATCTTGGCAACAATCAAGCAGATGCAGGCACAGATCTGAACTGATAGCCGACGGGCACGTCAAGCCTCTAAGAAAATACAGGGGGCAGTTCGGAAAATAAGCAAGACCTGTACCGAGATCTCAGATAGGATGACCAACGTGGAGGCTCGGACGGACACCCTCGAACTGTAGGTAGCAGAACTGAAAGCTTCGAGGATTACTCAGGACCCTAAACTCACTGACATGATGTGGAAGCTGGAGGAGCACGAGAACAGGCAGAGATTAAACAATTTGAGGCTACTGGGCATCCCAGAAGGGGTAGAGGGAGGGAACCCCAGGGAGTATGTGGTTAAACTCCTAAAAGGAGCATTCCCCGAACTCTCAGGCTGGGAATGGGAAAGGGAGGTACAGAGGGAACATCGATTTCCCTTACCCCTTAGGAAGCAACAGGCAGACAGCAATACATACCCCAGGGCAGTACTGGTTTATTTCGGAAACTTCCTTCTAAGGCAAAGTATCTTTGATCTAGCACGCCCTAACTCAAAAAGGGAATTATAGGGAGTTTCTTTCTTCGCACATCCAGATTTCACCCACGCTACAGTGGAGCGAAGATGGCAGTTAAGGCAGATGTTTGCTCCCCTTCAGAAGCTGGGTGCAGAAGTGTACTTGTAAAATCCGGCGAAGCTTAAAGTGATTTTTAAAGGGCGCACCCGTAGTTTTTTTTCCTGAGATTCAAGCCCAAGAATATCTAGCTGAATTGCAGGGTGGGGTCTTATTCTTAGGAAAGCAATGTTAAAAGTACAAGATAAAGAAGGCAAATGTGATCGAAATGTTCTTTTCTCTTTTTTTGGTTGTTCTTTGACGAAGGGATAGAGGAAGGACATGGAGAAAGAACTAAAGGGTGCACGCAGACGTGTGTGGGCGAGGGCGGGTTCAAGGGTGAGGGAGAAAAACGGGGAGGGAAGAAGGGAAGGAAGGGAAAGGGAGGAAAAGAAGAGGGAAAAAAGGGAAATAAACATTAAAAATAAGGTACTTGATGAGGGAGGGGTGGGGGGGGCCCGGGGAGTGGGATTTGTCCTGACAGACGACATCATTCAGGCCAGGCCTGGTTGCTCAGTGGAGTGGTGGGCTGGGCAAGGGGGGGGAAGGAAGATCAGGGAAGGGCGCTGGAACTTTATATAACCTGGGCAAAAAGGGAAAGAACGCGAGAAATCGGACGATGGGCAGCAGGTGGGTGTCATACCGGTATCACAATACTGAAGGTGGAGTGTCAAGGAGGCAGGGTAAAATTAGGTAAAGTGAGGTAATGATTGACAATCAGAAGATTAGAATCGCGACCATTAATATATGCAGCCTAAATGATCCTAAAAAAAAAAAAACAAGACCTCCCAAGGGTTGAAACTCCTGAGGGCAGACATTGTCTGCCTCCAGGAAACACACATTGAAGCTTCACAGAGGGGCGTCTTGAACTCTCTGGGATATAGATTGGTAGCCGGAACCTCACAAGGTGCTCGTACTGGGGGGTGGCAGTTTTGGCCCGAGGCAGTCTGCTAAAAGTTTCTCAAATAGGGTCTGATCCTAAAGGAAGATGGGTAGCAGCAGTGTGTCATTCCCCATGTGGAGGTATATTCACGCTGTGCTCAATCTACAGCAGTGTATTAGATGATCCCTCTTCCATAAATCAGGTATCTACAGAGTTAACGCAGCGTCCTTTACCTATAGTTCTATGTGGGGATTTTAATATTAACCTTCCAGGATGGTTTGATATAGGAGGGCAATCATCATAAACCGGGAGGAAACCAAAGGTGTTTCAAACCCTGAAAGGAATGTGTAAAGACCATGGTTTGGTAGATGTGTGGCATAAAAAGAACTTAACGGGAGATGGGTTCACCTATTTTTCGGCTCCACATTGCACGCATGCTTGCCTTGATTATTTTTTTGTGTCTAATAAGTTTGTCAGGTCCTGTCAAATAGATCGATACCCATGGTTCCTCTCGGACCATAATCCTCTTTTCTTAGAACTGCAAGGAAGGGGGGAGAAACCAGTAAGTGCATGGAGCTTTGAACGTGCACTCCTCACTAACGAGGATTATTGCAAACACATCAGCAGGTGGATCCCAATATTCTTTGAAGAGAATAGTGCCAGCGCTTCCCTTTGCATGGTGTGGGACACATTTATGGCTTGTCTTAGGGGGGAGACTAAGGTTTTCAATGAACAAAGGGAAGCAGGATAGACAGCTGATGAAAGATAAGCAAGATAGTCTCGCAAGTGCAGAGGAAAATCTAGTAAAAGTAATACAACAAGCAGGGAATATAAGGGAAGCACAAACGATGGTAACTTTTGCAAGGGCAGAACTAGAAGGGATATTCGCGGAGAGCAGCAGAAAAATACGTCACCTGGAAAGAGAGAACCTATGAGTGCAGCGAGCAGGTTGGACACCAGTTGGCAGTAAGGGCAAGGCAGGGGTGCACCAACAGCGAGATCAGAGAAATTTGGGATCCTGTTCTTGGGATGTCACTGATGCAAAGGAAATTAGAGAGGTGTTCCAAGCATTTTATCAAACCTTGTATACGGAAACCAACTGGGATTGTCATGGGCAAATTAAAGAATTCCTTGATACAATTCCCGCTAGCAGAATAGCCATAGACGAACGAGATACCTTAGAGGAAGAGCTATCATGAGAAGAATTTTTTCTCGCCACTCCCTCTGGGTAAAGTTGCTGGTGTGGGTGCAATACCCTCAGAATTTTATAAAACCTTTGCTCCTCAGTTGAAAGCTCAGATGCTTGCACTTTTTAACCATATTTTTAATGGAGATACACCACCAGAGTCCTGGTCGGTGGCCAAAATAGCTGTACTTCTGAAGAAGGATAAGTCGCCGGTTGAACTTGGCTCATATCGGCCAATTACATTGATAAACGGAGACTCCAAAATATACTCCAAGGTACTAGCATGATGCTTAGCCCAGGTTATCAAAAACCTCGTAATACATCAACAGCACGGTTTTTCTAGCAGGAAGAGACACCACTGATCACATTCGGCAGGTGATTTTGATGCTGCGGAAGTGTCAGGAGACACTATGGCTTTGATTTTGTTAGATGCTGAAAAAGCGTTTGATAGGGTCTCCTGTCAGTTTTTAAGGCATGCAATGTACTCAAGGGGTTTTGCCCAAGATTTGTCCAAGGAATTAAGGCCTTATATAATAACCCTATTGCTAAAGTCTGTATTTCTGGTGACATGTCAGGACCTGTGAAGATCACGCGTGGAACTCGACAAGGGTGCCCCTGCTCTCCACTCCTGTTTGCGCTTTATATTGACCCACTGCTAAGGAAATCCGTGCAAAACACTGCTATCCCTCCAATAATTATGCTTGGGCACGAAACCAAAATTCTGATGACGTTGCAGTGCTGACGTCTAACCGAGAAGCTGCTATCAAGGCCATAGAGACCGAAGCATCGGCATTCAGGGATATATCAGGTTTCTCACTAAATAAAGAGAAGACACAAATTATCATCAACGATAAAATCGCTCTGGTTGATAAGAAGGTAGCCAAAAAAGCATTATACCTAGGTGTTCTGATCTCTTCGAGGGTGGAGACCATTGTCAATCTAAACCTAGAACCCCTGGCTGAGAAAACAAAGAAGGGGTTGGCAAGATTAAATAATCTGCATCTTATGATGATAGGTCGATGCAATCTTATAAAAATTATATTTTTTCCTAAAATGTTGTATTTTTTTGTAGAGCAACCCCGAGTTTCCGATCGAATGTTTTAAAATCTTTGATGCTATATTCACTAGATTTTTATGGGCCTATGCCAAGCCAAGAAGAGCGCTGAGGTATCTCTCGCTCCCAAAAGAGAGAGGAGGGTGGGCTCTTCCCAATCTCAAGTTATATTATTGGGCTTCAATGTTGCAATATAGCTGGATTTTATTAACTGAGTCCCCGTTAACGACCTCTCCCAACTTTACTCCTTCTATATATGAACTATTGTTAGGTAGAGAGGCCTGGGGTTGTCTGCTGAGGCAATTGGAAAGCAGCTACTACAAAAAAGTACAGTTTAAGTGTATGTTAGGTATGTACAGGGCCTGGGTCGCTATTCGGAAACTATTAGGCCTGGGGAGATTGAACTTTTATACTCAGATTGTGAATAATCCAAACTTACCTGAAATTTTTAACGATGGCTATATGCAAGCTTGGTACTCGGCAGGTATAGATAAATTGGGTACTTTTTTTTCTCCCGCAGGCCTGGTCTCATTTGACGAGCTAAAAGCAAGGTTCAGTATTAGCAACAAGGAGTTTTTAGGTACCTACAAGTCAGGGATTACCTTCAGCGGAAAGTGGGTCATTCCGCCGGTTTTGAAAAAAATGTTTTAGTTGACAATTTGATAACGCAGAATTCAATCCGCATTGGGAAGATTTATCAGTCACTGAACAATTAAATAAAAGACAATCTGGATAAACAGTGTGTCTCTGAAAATGAATTTTTAAAGGCCCTTAGCCTATCCCAAACCGTTTTAATGTCGGCAAACTTACAAGTCCAGTTTTTTAAAACCTGTTTTATGCTGTACTATACACCGGCAAGAATCGCAAAGTGGGGCTCGGGCCGGGAACCAATTGTCTGCTGTGTTCCACTTACTGTGCTGATATCGTTCATATGTTTGCATCTTGTCTATCTTTAGAATCGGTCAAAAATGAAATACAAAAATTTCTCGTTATCAAATTGGATATAAAAGTATCACGGACTACAAAATTAATTCTGTTAGGGGTATATGAAGAGAAACAGACACAGGGCACGGACTATTTCCTTGCCGTATCTAGGACGATTTTTAGACTTAATTTCTTCAGTGTGGCTAGAACCGCAGCCCCCTCAGTTTCAACACTGGCTTGCCCGCCTATTAGCCGTATATAAAATGGAGAAGGGGATCTATTGTAGCAAAGGCTCTAAGGCTAAAAAAAAGGACAGCTAATATGGGCACCTTTACTCAGACTTGAAAACTGATGCTGCATGTAAAGCTAGGAAGGACTGCTAACTCCTACTCACTTTTAGCCCTGTCTCGTAGTGTTTATATTTGCACACTGCAGTTTAAATAATGCTTGGAGGTTTATATCTGTTTTGATATACCTGAATTATTTATTGAGGAAATGTGGCCAGGTTGTCTATTGTCTTCAGACTGAGGACATCGCACTTTAAATAACGGTTGGAGGTTTATATCTGCTTTTATATACCTGAATTATTTATAGATGAAATGTTACCAGGTTGTCTTATCGCCTGCGGATTGAGCCCAATCTTGTACTTGTATATCCCGGTGAACATTATGAACGGTTGTATCCATGTGGTTTATTCCCTGATCAGGGGAGGCTCTGGGGGGTATTGTTATGCTGGAAAATGCTTAATAAAGATTTATATAAAAAAAAAAAAAAAAAGAATGAGGTACGTGTGGCTGTAGATACATGCTTTGCACAGACTGTATAGCAGAGCCCTTTAAAAAGCGTTGGCTAACCAGTGGACGCAGCGGCAGTTTGAAAAAGTGTACGTAGCACTGCCTGTCCTACATTAACTTGTTAGCGAGCTAAAACATCTATACAACAGTGCTTGGTAAATGTGTGTGGTCAGCGGCGTAGCGTGGGTTGCCAGGTACTGGGGCAAGGCAAGTATCCTTCCACTTGTCTGTTAAAATTTTGCGCCCTTATTAAAATTTGTCGCAAAGTCGTCTATTAGTGGAACCCCCACTGTTCAGGCGGTCGGCAGTCTGTGCCCAGGAGGTGTTCCGCTAAGAGATAGATTTTGTGATGTATTGCCTAACGTCAAATGGTCAGCGAGGCATGACAGTTGTAGAGAGTGTCCCTGGCCGTTTTTGTACATGGTACATGGCTGTGATATTGTGCGTCTGGACTAGGACAACCTTGCCTATTAGGTGAGGTAGAAAAGCTTTCAACGCTGGGTGAACAACTTGAAGCTCTAAGTAGTTGATATGGAGATTTTGGTGTCTGTGTCCCAAAGACACTGAACTGTTAGATCTTGCAGGTGAGCACCCCACCCTGTGAGGAATGCATCTGCTGTTAGCACAACCTGTGGAACAGGGTAGATGAAAAGCGGCCTTTTTAACATGTTTTGTGTGTTCCACCACTGCAGAGAGTGTTGAGTGTTGCTGTCTATGAACACTAGATCGTCAAGTCGACTCTATGATTGAGTCCACTGTCATGCTAAACATTCCTGTAGAGGACGCATGTTTAGTCTTGCAAGAGGCACTATGGAAATGCATGATGCCATCATCCTCAGAAGACGCAGGAAAGTTTTTACTGTTAAGTATTGACTGGGTTGAAACTGATAGCAGCGTTTGAAAATGTTGAATCCTGGCTGCATTTGGATAGGCTAGACCTACTTGAGTGTTCAGCATAGCTCCTAGATGTGGTTGCAGCTATGAAGGTTGACGATGAGATTTTTGGGTATTGATAGTGAATTATAGCTGATGCAGAAGATTTATGGTAATTTGAGTTTGTTGACGACTTAGGAGGTGTGTATTGGCTTTGATAAGCAAGTCGTCCAGATACGAGAAGACATGAATGTTTTGTCTTCGTAAATGCACTGCTACCACTGCTAAGCATTTGGTGAACACTCTGGGTGCAGTGGTGACTCCGAATGGAAGGACTTTGAATTGTTTCCCTGCTATGACAAATCTGAGATATTTGCGATGTGCTGGGTGAATGGGGATGTGACAGTATGCGTCCTTTAAGTCTAGTGCTGACATGAAGTCGCCTTGCTGTAGAAGTACTTGTTGAAGTGTGACCATATGGAAGTGTTCTGATAATATGTAGTGATTTAGAGGCCTTAGATCTAACATAAGTCGTAGGGAGTTGTCCTTTTTGGGAATAAGCCAAGTACAGGAAGTAAACCCCTGGATCTATATTGGCTTTAAGTAATAGAGCTTGCACTTCCTGTTTGAGCAGTTGTTGATGTTCCAGAGAGGGCCTGTGGGTGCGAGGTGGAATATTGGGAGTATTGCTGATGAGCTCCAGGCAATAACCATGTTGGATAGCCACCTGTCTGATGTTATTGACTGCCAGGTGGGAAGAAACTGCTGTAGTCTGCTGTAGTCTGCCACCAACAGGTGTAGGATGATCGGGGGGAATGATAAGTGACTCACGGCTTGTTGCCGGATAGGGCGTTACAGGCTGGTGTACCTTTGCCCCGACCTTTGGAGTTGTTACCCCTGTAATTGCCTCTGAAATATCCTCTAGATGGGGAGGATTGAGTTTGTGTCCAGTAGGAAGATGTGGAGCCATCTGTGGAGGTGGTTTTGGAACCGGCTCTATAAGAGGAGCGACAAAAGGAGCCTCTATTATTAAGTGTTCGAAGTGCTCCCATGGATTTGGCAACTTTAGTATCTTTTTTCATCGTCTCCAAGGCCTAATCTACTTGTGGGCCGTTTAATAAAGTTTGCTTGACTTCTGGCTTAAAACCAGAGATACACAGCCAGGCATGCCTCCATAGAAGGTCACTTGTATTGATGCCTCTGGAGACTTTATCAGCAGAGTCCAGTGCGCATCTAATGGAGGAGTTGGAAATTAATTTTCCTACCTGCAGCAATTCTTGTCCCTTCTTTTTATGCTCCTCTGGGAGATATTGGAGTAGTTCCTTCACTTCATCATCCCAGTGAGCTCTGTCATACTTGGCTGAGTCCTCCTGTATTTGCAATACGCCAACGATAGGCAGATTGTGGAGCAACTCATTTGCCTGACGCATTTATACGTTTGGATTCTTTATCAGGTGATGGAGGTGGTGGTGTATGAGACCGAGAAGGGTGCATGGGACTGGCAGCTGTGTCCTTTTTCTTCTTTATTAAAGGTATTGGAAGATCAATGTCCTGTAGGAAAGAGGTTTGCCTCTTAGAAGACGATACTGACAGTTTTTGTGATAAGGCGGCCAGTCTCTGGGTGTATATGGATCCTCTTTTGTTTTAGATCGAATTTTTCCTGTAATGTCTGTAAAAGTGGCTCCAGAAGTGTTGTGGGTGTCGATTTCTGTTTCGATGGCGAAGGTTTCGGAACCGAACCAGATTTCACTTTCGGAAACGATGGAGTGGAAGTTGAAGATGTGTTATCTCGGCTCAGTGTGAAGCCGGAAGGCTTCGTATAAGCTTTCGCTGCCGAGCCTGAGAGCAGGATAGCCAAAGCTGATTTTTGGTGCCTACCAAGGCCGAATGGCAGTGGTGGCCCGGAAGTCTTTTGTTTCATCGGAGCCAAAGGTTTTTGTATGGGTAGGTGAGGGCTTTCAGTACTCACAGCACCTTGACGCGGCGGAAGATCATCTGCTCACAAATTGCTGACCGCGTTAAAGTCGGTCCGTGGGTACTTAGAATGGCACCAGGGCAGAACCAAAATTAAGTCTGTTCCATTGGCAGAGTATCATTGATAGAGTCGAATGAGTGTAAGGTAGCCCGAACGGGCCTGAAGGCCGCAATCAGAGTGTTCTGACACGACGAGTGTCTTTCGAGCTTTGACACGTGAGGGATGGAAAATGCATTCGAAAACAATACAGACAAGGGTAGAGTGGATTACGCACCGAAAGGATTTTGAAAACAGTCTTAAATCGAGCGTTGTAATACACGTCCGAATCTGAAGGTAGAAAAACAATCTAACAATGCAGTCAATGCCCATGCACACCATTACCAAGCAGAGGAGTCACCTTACATCGTGACTTGAAAGACTTCTTCGAAGAAAAACAACTTGTAAACATCCAGACCCAACACTAGATGGGAGGAGTATGCAAGGCAAAGCATGTGTATCTACAGCCACACATGCCTCAAACAACAAGTTCCACTCTAAAATGTGCAGCAGAAAAACTGATAGTGCACATCAGATTAAGGCGAATCAGGGTTACACTACTTTTGCAAGTATACGCAGTGGTGGCTGCAAGTTAATGATCCTCTTTCAGAAGCACTCTATTTAGAAACAATTTCAGATCCACTTGTTGGGTATAAACATACCCCATTGTTTGGGAATAGCAGACAGCCAAAAGGTATCACTTTTAAACAAATGCACACCCTCTTATTGTCAGGATTTAGCCTTCAACCTAAAGATCCCAACTGAGAAAAAGAGGATTAATTACATTGACCAGGATGGCGCACAGTTCACTTCAAAAAGCATTTTGGCTCAGAAAGAAGGTCCACTTTAGGCAAAAGAGCTCACACAAAAGAGAATTGTATAAATGTTTCACATTATATCAGAACACAGTGTCACCCTCCTTTGTGCACTCCCTTACTCCTAATCGCCCCACATGCTGTACCTTTTCTCTGTTGGTGTTCTGTAGTTCTTATTTGTGTAAATTTCCTCCAAGCTGAATTCAGTTTTATTTAATCTGAAAGAGAAAAAGCAGTTTACAGTGTCAGCTATTTTTATGGCTCTCTGACCGAATCCCCTATAAAAAAACTCCTTACAGGTCATCCATGTGCCCCAAGGTGCATGTTCAAATAGACACTGCTCCTAGGTCTTTGTGTCGCTAATCTGTGAATGGTAAGTTACTTCACAAACGTTAGCGGTTGCATGGATATGAGCTGAGGGATACCAACGGAGATTGCTTCATCGAAGTTTAGTGTGAGGAAGGATCAGGACACAGTTGGTATGGGGGTGAGAGGGGGTTGTGGGGACGGAGAGTGCCGGAAGTGTGGGGGGTCTGACACACTAACCTTGTGGTTGGGGGTGAGGTAGGGCAGTGATGAGCTTAACGTGCAGGAAATAATGTACACTGTTCCATTGGAAGAGAAGACATTTTCATGGGAAAAGACAGAGGCTCAGTTAAGTTCTCATACACTGGACTGGGAAGGTCTTAGGACAACTACGGATGATATATGCTACACTTACCTGTAAGAGGCTAATGAGGGCAACAAAAGAAAGGGAAGAATTTGAGAGATTATAACTATGCAAACTTCCTTGAAACAACATACAATCTTGAAGGTATTTTTGGAACAAAGGATCTATGTCCTATTCAACACCATGATTTGGAGAGAGACGGTCCTCCCACAACTGAGAAGGAAGGGACAGGGCAATCACACGGAGGGAGGAAGTACCCCTTGCATAGGCAGGAGTGAGCATACAGAAGTGCGGACGGTCAATGATTTTGAAGCCTGAAATGCACAAAGATTACAGGATTGAAGATGAACTGGCCAGGTCTGAAAATTACTCTGTCATGAATTTAGTGAGTGGGAAAAAAAACATTATTCTGTAATTAAATCAGAAAGGCAGAACTCTCAGAGTTCGGCTTAGTAATAGGAAGTATGGAGGAATTTAAAGAACTCCATGCTGTTGTAGAGCCCCTTAACAAGGACCCTCGATGGAACGGTTGCTATACAGCAAGTGCTCACAAACACACTAGTAGCAATACTACAGTTACATGTCCATATGCGAAGCAGAAAATTAAAAGATTGGCAAAGACCAATAGATCTTGGGTAGGAGGGATTATGCCTAGATGAATCTGCAAAGAACATAAACCTACCTAATGCTTTGGGCCACTATGGATTGCTAATCTTGTCAATATACCACCAGGAGAGTAGAAAAAAAGCCTATGTTGCCCTAAGACGACATTGCAAGTTTTGGCATAATTTGAAATCCTCATCATAAGTGGCTACCTAATGGGCGGGAGTCACATCTGGCCAAGGAATGGTAACAAGCCTTCTTCTCTGTGGTGCAACCATTGAAACTCTTGAAGATGGAAAAGTTACAAAGATTAATGCCAGCTCTTCAATGGTGCTCTGGTCACCATTCCTGCTGTTCCTGGAGGGGACGGTCTAACACCCTACTAGAGACCACTGGTTGCTAAATTGGATATCTCTAGAATTTCCATGTGCTGTCAATTATGAACAGACACTGTATTAGATCACAGATCCAAAGCTTTGCAGATACTCTTAATCCACATTTCCTAAGATGAGCCCACAAAGAAAAGGACAATAGTGAATTGTGACCAAAGCAACAAGTTCTGAAGAGTGCCCCAAAACAATCTTTAAAACAATATATTTATCTAAGTAACACAGCTATGTAGATCAAAGTATGCACACATGTTGGAATCTACCTAAAACCAGATTTTAAGAATAAAATAGGGATTGTGAGTATCTTAGACCAAACTGTTTTTGTTTTTCAGAATACAACCGGACTAAATTAGGTGGTTTGCTTGACTGGATTTGAAACGGGTATGAACTGCATCACAAACAACAGATGCATATTGAATGACCAAGGTTTAACTCACAATCTTAGGTTTCTGCTTGTATTTTTACAAATATATTTTGCTTCTAAAGTTTCATTTAAAATACTGTTGCAACAGCAACATGCAAAATTCCCAATAAAGGGATAACTGAATGAATGCTTTGAGATAAAATTGTATTACAGTGAGAACAGGTTATGGTTTGTGAATGGCAATCTGAAATGTTCATATGAGTCACTATCATACCAAACTAAGACAAATAAAAAGAAACAATTGGTCTAAAATATTATAAGCATAATATTTTGCATCTTTTGAATTTTTCTCTCAGAAAATTATTTTAACGCACGTGCATCTTTGACTCCAATTTACTATGTTATTTTGACAAATATACGAACAAACAAAAGGCACACTTTCATGAAAGAAAGCAGTAGACGTAAAATGCAGGGATGATAGCAAGTAAGTACCATCCACAATGAAACTATTGCTTTGGTCACAAAGCTGCGGAACATTCAAAACTCAAACCCACTATTGCTGCGAGTGTGCCATTTCATATCAAACTTTGGGAATCGCGTATTCCCAAAGCTGTTTTTATTTTAATGGCCCCTTTAAAGATGCTGTCAGAGACACTTTCTTTTACAGCATTTGCTTGAATGCGTTCAAGATGTGTGGTATACTGGTCAACTACCCAAGTGTGTGAGCATGTCATATTAGCTACAGCTTTTTCTTTTGCCAAGTTATTTAATGCTGCAAACTTTCTTTAGGTCCGAGTTTAATTACACCATCTGATTTTATGTGATCAGAAAGCAGAGTGATTACCAATTACTCTTCAGTGAGGAACTATGAATGTGTTTTTCCACAAAAAGAAATAGGCAGTGGTAGCAATGCTACTTAAAACTCGCACACTAACAACCTTTCTCATTTTAAGTACTCAGCTATTCGTGCTAATGGTTTACAACAGAATGGGCCACAATTTCATACATTGGAGATTTACTAGCGCTAATAAATTCTGTTCCAGAAATGGTACCCAGACTTGGATTTTCATTTGCCTCATTGCCAAGAACTTCAAAGAATGCAGTCGACACATACTTTCCAGAAAGCATTTAACAAGGCCACAACAAGAATATGCAAGCTAACTTAACATAGAGAGCCTTTAAATATCAGTGGCTTATGTAAAGCATGTGACTGTCCCGGGGGTAGCTGAGCTCCATGTTGATTACGTATCATTTTCTAAAATCTGGATTTATACTCAAGAAATACAGGAAATAAAAGAGGTTGGTGGGTCAAGGAAGGTGGACTAAGAACAAGCAACACATAATGCACTATGGTAACCTATTACTTCCTGTCAAATACAGTACCTCCTGCTCCAGACACGAAGTAAATGCTTACAACTATTTCTTTTTCAGAGGCAGCATCGACTGTTTAACACTTCAGAAAGCATGAGACTTTTCAACAAGTAATTGACATGGTTTTAGGGGCTGAATTGCAAGCATAAGCAACTGACAAGCCTATTGGAAGAACTGATGGACTTCGTGATAAAAAGAAAATGTTACTTACTGGTAAAAATCAGCCTGCAGGCTTTAGTGCTCTAGATTCACATGATGTGCACATTCCTGCCATTTAATGTTGGGCTTGGAACGTTACAAATTATTTTTCTTCAAAGAGCACTTTTAGTTTCAAGGGCACTCGTTACCTCTCCTGAAACCCACAGTGCACCAGGACACAGCTCCCACCTCAGATTGTGTTTTAGGTCTCTCCTAACAGACAGTACAACCTGTCTTGTTGCAAATTCATACAGTGGGCTTACCACTGGTTAGCTATATTGTCACTTACATTTGCTTGCTTTTTAACTAGCCTTTCTTGGCGGACGTGTATTCACCCACTGTTTACTTTTAGGGAACAGTTTTTTTCTATTTCTTTCAACACTCCATGAGAGTGCATGCGTTTTCTAGTGCTCTCCACGTTGTGTGTTGTTTGCCTACCCCTTGAACACTGACCAACCTGCACTTCATGATGCTTCCCCCTCATCCGGCTTCATTTTTAATGAACAAGTTACTTACCTTCGGTAACGCTATATCTGTAAGAGACATAGATTAGTTATGAATGCCTCACCTTAGAATTACCCCCAGGCGTCAGACTAGATCTGGAGAAATCTTTCCTCAGCAGCACCCCTGCGCGTTGATAGGTGGCGTCGGTCGACTCCGCGTTCGTCGCTGGCGTCATGGTCGCCGGAATGACGTTGCGGTATCTACTTAGACGCCACCCTCGCGCGCTGACGTCAGTTCTTTACACGACATTCCACGCCAGAAGCGCAGAGCCATGCAAGACACTGACCACTGGTACACAAAAACTAGGGCCCTGAAAGGGAAGTCCCTTACCCTAAAAGTCAGTTCGCAGAACGGGGAGGATGGGTGGGGCGGTGAGGAATCCATAACTAATTTATGTCTCTTACAGATATATCGTTAACGAAGGTTAGTAACTTGTTCATCTGAAAGAGACAATTAGTTATGGATTCCTCACCTTAGAATAGATACCCCAGCAATTCCAACTCCAGTGGTGGGTCTGCGAAACAAGTTCACACCAGAAAGTCCTGGAGAACTGAACGGCCGAAGAAGCCATCTCTCCGGATTTGGCTGTCCAGGCAGTAGTGTTTGGTAAACGTGTGCAGTGAAGCCCACGTAGCTGCCTGGCAGATGTCAAGAAGGGGGACTCCATGTCCCAAAGCAGTAGTGGCTGCCGTCGCCCTGGTGGAATGGGCACGCAACCCCACTGGAGGTTCCTTTTTCGCTAAGGAATAGCATATCTTGATGCAAAGAACAACCCATCGGGAGATAGTTCGTTTTTGCACGGCCCGACCTTTCTTGGCACCCACATAGCCAACAAAGAGCTGGTCAGCCACCCGGAATTGTTTTGTGCGATCCAGATAGAACGAAAGCGCACGTTTTGGATCCAGACGGTGGAGCCTCTCTTCCTCTTTAGAAGGATGCGGAGGCGGAAAAGAAGGTGGGCAAAGTGATGGTCTGCCCTATATGGAAAGAGGTAACCACTTTGGGAAGGGAAGAAGGCAGAGTGCGGAGGACAACTTTGTCCGGATGAACAGCCAGGAAAGGAGGCTTAGAAGAAAGGGCTTGGAGCTCACTCACCCTGCAAGCAGAGGTGATGGCAATCAGAAAGGCAGTTTTAAGGGTCAAGAGTCTGAGAGGACAGTTATTTAGCGGCTCGAAAGGAGCACACATTAGATAAGTAAGAACGAGGTTCAAGTCCCACTGGGGCATCACAAAAGGAGTTGGAGGAAACAAGTGAGTAATGCCCTTAAGGAAGCGAATTACAATAGGGGACTTGAAAAGAGAAGCCTGGTCAGGCAGCCGAAGGAAAGCCGAAATGGCCGAAAGATAGCCTTTGAGAGTGCCCAGAGCAGAGCCCTGATGGGCCAAAGAAAGAATGAAGAGGAGAACCTCTGAAAGAGGGGCAGAAAGGGGATCCACAGCCTTTGCTGAGCACCATGCCACAAATTTGTTCCATCTACAGGCGTATACCGTTTTGGTGGAGGGACGCCTGGCTGCCAAGATAACATTACAGACTTCGGGAGGAAGGCCGAAAGCTGTCAACTGTCGCCGCTCAATCTCCACGCAAGGAGGTGGAGGCTGGACAGGTTCGGGTGGAGGACCGTCCCCTGCTGCTGCGACAGAAGATCCTCCCGAAGAGGCAGTCTGATCAGAGGATCGTTGGCCATGTGTAATAGCTCGGGATACCAGACTCTTCGCGCCCAATCCGGAGCCACAAGAATGACTTGGGCCCGGTTGCGCTTGATCTTCTTCAGCATGCTGGGCAGAAGTGATATAGGCGGAAAGGTGTATAGAAGACAGCAACTCCACTCGCAACGAAAAGCGTTGCCTAGCGAGCGCCGCCTTGGAAATTCCAACATGCAGAACTGCTGACATTGCGCGTTCTCTTCGGTGGCGAATAGATCTAACCAAGGCTCTCCCCACTGCTGAAAGAGACCTTGCACCACCTCCGAGTGAAGACGCCATTCGTGATCCATCATGCACCTGCGGCCGAGTTCGTCCACCCTGGTGTTCAGAGAACCTGCCAGGTGTTGAACCACCAGTGATATGCCCTGATGTTCCAGCCATGTCCAAAGGCGGAGAGCCTCTTGACATAGGGTCCGCGACCCCACCCCGCCTTGTTTATTGCAGTACCACATGGCAGTGGTGTTGTCCGTGAACACTTGCACCACTTTTCCCCAGACAGAGGGAAGGGATGCCTTTAGTGCAAGACGAATCGCCTGAAGCTCCAGAAGGTTGATATAGAGCCCGGACTCCGCCTCTCCTAAGTGGCCGCCCCACCCCAGCAGTGATGCATCTGTCACCACTGTGAACTCTGGTTAGGGAAGGCAGAGGGATCTGCCGTTGACCCAATACCGGTTCGCTAGCCACCACTGCAATTGGCGTGCAGTGCCCTCCGAGATCTGGACGCAATCGGAAAGATACCCCTGATGCTGTGCCCACTGGAACTTCAGGTCCCACTGCAGAGCCCGCGTATGCCACCTGGCATGATCGACCAGCAGGATGCAGGAGGCCATGAGGCGCAGTACCCTCAGGGTCATTCTGACTGAAACCCGGGATAGAGACTGAAAGATCAGAATCACAGCCCGAATATCCTGGACTCGCTGGTCGGGAGGATAAGCCTGAAACTGCGCTGTGTCTTCGGCACATTGATGGTGAACCACAGCGAGTGCAGGAGGTTTGCCGTAGTCTGGAGGTGGGAGACGACAGCCTGGGGCGAGCCCGCCTTTAACAGCCAGTTGTCGAGATGGGGGAAGACTGGAACCCCTGATCTGCGCAGATGAGCTGCGAGCACCGCCATCACTTTCGTGCACACCCGAGGGGTGTTGGTGAGGCCGAAGGGGAGCACGGTAAACTGAAAGTGCTCGTGGCCTACAGTGAACCGTAGGTAACGCCGGTGGACTGGCAGGACGGGGATGTGAAAAAAGGCATCCTGCAAGTCCAACGCTACCATCCAGTCTCCATGGTCGAGGGCAGACAGGACCTGAGCCAGAGTCAACATTTTGAACTTCTTCCCGAGGAAGCGATTGACGTTCCGGAGATCCAAGATAGGACGCAGGCCCTTGTCCTTCTTGGGCACCAGACAGTAGTAGGAATAACAACCACGACCTACTTCTGGGGCAGGAACGCGCTCGATGGCTCCCTTGGCCAAGAGAGCCGTAACTTCCTGTTGGAGAAGGGCCAAGTGATCCTCCAACATGCGATGGGTCTGAGGTGGCATGGATGGAGGGGTAATTTCGAAGGGGAGGGAGTAGCCCCTTCGGACTATCTGCAAAACCCACCTGTCCGACGTGATGTTGAGCCAGTGGGGGAGGTGATGGCGAATCCTGCTGCCCACTGGCAAAAGGTGGCCCTGAAAGGTCGGACTAGGAGGGCTTGGAGGCTGCTGCAGAGGGGGCGCTGGTAGACTGGCCCGCCCGCTGGCCCCCAGACCCACGACGGTGGGTCCCACGTCCCTAGCCGCGCAGAGGCTGGACAGCTTGCGCAGGCCTGTGGCTCTGGGCGGAACGTGGTGGGGCACACCTTCCGTAGCCATGAAAGGGGCGAAAGGCAGACTGCGCTGGGTGGGAGGTGGATGCGAGGCCCAAGGACCTGGCCGTAGCCCTGGAGTCCTTAAAACGCTCAAGTGCGTTGTCCGCTTTGTCGCCAAACAAGCGACGGCCATCAAAGGGCATGTCCAAAAGCGTAGCTTGGACATTACCCGAAAAGCCAGTAGACCTCAACCAGGCGTAGCGTCTAAGAGCTACCGACGTGGAAATCGTCCTGCCTAGTGAGTCGGCGGTGTCCAGCCCACATCGGATGGGGAACTTCGCTGCATCTCTCCCTTCGGCAACTGCACGGGAGAGCACAGCCCGGGCCTCCTCCGGGCACTGTGGCAGCACCTGCGCAACCGTGTCCCACACCGAGTGGGAGTAACGGCCCAAAAGACATGCGGTGTTCACCGACCGCAGTCCCAAGCTGGAGGAAGAAAACATCATCTTCCCAAGGTGGTCCAGCTTCTTGGATTCCTTATCAGGTGGTGGGTTAGGGAATGCGCCCTTGGAAGTGGAGGCTTGGACTACCAAGCTCTCATGGGTGGGGTGGTGAGAGAGGAAAATGGGGTCGCCCGGGGCCGGGCGGTGGCGTTGGGCAATCATCCTATCCACAGGAGCCCCTGTGTTGAGCTTGGACCAAATGCCCAAAAGGATGTCCGTGAGGGCCTCATTGAACAGCAGCAGGGGCTCCGAAGAGGCCGCTGCCGGCTGAAGCACCTCGGTCAGGAGGTTAGTCCTGACCGCCACTGTAGGAAGCTCGAGGTTTAAGTCCTCGGCTGTTCTACGCAACACTACTGCGCAAGATGCACCCTCCTCCGTAGCCACGGTAGGGGGAGAAAGCATGCCAAGGTCTGGGGAGGTGTCCAGACCACTGGCATCAACCAACTGCTCTCTCCAGTCCGGTTCCTCTAACTGGTCTGCAAGAGGGTCCACAGACTTCTCCCAGTCCTCCTCTCCCTCTCCTGGTAGCCACTCAGGGCGGTAGGAAACATCAGGGGAGAACAGGGGTACAAAAGTACCGGTCGGCCCCGGTCCCGACGTCGGTCTAGCTCCGTGTCCTCATTGAGGGGGAGGCCAGGGCCAACGCGGGCTGGGGACACAACTGGTGTCGGAGGTGTCGTCAATGGATTTGGGGCCAGAGGAGGTGTCACGAGGTCAACCGGCGCCGATCCAGGCCTGGATACTTGGGGCACTGCGGCCTCAGAGCCGAAGCCGCCGGCATCGAAGGCCTAGAGCCCCCAACCCAGTCCGTGGGGCCCGAGGGCGCGCCAGCGGAGTTGGGCTGCCCAAAGATGGAATGCAAGGCTTCGTAAAAGTTGCGAAGCTGGGTAGGGGTCGCTCCGGCTCCCGGAAAGGCCAGAGTCGACCCAACAGGCTCTGCGGACGACTACCTTCCGCTTCCCGCGTTGGCCGACGGACAGGGGGAAGGCGAAGAGCGACGATGCTTCTTCGCCTTCTTCTTGTGCTTCGACTTACCCGAAGACGAAGACTTCGATGACGAGTGGTGGTGGTGGCTCTGCGTCCGGTCCCGTGACCTCCCTCTCGACCGGCAACCTCGAACGGCACGGAGCGGACTGCCGGGCCTCAAGAAGCTTTCAGGACCGCTCCCGCAAAGACTTCGGGTTCATGGCCCGGCAGTCAGAGCACGACTTCGGGTCGTGGTCGCGCTCCAAGCACCAAAGGCACACGAGGTGCGGGTCAGTGACCGACATCAATTTGCGACAGGAGTTGCAAGCCTTGAAGCCGGTCCGACGTGACACCCCTCCGTGCACCAGGAGTCAAACGACTCAAAAAAAATGTCGACAAAAGTCGCAAAAACTGAGTCAAAAAGTGACTCTAGGTACCGCTCTCTCCGGATCTGCGCTGGCTGGCGTGGAAAAAGAAAGAACCGACGACAGCGCAAGAGGGCGGCGTCTAAGTAGATACCGCGACGTCATTCCGGCGACTACGACGCCAACAACGAACGCGAAGTCGACCAACGCCACCTATCGACACGCAGGGGTACTGCGGAGGAAAAAATTCTCCGGATCCAGTCTGACGCCTGGGGTAATTCTAAGGTGAGGAATCCATGACTAATTTTCTCTTTCAGATATATGCATACCTCCCTTGCTTCCCCATTCCTCGCAAGCATTTACATTTTTTATTTGCCACTCTAAGTGGTGTCTGTAATCTTAAATCTGTACATAAAAAAAGAAAAAGGTGCCCGCATCATTCTGTTGGCACAACCATGCATGGAATGTCACAATATGGGCAACGCCATCACACTTTTGTTTTTGTTCGACAATGCTGTACAGCATTGGTGCATAGCATAGGCAAAGCCAATAGGTCCAAAAGGGGAGACCTATTGACATTTCCAATGCTTGTTACTAGTGAAATGTTATAGGGTCTGTGTATTACGCAAATAGGAGAGGAAACAAAGGAGAATGTTGAAAGGTTTTGCCTAGAGCTTGCATCTAGGTAGGTGGGTAGGGCACACGTGAATGGATGTATGACGATACCACGCATGCATTACATCGCATGCCATTAGATCGCGGTTTTAACAACGCAAGTCGTTACAATGACTTGCGTTGGAGGGCGCTGGACTTAGGAGTAGTTTAATTTACTATTCCAACTCCAGCCTACGTACAGTAGGGAAGGTGTTGGATAGTAATTTAAACTACTCCTTGTCCTATAGCGCCCTCCAGTGCAAGTCATTGTAACGACTTTCGTTGTAAAAACCGCAATCTAATGGCATGCGATGTAATCCATGCGTTCTAAAGGTTGTTTCCCACGTGAATCTACAGGCAGCAAACCTACTGTCATAGTGTAGCTGCAAATCACATGCTGTGCATATATCAAGGAGTAGTAGCTTAAACCCTAAAGCTGCATCTTGCAATCAGAGGCAGAAGACGTGGAACAATGTATTGTACGGTTTGCGCCATTAGTGCTTCTTGACGGGTACGCATGTCCAAAAAGCAGTACTTGTTGTGATTCTCTGATACTGGAAAATTACCTAAGAATGCCATTGTTGCTCCCTGCTTTTTTTAACAACAAAGCTGAACGCATTGAACAATCCATAATCCTAACTCTGCTTTTGAGATGGGGTTGCCAAGCAACAAATAACTGTTTGGTTTTCCTAATTATCGGAGTACGGCCAACACAGTACATGATAGCCCTTTGGGCATCTAAAGTGTGTACAGCTATTTCCACCAGAAATGCCACTGTGGGAAAAAAGAAGGCAATACAACGGGCTGGTATGCCTTAAACAGCAACACTAATTTTGACAGAAAACAAGGGTGAATGCGCAACATAACAGTCCTTGTGTACTTGCATAAAGGTTCATCAACTGACAAAGCGTGAAGCTCACTAACTCTTCTGAAAGCGGCTAAAGCAACTTTTAAAGATATAAACTGTAGTGGACACAAATTTAGTTGCTCAAAAAGTCCCCCCATAAAGCTAGTTAGAATCATATTAAGGTCCCAGGAAGGAACAGGGAGCAGTGTAGGTGGACTTACTCCTTTAAAACCTTCCACGAAGGCTTTGATGAATGGAATTAACCCATACTGATGTGCAGGCTAAGCCTGTTTCTTTTCAGGGGTCACAGATAATGTGCTGTACTGTAGCTGTTAACAGATAGATATGAAGACTGGAAAAGTAGATGACCAAGCGGTTTCCATTTTGCAGCATAACACTTTCTACTTGCAGCTTCCAAGCCTCCTTTTGGATTTGCATAGTCTCAGGAAGCTGCAAACAGCCAAATTCGCCTGCAGATGCAAAATCCCAAGGTTGAGTGCCTTCAAGCTGGGATGCTGTAACGTCCATTTGTGTGGCCTAAGTAAGTCAGAAGAGCTTTTTGTGTGGCTGGACATCTGTAACAGTAAAGAGAACCAAGGTTGACAAGCCAGCATTGGAGCTATGAAATTTAGTAGCATTAGTGCTTGTCTCACTTCCGTACTACACACAAAATCAGTGGTAGTTAGGGGAAAAGCCTGTTCAACTAATTCCAATTGTATTGCCCTGAAATCGCACTTGGGTACCTGGAGGTGAATATTTGGCATTTTACAATTTTGTTGGTGGCGAACAAGTCCATTGTTGGTGTCCCTAACAAGTACGTGTTTAGAATGTGAGAATGCATATTGCATTTGTTGATGTGTCCTACTCAGCAGGTCAATAAAGTTGTTGTCCACCCCCGGAAATGTTTTGCCTAAGTGTACTGAAGACACACTGTCATATGCTAAATCTTTTGCATTTACTTCGAAAGTTGTAGAGGAAGTGTACACTTTGTTTCTGCATGTAGTACATAGTGTAAAGTGTCTGCTCAAATAAATGCCACTTTGTGTTGAAATCTGGGTAGAAATAACTGAAAAGCTAACTGAACTGCCATTAGTTCCAATACACTGACATGAAAGGTAAAGACCTGTGGCGCATCCCACCACTGCATGGTTACGTTGCCAAAGTGCACTCCCCAATCTCATAGAGATGTCTGTGTTTATGGTCACCTGTGGCACTGGGTTGAGAAACGATCTGTCAAGTAATACATTATTTTCGTTCCACCGCTGCAGTCTGTGCTTCACACTGGGCACCACCAGCACTAGACTCTCCCTTTTCTCTGTCGCTTGTGACCTTGTCTGACTAGGAACACACAAGTAACCTTGTGTTTGGAACTAGGACATTATATGATGCACCATTCCTAACTGATTCATTATCAAATCAAAATAATCTTTATTCGGTTTCATGAAGTAAAACCATAAAAGCACACATTAAATATGATAAAACAGACATACCGGATAAGATAATGACCTAGACTAGATGTAAAAACAAGGTGCACCAAAAATACACAGGCAATACCAGGTGAAAAGAGATCGCTCTGGTTGACGACAATTAATCTCATCTGATAAAAACATTTAATAGACAGAAAAGTGAGTGAAACATTACAAAGTGCCATAAGTAATATGCAGGAAACTGGGTAATTAGTCACAACTTGACCTGAGCCTGACAGCAGATTTTAAAAAACTGAACACATAAAAAACAGTGTTACCCGTGAGCATTTGTAAGAAAATAAAAGCGGGACACTTGCCTAAAATTAGCCTTTCAGGACCGGGAGTAGAAAGGTCTTTCTAGGTAAGTCATAAAAACTACAGAATATCAAAAAATGGAGCATGTCCTGCAGGGATTTTCCGTCACAACCACAGGACGACAGGATCTGACCCTTACACTGCCCCCTTGGGTAGGCGAGGAGGAGGTGGAAGAGGTCAAGCCGAAACCTAGTCAGTAAAAATCGATCATGAGTTTACGAATCCTAACAGGTATGGTTCCGCCGTCAGTGTAGTTCTTAACATGATGAAACGACGTACACTGGGCTTCAGTAGCTCCTTGTCTTCCCTGACAATTAACTGCTGCTTACAAAAGGCCACCTTAATGTTGATCAAGTCCTTCTTATAGGATGGTTCAGGGTTAGTGAAAAGGTCTCCTCTACCCATGCTCGTAAGACTCTCCTTAACATATTTGAGCCAAGGTACTCAGGAGGCATGATCGAGAGCCAAACAGTCCCTTAAAATCATTTTGTTTAATGATGTCCCCTTACCAGCCCCGATTTTTTGCCATAATAACACTGGGCGATAGGCTAATAGATCAGTGATGTAGGTCAAACCAAGCTCCTCATTAACAATGAAGGAGGGGGTACCCTGGGGAACGGATAAAATCTGTCTCCAAAAATTATTTTCAGCAATTTGGAGTTCTTCAGGGATAGTATAACCGCAAATTTCACTGCCATATAGTGCTTTTGAGATACATTTGGCCATTCAAAGCTGTAATATGGCCACAACAGGTCTTTATCCCAGTCTGGAGGCAAAGTTAAAAATAGCTGCAGTCTCCCGGGTAAGGTCGTTCTTCTTGCGAATTTTTAGGGGCGCCCAATTCATTTCGCCATTTAACAGAACACCATAGGTATGAAAAAACACTCATCCTTGTGACCGGGGAAGACCCTACCTTGAAGATGTAAGGCTTACTAGAGCGGGCACCTACTAGCATGACATAAGACTTTGAGTTGTTGACCAACAGGTCTAGCTCCCCCATAAATTGGACAAAAGAATTTAACAGCATTTGCAGACCCCGCTCAGTCCTAGCCATCAAGACAGCGTCGTCTGCAGAACCAGAAGGCCATGCAGTCCCACCTGGGGATAGTCCACCTTGGTCCCCTAAAGAACCTTCTCTAAGTTGCTTATATATACATTAAATAGGAAAGGGGCCAGAATAGAACCCTGACGGACCCCTCTCTGGATATGGAACAAGCGCGTAACCTTCAGATCACCCGAGTATCGAACGGCTGCCTTCGTGTCTCGAAGGAGATCTTGTAAAAAGAGGACTATGTCCCTGTCCACCCCCAGGAATAACAAGGTCTGCCACAGATTACATCTGTTCACACGATCGAACACGGAGGAAAGGTCCATATAGGCCAGGTAGATGGTGCTGGGGCTGGCGACTGTGTACTTGTTCAAGTTCATGAATAGATTCAGACATTGGTCTATCGTTGAACGGCCGAGGTGGAAGCCATATTGGACATCAGACAAGATGTTATTCTCTACGGCCCAGTTGGATAGCCTATCCAATAAAATCCGTCCAACCACTTTGACCACGGAATCCAACAGGGATATAGGCCTATAGCAGTGTGTGCTATCTCTATTCCCTTTTATAAAAAACTGGGACAATGATGGAGGTGGCCCATGAGGCCGGGTGACCAGACCTGACAGCCACTTTGATAACAGAGGTAAGCACAGGGGCCCACAGCTCCACATTGGAGATGTAGCGGTCGGTAGGGATTCCATCCGGTCCCGGGGTCTTGTTGCACATCAACCAAACTATTCCCAACCCGACTTCTCCCTCAGAAACTGTCAAGGCTGATTTATCGGCTCCTGCTCCACAAAGTGAACACTGGGCCAAGGGACCCCCAAACATTTCCTCAAAATGGCTAACCCATTCGGTCTCTGATATGGGCATCCAGGGCGTTTGATGTGTTGACTGCCAGGAAAGGACTATTGACAATGCTCCAGAACTTGGTGCTACTCTTGATTGTACTGGCTTCAAAGAGCTTACTCCAGGCATCCTCCTTCAAGGCCTCCTTTCACCTAGCCAGGACTTTTGTACTGCTTTCTACAGGATCTAACTCGTGAACTATCTCTAGGGGTGGCGTGTAAAGCTACCTTGAGCTTCCTGGCCGCACGCAAACAGGGGGTGTCGAACCATCTTGGAGCCCTTATGATTCATTATCATTCTCGCGGTCAGAGGATGCAACTACTGGCAAAAGGGCAGCCTTTAAAATGCTACCACTCACTGGTTGGTGGGATTTAAGCCATCTCTATCCTTTCCTATTGGTGAGTGTGGCATTCAGGAAAACTTGTGTTTCTTGTGGTCACAAGTGGGACCTTTGGCATCTATCGTAAAGTCTAATTTGTGTAAAAACGGAATAGTTTTTGAGAGTACGCAAGGTACTGCGCCCTACTCGTCTCCTTCACCAGCTAATTATCCAAATAAGGATAAACATAAATGTGACAGTGCCGCACTTGCACTGCCACCACAGAAATACATTATTTAACTGTGGTTACTCCGGATTTTAAATTGATAATGGACTCCACTTATTAAAAACCTCAGGTACTGACAATATACTTGATGGCTAGAGATGTGAAAGTACTCATCGTTCAAACAGAGGGCTGTATTGTAGTTTCCTAAAGCCAGAAGCAGGATGACACATTGCAGGGTGTATATTTTGAAGTAATGTAGCAGTTGAGCACACTAAATCCAAAAGGGGTCTTAAAGTTTTGTACTTTTCGGGGATTAGGCAGTATAGAGAGTACACTCCTTGTCCAAGCTGATTTTGCAAAAGCGTCTACACCTCTTTCATCAAGAGGATGAGATGATCCCTCTGTATTCTTGGAAGTCAAGATTGCAGATTTGATGGGATGGTATGAAGCTCCAAGCAGAACCTGTGGACGATTGTAGACAACACCCACTGATCAGAGGTTATTTCCTCCCATTTCTACCAGTGTGGAAGGTATAACCCTAATCTTTCCTCTACTGGTGTTGTGTGAGAGGATGGTCATCGTTTACAGGCAGAAGTACCTCTGGCTTGTTTCCATGAAGGGATATTATTGAATAGTCTAGCTGTCTAAGTGATTGCAGTGCCTTGTGAAAGCCTCGCTGTTATTGGTATGCTTGCCTTGTAACACTAGGACCCGGTTTTAAAGTTGGTTGTGACTTATTACAGAACCAAATTCTTTGCTCTTTGTTCCTGATGTTGGAAGACACCATGGCCTTTGCTCTGTCTGTTTATATCTTTATTTATTCCAACATCTCACCCACTTGTGGTCCAAAGATGTGTTGCACATCGAAAAATAGACCAATGAGTTGTTGCTGGAAATTTAACCTGAAATCAGAAGCTGGAAACAAGACGCTGGAATTGATCTCTCTGGCAGCTGTATCAGCAGCATCTAATACACAACTGATGCTGGCATAAGATAAGATCTTCTCCACGCCAGTAAATTTGTTGCACTTTTTTTTGTATGTCTGGGTGATGTCGTACTGCAAGAGCACAGCCACAGAGTTAGCTACATCACCAATGAATAGATGCACCCATATAAAGGCATTTGCCTGTAGCATTCATCATTTTACGATCTTTCTGTGGTGAAGGCATATCGCCAGTTCCTTGCCTTAATACCGATTTGCTGGCAGTATGAACCACAAGTGAATCAGCTGGCACTTGGCTGAAGAAAATAGGATCCAGTAGAGTTGGTTGTTATTTTTTCTCCACTCTTGGCGTTACTACCCAAACTTTGACAGGATCTTTAAAGTTTTCTTCTGAACACTTGGTTGCTTTTAGCACTGGCCGAAATCGTGTACTTCTCTCTATCTTAAACATAGAAGGTCCTGAATGTGAAGGTGAGGTTTTTGGTGGAGGAGTACATGGGATTACATCTTTTTTCTGTTTCTTTGGGAAATAAAATCCACACTTCTTCTTATATGGACTCCTCAGAAGTGAGTGTGCTTTTTCTGGCCTGATTGTGCAGATTGATGGGGACATGCAACAATATGACCTTTAACTGGCCCAATATAAATTATCCCCTGCCTTGAATCTGTGGTGAGGCATTAAGGTCACTATCCTTCTGTGGTGCATGTTTGCTCGGTGTGAAAGAACTTTTTGACTTGTCAAACCTTTTAAGGCTCCTCAGATGTCAAACGTGCCTTTTGGCATTAAACTGGTTTCACTACTGTTGGCTGTGCCAAGTGCCAACGTTTTTTGGTACCGGCATGTTAGTTAAGGTATGGCTCTCTGAGGGTCGCTTCTTAGCAAAGAGGACATGGCTCCTTTCAGGGTCGATCCTTGGAGGAAAGATACCTCTAACTGTGAAAGGGGTGTGTGTTTTTAAGGCTTGGGATGTTTTCCCCGGTTCTCAGTATCAGGCCCTGCCAAATGTAGAATTTTTTTAATTGTCTTTTTCCTGGGTAGCCAGAGTCAGAATTCAGAAGACAGAAATTGACATCCGCTCCTCGTAGGCTTCTATGATACCAGAAGCCTTCCCACCCTTAAAACCTCAGAGTCGAAACCATTGACCTCTTCGGCCAATGCGCCCTTAAGTGTCTCGCTAAAATCCTGCCACTGTGTTTCAGCTTAATGAATCCACTTTTGGTCCTGCATTGTCTTTATGCAACAAAAGGGATTACACACCAAACAGGCAGATTTGTCACAGCACCTGGGAAGAGAGAGGTTACAAACCTGATGTTGGTATGACCATTGAAACGTGATGTTGCAAAAAGGGCAGAATAGTGTATGTTCAATATGCCCCCCTCAAACTAGTGATTCTCATTAAATCTATCCTATGGTTCTCCAGATCACTCAGTTCTGAGACAATCCATAGTGGTTCTGGTAAATTTCAATGCACGAAATTCTCTCATCCCGAGTCCACAGCATCGAGATGGTGAGCAGAGGACCAGAGGTAACAAGGCAGTCAAAACACATCAGAGCCCACAAGCGTTAAAACCTAATGTTAAGTAGAGTCTGTCTCCTGGTGCATTGTGTTTCAGAGGTGGTACCACAAGTCACCTCAAAACAGAAAAATCCTTATTTGAAGAAAACAACGTCATTGTCCAAGCCCAACAATAGACCCAAGAGTACGCACAGCATGTAGTGTACAGCTACACATGCTGCAAAAAAAATAATACTCGAGGACCGTAAGGACAAGGCATTGGAGAAGGAGAGAGAGAAAATCTGCTGTAGAAATCTGATAGAACCTTCAGGAAAAAATAGAATAAGCTAGGCTTTATAAATCACTGTATAATGCTCATAAAAAAAGACAGTGATTCTCAAATCCTACTAGTGGTAGAAAAGGTGTTCAAAAACTGTTTTCGGTGTCAGAATGTTAAGCTCAAAAGGTGCATGTATCAAAACAGTTAAAACAACATACGGTTTGTAAACTTGTATGGTCTAAATGTAGGGACAAGATGAAGTAGCATCTCAAAGTGATGCAAGCTTTCAGAAGAGGATACTCCCTCTATTAGAATGTGTGCATGCTCAAGTGGCTGCTAAATAGATCTGCAGGAGTTCACTTGGTACTAGACTCCGTGAGGAACACAATATAAGTCATTACAAGTGAACAGGAAAACTGGTATCATTCACCAAGGTCTGGTGGAACAACCTGAGCCATTTACTACTGTAGTGAAGTAGAATGAGAGCCTTTTGGAAAACGTACATAAGATGTGTCTTAATTGTTCTTAGGTAACAATAACATTAGGAAACCACATACTTGCTCAACTCGCACTCATGCATAGCAAATAGTAGACTGTTTGTCTGAATGTTAAAGGAATTAACTAGGTGAACTCATGAAAGACACATTCTACAACTGAGTGCCAAAGACCTTATTTCAAGTAAAGTCAGTGAATGTCAATGCATGTCCGACCAAGTAGTGATATTATCTCTTAGCTTCATAATAAGCACCATCTTCAATGACACACACCTTGAGTAATATGGAACACACATTCTGCTCATCACTTTTGTTCCAAGGTGTCGATGTGAAAGAGGCTGTATTGCAAGAATCACACACTGTGAATTCTCAGCAGGCCAGCATAGTTTCCATAGCCATACTCTCAAACATCTGTGCTGACTAAATTTGTGCACCTAGTAGGGAAAAATGCAGTCCTCAAAAGATGGCTGGCCTTCAAGGACCACTGATTAAGAGCCAAGAGGACAGCCTAGGAAAAGGTATAAGAACTCCCTGATCTATTTATGAACACCAAGGAACGGTGAGATGTAGTTCGGTCTTGCACATCAGTAGACGTGCCAAAGATGGCAAATAGATGGAGGAAGTCATGAGGCACAGAATTCTCATGAATCCCCAGGCACTGAAATAAAAGGGGAGGAAATCTCCTAGTTGCAGTTTAAGGGCCCGAATCCAGTTTGGAAAGGGAAATGCTTGCCCAAGATAGCCTGAAGAAATGGAGATGCTGGACAGATAGCAATACCCACTAAATTACAATAACTGAATGGTCCAGGTCAAATAGTAGGAACACCACCAGATATCTTCAAATGGGAGGGGGATGTTACCAGCCTTTATTCCAAATATGATAACTGTGCTTGCCCAGAGACCAAAGTGACCACCATGAGCTTTGCGTATAGTCAATTGTATGAATATGAATTGTCACGACTTGCATCCTAGCAACAAACCACAGGAGCTTCCTGGTCAACCTCACAATGGGGTTATAAAGTATTCTGTGGTAAGTACGACTCCGACACAACTGAAGAAAATGAAGGTTTATTTCTTCATGAGGGAGAGCGGCAGAGGCACAGCTGGTTAAGCCGCAGAGCAACTGTAAGATCCAATGGCTCCCCACAGAACATTCAAGCCTTGGCATTCTCCCCACCGCGCTCAGAAGCAACCTCGCGCGACGGGGAGAATGCCAACATGACACATCTTCCCTTTTTATACATTGAAATAGAACAAGAGTAGAAACAGGTTAAATACCGAGCCACACAAATTATACAAAAAATGCAACACAGAAGGAAATATAAAATATACAATGGCATGAAGAGCTACATAACACCTTTAGGTATTTGAATATAATGAAAATAAAAGGAAGAGAATATACATCATAGCATTATAGGTAGAAAAACTTTGAAAAATATGATGCATGGAAAATAATGCCTCCGAAAAAAAATAATCAACAATGTAATCATTATACTTGACAGGCAATTTTATCTGTCTTCCCAGATGCGTAACTTTGGCACCACAGACTCACCTACACTGCTGGACACACAGCACTCCCCTGTGCACCATCCATTTGTGTATCATCAGTTTGCATGAGGGACTCCCCTCACAACACTACATATTGGAATTAGTCCCCTACTCACATCTTCAAGGATGTTCTCATCCCAAATCCATGAACCTGTAAAGCGGCCACAGCCCCTCTTCCATGACAAGATTTTGTTGCATTTGGCCAGCTTGCTGAAATGCCAAACCTTGCCATCTTCTAATTCGGCAGAACACGCAAAGACTGTCCTTACTCTCAATGGTTCAGAAAAATGGCTGCTCCCTTTCCTAACCAACCTATAAGACTTGACTCCCACCCACTCCCCTTCACACAAAGTTACTATTTTGGTACTCCTCTTTTTGTCAAAATATTCCTTGTACGTGTTGCGGGCTTTCTCAAGATTAGTTTTGACAATTTCTGGCGACCATTTGCATTGCAAATCTTGAGACATCCATGCCGAATTGTCTCTGGTGAAGGGATCTCTACCCCTCAATTTTAAAAGGGCTGTACCCGGTTACGGTAGGAGTGATGCGATACGCCCACACCAATTTATTAAGTTCCTGCTCCCAATTCTTACCAGCACATTTGGTTGCTTGAATACTGTCCACGATGACTTTGTTGAACCTCTTAACAGCACCATTACAAGCAGAATGATACACTGGGGACTGTCCTTGATGCCATTCCTTTTTAAAACACATGTACATTTTTCTGGTACGAATTGTGGCCAGTTATCGCTCAAGAGTGTTTTGGGGATGCCTTCTCTCAAAAATACAGTTTCTAAAAATTGCAACTACATTAGTAGCATCAGAAGATTCACAGATCTTCAATTCAGGCCATTTAGAATACATGTCGAACAACACCAAGATGTATTTGGGTACCCCCATACTATCTAACACAGGACCCAGGATGTCGTTAGCTAAATCCTCCCACAGACCAGAAGGTATAGCTCTAGTGCCCAAGAGTGGTCTTAACACGACCGGGATTTATCCGAATTGCTGCAATGTTCGCATGTTCTGACAAATTTTTCCATGGCCATGTCCATCCCGGGCCAACAATACGAATTCTTAAGTCTTTAATTAGACTTAACAATGCCTTGATGTCTCATGTGTTAACTCTAGTATTCTCTCCCGTAGGCACTGCGGCGGAATGATTCTGTTATTCCTTAGAAGGAATCCGGAACCAGAGATCGATATTTCATCTCTTAGCTCCCCAAAACTCTTACATTCTTCCTCAATCATCTTCTTGTCTAGCCAACCTTGCAATGTGTAATCTTTAAACTTGCTTAAAGTACTGTCCTTTCTGTAACCAGTTTCGTAGTCTGCCACCGTAATGTTCCCCCTATTGCACAAGTTACTAACTTGTGTAACGATATATCTGTAAGAGACAGTAGTTAGTGACAGATTCCTTACCTTAGAATATCCCCAGGCGTCAGGCTGGATCCGGAAAGTTTTGCGTAGCAGTACCCCTGCGCGTCAGTAGGCGGCGTTGAGCGGCTCCACGTCCGTCGTCGTGATCGCCGGGATGACATCGCGGCCAGTACTTAGACGCCGCCCATGCGCGCTGGCGTCAGTTCTGTACACAACTTTCCGCACCAGAAACGCAGAGCCATGCAAGAAACTGACACTGGTGTCTGAAAACTAGGGCCCTGAAAGGGATGACCTTAACCCTAGAAATCAGTTCGCAGAACGGGGAGGATGGGTGGGGCGGTAAGGAATCCGTCACTAACTACTGTCTCTTACAGATATATCGTTACACAAGTTAGTAACTTGTGCATCTGAAAGAGACACGTTAGTGACAGATTCCTTACCTTAGAATAGATACCCCAGCAATACCAACCCCGGTGTGGGTCTGCGAACAAAGATCAGACAAGGAAGTCCCGGAGGACAGAACGGCCAAAGAAGCCGTCCCTCCGGACCCGACTGTCAAGGCAGTAATGCTTGGTAAACGTGTGCAGCGAGGCCCACGTAGCTGCTTGACAAATGTCCTGCAATGGGACACCACGTCCCAAAGCCGTGGTGGCGGCTGTCGCCCTGGTGGAATGGGCACGTAGTCCAACAGGGGGCTCCTTCTTAGCCAAAGAATAGCAAGCTTTGATACACAAGACGACCAAGCGGGAAATGGTCCGCTTGTGTACCGCCCGACCTTTTTTGGCGCCCACGTAGCCAACAAAGAGCTGGTCGTCCACCCGGAACTGTTGTGTGCGGTTCAGATAGAAAGAAATTGCACGTTTTGGGTCCAGACGGTGGAGCCTCTCGTCCTCTCTGGAAGGATGGGGAGGCGGAAAGAAGGTGGGCACAGTGATGGTCTGCCCAATGTGGAAGGCAGTAACCACCTTTGGCATGAAGGACGGACGCGTCCTAAGAACAACCTTGTCTGGATGAACAGACAGAAAGGGGGGCTTGCAAGAAAGAGCCTGGAGCTCACTCACCCGCCGAGCGGAGGTGATAGCCACCAGAAAGGCTGTCTTCAGAGTGAGAAGACGAAGAGGACAGTTATGGAGAGGCTCAAAGGGAGCGCACATTAAAAAGGTAAGAACCAAGATCAAGTCCCACTGAGGCATCACAAACGGAACAGGAGGGAAAAGGTGTGTAATGCCTTTAAGAAACCTGTTAGCAGGGGACTTGAAAAGGGAGGGCTGATCAGGAAGCCTGAGAAAGGCCGAGATTGAACAAAGGTAGCCCTTGATGGTACCCAGGGCAGAACCCTGTTGGGCCAGAGAAAGAAGGAACAGAAGAACCTCAGAAAGAGGGGCAGAAAGGGGATTCATAGCCTTTGTTGTGCACCATGCCACAAACTTGTTCCACCTGCAGGCGTATACCACCTTAGTGGAGGGACGCCTGGCTGCCAGAATCACATCACAAACTTCGGGAGGCAAGTCAAAAGGAATCAACTGCCGCTGCTCAATCTCCACGCAAGCAGGTGGAGGCTGGACAGGTTCGGGTGGAGGACCGTCCCCTGCTGCTGCGACAGAAGATCCTCCCGAAGATGCAGACGGATCGGGGGATCGATGCTCATACTGAGTAGCTCGGGATACCAAACTCTTCGAGCCCAGTCCAGAGCCACAAGAATGACTTGGGCCCGGTCGCGCCGAATCTTCTTCAACACTCTGGGTAGAAGTGGTATAGGCGGAAAGGCGTACAACAGACCGCAACTCCACTCGCGACGAAAAGCGTCGCCGAGCGAGTGCCGCCTTGGAAATTCCAATGCGCAGAATTGCTGACATTGCGCGTTCTCTTCGGTGGCGAATAGATCTAACCAAGGCTCTCCCACTGTAGAAAGAGTTCTTGCGCCACCTCCGAGTGAAGACGCCATTCGTGATCCATCATGCACCTGCGGCGCGAGGTTCGTCCGCCCTGGCGTTCAGGGAACCTGCCAGGTGTTGAACCATCAGGAAAATGCCCTGATGTTCCAGCCATGTCCAGAGACGCAGAGCCTCCTGACATAGGGTCCACGACCCCACCCCGCCTTGTTTGTTGCAATACCACATGGCGGTGGTGTTGTCTGTGAACACCTGCACTACCTTCCCCTTGACAGAGGGAAGGAATGCCTTTAGTGCAAGTCGGATCGCCCGGAGCTCCAGAAGGTGGATATGGAGCCGGGACTCCGCCGGAGACCAGAGGCCTCTGATCTCCGCCTCTCCCATGTGACCGCCCCATCCCAGAAGGGACGCATCCGTCACAACTGTGTGCTCTGGCTGGGGAAGGGAGAGGGATCTGCCCGCGACCCACTGCCGGTTCGAGAGCTACCACTGCAACTGTTGTGCAGTTCCCTCCGAGATCTGGACGTAATCGGACAGGTTCCCCTGATGCTGCGCCCACTGGAACTTCAGGTCCCACTGCAGAGCCCGCATATGCCATCTGGCATGATCGACCAGCAGGATGCCATGAGGCCCAGCAGCCTCAGGGTCATCCGTACAGAAACCCAGGATAGAGGCTGAACGATCGGAATCATAGCCTGAATATCCTGGACTCGCCGTTCGGGAGGATAGGCCCGAAACTGCGTTGTGTCCAGAACCGCTCCGATGAAAAGGAGCTGTGGAGAAGGAACCAGGTGCGACTTCGGCACATTGATGGAGAACCCCAGCGAGTGCAGGAGTCCGGCCCTAGTCGGGAGGTGGGAGACGACTGCCTGGGACGAGCTCGCCTTCAGCAGCCAGTCGTCGAGGTAGGGGAAGACTGGAACCCCTGACCGGCGCAGATGAGCTGCGACCACCGCCATCACCTTCGTGAACACCCGAGGGGCGCTGGTAAGGCCAAAGGGAAGCACGGTGAACTGATAGTGCTCGAGGCCTACCGTGAACCGCAGGTAACGCCGGTGGGCCGGTAGGACGGGGATGTGAAAATATGCGTCCTGCAAGTCCAACGCTACCATCCAGTCTCCAGGGTCGAGGGCAGTCCAGACCTGAGCTAGGGTGAGCATCCTGAACTTCTCCTTCCGGAGGAAGCGATTGACGTTCCGGAGGTCCAAGATAGGACGCATGTCCTCCTTGTCCTTTTTGGGCACCAGAAAGTAGTGGGAATAACAACCACGCCCTACTTCTGGGGTCGGAACGCGCTCGATGGCCCCCTTGGCCAAGAGGGCCGCAACTTCCTGTCGAAGAAGTGCCAAATGGTCCCCCGACATGCGGTGGTGCTGAGGTGGCATGGCTGGAGGGGTAGTCTCGAAGGGGAGGGAGTAGCCCCTTCGGACAATGTCCAAAACCCTCCTGTCCGATGTGATGGTGCGCCAGTGGGGAAGGTGATGGCGAACCCTGCCCCCCACTGGCGTGCTGTGGACCGGAAAGGACGGACTAGGAGGGTTTGGAGGCCGCGGACGGGGCGGAGGCCTGACCCGCTCGCTGGTTACCCGACCCGCCTCGGCGGGAGCCACGTCCTCGGCCGCGCGAAGGCGTCTGCTGCGCGGGCCGGTGGCTGGGCAGTGGACGTGGCTGGGCACCTCTTCCGTGGCCACGAAAGGGGCGAAAAGCAGACTGCTGCGGAGGGCGCGAGGCCCAAGGACTTGGCCGTAGCCCGCGAGTCCTTAAAGCGCTCCAGCGCGCTGTCTGCCTTATTGCCAAAAAGGCGGATACCATCAAAGGGCATGTCCATAAGGGTGTTTTGGACATCGCCCGAGAAACCAGTGGTCCTCAGCCAGGCGTGACGGCGCAGCACCACTGTCGTAGCAAGCGATCTGCCTAGCGAGTCAGCGGTGTCTAGGCCACATCTGATCGTGAACTTCGCTGCGTCTCTCCCTTCTGCAATAGCACGGGAGAGAAGTGTCTGGACCTCCTCAGGACACTGGCGCAGCACTTGCGCCACCGAATCCCACAGAGAGTGGGAGTAACGGCCCAAAAGGCAAGCGGTGTTCACAGACCGCAAGCCAGCACTGGAGGAAGAAAAAACCTTCTTCCCAAATTGGTCCAGTTTTTTGGATTCCCTATCCGGCGGAGCCGTAGGGAAGGCGCTCGGAGAGGCAGAGGCTTGGACAACCAAGCTCTCGGGGGTGGGGTGTTGGGAGAGGAACAGAGGGTCGCCCGGGGCCGGGCGATGGAGTCGGGCTACGTTCCTGTCCACAGGAGCCCCTGTGGTGGGCCTGGACCAGGTGCCCAAAAGAACGTCCGAAAGTGCGTCGTTGAACGGCAGCAGTGTCTCCGAAGAGGTAGCCGCCGGCTGAAGCACTTCCGTCAGGAGGTTAGTCCTGACAGCCACCGTAGGGAGCTCGAGGCGCAAGGCCGCAGCCGCCCTACGCAACACCGTTGCATAATTTGCTCCCTCCTCCGTAGCCACGGAAGGAGGAGACAACATGCCAAGGTCTGGAGAGGTGTCCAGACCACTGGCATCCCCTAGTTCCTCAGCCCAGTCCTGATAAGGCTCACATTGAGCTGTGAGAGGGTCTTCCGACCCCTCCCAGTCCTCCAAAACAGGTGAAAAGTAAGGAGGAGGGACATGAGGGAAAGAGGGTCCCATCGGCGTCGGAATCGGCGTCGAGCGACGTCGATTCGGCTCCGTGTCCGGTGCCGGGGAGAACCTGGGGACGGCGCCGTCCGGGGCCTCGGACGGCGCCGTGAACGGTACCGGTGAGGGCGGCGCCGGTGGAGGTGTGGTTAGGTCAACCGGCGTCGACCGGGATCCAGGCCTGGATCCGAGGGGGTCCTGCGGCGCCGGGGCCGGAGCCGCCGGAGACACCGGGGCCAGAGGCGCCGAGGGAGGACTCCCACTGGGGCCCGAAGGCGCACCGGGGGAACCCTTAGGCCGGAAGAGGCGGGCCATGGCCGACAGGAACTCCTGTATCTCGGCCGGAGTCGACGTCGGACCCGGAGGAGGCGGGTAGGCCGGCGTCGGCTGCGCGGGCACCCCTGGAGCCGCGGGGGCGGCACCGTCTGGACCCTCAGCCGGGTCGTGAGAACGGCGAGGGGAGGTCTTAGAGTGACGCTTCTTAGACCTCTTGTGCTTCGCCTTACCTGAGGACGAAAACTTCGACCCTGACGAATGACGACAGTTCCGTGACCGGCCCCTCGACCTCTCACGGGACCAGGACCTCGAACGGCACGGAGCCGAGTGCCGGGCCTCGAGGAGCTTTCGAGACCGCTCTCGCAAAGCCTTCGGGGCGAGGGACCGACACTCGGGGCACGACTGGGAGTCGTGGCCGCGCCCCAGGCAGAAGAGACACTCACGGTGCGGATCCGTAATCGACATCATGCGATTACAGACTCTGCATGGCTTGAAGCCGGGCATCCCTACTGACACCTTTGGAGTCGAACGACTCGAAAAACTTGGACAAAAAGTCACAAAAATACTCAGTCAAAAAATGACTGGGGCACTGCTCAATCCGGATCTGCGCTTACTGGCGCGGAAAAAGAAAGAACTGACGCCAGCGTGCATGGGCGGCGTCTAAGTACTGGCCGCGACGTCATCCCGGCGATCACGACAACGGACGCGGAGCCGCACGACGCGCAGGGGTACTGCTACGCAAAACTTTCCGGATCCAGGCTGACGCCTGGGGATATTCTAAGGTAAGGAAACTGTCACTAACGTGTCTCTTTCAGATATGTTCTACACTTGCTACACTGTAGTCATCCCACTCACACACTTCTTTACAATCTCCTTGCAAGGGTGACCTGCTGAGATAGTCACCTACCCTATTTTTTTCCCTGGGATGTACTCATCATTATACACGTAATTAAGTAAGCGAAAGGACATTCTAGCAGTGCGGGGAGTAGCAGTGCTTGACCCTTCAGCGGTAACACCTTCACTAGTGGCTTATAGTCTGTTCGTATTGTAAACTCCTTATCCCCAGGAACTGTCTGAACTTAGATGTGGCCCATACACATGCTAACATCTCTCATTCTATCACGGAGTATTTTCCTCCGGAGGGGTTAAGGACCTGGAAGCAAAAGAAATGATGCTCTCCACACCATCACTTGAAATCTGGGAGAGGACAGCACCAAGTCCCTAACTGCTGGTATCAGTGGTAATCAATGTCTTGGCTCTATGATCAAATCCTTGCAGAGGTAATGCACCACAGATGCAAAGTTTAATCAGCTCAAATTGCTTTTGACACCTCACTCCATTCAAACTCTTGCCTAGTGCGTAGAAGTTGTCTCAAATGCTAAGTTTTTTCTGCAAATCCCACAACAAACTTAGCATAAAATTCGGCTAAGCCCAAAAATGACCCCACTTCATCTTTACACGTCGGAGCCGGGACATCCCTAATGGATTCGAGAATTTCTTTTTTAGGGGTGATGCCATTACCGCACAATTCGTGCCATAAATAAGTTACCGATTTTTTTCCAAACTCACACTTGTTTATTTCAGCTGTTAAACCACAGTCTTTCAACTTGTCTAACACTCCATAAAGTCAGCGTTCATGTTCCTCTTTGCTCTTGCTCATAATCAACAATTCATCCTGGAAGTAGTCTACACCAGGAAGATCTTTGAAAAGTCTATGAATAAGTCTTTGAAAGACTGCAGCAGCTGTGGCTAGTCCGAATGGCATGCGAATAAACCTGAAACACCCTACCGGCGTTATGAACGCTGTTAAATCCCTGCTGTCAGGATGTAGAGTCATCTGGTGGTATGCTGATGCCAGGTCAATTGTAGAGAACCACTTAACCCCTTTGGTTAAGGCCAGCAATTCATTTATTTTAGGGAGTGGGAATTTATCCACAACTATATTTTTAATGAGGACCCTCAAATCTATGCGTAACCTCAATTTGCTGTTACTTTTCCGGGCCACAACCAGTGGAGCCATCCATTCGGCACACTCCACAGCCTCTATAATACCTTTGCTTTCTAAGTCCTCCAACTCTTTCGTATCTTTATCCCTCACACTGAAAGGAATATTCCTTACTTTATGAGAAACAGGTACAGCATTCTTCTTTAAGACAATCCTATGGACGACGTTTTTAAGGTTCCCTATCCTTCCTAAAAACACCTCTAGATATTGTTTTTTTAAGCATGTTCACCAAATCCAACTCAGTGTCATCTACACCCAGCACTTGCTCCACGCTTTTGGGGTTTAAAGTAATATTCAAGGCTTTTTGATCCACCCACCCCAACACTGCAGGTCCCACCTCAGACACGTACAGTTTGGCCACAATCACTCTGCTCTTGAATTTAAAGGGTAATACACAATACCCACACATTAGTTTTTTCTCATTCGTAAAGGTGACAGGATAAATGTCAGATTCAATTAGTTGCTTATCCACCACATTACCAAATTTACTTTCCCATACGGCTTTGTTCACGACAGTAAAAGGCGAACCAGAGTCTGCTGTAATGCTTATTGTTACACCTCCAATGTCCATATTGCACAACGGTTTGTTCCTAGTCACACTGCTTAGGTTTAGAACGGGGCACTCAATGCATAGCACCCCATCCTCTTCATCTACTTGGCCAGCGTCAGACAGTTCAGAGTCTGATTTGTTAACCACTAATTTAACCAGTTGCATACAGTTATTCTTCCTCCTACACACTTTGTCATAGTGGCCCATAACACCACAGAACAAACACTTCACTTTAATTGCAGGGCAGTTTTTATCGCTGGCTAGGTGCTCTTTACTACCACACCTATAGCAACTAAGATTTGTACTTTTCCAACTAAGTGCAGGTTTCTTTTTTGTCTCAGAACTGCCTGTAGCTTTAAAATTCTTAGTTTTAGAAACTTTGCAAACTAATGTACCCACCTTAGTTTCACTAGTGGTAGCTGAGAAATGAGCTGCTTTGGCACATCTTTTAGACAGTTCACTCTTTTTTTACTAGAGCTATAGGGGCACATGCATCAACCTAAATACCGATCGCAAACGGGCCGATTCGCAGAATCGGCCCCTTTGCGACCGGTATTTAGGCAATTGGGATGCATCAACCCAAAACCCATTCGCAATATAGGTAATCGCAAATTTTGCTAATACCTAAATTGCAAATGCTTTTAGGGAATCGAAAATTGCGATTCCCTATTTGGGATGCATCAAAGCCTTTCCTAAATGCGACTTCGCATTTAGGAAACGCTAATTACCATCAACTGCAAGTTGATGGTAATTTGCAAAAACTCTGAAAAATGCACAAAAGTGCTTTTTCAAAGTGCCATGTGGCGCACACATATGCCCTTAGGGCATATGTGTGCGCCACATGAGCACAGATGCCAAATTTGGGGGTGCAGCAGGGTGGCCTTTAAGGCCCCTAGCACCCTTCAAATTGCATTCGCAATTTGCGAGTACCTATTTGGTACTCGCAAGTTGCGAATGGCTTCCCATTCATTCCTATGGGCCTCTAGGCCCATAGGAATGAATGGGAAGCCATTCCTAATTGCGAATCGCAATTTGCGATTCGCAATTAAGGAATGTGTAGGAATCGCAAATATTTTTGCAAAACCTACATGCATAGGCAATTGTGATGCCTTAATAGCGATTCCTTAATAATCGCTATTAAGGAATCGCAATTGCCTAGCTTGATGCATGTGCCCCATAACCTCCTTGAGTGAGGAGTCCCCACTCACCCAAAGTCTTTCTTGTACGTTGGTGTCATTAGTGTGCATGATGACCTGGTCTCTAATTAGTTCATCATGTAAATTACCAAATTTACATGTAATTGCTAACTTTTTCAAAGCTGACACATAGTCTTCTACCGGCTCAGACTTGCCTTGCTTCCTCTGAAAGAAGTTAAACCTGTCAATGGCTACGCAAACTGTGGGTAAGTAATTGGGATCCAAGTTATCAAGTGCATTCACAAAAACATCCCCTTCTTCTGCTGTTCTAGCCTTCTTCTCCATTTGGAGGTAGATGCGTATTCCTTCGGGAACTAGACTATGCAGTTAAATGTTCTTTTTAGGTGAGGAAGTAAATTCTTCAGAACCCTCCTCTTCAATTGCTGATAAATAGTTCATAAAATAGTCTTTCCACTCTGGCCATTTCATTTGTGGTTGCCCTGGCCCAGATAAGAATGGTAAAGGAGGGGTCAGCGAAAACATTTGGGCACACATAGTTGAACAAGAACACAGTGTAAAAATGCCTATGGAGAATGAGTGCGGATAATGATCACACTCACTAGCAGTGTAAACTACTTAACCATAAATAATAAAGGATAAAGGGTGCACACAGTAGTGTGGCGTTGAAGTGCCTAGTATAGACAGGTAGCAGGAAATGAGGTGTGCGCATCACCGAAACACGCAAAATTGGGCCATGAGAAGAATTATGGCCAAGAAATAACGTAGGTAAATTCTCCAAAGGTGTGCGTATCACCGTGACACGCCAACTTGAAGAATTTTTAATTCCAATGCACCTCCCTCATGTACGAGTCGTGGAACTCCTGATGCATAGAAAAGGAAATACGCTGGCAAGGTGTGCGCATCACAGTGACACGCGAAATTCCTCAAAAGATTTACACTCCTAGTGTGCATGTCACTGAACACGCCTAGATGCAGAGAACTCAATTCTCACTGAGGTTGTGCGTATCACCGTGACATGCAAAGCCAGGAAAAGCTAGCTTGGCTGCAGGTGCCCTCGTGCGACGTGCAGCCGGCTCTCCTCAGCAGTGGAGTTGGAGTAAGCGCGCATGCGCGGCTCCAATGTCTACACCCCTGTGGAAGGATCGGGCGTCGGAACACGTCCTCGTCAATCCCCCACAGTCTGTATTGGGTGCCGGTAGGCACGCGCAGCACAACTCCTCCCCGCAAAATCACAAAAAGTACCTAAAAGGGCTCTCCGCTCTCCCTCTTGCACAGCGGTCGAACGCCAGCAAAACGGGCGCAGACAGGATACTCACTGCCAGACCGAAGATGGAAGTAAGGCTCAGCCGTAGGAACACAGCACTACAAAATCAGTAAAGGAACCAGGGCAAACAGCACGCAAGGCTCGCAGGTCCAGTCGTTGCCAAATTGTGGTAAGTACGACTCCGACACAACTGAAGAAAATGAAGTAGGTTTATTTCTTCCTAAGGGAGAGCGGCAGAGGCATGGCTGGTTAAGCCGCAAAGCAACTGTAAGATCCAACGGTTCCCCACAGAACGTTCAAGCCTTGGCATTCTCCCCCACGCGCTCAGTAGCAACCTCGCACGACAGGGAGAATGCCAACATGACATATACCTCTTGAAAGCCAATGTGCATTATCAGCACCACTTCTGTATTATCATAGGAAGGGAATGGTAACCATCTTAAAGACTCTATTAGGAAAACTGATGTTAAACATATAAAAGGCACTGGATGGCACGCTAGCTTTCCTGGCTCACTACTGAACATGTATATTGGTTCTGGGTGATGTTTCACCAAGTCTTAAGACGATTGGACATTTCCCGCACAGGGTTAAATGGTCCTTGACTACACGAAGAATTAATATTCTGCTTTTTATTCTCTGTGAAAATACCACAGCTGAAGCGGTCTTCTGTGGATTTGTGCTGCTTTTTAGGTCGAGCCTAGCGTAGCGCACATGCGCTGCTCTAGGAAAACGACTTGTTGTAATCGCTCTGGACTTTTTTTTTCAGTCTTTTTTCTATTGGTGTTTGCATGCGTCTTTCTAAAAAAGACATCACGCAATTGGGCAAAGGTGGGTGCATGTCCCACCTTTCCCAGAAAATGTTTCCGCCCACGGCCTATGTCCGCGGTTACGAGCAGGGGCGCCATCTGTTTCTAATTAGCGCGTTCGCCGCGCTTGTTCCTCCTGCTCTCACCCCACCCGCCATTTTTAAATTTTATTTATTAAGTAGAGCGTTCGCTGCGCTTCGCGTTCGCCGCGCTTGTTTCACACTGGAGACACTATGCCGAGATCTTGCACTGCGGATCCCCCCCACCACCAGCACCCACCCGCTCCCTGTTTACTTTGGCGGCATGTGCAGGCCATTAACCCTTTCCCACCTCTGCCGATACTTTCAACTATGTGCAGGTATAGGCATGCTGGCGATTTAAATTTGCCATGCACCAAACTTATAAGAAACCAGATTGACTGATTAATTACAGTGCTCCTTTGATATAAATAATACAGGTGCTCAGATAAATTTTGTTACATACAGACAACAAGCCCGGAGTTCTCTTCGTGGATTTCCACACTTGACCAAAACGTGTGATTGTGGGCAAAGTACTTCATCTGCATGTGGCCAGCTCCAGCTTCTCACAAAGGCGCGAGGCTGGACACCAGTACGGAGTGCCAAGTACAAGTTCATGCAAAACAGTGTATTTCCATAACTGAAGCGTTTTACCACCCTGCTTTAGATTGTATTACTGCATTATAGTCATTTATTAAATGGAAGTTTTTAAACTTGAAGTTCGAAACATATATCTCCCCCCTAACGACAATGCCATTAGTGAACCTAGAAGCAAGTCAGTTGTCAGGGGCAACAGACAGCTGGCCTAGATCCGTATTGTATTTAGAGCAATATTATAGTCCAATAAATCAAAGACAATAGAGCTTTTTGTACAGTGTATATTCTGAACGGAAGTATTTCCTGGTGCTCACTCGTGAAAGAATGAACAAATGAGGCACAGAGGAATCAAATATCTGCCTAGGATCACACAATTTGAGGTTTTTTGATTCCACAGTGTGCAGTTCAGCCACTTGAGCGTTCTCGCTTTCTCTCTCCTTGTTGAAGCATAGGTTAGTTAATACTGTGTATTTCTTGGCATATAAGGTATGAAAGGGGGGCGTTCAGAAACCACATGAAAGCTCCTCTCCTTGCGAGGGTCCACGTGGACCTGAAGCGGAGCCCCAGCGCCTTCTGACACAAGCCTATATCGGCCACCCGGGCTCTAAGTGAGTGGGGTCGTCCAGGTTTCAAAGCCGGTAGTAAAATAAGTTTTAGCTAGTGGTATTTTTTTTGTATTGATCAGGACAGCTCCCGAACAATAATATTTTACAAAAAATACCTCAAAACAAGCACTTACAAAGCTGAAAGGAGGGCAGGCTAATACCAGATCTATTAGCTTTGCCAGTGCTTTTGGGATATTGGTAAGTAGCTTGCTTTAATTCATGTTGTGATTAGGTGATGTTCACTCTGGGTGTTTATGTGTGATGGTACCAAACTTCCTTGGCAAACAGCATTGTCTGTACTAGGGGTGAGGGCGCAAGGCATGGCTAAGCACTTAAAAGGTCCCAAAGGCGAGACCTATTGGCTATGCCAATGCTGGTTTTCTTTTAGCCAACAGAAATGACCTGTCTTCATCTATAGTTTTGTACATCAACACATGACTCTGCCTGGTTTGAAGAGGAGCCCACAATAGGCTTACAGTCAGACTTTGGAGAATTGGAAAAAAATAACTGCTGGTAAGGCACTGATTTTTAACTTAGATGTTAGCCAATGTGGAGGCAAGTAAATAGCTCATTCAAAGCAAAAAGTGTGGAATCCACGACAGTTAAGCATCTCCACATCATAAAATTATGTCACTAACATTTATTAAGCTCAATGATAACAGCGCTGCAACTAACTAATGTGAAATGAAAGTGCACCAATATGATGGGAATAAATGCTATTGTTTTACTGACTAGATACAAGACACTTCATCATCTGTTTGAGAAAACAAAGACCTATGTCTGACTTCCTATAAAAGCCATAGAATGGGCCTGCGTGTACTTACTAGCACCCAAAATGATCGTGAACTCAAACAAGCCCAATAAGCCATTGTGACCGTAATAAGATATGCATTCACAAGATCTCTGCAATCTTTCTGAATAGAAGCATGGAAAATCACTTTAACAATCCAAGTCAGGGAAGTAATCAGAGACCTTGATATACAAAAGCAATCTTTCCGGTGTGCAATTAATCATACTGCTGTGTCCAGAAGTCACTGAAGCCTGATGAAAATGTAGGCAAGTTAAGTCCAACTACAGTCCACTGGTACGCAAGGTGTGATAAAACTAACATGACTGCTGAAGAAGGAATAAGCGTTTCGAAGAGACTAACTACTTTAAGCTTTCAACTAAGGTTTTGTTTAATAAATAAGATTCCATAATGGAAGGGCTATTACCTTCTAGGCTTTCGTGCTACAATTATACTTTCGGCCATCTTCGCAATCCAAAGATTAGGTCTGGGATTTATGCATGTGTCACCAATAAAGTGCAAGGCGTGCAAGTGTCAAAAGACGCTGCAACGGTCTTAGCAGGGCAGCACTGGCTGAATCAGTATTTCTGAGAGCAGTGGAGATGAGAGTAAGTGGGACACTCTGCACAAAAAAACTGAAGCAATCGTCTCATGAACTCAGTGGTAGTACGTTTTGTGAAGGACACAGTCAACTGAACTAACCAACAAGGAATCTTGGTTAGGAATATGGAATCTTGGGCTGCAGAAGGCACATGCTTTGAAAAGGAGGTTGGTACATTATACTGGCAGTGCTAATCCTGTGTAGAGGACAAGCCTTTGATCAACACCTGTGGATATAGGTTTAAAGTTGACAGCAGCTTATGTGAAGACAATACCTGAAGATGTCCTACAAACAAGCCAGCTAACACCCCCTTCCATATTTATCATTTTCAATTTTAATTGTAATTTGTATGTCTATACCAAGTGTTAACTGATGTACCAGCATATTCACAAGATGTTCCTCAGCCTAAGCAGTAGATCAAACAAAAGTATTCCTAGTTTCCCAGGCAGTGCAAAGGTCACCAGGTCAATTGTTAGCTGTGCCTGGTCAAAACCTAGGCAGTTTGTAAATACATTCATCCTCCCCAAACTGAAGCCATAAATCTGACAAAAATTCACAGTTGGCTGGAATACATAATCCTAATAATAAACATCCTTGGACACAAAAGGACAAAACAGATGCAATTATGGAACTCTTAGAATAAACTCCTGCACTTTTGCTGATTTATTGGATTTCCTAATAGGGTTGCCGTTTCTACTCCACATAGCTAGGAAATAGACACTTATTAGCAGGTTAGGAAGTGTTAAGGAATGCACTGATGGAGGGACTTTAACACTTGCTGTTTAGCCAGATCCTGACTGATCTGGATACTTGAAAACCTCTGAGAGTGTTTGTCTTCATTAGGGAAGCTTCTACTGTGCTCTACATTATTGTAAGGTGCCATCTTATAGTCCAGTGAGACTTTTGCGGCAGCCAAATGTACTCCTTAAACTGCTAGATTCAGATTTTGAGCAAATCCCATGCATGGAACTCAGACGAAGTCTCACAAAACCAGGAGTGATATATGGAGGCAGCGGTGGGAACATCTACACAGGAAATTTGAGTGTGAAAGAGCTAAATATGTTTTATGCTGCTGGATTTCAAAAGAGTACTTAGGAAAACCCAACTAGCATGGAGACAATCTCAAGTAATTGGAGGGCAGTTTTTCTGAACTCTCAAGGGTGCTATAAATCCAGTGTGGGAAACATCAGGTGAACAGAACCTGTACTATGCATATGAAAGGTAAGTCCTCAGTAAAGTATTAGTGCTGCAAAGGGTCACAATGAGAGAGAACACTAAGTCAATAAGTCAATAAGAAGAACCTCTGCTCTTGCATCAAATCCCACGTGATCGAGACACCGACCGGTCCCTGTCCCTGGCATATTTCACTCAACACTGAATGAATCCACTAAGAACATTATCTGACACCTTTTGTCAGTCAGCAGTGGCAGTACCAGCCAGCAAAGAGGTTGTCTGGTCTCTTCTATTGATATCCTCTTGAATAAGCATAGTATGTTCACATACTAGCGAAAGTTCCAGTTCGAAACCAGTGCAGAAATATTAAAGGACCAATGGTGAAGGTCTACTACAGAGTCACCAATCGTTTGTAGTGGAACATTCATATAACTAAAGACATGCTCTCGTGTTTGATTGGGGCAGTACTTTAAATTGGAGTTTAATATTAAGACAGCTTCATACTTTAGAAAGTGCTCTGGTAAACGTAGACCATCAACAGTATATCAGATCAGAATATGGTGTTAAGCACAATCCACACTTCAGGCAGAAGTGGAAGAATTTGAAGATCTGTGAAACACACAGTAAACTTAGCTAACATTTGTTTCTTCTGTGACTGTTAAAATCATGATGACTTACAGATGCTATGGAACACAAATGGATGGGAACTGAAGCATATTGTTGTTTAACATAACAAAGAGTGAGCTGCAATGTGTGCTAACTGGCATGGGGTGGTCAGGACGCACAAGGGAGACTGGGTGGGAGAGGGCATGGTCGGGCGGGGCTCGCAATGGGTGCCAGAGCTACTGGAGGAGTCTTGTTTGCCGTTCATCTGAGATTCCTGCAGCTGTCTGGGCACCTCTCCCACCAGGGGGCAAAGCAGTGCAGCTGGAGGTATAATGGAGGTGATGCTTCAGGGCTCTATTCTGCTAACTTGAGGAGGAGCGGTCTTCACTTGCTCACCCAGTTAGACATTAGTTCCCAGTCAGAGGCGCTGAGGGACAGAGGTGAGCATCTTCTAACTTGAAGTGCCACGGCTTAACTGAGAACTGCAACATTCTTGAATAGGAAGTCCTGGAGTACCAGTGAGTAGCGGAGGGAGCAAGAGGAGGTAAGACCTAGAAAAGTCAGCTTCTAGCAGGTAAAAGATCAGGCTAGCTCACCAGCCTAGCCCCACAACACAGAAACCATATGAGAAAATGAGGAATTCTACCAACACACCTTGCTGGAAAGCTACAATTTAATCAAGATCTTAAGTATGCTGGAAAGAAGACTTTTTCAACCTCAAAAGAAGATCGACCTAGAGAGAAGGGATGGAAGGACCAAAGAAAGATGAAATGTCCCCACAGAGAAAGGATACTTCTGCAGCAGGTTAAAGGACTGCACATAGAACTAGTACTGATGATAGGATTTCATTAACTTTAAAGATTACGTGATCAAAGCAATGACAAAGCTGAACACCAGAATTGAGACCCTCAACAATTTAAGGCAAGGTACCTTTCTGAGATTGCTGGCCATCCCCGGGGACCTTGCAGCAGAACAGATGACTAAGAAAATTTAAAAGGTGATAAAAATCAGTTAGGATCAGACCTAGAGGGACAACAAGACCCAGAGACAAACGTCTTTAGTTTTACTTTTAGAGCGCATAAAGGGAATATTGAAACAGTGGTTACTGTGATGCTGGAGATATCTGCCGTAACATGCAGAGAAATGTTTGAGTGCAGCGATAAAGAAAAAGACAATGAGCCTAGGCCCAGCCAGACTCTTTTGTCCTGACCTCAACCCGGATATGCTTGCTCGCTAAGAGACTTTATAGGAGAGCAGAAAGGAACCAGCAGCTGAAGGGTGTCAACATCAGTGTGATTTTCTGCCAGGTTCAGAGTGGACCATAAGGACAAGCGGTATATTTTATTGTAGGTAGACTTAGCTAGCGCCTTCCTGGAAGGCCTGAAAGTAGACGGAGGGTAAAACATGAAATATAGTGAGGTTGACAACTTTTGTCAACAGTATTTGTTTTGCATTTTTAAGCAAAAATAAATAAAAAAAACACTCATAAAAGCATTATTCTGGGTCTAGCCACATCCTTCACTAGTCAATTCCCATTCCACCAAAAATATAGCTAGGTCAACATTGCATCGTCAAAGCAAGGACCATCATCCAAGGCAATACAGAGAGGAATACGGCATGTCAACATGAACATTTACCTTCCTGAGTTCTCCACAACAACATTTGTCAAGTATTTCCACTACTCTCAATCTAAGTGGGCATGTCCCCCTTCCTCGGAACATCCAATAGTAGTCCACATTTAAATTCAAAATTCAAATGTGCATGGTCAAAATAACTTAAGAGTTCCAGTATCAATGTTGACAACAGTCTATAATACCACAGAGCTACTGGGGGCATGTCCTTTATCTTCCAGTATGAAGCAATAGTCATTTTTACAGCCCCAAGCACTGGAGCACTACATACTACACCTGTAGTCCCAGGCACTTGCAGCCAGATTGTCTTAGTTCCAGTATCACAATTGCTGCGTGCTGCGGCATGGGGTAACGCTATGACGTTTTCAGTATATGCAGAACGTCCTCCCAGAACGATTTTACCACTGGGCATTCCTGCCATATGTGCAATATACTCCACAACCTCAAACAGGCTGGGGTCCCCCCGGGTACATTCTTTTCAGTCGCATTGGGGGTATAAAACCATCTGCACATTATTTGATAGTGGACTTCTCTATTCTGAAAGCTCACTGAGCTTTTATGAAGATCCCTACTTCATGTTTACCATTGTTGCTGTGCAATTTCCCTGCCTGGAGCTTTCTCCCATTCTCGCATGTGGGACTATGTTGGCATCTCAGATGGCGTCTGGAGACTTTCATAGAGATTAGAAATGGTGCTCTTAGAACTTCTATTTGGGTAGCAGTCTTTCAAACTTAGTCTTATCTCTAATCACTGCTTCTTTATTTTCTTGTTTTAAGACCCAGTGTCTTTTCTGACCATCGTGCAATCGTACAAGTTACTTACCTTCGGTAACGCATTATCTGGTAGAGACATAGTCTACCCGCAGATTCCTTAATTTTTGAATTCTCCCCAGGCGTCAGACTGGATCCGGAAATTTTTCAGCAGTACCTCTGCGCGCTGGGGGAGGGTGTCGTATGACTCGGTGAGGACCTTGATTCCGGTTGTGACATCAGTGGAGTCATACAAGCCCCCCTCCCCCCCCCCCCAGCGCACGGACGTCAGTCTCTTTTGCGAATCTTTCAGCGCCACAACGCAGAGCCACTACAGAAACAGGCTGTGGAAACAGTGTGCAAAAAAAATAAATTTATCTTTGAAACAATAACTAGAAAACAGAAATGAATAGCATGCTAATATCAAGTCAAGATCTACGAGACCAAATGGTTTGTTAAATCACACAACTTCCTGAAAGAGCAATCACTACTGTATAAAACCAGTGCTGCAAAAAGGGTAAAACCCTTACACCTAGACAAGGTCTATAAGAAAAGATGAAATGGTTCGACGAAGCACATAGCTACTTGATCACTAACCACCGGTGCATAAACCAGGGTTGCAAAAGGAAATACTTCCTACACTACAAATCGTTCAGAGTGGGGAGCATAGGTAGGGCTTTAAGGAATCTGAAGCTAGACTATGTCTCTATCAGATAATGCGCTACCGAAGGTAACTTGTTCATCTGATAGACATCTAGCCGCATATTCCTTAACTTTTGAATTAAATACCATAGCTATACCCACCCGGAGGAGGGTCTGCGAGCTAATCCTACAAAAGTTCTCAGAGAGAACCAGCCGGTCGAAATTAACAGGCAAGACGTACGTAGGAATTAAATGAAAAAGAGCATGAGCTCCGTATAAAAACTGTGGCAAGGATCGCAGGCAATGTAAGTAACAACAACCCTACAGGAACGGAAAAAAACACCCCAAGGGCAACTGAATAATACTGCATGAGAAGTCAAGAACAGGACAGTAGTACATGACCCCAAAAGGCGAAATGAGCCTATGGACTAGAGGGGCCAAAGGAAATAACAAATACCCTGTAAACTACAGTTCGCTAGACTAGTAAGGAAGTTTAAGAGAACCTCTCCTAAAAATCCAGAAAAAAGAGGTTCCAGAACTCATCCCCATTAGAGCCTAGATGAGTAAATGCTTTCATCAAAGTTGGAAAGGCCAACCCAAGTACAAAAACTGATGTAAATCAAAGTCTATCCTTGAAGAAAATGTCATTAGATGAAATGACCACTACAAAGGTCCCACAACCCATAGAACCCGCAGAGACGGAAAGTTGGCAATTATCCAGATAGGAATCTGCCATACATAATGATCAAGCAATGCCCAAATCTATATAGCCCATGCTCTACGCACATATATAGATCCATACTCCATATATATATATATATATATATATATATATATATATATATATATATATATATATATATATATATAATTATCTACTGGCGGTCGCCAGTAGATAGTTATAGTTAGGACCTATTTTCCATAGGAAATCCGCAACATTCTATTTGAAATAACGTTGGCGCCGGTTGACGAATCTTCGCGAAAGTTTCCAACTTGTTGGGGCCCTCTAGTCCGCTCCTATCCTGAAAGTCTCGGGGTGATTAGTCAAGCGGGGGCCGAGAAAAAAGGGGGGTCCCAAAACGTGTTTTCCCCATTCATTTTTCCATAGGAACCTTTAGTCGCAGCTACAGCCCGAACTGCTGAACGGAATTACACCAAATTTGGCAAAGAGGAAGCCCTTGGTTCAGTGTCGTGCCTTTTGCTTAAATGGTGTAAATCCGTTCAGTAGTTCCTGAGAAACTCAAAAGTAAAAATCACATATATATCTGGGCGGAGCCTAACCACACATGTCATCGTGAGATCTGATTGGCTGTCAGCACTTCATCTTGGAATTGCTGGCAGCCATCTTGGGACCAATATAAATGATAGTACCCCATTGAAATGCATTGTAGTGAATCAAAGATTTTGAGGGTTACCAAAAGGAGAACTATAAAGGGTGATAACAGACTTTAGTTACATTAGAATTCATTTGTTGATGGTCCCATACTAATTTCAGGAATTGTGGTGTGTTCTAAGGTGATTTTACCCTGTGAAAAACCTTCTGCTGGGATATCATGAATCATGTTTGAGAAAAAACTATTTTCACATGCTTGTCCCATAGAGTTTTGGAAGGTGCTCCAGAAGCTAAAATTAGAGCATATTTTCTGTAAATTCACATTATCTTTCTCAGTCATGTGAGAATGAAGTCTGACATTCTCAGTAAAACATGTACATCCAACAAGGGCAGAGACTGTCAGTTGATTCCTTTGTGTTCTACTGCAGCTTCCCAGAGTGTTCTAAAGAACAACTAGAGTGCTAACAGCCTTACTTATGACAAAAGTATGGCACACCTGAAGCCATCTTGATTGGAATAAACTGGTAACACTTAAAACATTTAATTTAAAAAGGAACAAAATGATGGGGTTCATTTTGTCATAGAAATTATGGTTAGTGCTGTAGAAAGAAAAATTAGGACATGTTTCAAGTGTGATCTCAAATATCTTCCTGTTATATTTCAACAGGAGCAGCCTGCCAGTTGATGCCTTTGTGTTCTACTGCAGCTTCCCAGAGTGTTCTAAAGAACAACTAGAGCGCTAACAGCCTTACTTATGACAAAAGTATGGCACACCTGAAGCCATCTTGATTGGAATAAACCGGTAACACTTAAAACATTTAATTTAACAAGCATTGGCATAGCCAATAGGTCTCGCTTTTGGGACCTTATAAGTATTTAGTTATGCAGCACAAATAATTCTCCTTTTTGGAAGTCCTAGCACCTGCAATCTGCAGCCTTACCATTCCTTTCTTTAAAAAAACACTTTTGCTTCTTCTTATATATTTTAAAATGTACCACTTGCTTACCCCGTCACTCCTGCATTGTTGCTTGTTTGCCACGCCCCTCTTGGCCCCTCCCAGATTGTTGCATGGCCCGTCTCACCCGCATAGTTGCTTGCTTGTGCTACCCCTCCCATTCCGCAATGTTACTTGCTTGCCCCGTCCTTTCCAGCGCCCGCCTGTGCTGTTGCTAGCTTGCTCAGTCCCTCCCACGTTGTTGCCTACTTGCTGTCTACCTGCCCTCCTCCTGCGTTGTTGCTTGCATACCCCATCCTCCTACGCCTCCCACATTGTTGCTTGTCCCGTCCGTTCCACATTATTCCTTGCCCCCTCTCGTCCTGCCCGAAAAAAAGGCGCTATGACGTGGCCACCACTATCTGCATTATAGTGCTTTCCCCCCCTAACTTCAGCCATGCTGAACAACAGCCGTGCTGCTGTGTAATATGGCGAAAAGGCAATAAAGTCAATTGCATAGATGCGACCTATTCATTTCACCAATGCTTTTTTAAAGTGCATATTTTATTTAGGTCTTTAGTATGGTCCCTTGAAGTGTTAAAAATAAATAAAGAGCGGCCTGTACAGTTTGAGCTGCATTAGAGAGAGGGCACACAGCTGAAAAGCCAGATGTCGAATGTGTGTTTCCAAGGCCCACCATAGCTGAGAAGATTATAAAGGAATGGTGCTCGCCGCCTGCCGTCTGATGATATTGTAGTGTGCCGACTTGTAGCCCAGAGGCCGGGACAGCTGGCGAACTGACATCCTGTAAACATCCTGCACATTCCTTCTGCATTTACTTCCCTCCTTTTTTTTTTTCTTTTTAGCTGAAGGGAAACTATTTTCAAATCACTTGTATTTGGTGCATGACCGGACCAGCGCCCCTCTGCTTCAGTGTGCGTCTCTGTGAGGAGATGATTTGAGTTTGTTTCTCTAATTAGCAGAAACCAGCCGCGTTTTCTGGGAAGAAGCTCCTAGCCCCTTCCAGCTCCTCCCAGCCCTGCAACAATAAAACCACAACCCAGACATCTGCGCAACAGGTTAGAAGGCAGCGCAGAATTCTTACCGAAGCTGAGAGGTAAAGCAATTTGCTGGAAAAAAAGCCACTGACAATTGGGAGAAAAAGTGCTGCAACATCTTTTAATAAAAATGGCGGCCGCGCGGTAAAAAAAAATAAACAGTGGTGCGCGCGCACCACAGAGGAGCGGAGGGGGGGAGGAGGGAGTGCGGCAGCCTGCTCAGCTGACCAGACGCTCGTGCGTCATGGCCTTTTGCCGGCATGTGTTTACAATTATGGCGCCCGCGTCTGGGCACGATAATTGGAAACACATGTTTGCCGCGCGTACCCATCCCAAAAAGGCCAGCCACGACGCACGAGCGTTTTTGGGACTGCTTTTCAAACTCGCTTACTAAAAGTCTTCGCCTCTAGCAGCGCTTGCGCGCTACTCGACCTAAAAAGGAACAAAATGAGGGGGTTCTTTTTGAAATAGAAATTATGGTTAGTGCTGCAGAAAGAAAAATTAGGGCATGTTTTAAGTGAGATCTCAAATCCTCTTCTATTTCATTAGAAAATTCTGACATGCAGACTGAAACAATCACTTTCAATACCAGCAGCAGACTTCCAGTTAACTCCCTGGTGAGCAGTAGCTTTACTACAGTGATCTAATGAGCAACTAGAGTGCTAACATTCTGAATTTATGGCAAATGTGTGACACATCTGAATGCCTTCTTGATGGAATCAAAGTAAAAAACTGAAAGCATTTCCTACTGAGGAGACTGCAGTAAATGACGAAATTAGGAAACTTCATAACAAAGAAGTCTTCCAAGATGGCCACCAGTGAAAAAAGAGCCCAAATGTAGCATAAATATTACCCAGATGTAGCCCACATATAGCCCAATGACAAAAGTGTGCAAAACACTTTTTATTTTTAGTTTTTTTGCAGTTTTATGTAGTGCAGACTGGTCAGGTATTGGAGCGTTGCATCTTAAAACATGACCCCCTTACACTACAAAAACACACCTGCACTATCCTAAACCCTAAAACACTACCACCAGCACGACCCCCTACACTACACAAGCACCACTGCACTATCCTAAACCCTAAAACACTACCCCCAGCACGACCCCCTACACTACACAAGCACCACTGCACTATCCTAAAACATGACCCCCTACACTACACAAACACCACTGCACAACCCTAAACCCTAAAACGCTACCCCCAGCACGACCCGCTACACTACACAAGCACCACTGCACTACCCTAAACCCTAAAACACAACCCCCAGCACGACCCCCTACACTACCCAAACACCACTGCACTACCCTAAACCCTAAAACACTACCCCCAGCACGACCCCCTACACTACCCAAACACCACTGCACTAACCTAAATCCTAAAACACTACCCCCAGCACGACCCCCTACACTACCCAAACACCACTGCACTACCCTAAAACATGACCCCCTACACTACACAAACACCACTGCACTACCCTAAACCCTAAAACACTACCCACAGCACGACCCCCTACACAAGCACCACTGCACTACCCTAAACCCTAAAATACTACCCCCAGCACGACCCCCTACACTGCCCGAACACCACTGCACTGCCGAAAACCCTGAAACACCACCCCTAGCCCGACCCGCTACACTGCCTGAACACCACTGCACTGCCCTAAACCCTGAAACACCACCCCCTTCACGACCCCCTACACTGCCCGAACACCACTGCACTGCCCTAAACCCTGAAACACCACCCCCAGCACGACCCTCTACACTGCCCGAACACCACTGCACTGCCCTAAACCCTGAAACACTACCCCCAGCAAGACCCCTACACTGCCCGAACACCACTGCACTGCCCTAAACCCTGAAACATCACCCCCAGCAAGACCCCCTACACTGCCCGAACACCACTGCCCTTAATCCTGAAACACCACCCCCAGCACCACCACCTACACTGCCCGAACACCACTGCACTGCCCTAAACCCTGAAACACCAGCCCCAGCACAACCCCCTACACTGCCCGAACACCACTGCACTGCCCTAAACCCTGAAACACCAGCCCCAGCACGACCCACTACACTGCCCGAACACCACTGTACTGCCCTAAACCCTGAAACACCAGCCCCAGCATGACCCCCTACAATGACCGAACACCACTGCACTGCCCTAAACCCTGAAACACCACCCCCTGCACGACCCCCTAAACTGCCCGAACACCACTGCACTGGCCTAAACCCTGAAACACCACCCCCTGCACGACCCCCTACACTGCCCTAAACCCTGAAACACTCCCCCCAGCAGACCCCCTACACTACCCGAACACCACTGCACTGCCCTAACCCCTAAAACACTCCCCCCAGCACGACCCCCTACACTACCCGAACACCACTGCACTGCCCTAAACCCTAAAACACTACCCCCCGCACGACCCCCTACACTACCCAAAGACCACTGCACTACCCTAACCCCTAAAACACTACCCCCCGCACGACTCCCTACACTACCCAAAGACCACTGCACTACTCTAAACCACGACCTCCTACACTACACAAACACCACTGCACTACCCTAAACCCTAAAACACTACCCCCTACACTACACAAACACCACTGCACTACCCTAAAAAACTACCCCCAGCACCAACCCCTACACTACCCAAACACCACTGCACTACCGTAAACCCTAAAACACTACCCCCATCAGTACCCCCTACACTACCCAAACACCACTGCACTACCCTAAACCCTAAAACACTACCCCCAGCAGTACCCCCTACACTACCCAAACACCATTGCGCTACCCTAAACCCTAAAACACTACCCCCAGCAGTACCCCCTACACTACCCAAACACCACTGCACTACCCTAAATCACTACCCCCAGCACGACCCCCTACCTTACCCAAACACCACTGCACTACCCTAAACCCTAAAACACTACCCCCAGCACGACCCCCTACACTACCCAAACACCACTGCACTACCCTAAACCCTAAAACACTACCCCCAGCACGACCCCCTACACTACCCAAACACCACTGCACTATCCTAAACCCTAAAACACTCCCCCCAGCACGACTCCCTACACTACCCAAACACCACTGCACTACCCTAAACCCTAAATCTACCCCCAGCATGACCCCCTACACTACACAAACACCACTGCACTACCCTAAACTCTAAAACACTACCCCAGCACGACCCTCTTCACTACCTAAACACAACTGCACAATTTGTTACAGGCGTAGCAACGCAGGCCTGTGGTGCTTACTGGAAGTACCTGGTGGGCTAGTTGGGCCCCAGGGACCCTCAGGATTCAAGGTGACCTAATCCCCCAACTTAAAACGCTCCACGGGGCGCGTTTGCACAGTGGTGAAGGGAGGGGGCGGGGCCTCAGGTGACACGTGCGCAAACACGCCCTGTGGTGCGTTTTAAGTTGGGGAATTAATTCCCTTTGAATCCTGAGGGACCCTGGGGGCCAACTAGCCCACCAGGTACCTTCAGTAAGCACAACAGAGATTCGTTGCAGAGAGGTGAAAAAAGGTGCGTGGCCTCGGAACGCCTCTCTGCAACTCAGCTCTGAGGTCCTAACTGTAGGTACCTGGGGGGCTAGTTGGGCCCCAGTGACCCTCAGGATTCAAGGGGACTTAATCCCGCAACTTAAAATGCACCACGGGGCGCGTTTGCACACATGTCACCTCAGGCCCCCCCTCCCTTCACCACTGTGCCCTGTAGCGCGTTTTAAGAGGTTTTTTTAATCCCCCTGCCCTATTATGTACTAGGGACTTACAGGAGGTCATGCTAATCACAGGGGTACCCCAACGCATAGTGTTCCCTAGTGTATGTAGGTGTTTTCACTGTATTCTAAGTGTCTTTTAGCATAGCACTGGCTCTGGTTAGTCAGAGTCAGTTACCACCAGTACCCGTCTGACAAAGTTGTGGGCACAGGATGATTTTGCAACAAGGCCTCTTTCTGCTCCTCTGTTGGTTCTTTCTGCACATGTCTTGCTTCTTCCTGCACTTTTCTTCGTCTTTGTGGACTTCTGTTGCTTCTTTCTGCATTTCTTTTGCTTCTTTCTGTGCGTTTTTTCTTCTTTCTTCACATGTCCTATCTCTGTAGGCATAGTTAGAAACTAGCATTTAAAAAACCTTTGAAACTCACTTAAAAAATCATAGGTTTCAGGCACGGTATAGTTAGAAATTAGCATTTAAAAAACCTTTGAAATTCACTGAAAAAACGATAGGTTTCAGACACGTTATAGTTAGAAATTAGCATTTAAAAAACCTTTGAAATTCACTGAAAAAACCATAGGTTTTAGGGACAGTTATAGTTAGTTGGACATTTCACTCGTACAAAACCATAGAAATTCCCCCGTTCTAGTTAGTTCAGCTCACTATAACTCGCGCCCCCGCAATGCACTGCTGATGACGTCACATATTACATCACTCATGACATGGTCAGTGACATCACTGATGACATCATCCATGTGATAATTTCATGCATCTTCTCACACCCTAATATAACTTTTGATACACCCACTCTAAATTACAGACTGCCATTCTCAAAACCATAGACACTCCAACACCAAAAACTACATACCCACTCACTGATTCTTAGGTCTACACACACATCCACTCACTCACCCGTACAGTCACTCATACTTAGTCACTCAGTACAGGACTATCATATGCACTCATACAACTATATAAACACTCACACACCGCCACTCATCCATAGAGGTACTCACACACCTAGTCAGTCATGCAAAAATTAATCACACACCCATTTACTCACCTATACAGTTATACACACACCAGCTCACTTACTCATACAAATACTAGCACATTCTTACGCTCTTATACAATAACTGATACAAGCACACATGCATCCATACAGCCACTCTCACAATCACACACTCACTTATAGCCATTTAAATACTCTAACACACATATATACTGCCTTTTACATATGTAGTTACTCGCACATGTACCACTGAGATATACATTCACTCACTAACACACCCATACACACACTCACCCACCCAAGCAGTCCATCACAGATGCACTCTTGAAAATCATGCACCCAGTGAATCACCCACTCACACATCTATGTACAGAGTCACACACACCCCACCCACACAAACACTCAGGCAGCCATACAGCTACTCAGAGAACCAATCAATAACCCATATAGACACTCATGTAGCTATTCGCAAATCCATGCATCCACTTACACACCAACAGACGGATACAGACATTCACACAGTTTAGTCACTAACCCATGCATTCAGTAAGATACGTTTAATCACTCACTTGTAGAGTCAGTCACTCACGTACTAAATCATCCATTCAGACACTTATACACCCACTCATTCTTCAATAGGCCTTTCCCTATATATATTAAACATATTTAAACTTTACAGAAACACACAGTCACTGGATGATGTCATCAGTGATGTCATCAGTGATGTCACTGACCATGTCATGAGTGATGTAATATGTGACGTCATCAGCAGTGCATTGCGGGGGCGCGAGTTATAGTGAGCTGAACTAACTATAACGGGGGAATTTCTATGGTTTTGTACGAGTGAAATGTCCAACTAACTATAACTGTCCCTAAAACCTATGATTTTTTCAGTGAATATATATATATATATATATTATATATATATATATATATATATATATATATATATATTCCAACACCACCCAACTTGCCTTACAAGTAGGAACACTGACACCAGGCTGAAGGCTTAAGGAAAATGCTTTTATTCCGTGTTGAAAGCTGGCAGGTAGAAAATAAACCCAACGCGTTTCTCCTCCCAAAGAGGCTTGATCACGGGTACAGTCTCTGCTTTCACCTCGCCTCACGCTTTACCGGTCGGTTTGGTTTTCTCCCAGAGTGCACTTTTAAACAGGTGTCCATTTTATTGTCCACGAAGAGAAACAGCCTGTTGCAACTTTATTAGTTCCTTTTATAGCAAACATGCTGCCTTTTGTCTTTAAGTGGGGCCCGTTTAAAATGCAAAGTTCGTTTTTTCAACCTGTCTTGTTAACCGTATAACTTTCTCACGCTGCACAATACTTCATTCAGTCAGCAAGTGGAAAATTCTTCTTGCGCCCCATGCTCGGTTACCGGCGCAACTTTGGGTGGTATTGATTTTTCCATGAGCCCGGCCTGCAAGCATTTTCAAAGATAAAGGACGGAATTTTTCCAGTTGAAAATCGGAAGAAATGCGAGCATGGGGCGCAAGAAGGATTTTCCACTTGCTAACTGAAGGAAGGATTGTGCAGCGTGAGAAAGTTATAAGGTTAACAAGACAGGTTGAAAAAAAAAACGAACTTTGCATTTTAAACGGGCCCCACTTAAAGACAAAAGGCAGCATGTTTGCTATAAAAGGAACTAATAAAGTTGCAACAGGCTGTTTCTCTTCGTGGACAATAAAATGGACACACCTGTTTAAAAGTGCACTCTGGGAGAAAACCAAACCGACCGGTAAAGCGTGAGGCGAGGTGAAAGCAGAGACTGTACCCGTGATCAAGCCTCTTTGGGAGGAGAAACGCGTTGGGTTTATTTTCTACCTGCCAGCTTTCAACACGGAATAAAAGCATTTTCCTTAAGCCTTCAGCCTGGTGTCAGTGTTCCTACTTGTAAGGCAAGTTGGGTGGTGTTGGAATATTAACGGGGGGCCCCGGTCCCGTAACACTGACCCCCCCCCCCCTGAAGTGCATGTGGCTCAGTTACCGGCGCAACTTTGGGTGGTATATATATATATATATATATATATATATATATACACATACATATACACACACACACACACACACACATACAGGATAGGACATACAATCACAGATAAAACCACAGTGAAGAGAGAAGCAAACTGCAACTCCTAGTAAGATTTGCAAAAATATATATTATACATGCCTTATTGTATATAGCAAAGCTATATCTAAATATGCACAACACAGATACATCACACCTGTGTTTACGTCGTCGCATATATTTATAGATAAAATGGAGCTGAAAAACTAGCCCATGATATCTACACAACAGAAAAACTAAATAGAACAAAAGAAAGGAAGATCACACATTCGGTAACAGACCCTGGGTGATTTAGCATTAAGATAATGCCAACTGCCCAAAATTATCCTGAGAGGCTGTTACTATCATCAGCCTAAAAGAAAACACAGGAAAATGAAACCTTGCCAACAGCAAACACTAACGACCACACTTGGCCAATAGGTCAAAATGAAGTACAACGCAACCCATGGAAATCTCAAAAAGAGGTACCCAGTTGGAATATTTGACTGTATGGTATACTAGTAAGACCGAAATCTGACCGTAAATCAAGTAATTGTTGATTAGAGAAAGAAAATGACCCCAAGGAGACCGAGGACATCCAAACTCCCGACAGGAAAAGTGTAACTACACCAGCATATAAAAGTATATAGAAAGGAAAACACAGGATGTTCTTAAGGAAGAGAAGAACCATAAAGGTGAACATTCTCCTTAAGAAAAGAAGAAATCCTCCCAGAAAATGCTAGACATGGCCGTAAAAGCTAACCACTTACGGTCAAAAAATATTCTGATACTGCATTCCAGATAAAATAACAAGCAGTGATCGCGGAACAACCATGCTCCAAGAATAAAAGTAGGTCATAGAACCTTCATTAATAGAGGTAAGCGTTAGTCACAATCCTTCAGAAGAATACAAAATAGAGCCCTTGAACTTGTCATATGCAACGTCTCCAAGAAAGAGTAATACATCTCAAGGGACAAAACCCCATGCGCAGGCAAGGAACACACAACGTGGTAAAGTCGACATAACCCTCTCAAAGGTTAGCATACCCTTTGCAAAAATCACTTAACGCAAAAGCAACCTGTGCACCACTGAATTGAAAGCAAAGTGCACCCTGGCAAAACTAGCGAAAAGGAATGCAATTAAATGAAGGATCGATCAAACATGAATTGCCTAGTGGAAAACTTGGTCAAATCAGACCCAAAATTACACTGAAGTGGAAATTCAGAGTAGGTGTAAAGAATAAGCATACTCTCTGTATAAAAGGTCTCCCATAGGTCATAATAAAGATATCCCTATAAAAGATACTGAAAATCAAAAGTAATGCATACCAGCATATCAAACTGCTTCCAAAGAAGCATGAGGCATAGGGTAAACTTCCTAACCGGAAGAAACATCACAAGAAAATACAAGACCTCTTAAGCATGAAGCCCATTATCACAGGAAAAAAGGGAAGGGAAGGGAAGGGAAAAACATACGCAATAGGTATCCCACATAACCTGTCAAAGACAGTACTGAAACAATATCTGCTAACTGCAGGAACACCACATCAGGTGTCACCAACAGGCAGAACTCATACCACCCTGGCATTGCCATAACCTGGCCAGCCGTGTAAAAACCAAAAGATTAATATCCCCCATACAACCCTAGTATAGGGAAAAAAAATCAAATGGGTATAGAATTATGAAAAGAGAAACTAAAACTCTGTTTCATCACGGTAGCGCAGTAAAGCAGTCTCGGCCTGGGCAGCAAAATGATGAGTGCCATCAAAGGGCATATTGACCAAGGACACCTTCTGAAAATCCTGAGGTTTGCAATCAGGCACAACGCCGGAGTGCCACAGAGGATGCCATGGCCCGCCCTCCTTAATCAGTAGTATCCATGACGAATCTAATAATCAGCTTAGCTGCCTGCTGTGCATCTCAAATCAGCTGTTGAAGATTAGATTGGAGGACATCTTGAAGTGTTGGCAACATAGTCTGCAAGGCATCCTACAAAGCGTGAGAAAAACACCCAAGAACACAAGACGTGTTAGTGGACATTAAAGCAAAACTGCCACACAAATCTTGTCTCCTAGAATCTCTATCCAGTGAAACCTTAGGTAGAGAATACATATCTTGTGAGGCTGAAGCAGCCTGACCTACCAAACTACGAGGGGTAGGATGTTTTAGGAGACAAGCTGAATCTCCCAGAGAAGGCAAGTTCCTGCGACATATAGCCTGTTCCACCAAGACCCCTGTATCAGGCTTGGCCCAAGTGGCCAAGAGTATGTCATACAGAGCCTCACTATATGGGAGAACAGGCTCCATCCCTGTCTGACCTTGATTAAGGACATCAATCAGGGGATCAGTGGACTTCTACACTGTAGGGAGAGAATTCCAATACTGTAGCCACTCTTCTCAACATATCTGATCAAGGATTGACGCCGAAGGTGGAGACCCCAAAGGGCGTGCACCGGCACCGAAGCGAAGTCAGCCGACGCTGACCTGTGCAGACCCAACGACTCCGACAGCTTAACTTGCACCGATGGCGAACCTACCGGTGTGGCTCCTCTCACCTCCATGGGGCCTGATGGCGCTCCAGAGGAAGGGGGGGGGGGCACAGAGGTAAGATGCAGAGAATTGTAGTACTCACTCATTTGGGCTTTCGATGCCCCGGTTCCTGGAAAGACGGGGAGGTGCGGGGGGGGATTCGTGTACAGCCTCCTCAACCGGCAAGTGGGAGGAGCCGGGGGAGAGGGAGTCTCCGCACAGCGAAGTCGGGGGGTGCCGCAGCTTCAAACACCTGCGCTTACCTTGGGACATCAATGGAGAGCGACGTCACCATGAACGGCTCCGACACCGTGAACAACCCTCTGAATGAGAAGGAGACCGAGGCCCACTTGAACTCTCTGTAGCCCGCGACATCCACGCCACTAGCAGTTTCATACGGTGTTCCTTTAGCACCTCCGGCTTCAGCTTCTGGCAGGAGCCGCAGTCTTCACAGTCGTGCTGTTCCCCCTAAACACCACATACAAATGGAGTGTGTGTCTGTAACCAACATTTGTCAAGTACAAGATCCCACAATCCTTAAAGCCTGAAGACATAAGAAAAGCACACTGTTTCCAACTGTCAAAAACTGTCGAAGTAGGCCCGAAAACGGCCAAAGGAACTGCTTCTCTGGATCCATGTTACAGAGCAGAAAAGAATTGACTGATGTCCGCGTGCCGGAGGGGCCTTTTATGACTCCATTGACGTCACAATCGGAATCAACGTCATCACAGAGTCGTACGACGCAGTCCCCGGGCACGCAGAGATACTGATGAAAAATTTCCGGTTCCAGTCTGATGCCTGGGGAGGATTCAAAAGTTAAGGAATCAGCAGCTAGATGTCTCTATCAGATGGTCCCCTTCATCAATTTTTAAGTCTATTTTGCATCGGTTAGAGGAACAAATGTTCTCTTTCACAAGATTATCTTATATTTTAAAACACATTCTCTATCTCCTTTTCCCAAACCTACCCTCAAGTAATGCCAGATTGAAGGAAGGGTTAAAATGAATCAAGGTATATGATGAGGGGAATGGGGAATGTCAATTTTTTTCCTTTCTCATTACTTTATCCCACATTGTCAGTGATGTGGCTACTGGCGCACTTAAGTGTGAATTGAGTGGTCTATGTGACCAGGGCCGGCTTTAGGGCAGTGCGACAGGTGCGGCTGCACTGGGCGCTGACCTGTGGAGGGGGCGCTGACCTCAGGAGAGGGGCGCTGTGAGAAGTTGGCCTGGTATATGCTGTTCACTAATTAAAGTGGACACCTTGCACCAGAACAATTCGACTTATGGTAGATAGGTTTAAGACAACCTTTATAGAAAGCTATCCTAGTGGTAGCTGTGGAGAGCAGCCTTCAGGCTAAGTCTTGAAGGAATGTAAAGCAGCTTGTTTTACCACACAATCTCTTGAATCACCAAATGAAAAGACACCACACAGGTATATATATCAAATATATATGTATTTATTAATAAACACTCTCTACTAATCTCTTTATGAGATTAGAGGTCAGGAACATATGTACAAGTCAAATATTATCAGGATAAGTTTAGCACAATTGAATGTTACAATCTTAGTTTGCTAGACCTAGGTCTAGGGCATCTAGAATCGAGGGACCCCAAGAACCACCCCAGGTAGTTGTAGGAGACCCACAGGGGACGGACGCGGTGACCTGGCACCGATGCGAATCCTGTACGAGTCTATGCACTCAGACGCGATTGAAATATCAATGTTAAAGGTCCCTTGCATGTTCGAGGCGAACACACCGATCGGTCCTTGTACGAGTCGAAGGACGCGGTTACAGATGGTATTGCAAGGGAGTTGGACGCGGTGTGTCTAACACAGACGCGAACCAGGTACGAGTCAGTGCGATAGTCGCACTGGGAAAGTTAGAGTTTTAGGACACTTCGAGGGAAGCTACAAGCAAGTCACTTACAGGGTAAGTAGTTCTAGGGCCCACACCCACAGGAGCACCGTAGTGCTGAAGTTACCTCACCCAGGGGAGCCGGGTGCATAGGTGTTCTTTGGTGTCGGGTCGCGGCGTCGTTTTCAATGGGAGCCAGTGAAGACTTGCTGCTTGCGGCGACAGGAGAAGTGTCCGGAGGAATCCAAGCCTGGATTCGGAAGATGGAAGACCTGAAAGCAGAGGGGACAGTGTTCAAAGTCACTTGGCAGTGACTCGGGGCAAGGAAGATGGATGCCCACCGTCGTCGGTTGATTCAGGTCGGTTGCAGGTGCCTTGACTCTTCAGCCACGAGGTCCAGGAGGCGTCGTCGATGACCAGGAGCTGGATTCGGTGTGTCCCACGATGTCTGTGGCTTACTGCGGTGTCGGCGACTCGATCGGAGCCAACAAGCCTTGGTAACAGCAAGTCTCGGGGAAAGTGTGAAGAGACAATGGCGCAGACCAGCAAGGTCTGTGGAACTCACCCAGCGAGGGTAAGTCAGGGCAGGCCTGGAGCAACCAGGGGAGCCCTTTGGTTTCTTTGGAAAGTCTTCTGGGGACCCGCAAGCCGGCTGGCAAGGGATTGCGAAGACGCCTCGGGAGGATTCTCTCACAGGGGCCCACGGTCACTCGGGACGTGGTAGGCCCCTGATCTTAGGAGGGATTCCTGCTGGAGGCTGGGACCACACGTGGTCCAAAGCACAAGTTCGGGGAACGTTGTGAAGGGGTTGCACTCTACAATAGTGCACGGTACCCAGGGGTCGCGGTTCCTTGTTACTCTTGGGGTCCACTGGCCTCAGCTTCGCTGGGGACTCACAATGGCCTTTGAGAAGTCAGGAAATCCACTTCTTGGGCTGCAGGGACTTCGGACACCGGCGGGAGCGGCGTAGTTTGCGACCGTCGTTTGTAGTTTTTGGTGCCTGCCAAGCAGGGGAGTCACTCCTTGACTCCAAGGGAGATTCTTCAGTCTTCCAAAGGTAGTGGAACGTCGAAGGTCCAGGATTCTTCTTCAGAGCGTCGTCCAGGGAAATCTAGGGTGCAATGCACAGGTTCCCCCTCTTATACTAAAAGAAGGGGAGGGACTAGCTCTATGACCCTACCTATGGGAGGGTCAGGGGAGTGGGTGGCTACACCCACTTCCCTTTGTCCAGTTTTGCGCTCTAGCAGGGACAGGTAGCCCCTGAGCCGGTTTGAACTGGCATATGCACAGAGGAGCCTTCTGCTCCCCCAGTGCAGGACTTCAAAGCACTCTAAGAGTGCACCCACCCAGCCCCAATACACTAAACCCTGTCTGGGAGGTGGTCACACCCCCTTGGACAGGATATCTATTGTTGGGCTTCCTCCACTGCGAGTGTTGGTCATCAGCAGGAGGGCAGCCCAGTGTCTGTGACTGGTGGCATCCATTTTGTGATGCCAGGGCTCTGCAGGATTCTACCGCGTTTCCACAGTAGGTACATGTCTATCCCTCTAGAAGGGTGGAATGCTACCCCCGCCGCCAGGACTGGCGGGGGGTAGTATTCCAAGGTGTTTGACACCAAACACGACATGTTTCGATGCAGCCATTCCAAAGTTAGCATTTTACCGCGAGGATATAATGCACTTAAAAGTATATGGTTTAACCGCATCCACAAACAGCACCAGAGAATGAACTCTGAGAGCTGCAGAGGGGCCCTGCTCAGGCAGAGGTACCCCCTCACATAGAAACCAAGCACCCTGCCCTCAGGATTGATAGGGCCTGCCTTAGGGGTGACTGATAGGGTTATACGTGTGTGTAGGAGAGATATAGGGAACCTATATCTCAGTGAGGGGTGCTAGAACTTCCTCACTCAGGCTGCAGTACCAGGCCTGGGGTGTCAGATTTAGTCTGCTTCCCAGGGGTGGCATAATACATGCTGCAGCCCCTGGTAGGCCTGTGAAGTACCTATGCCCTTGGTACCTAAGGTACCATATACTAGGGACTCATAAGGTGCCACAGTATCCAATCACTAGTGCACCTAGAGTGCACTCCAAATCGTTTAGAGAGAACAGAGAGGCTGGGGCCCTGATTAGTAGGGTCCCAGCCTGACTATAGCCAGAAACCAGTGTAAACATCAGAAAAAAAGTGGGGGCAACATAAGAGGCAGATCCTACTCTCCTACAGGCGCTGTGTTTAGCAATGACTTATGATTGGAGAGATGAGGGGCACATTTGACCAGTGGTAGTGAGAGAATCCGAGGAGGCAGTCATGGGGTGTGGGGGCGCCAAAAAGGATTGTCGCACTGGGCGCTACCAGCGCTAAAGCCGGCCCTGTATGTGACTTTCTTAGCCATTCAATGTTACACAAAGGCCTGTTCATTATTGCATTATCCATATGTACACAAATTGAATAGGATTCCCCTTTTGACCATTCTGCAATAATTCTAAGTTTTGTAGCCTTGTTGTATGTGCGCAGATCTGGTAATGCAATGCCTCATGCATTCTGGATTGTTGCAAAATTCTTGTGGAGGTTCTGGGTTTAGATTTATGCAATATGAATCTTGTTAATTGGGTCTGTAAATACTCAAGGAAGTTTCCTTCCAGCGTAATAGGAAGATCCAGAAACCAGTATAAAAATCATGGCAGTATATTCAATTTAATTGCGTTTATTTGTCTTATATATGAAACATAAGGAGGCTCATCTATTTAGGTCTTTCTTGACTGAGGAGATCAAAGGTATGTATATTCACTTTCACGGGTCTCTGATGTCCGGAGAGAGTGACATCCACATATTTAATATTTCATCATGCCCAGTTAAATATGTATCCTTCTTCTAGATCATGTGCCGTCTATTGGCTCAAGGACAGATTTAGTATCTCAGATTTATTCTGAATTATATTTTAACCTGATAACCCCTCAAACTCTGTCAGCTCACTGATTACTGCTGGTAGAGGTTTCTCTGGTGACCCAAGGGTAAGGGAGGACATAGCCAGCATATAGCATATTTTTAGACTCATCCCTCCCATGCAAAATTCCTTCTTTGAGTGATGTGTTTCTTACGTTGCAAGCTAGTGGTTCGATACGTAAAGCACAGAGTAGTAGGGATAGGGGTATCCCTGATAGCCCCACCCTCCCTAGATTTATTTGCTCATCTCAGTTTTTAGCGGTGAGCAACTCTTCGAGTTCCCTGCAATATCATGCCTCAGTGAACTGCTTCACTTGCTCTGATGGATCCATTTTCTGCAGCATTCTGCCAGGGTACTGGAATGGAGCTGAGCAGAAGGTGCTTTTTATGTCTTATCGGCCATATTGCAGACCACACCTGCCCATTTCAATCTATTGAGACTGGGGGCTGAAAGGGGGGGAGATTGCAGAAGTAGTGCCTTGCCACTCTGCAATTGAATTTACTCAACTGTGGAGCTGTGCTGCAGCACGTACATTCTTCAACTTCAGGGTCGGCAGGTCTTCAAGTTGCATTATTAATGCTCCTTGCATTATGCCACCTCCGACGTACCCAGCGTTAGATATGTTAGTATTAGAGGTCCTCAAGCAGCTAAGCTAATCTCCAGTACCAGAGGGCTTGGGCAACCACACTGCATTTCAGGAAAATAGTGTGTGTGTGCACTTCCTGACTGGGTCTGTGCTACCAGAGTTCACTGCAGTCCTGGACCCTCAAGGTCCTATTATTACTGGCTACTGAAGCTGCAGTGTTTCTCCAATTTTTAATTAGATTACTGTCTAAGTGTTTTGTGCAATATTAGGTCTTTTTGAACAATGAAGGAGCAAGATTATTTATAGCTCTGCCTTACTTTTGCTGGGCATTAGAATTGCTGACATGGACATTCTGCATGCTATTTCACAGTTTCTGCTCTGGGTAGTTCCTTTTGGCATCAACAGTCCTTTTATGCTCAACAGAGCACCTTTACTCTTTATCGGGCTATTTCAGAAGGAAAATGTACCACTTTAATGCATTCTGCAGCTAAAACATGATTTTCGGTAATGCACTGATTAAGACAACAAAACTTGAGGATGAAAAGTGGTAATGAGAGGCCTCTAAATACTGCACACAGTCCAGCTGTTGTCCTGCAATGGTGGTATTATGTATAATTCAAAATTGTATAGATGTATTTACATGCCTTCAATTGTTGTTAGTGTCAGGATGTGGGCGACAGTGAAACAAAGTTTATAAGTGTGATGTGATTAACTACATTATATTTTCTACAAAATAGTATCCTCTGGTATTTATTCTTTTTTTTTTTTTTTAAGAATTAATTTTATTAGATCATTTAGTACATTATAAACTCTGTACCATTAACACATTCAAATAGTTGAGTCATCATCCCAGACATGTAGTAAAACAGCAATAATTCTGTACAAAGGGACCAGTGTTAGCAAAACATTACATTAGGAATAACTGTCCGTTAATTCTTCTCTCCAAATATGTGTGCCACTCCCCATGGCTGCCAGTATATCCTTAACCCTCAGATTCCTGCCTATCTTCTGCAGAGACCTCCTCGAACCCTGTAAGGATCTCCCGCCATGTTTGCAAATTCTTCTCCGCATGTTCATCCCTCCTACACTGACTGAGCTGCATCTCTTCTGCTACGGCCCATTTATTAACATCTTTGATCCATCCCTGTTCCTTGGGTCCTAACGGACTCATCCATGAAATGGCAACCCAGCGTTTTGCTAGCAGCACGGTTAGTTGCATACATTTCCACTCCATTTTCCTACCCTTCCGTTTCCTGACAATTCCCCATAGACATGTGGCCGGGTCTAGTTCCACTGCTACACCCACAATACACTCCAATCTCTGGACCGCTAAATCCCAATCAGCATGTACTGGGGACAGCACCAGGCTAGGTGAAGAAAGGTTGCGTGTCTGCCCTGACACCTGTGGCATCGGTCTGTCTTGACGGAATCTATTGTATGAGGGAACACCAGGGTGATATATGTGCGGGGTATGTAATTAAAACGTACTAGCTTGAACTGTGCATTGCATGTCCCCTGCTTGACTAATGCGCAAATACCTTTCCATTGTGTGTCTTCTAGTGGTGTACCCAGTTCTTCCGAGGCCGCCGTAGCACAAAATGTGGTCCTAGGTTTATCTATAATCATGGCTCTATACAAGTGGCAAACTAAGTGTCTACCTCTGCCAAATTACAGTAGCGTCCTAAACAGTTCAGAGGAAGTCGGGACTTCCGGGTATGTGGGCCAGACATCTTGCATTATGTCCACAATACTTGCGTAGAATCAGAACTGGCCGACTCACACCGAAGTTCTCCTGCACCACTTCAAATGTAATGAATGTCTCATTGGGGTAAAGCTCACCCAGTGTCAAACACCCCTCCTATCTCTCCAGGCACTGGCGTTCACAGTGAAGGTCAACGGGCGGAACGCTAGGAGGTCCCAGAAAATTAACTCTTGTGCAAAGGGGGCACGTCTCAGCACCACCTTCACCGCACGCTCCCACAGTGATGCTGTGTGTTTGATTAGATATGGCACCGTGGTATCACCTCTACTACCCCAGTGAAGCAACTGCGACAGCGTCCCCTCCCTTCATCCATGAGTAAATCCTTTTCCCAGTTGTCCCCGGACAACCAGTGTGCTGCATGTTGCAATTGAGATGCTAGATAGTAAATTTCCATATTGGGCAGTGCTAATCCACTATCCTCTAAAGGTAGGTGAGGAGTCTCTCGGGTCACTTTGCTCAGACCTCCCGCCCACACTAAAGTTAATAAGGAGTGTAGATGCTTAAAGACTGTCCTAGGTAGCGTGTCTAAAGGATGCTGTAGAGTATATAGGCAACGTGGCAAGAACACCATCTTTACACTTCCACACGTCCCATAAGGGGCAGGGGGAGTGTGTTCCAGAATTGCACCGACTTAGTTAGGCCCTCTATGACACAATCAATATTATATTGTTTCCGCTTCTGGACCATGTGGGCCACCATTATTCCCAAATAGGGGAATTGGTCAGTTTCCCAACGCAATGGCGAATCCGGCAGTGTGGTGGGGTCCTGTGCCACCAACCGCCCCAGAGGGAATATTAGAGACTTATTCGTACTAATAAGCAATCCTGAAATATCCCCAAAGGTGTCCAAATGCTCTAGAAGCAATGGCAGCGATTCCCTCGGAGCCAACAAGTAGAAAAGTGTGTCATTCGCATAGAGCGAGATTAGATGATCTATCACCCCCCACTTGACCTGGTGTTTATTATTAGCTGTCCTATGCAGTAACTGTGGAACTACGTGATTTTATAGTGTGTACATGAAATCAAAGTATGTTATTGCGCAATTAGTATGTACAGTTGTGGTTAAATTTTAGGTATGTTAATTTGACAATGTTATACTTCATAAAATAACTAGTATGATTGGACTATTGCAAAATAACATTTTACTTACTCATTATGAATGCAATGGCTGGAAAAGGCAACGTTACATAATGTTGAGTAGTGAAAGGGAGGGTTGCAGGAACTTTGATGTCATTAGCGCCCAATTGTGAGCACATCAGCCTATAGAAGAGTAGAAACTATTTAAGTGACATTTAGAACTGTGCCAGGATTTGCCAACAGCATGTGAAACTAGAGAGGATACCATGCTGACATGTTTTTGCAGCTACGATGTGAGTGAGGCGATTAATAGGGATGTGATTTACCTGATGGGTTTCGGCAATCCCATTGGCGTGAGGCTAGTCGTCTGCTTGGCTGGTGTTTTCCGAATGCGGAAGCGCGATACTTTGCCAACACCTTCATCTTGTGAGCACTCCATGTTCTGTGGTATAAAAGTGTTATCAATTTACCAAAATGCGCTGCCTCGAGTTTGACAATTCCCCATAGCTCTTCATGAGTGTATCCTTTACCTTTAACTCAGAGTCCGAAAATGAGGTCTCCTCAGACAAAATCCTCTTTCGAATCTTGCGCTTCTTCTTCGAATGGGAAGCTGCCTTTGTCAGGCCTCCTCGGATCCGACTTACCAATTCTGATCGTACAGGAGAGTCTTCTAAGCAAGGGGAACAAGGCCTGGATTAGAGAGAAGAGCATGGTGTTACTAAATTGCATAAAATTGAACACAGAGGAAGACATTGGTGGTGTACCACAAACATTTGTCAACTGGAAAAAAGAAATGAGTATTGTGAAAAACTAGCAAAAAATTAAAAGCACTGACATGAAGTGAGGGTAAGCAGAGTATCAATAACTAGCCCTGGGAACAAGGCACGGGGAACGTGATCAGGTAGTGATACTAAATGACACATAGAAGACTTGTGAGAGTGAGACACAGAACATCAGTAATTGAAACAAGAGACAAGGCCGGTGTAAAGGAAACAAGTGACCGTAACACAAACAGGACAAAGTCAGGTAGAGGGAAATGTGTTGCAGTACAAGAACTAACGTACAGAGCTGGGCAAGGGGGACACACTAAACAGATTGAGAGAGAGGGCCTGGAAAGGGGAACGCAGAGTTTGTAGCTGTAACAGGATACAAGGTCTGGGGAGCGACATGGACAGCGCATCAAGACCAGACAGGGGAGAGAGGGTGATGGCAGGCAGATTGCTGTTACTTAACCACTCTGACAGTGGAGCAAGGCCAGCAGAGTGGAAAAGTTAGGGTACTACTGCTGGATAAAGACTGCATGCAAAATATAAGGAAATAGGCAGGATAACTGACACAGGAAAGCTGGAAGGAGAAACTGGCAATGTAACAAAAAGAAAACTGCTACTTACCTTAGCTTTTCAGCTTGAATTGCACAAAAGTGCTCTTGGTTTTCTCAACATTTATCAGTATGGGCATGGACTATGGATGAGTCTGTAATGAGGCACTGCAAGCACACCAACCAGAGGTCAACAATGCCCTAAGGATCCATGCCAATTTTAGATTGTGTTTTTGTGCCTTACCTAATGCTATATGGGAACTACGATCTTATGAGATGTTCTGCTGCATTAAGAGACTAAACTGATCATAAATGGGCTGATAACCTAGGCAAGATGCAATGAGTCATAGCTCAATAATTTTTTTCTTTTGCTGCATTAACTGTTTGTACAGTCACAAAACATTCATATCTGAAATTAGCATCCTCTATTTAGACGCCATACATATATACTGAAACACTGCTCGCCTACCAGTGTATACCTCTTAAAGTCTATATTAAAACAGCATTACCTTGTGTATGTTTGAGCAAACCACCAGGAGTCTACATATTCTACTACCCATCCAGTCAACCCACTCCAAGTAAAAACAATTTTTCTTTTCTGTTCAAATACTAGATCAAAAACGTCCATGAAACAATGCATGTAAATATGCATGTCATTTAAAAAAAATTAACTTCATAGTCCATCTTTTTAACATGACCCTTTGTATGTCTGTACAACAGCTTTAGCTCTGAGCAAATGTATAATTGGGTGATTCACAGCTGAGGCATGTCATATACCGATCCTTCCAAGTGAATCAAGGACTGAAAAGACTAATACCTGGTCAACTACTTAATGTGCCATTTGTATGTCAGCTCGAAAAGAAGACTCATTGGCTAATACTGTAAGCTAGTACTGTTTCTCTTACTGCCATCTGTTCCAGAACATAACAGCAGCTCTCTGAGCCTCACAAAAAACGTAAAACATGGCTATTCCAACAAGTCTGCTCCCTTGTTATGGGCTGTGTCTATGAGTTACAGATTGCCCTTTGAGTAACAGTGGTGCTTTACAAGACTAATTCATCATCTTATTTGAACAGGTATCCTGGCTGGCACAAACACAAGTTTAAGACCTATTAAGAAAGCCTTATTTGTCAGTATTTTAAACATAGATTGACCATGTTCCATTCTCTCATATGCCATCTAGACTGAGTTTGACCCGGTCTGAGAGATACAAGCGGTTGTCTGATTAAAGTAATGAGCATATTTCTCTTCTTCTCTAAGATGAGTCATCTTCCACCTCCTGGTGCTCACTGCACCCTCTGCGCACACTCTAACCAGAAGGAATCAAGTAAGACTCAGTCCCCTCTACAATAACTCACCCAGCAGATTATCTCCTTTGGTTTCTCTAATCACTCTTCACCAACAGCATGAAGATCGTCTCTTTCCCAGACTTTACCTCCAGCCCTGAATATCAAATCTCCAACTGCCTCACAAGACTCTCAGCTCCCTCAAGTTCAACTCCACCAAGACTACTTCCCTCGTTCAACGTTATATAATTCTTGAAGGTGAATAGATAAATTAAGAATAGTAAACCTACACACCATCACAATATTGTGTTAGTCAATATTTTGGCTACAATATTTGTGCAATACAAAATTGTATTACTTGATATTCTGATATATAGCCCAGGGTCACAACCCACTTTAACCGGGGTCTATGTAATTTCCATAGTTACGATCAACAAATAAACCAGGCTCACCTTGAGTCATCAATGCATAGGAGTTCTAAGATAGATTCTTATCCGCACACACTCAAGCCCAACACACACAATATGCACTCAACCTGCCACATTTATCCAGAGCAAACATGCATTCGCCGTCAATATCAAACATCTCTTTTTTCCTCCTTTAATATTTTCTGCTTTTCTGTCACTTCTTTTCACTTCTTGCATTTTTCCACTTTTTCCTCTGGTCACTTCTTGCACCTTTTCCTCGCCGTGTCCCCACCGCTGCTCGACCTTCGGCCCATCCCCCTCCAGCGCCGCCTTCCCGCTTTTCCCGCCCTCGCCCTGAAACATCTCAATGGTGGAGGCGGCGCCGCTGGCGCACCAAAGGCGCCTGGACAGCGCCAAGCACAACGGACCCTGGTCCTCCGACCATCCACCGCTACAACGCCAGCACCCTCCACGCCCTCAACACCGGATGCCAGACCCCCTGCCACTGGTCATTGGCGAATGACACCCAGGGTCCTTTTTCCTGCCGAAACTGCAGCTGCACCTTCGCCTGCCACGGCACACCAGCCTCACCCACCACACGACCGACAAACCCCATATCCGACCGCCTCAGCGGTATCCTGCTCAACACACACTCCCTCCACAAACATGCCGTGGAGATCTAGGACCTACTCTACTCGGTCTATCCCGACATCGCCCTCCTCACGGAAACCGGGATGAACTCCACCTCCACCCCGGACATCACCAACACCATCCCGGATGGCTACAAGGACCGCATCAACACACCGGGTGGAGGCATCCATCTCACCACCCACTCGGACGACCACCATGGAGCACCTCCACTTCCAGGTCCAGACCAACCCGGACACCACCCTCCATGGCACCCTCATCTACTGACCCCCCCGGACCCTGTCCACCCTTCAGCGACTCCATCATCGACTTCATTGCTCCCTACGCTCTCGCCTCTTCAGACTACTTCCTCCTCAGCAACCTCATCTTTCTCCTGGACAACCCCAATGACAAGAACACATCGTCCCTGCTGGAGAACCTCGCCACCGTCTGACTCAAACAATGGGTGACCGCCCCAACCCACTCAGCAGGACACACACTCGACCCCATCTTCTCCATCAGTGACAACATCACCTTCAGCCACACCACTGAGCTGCTTTGGACCGACCACCGCTGCGTCCACTTCTCCTTCACCAAACCCACCGTACCACTATGCCCATCGCTACCCTCGCAGAAGTTGGAACAATGTCACCGAATAACAGCTGACCACCTCCCTCAGCAAAACCCCACCTCCGACTTCCGCCGACGCCAATACCTCAGCAACAACTTCCACTGATGGATCTCCAACTGAGCCGACACACTGGCTCCCCTCAAGAAAGCGCCAGTCAAGCGACACTCAAAAAAAGCCAGCTGGTCCTCTCTTACCCTTCATGACTTCAGACGCACCTGTAGACGGCTCGAGAAGAGATGGAGTAGTAGCAAGACACCAGAAGAACACTCAGCCTTCAAACCCGATGTCAATGCACACCACCATTTCATTAGAACAACAAAAAGCGGCCCGGCAAGAAAGGATCAACGCCAACGCACTCAATAGCAAAGAACTTCGCTGTGGTCAAGGAATTTGCCAAACCCAACACAGAGACAGCAGACATCATACCCTCCCAAGACCTCTGCAACAACCTCAGCACCTTCTTCCACCACAAGGTTAAGGTGATCTATGACAGCTTTAACAGCCTCGACACTCAAGACCCTCTCACCCCACTCGCAACCACCACACCTAACACCGGACCTCAACAAACCTTGCCCAGCTGGAGTCCCCTCAACTGCTCCATCAACTCTGCCACCTGCACAGAAGACTAGAAACACGCGGAGATCAACCCCTTTGTGAAGAAACCCTCTGCCGACCCGAAGGACCTCAAGATCTTCAGACCAATCTCTCTGCTTCCCTTGCACCCTATGCACAAGACTCCACGACGCCAGCATCCGCGAGATGGCCCTGGAATGGATCTACTTCTTCCTCACCGGCCGAACACAGAGTCCGACTTACACCGTTCCATTCTGAACCTACAGAGATCAGCTGCGGAGTGCCACAGGGCTCCTCCCTGAGCCCCACTCTTCAACATCTTCATGGCCCCGCCATCGTCAGGAACCACGGACTTAACATCATCTCGTACGCCGACACCCAGCTGATCCTCTCACTCAACAACAAACCCACAGTCGCCAAGAACAATTTCCACAACGGGATAAAGGCTATTGCCACCTGGATGAAGGGGAACTGCCTCAGGCTAAACTCAGACCACACACGAAACCTCAGCATCATCCTGGACTCCTCGCTCACCATGAACCGCCAGATCAACACTGTCTCATCATCCTGCTTCCACACGCTAGGCCTGCTCTGAAAGATCTTGAAGTGGATCCCCAGAGTCCAGGGAGACTGTCACCCAAGCACTCATCAGCAGCAGACTAGACTACGGCAACGCACTCTACGTCGACATCACCCAAAAACTCCTAAAGAAACTGCAGAACATTCAGAATGCCTCAGCTAGACTCATCCTCAATACCCCCTTCAGCAGCCACATCACTGCTCATCACACACGCCTACAAAGCCCTACATAACGCGGGACCTGCATACCTCAACCACCACCTTGCATTCTACGCATCTACCAGAGACCTCCGCTCTGCCCAACTGGCCCAGGCCGCCGTCCCACATATCCGCAAGACCACGGCAGGATTAAGATCCTTCTCCTACCTCGCAGCAAGGACCTGGAAAACCCTCCCTCTCCACCTCAGGCAATCACCGTCACTGCCTCAATTCAGGAAGAACCCCAAGACCGAGATCTTCGACTGAACCACAGTGCCTTTCGACAGAACAGCAGTCTCCCCCCGTGCTTGATACTCTTGCGGGTGAGTAGTCACGCTTTACAAGTCACCTGATTGATTGATGGAAGGTGCCAGAGACCTGGTAGTGGGAATACAAGGCAGGATTTTTACCTAGAGTCTAGTAGGTACTCACCCTTGTAGGCGACAGCGAAAAAGGGCCTGTCCCCACACTATAGATAAATGCTGCTACTACTATTGGTCTCTCACAGCCCTGAGAAAGGACATTAGTCACTTCCAAAAGTAGAGCAGGGCTCGAAAAATCATAAAAATTGCACTAGACCTGCATGCCTAGTAACGTGAACCATCTACTCGACCTAACTGAAATGCACTTAACCTCTGACTATGAAAGCTGAGCAAATGTGACAAGTTAACAAAATGTAAAAGCATTTTCAACGCTCATTCACTTTGTGAGCAATAAAGATGCCTTTAAATCTTGCTAACTTGTCACATTTGCTCTGCTTTCAGAGTCAGAGGTAAAGTGTCAGTTTGTCTTCCTTCTAGCCAGAAAGGGCGAGTAGGAACTAAAAATAGCTCGTCCTGATTGATCTGACTCGCAAATGCAAGCGGGCAAGTGGATTTTTCGAGCCCTGTAGAGGTACTGTTTGCCTACCTCTCCTGACTTTGGAGCCTTGCTCTGGAGTTTCATGTTATCAGGGGAGAGAGGGCAACATTGAACACGTACTTTTTGTGTTTGATGAGGTGAAAAATGTAATAAAAAAAAAAAAAAGTCTTGCTCTGAGTGGAAATTAATGCATGGTACAGGTCCGTACCTGAAATCTTCATTTTAGTCTTCCAGGCATTACATAAAACCTCACTTCCCTCCCTCACAGAAACTTTCACATGTCAAAAGGAGTAATACAACCTGCCAGCCTCCGCCACCTTTCTGTTTCAAAGTCACCTATGCTAGGTTCACCTCTTTTGAACTGCGAATACCTTATCCCCTGAAAGCTCACCTCGCTATCTTTGGGCCACTTTATCTAACACCTCTCCCTTCAAGTCACTCTGTTGGCAACCCTCTTCAGTACGTAGGGTATGCACACAAGACTAGCGCTCATCCCCCAACCTTCATCTCCACTGCTTCAATGAGATCTGAGGATCTTACTGCTGTCCACATTTACAAAGGGAAATGCCCCGAGCATGAACCCATTAAAATGATTATGTCCCATATGAAGGAGGTCGAAACGATACAGAGATTAGAAGAGTTAGTGATCAATACAGGACATTTTCTCAATGTTTAAAGTGAAGGCACATTACTTGTACGAACTCTCTAGAGGACCATCAGAATGCAAACACCCTCCTCTGGGACTTCATTTGTTGAAAATAAAGAAAACCCTAATAAGGACTGAACAACTCTCTATGCTAACAAGACACCCTGATCTCATTGTAACAACTGTTGTCCATCATTCCTCCTCTAATGACCAAATATTCCACAATAACAGGATTTCTAGTAGAAACGATCTGCTCACAAATGAAAATACACAATACCTCACACTGCAATTATCTACTGAAGTATCATTTCTAATTCACATCAAGTAATAACATCACAATAAGGTTGCCCCCCTTGCCTCTCAAATCACCCCATGCATTTGACAGTTTTGAATACCTGAACTACATGACATCCTGAGCTCAGCCTGGCTGGTGCATCTTTCTGATCATCAGGTCGCTCAGTGGGACTGGTGGAAAGACCCACAACCAATGGTACAGTACCAACTTACCAACAGTGCATTCCCTCTTGACCCCCTCCTATGGGTATCAATGTGCTACCCTTATGGTCAAGAGTTTTATGGGTGGAATTCCCCACTCATTAAATAATCCTGAATTGCCTGTTGTTGCTTTTTGGAACATGGCCAATTGTGGATTATATTTTCAGATTTATAACCGGTTTTACAGGAAGAGTACTAGAAAAAACCAAAATGTGTTCATTTGCGTATCCAAATGAGTATTCTCTTTGGGGTAGGCACTTTTGGTTGTTCCATTGAAGGGCTCTCTGAGTCTTGCACTTAGGATCCCTTGTAAATGAAAAGAAAAAGAACAAGCACAAATTAGCTGACAGGATTAAGTCAACCAGGACAGCCTGTGAAAACCTTCTGCTGTGTAGTGACACAACCTCTTCTGAAAGCCTTTACAACCCCTATCACCATTTTAACTGAGTGCAGTTTTCAGGATAGGAATTTGAGTGACTTAGGGAAAGCTTCAGTGTGTTTTTTTTTTGTATTTTCCCCACCAACCCAACAACACCTGCCCAAAGCCAGAGCTTGCTGCTCTTAGCACAGCAGTGGTTGGGGACAACAGCTGGCTCCAGGCGGTGTACGGGTTCTGAAGGCGCTGCGTCTTAGATTCGCAAAGGTTCCTTTCCTCGGGGCACTCTCAGGTTCAGCAGTCTTCTATCACTGGCCTCTGGTGCTTCTCCACAATGATCTGCTCCTTCGGTGACTTAATCCTGCTGCAGTCCAGGTTCAGGTGTGCAACACAATTTGCCTCTCCTGCAGCCTTTTTCCACCTCTGCTCTCCATAAAAGGCTCACCCCAATGTGATTCTCTGCCAGTGCATGACTTTCAGGCAAGATCTGTGTCTGACTTTCAGTGACACTTAAAGGAAAAAAAAAAAAGATCGCCGGTTTCCTGATAAGGAAGTTAAGATAAGAGCGCAAAATACTTTTCCCAGAGAGGGGGCTCTGTCACAATGATATGGTGTTAAGGATTGCATGTCCTGAAAGAAAATTGCTGCAGGCATTCCTTGCCTCAGGAAAAGGGAGCACATACTCATGCCTACATTTTAATAACTACCAGCATAATCAAAAGCCCTACGATCACACATTCCCATCATGGAAAAAACAGTTAACTTAAGATGGTATTGCAAATTATAAAACATGAAAAGTACTATAGGTTTCATTTGTTTATATTGTGAAAAAATGGATTAAAAAATACTAAGTTATTGGACTAGCAGATACTACCCCCACCCAATATTAAATGGTGACCCCTCACACAGCCCTGGTTGGTGCCCTGGAGCCTGGGCAGGATCGTTCGCCTAGGAGTGAGAGGTAGGTCGCAAGACCATGCAACGATCGTGGAGACCGGCAGTGAAGCTGGGGGTTTGGTAGCTGCCATGGAAGACTTGCAGAGAGAACGCAGACCCTGATCTGCAATCTCTTGCAGGTCGCAGGGCATAACTAGCCTGTATGAAGCTTATCATGCAGAAGTGACCCTGCTGCTGGAAGACGAGTCTCACTGCTGAGAATTGTCCTGAGGATTTCTCCATTTGGCGAAACTTTCATGTGGTTATAGACCATTATAAACGTGCCTCCCGCTACGTGCTTTTCACACGCCCGATAATTCTATGTCAGGACCGGAGGCGAGGATTATGCTCATCTTTCTCCACTTTATTAAACAGCAGCCATTTTAAAACCAACTTAAAACAACTACAATTACCATGAGGCCTTGGGCATGTTAAAAAAAACAATAGAGTCCAACAGGGTGATAGTACCTTCTTCCAACCAATCAGGTGTCTCCTACCAGGCTCATAGTCCACCAGTGCGGTCCACCCATCCTCTTTTTCACTGCTCGCAGCCAAAGACAAGTGGTGTTTTTCTCTCGCTCTTGATAATGTCACTGATCATGTTTGTTTAACCTGCATATCCTTTGGTTTTGTATACTGATCATCCGCGCTCACGCAGTACTGTTTTGATGCTTGTTTTCACTGCACATTTTCTTGTTGTCATTATTAACCGCCGTTCATGTGGTAACTGATTCCGGCCGGGGGAACGTAGCAATGCTCCTTCGTGGCCGCTTGCAGTTGGTGCAGCTCCGTGGTGCGGTCTTCCTGCCGCTAGGGGGCGCCTAATTGGCGCCGTCCGGCCGCAACACGCTCTCCGTATTCCAAGGGAATCGGAGCAACGCGCCGCAGTCCAGGAGCCTTGTTCCCTCTGGAGAGAGACGCCCTTTCAAGGGTCTGTACTGCCACATAGGCAGAGAATTTTTCACGCCCTTTTTCAAGGGTCTGTACAGCATTGTGTGCGTTTGACGCTCCCTTAGGAGGGAGTCAGTATTGTGTGGCAGGCTCCTGACCTGCGGGGACCCCCTCCCAGCCGTGTTGCCCCATAAATCTATTTGCACCAGGGGTGCGGTGTCCCCAGGCTCCGGACCTGTGAAGTGAGGCTTGCCCCACCATAAAGTTTAGGCTGACACCCAGCCCCCATTAACTGACACTCTGCCTTAGTGCCTTTCCCTGACACCTTGTGGTGTACCCCCAGAGCGAGACCCGCCCCACACATCAGGTCAGAGAGCGGCTGGGGACATCTCCCTGGGATGAAGCCCTTCGATGATGTCCAGGGGGAAGAGGACCCTCTGAGCGGGCTCCCTTGGGACGATGAATTCTACGATGCGGTACACGCATCGATCTATAGGGCAGTGTCCGAGGCCATACTCCCCTGGAGAAGCTCCTCACGCACCAGAGAGGGCAGTCCTGTGAGAAGATGACGGGGGTAGTCTCAGGCCCCGCAGCTCCCCTTCTGCCTGCTGGAACCTCCCAGCCCCCGGATTCGCACCCTCTACCAGCGAAGCGTCCCCGAGGCGGGAGTAGACCGTGACGCATTCACCAGGCTGAAGCAAGCATTCTTGGCCAGCAATGCTCTCACTTCCCCAGCTTGGGACCCCGCAGGACTGTTTTCCAACAACCCGGCCCCAGTGTCTCCTCCCCCCGTAGACGAGGGCCATAGAGACTGATGATGATGTGGGCCCCTCCCGACCCTGGCTCCCCTCTTCTCAGCCCCCAGCTAACCCCCCCACCCCCCCAACTCTGACAGCCTGGGTTGTTCTCAGTAATGCTAGACCCTGACGAGATCCTTCACTAGAGGTCTTCAAAATGGGCTCCATCGGAGAAGGTTGTGCAATACGTGGCAGGCCGCATTCGGAAGCCCTTGGAGAATCTGGACTCCAGCAATTGCCTTAGAGCTGAATGTCCCCGACCCTCCCTGGAGGGCAAGGTGGCGCCGACGGCTGATATAGACCCCCCGATGGCCACCTTCTTGCAAAAATGTATTAAGGACCCTAAAAAAGGGATAGACAGGTCCTGGCGGGCTTGCCAGGACAAGCTGCTGGATACCCTTGGCCCACTAACGAAAATCCTGGACATGGCAGAGGAGGCCAAGACATTGGGCTCCCTGATCTCCCCTGATACCCTCTCTGCCTGGGCACACCGTGCTATTGCCTTTTTGGGAAATGCAAACTGCGCGATATCCACAGAGACATTGCTCCTTGCTGATCAAGGTGGACCCCAAACTCGGGGACTTGGCCGACTCTGAGGCAGGCCCCGTCGCACAAGGTGGCCTCTTTGGGGAACCCTTTATCAAGGAGTTGGGGAGGTTCGTGAATACTTTCACCTCCCTGGACAAAGCGCAGGCCTTCATTAAAAAGGTCTTTCATTCCCGGGTTTTCCGGAGGGGGGGTGGGGACGGTCCAGGCAGGGGCCGCTCAGCCTGCCGGCCCAATAACCAGTATAATCCCAGAGAAAAAGGCTCCCTCCAAGGCCAGTACCAAGACCAGGCCAGATTTGGTAATTTCTACCCCACCAGAGGGCGACGCGGCAGAGGAGACAGAGGCGCAGGTGCCCCCAACAATGCCGGTGAGTGTTTTTCCTTCTTCCCTTGTAAAAGTAGGGGGCCGACTGGCTAATTATTTCCAGGCTTGGACTTCCATCACGGGTGACGCCTGGGTCTTACAGACAATCCAAGGGTTCCAAATAGAGTTTTATGGGTCTCCTGTTCAGGCCGGCCTCCTGCGTCCCATCCGCTTTTCAGCGGCAGAGTCGGCTCTGGTGGAGAAGGAGGTGAAGAATCTCCTGGCCAAAGGTGCTGTCTCTCCAGCTATTCCACATCCCAGAGGGTTTATCAGCAATCTCTTCCTGGTGGACAAGGCGGACGGAGGTAGGCGCCTGGTCATCAACCTGCGTGAATTCAACAAGTGGATCGTCTATCGCCACTTCAAAATGGAGGGGATCCACTTGTTGAGGGATATCCTCCAACCGCTGGACTGGATGGTGCGTCTGGACCTCAAGGACGCTTACCTCGCAATATTTTCCCCTCAGAGGAGGTTCCTGCAATTATTCAGGGGGGGAGGGGAGCGACTTACGAGTTCGCCATGCTTCCCTTTGGCCTATCATCCGCACTCTGGTGCTTCATGAAGGTCCTCAAGCCAGTTGTGGAACACCTGAGGTCGCAGGGGATGAGACTCATCGTCTACCTCGATGACATCTTGAAAATGGCACAGTTTAACAAGCTAGCGCTACAGCTTCAGATGGCAGTCGACCTCCTGCAGAACCCAGGATTCGTAATCAACGAGTCCAGATCCCTGTTAGTTCCCTCGCAGAAGGTGATTTTTCTGGGTTTCTTGATCGCCTCCGCAAGACCTCTCAGCATTCTTTCCCAGAAGGTGACGAAAATTCATCACAAACTGCGTCAGGCAGTCAGCAAACATATGATCTCCCTGAGACAGGTGGCAAGTCTGGTTGGCCTCCTCTCCTTTTCTTTCCAGGCCATCTTTCCAGGGCCTCTTTACTACCGTGCCCTTCAGCGCCTTTAGACTGCACACCTACGCAAGGGGCTCTCGTACTCTCAACGGGTGACCCTCTCCATGGAAGCCAGAGAGGAGATCAATTGGTGGCTGGCCAACATGGAGGCATGGAATGGGCGGTCGATTTTTGGTTCCGCTCCAGACATCGTCAGAGTCCAACGCCAGCAGGTTAGGCTGGGGCGCCAGGTGTGGCAATTTTGCCACAGGAGGTTTGTGGTCTCCTCGCGAACGTTTACATATCAACTGCTTGGAGCTCCTTGCAGCTTCCTTCGCGATCCGGTGTTGGACCAAAGACACAATCCAATCTTGTGTTCTCCTCAAGATGGACACCGTGTCGGCGGGTCCGTTACATCAACCACCTCGGGGCACTCGGTCGAAGGCCCTCCCCGACCTTGCCTCCAACGTCTGGCAATTATTGCCTGGATCGCCAGATCTCGGTTACGGCGGAATACCTTCCGGGTCCGGACAACCAGGCAGTGGACATTCAGTCCCGCAACTTCCGGGATGTGAGCCTATTGAAGCTGCAGAAGGGGGTGTTTTCGGATGTGCGAGACGAATGAGGTCCTTTTTCGGTGGATCTATTTGACTCCCGCCTGGACCATCAACTGGCAAAGGTCCTTCAGCTGGAAACCGGATCCCCTGGCGGTGGCCACGGATGCGTTTCTCCAAGACTGGAGAGAAGAGAAGGGTTATCCCTTTTACCCGTTTGAAATGATCCCAAGAGCCTCGGCCCAAGACCACCGGCAGTCGTCGGAAGTGGTGATCACGCCGATTTGGAGGTCGCAAATCTGGTTTCCAGTTCTTCTGGAACTTTCGTGGGATTCTCCAATCCCTCTCCTCCTGTTTCCAGGGTTGCTTCTCAGTCCAGCACAACAACTTCATCCACTCATCTTGAAGGGGTCTTTGGCACTCATGGAGTGGTGGATTACCAGGGAAGATGGTAGGCCCCAGGCCTTTTGGGCGCGGCTGGGGGGGGGGGGCCCCAACAGTACAATCAAGCTCTATAAGTCTTCATGGAGAAGATGGTCCCGTTGGTTTCTGCAACGGAGTCCTGATCCCGTGGCAGCGGATGTGATCTAGGTCTTGAATTTTCTGGCCTCTTTAGCCGAAAAAGGCTTGGCCTACAGATCCATAAATATCTTCCGCTCTGCTATCTCGGCGGGACACGCAGTGGTTGATGGGTACCCGGTGGGGGAACATCCCTTTGTTTGTCGTCTCTTGCGGGGGATCAGACTTTCTCTTCCCCCAGAGCCTTGGTACTCCATACTCTGGTACGTGAAATAGGTGTTGAATCTTTTTCTCTCCTGGCAACCGAAGAGATTCCTGTCCAGGAAGGAGCTTTCCGCGAAACTGGCCATGCTCCTCTGCCTGATCTCTTGCAGACGGGTTTCGGATGTCAGATCCCTTGACATCACCGACTGGATTTTTTCCCCTTCAGGGCTAACTTTCACAGTCCGGGGACGGACCAAATGCGGGACGAGGGTAATCTCGTACCCAGCCTTTCTTGAGTCTCCAAAGTTGTGTGGTGTTGGACTTGGCCCTTTTTGCAGGGTCATCCCTAAACTTTTTGCTTTCCTCCTGTATTCTTTCTGACCTGTTTTTGTTGGTTTTAAGACTCTGGGCACTTTACCACTGCTGATCAGAGCTAAAGTGCATATGCTCTCTTTATAAATTGTTGTATGGATTAGTGATTCCATGATTGGCTTATTTGATTTATTTGTCAGACCCTAGTATAGTGCACCATGTGTGCCCAGGGCCTGTAAATCAAATGCGGCTGGTGGGCTTGCAGCACTGGTTGTGCCACCCACAGAAGCAGCTTGTAAACTGTGGCTCAGGCCTGCCATTGCAGAGCCTGTGTGCAGTCTGGGACTGCCATGTCGACTTGGCAAATGCACACACTTGCCAGTCCCTAAACCTTCCCTTTTCTACATATTAGTCACCCCTAAGGAAGGCCCAAGGGCAGGGTGCATTGTATGTAAAAGGTAGGACATGCCCTGATGTGTGTGGCATGTCCTGATAGTGAATTACAGCCAATTTCGTTTTTCACTATTGCAAGGCTACCTGCTCCCATAGGCCAGAATGGGCAGTTTGATTATAACATCTTCTAATCCTAACTGACCCAGGGAACAAGGTAGAAATTCGAGTTTAGTATGCCTGAACTCAGAATGTTAAAATACATCTTTTAGTGTGGGTGATTTTTACATTCTGTGTTTGAAAATACCACTTTTAGAAAGTAGGTATTTTCTTACCTAACCATCCAGCCTGCCTCTGCTAGGTTGTGTATTGCATGTCTGGTTTGTGAGTGACAGGGGCTGGGGTGGCTCCAGGAGACAGGGTGAGTCAGCACTAGGCTGAATAGACCTATCTGCATTGGAAGTGGTGGGAGGAGTAGCACCTGGGCCTGAATAGGGCTGTGCCTGCCTTCCACAATGCTGGCTCCACCTCCTGTGGTGCGTCTGATGACCCTGGCCCACACTGACAAAGGAAGAAATTGTGCACTGGCAGAATGCACCCAGAACTGGTTTGGACTAGGTACAGACACTCTCTGCCTTCAGAGACAAAGGATTTGTGTGTATAAAAAGGGGGACCCAGACCCCAGAACTTTAGATCACTTCTGGGAATCAAGACAAACCTTTGCTGAGGAGAAGAACCAGGAAACTGAAGGAGGAGACTACCCCTGTGCTGTGTGCTGTTTAGGGGTTGGCCTGCAGTGGTTGCTTCATTGCCAAAGAAAGGAGAAAAGGACTTAGTGTGCTTTCATCATCTTGAAGATCTCCAAGGGCTTGAACATTGAGCTTGCCTCCTGCCTGAAGTCTCAGGGATACAAGACTTAACTACCAGCTACCCCCTGAATTCCCTTGCTGGGAATTGAAGTGCCTGCTGTTGTGTTGGGCCTTCTGAGAGACTGCGTGCCGCTGGGAGCTGGAAGCGCGACAAGGAGAAGCGTGTCGCCGCCGCAGCAGTTGCCGTCGCATCCCCGAAGAAGCGTGGCGCCGCCGCAGCTGTTCGCCATCGCATCACCGACGAAGCGCGTCGCCGCCGCAGAGGTTGCCGGCGCATCACCGGAGAAGCGTGTCGCAGGGCCTGTCGCGGCTCAGAAGTTACCGAGTTCCACCGCACGGCCGTCAGGCATGCACGCATCGCATCCAACGTTGTCGCCATCGCATCAAAGACGCCATTTTGTCGCATCGCACCGGATCGTCGCATCGCGGCGCCATCTTGTCGCATCGTAACCGGAGCGCAGTAAGAACCCGACGCATCACCTCCCCACGTGGTAAAGAACCCGACGTGCCACCTCCTCTCCGGTAAGGAACAGACGCATCACCTCCCCTGCGCTGCAGTAAGGAACCAACGCATCACCTCCCCCGAAGCAAGGAACCAACGCATCACCGTTCTTGCGTGTAAGGAACCGACGCATCACCTTCCCTGCGACCCTTTTGTTTGTTTTGTGTTTCGCATCCAAGGTACATTGAGAGTAAAGTGTTGCATTTACAATCTAAAGTGAACTAAGCTATTTCTACCATTCTAAAGTCTTCTTTTTGAGTACTGTAATGTGGATTTTTGTCGTTTGGGTCTTGTGTTAAGTCTATATAAAGAATACTTATTTTTCTAAACCTGTGTGGTGTCCATCTGTAGTGTTTTCACTATATTACTGTATGTGTTCACAAATGCTTTACACACTGCCTCTGAGATAAGCCTGCCTGCTCGTGCCAAGCTACCAAGGGGGTGAGCAGGGGTTATTTTAGGAGTGTAGCCCCTTACCCTGACTAGACGCAAGGGTCCCTATTTGGTCAAAGGTACCTACCTCTGCCAACTAGAGACCCCCAAATCTAACATTGGTGGTCAGCGGTGAGGATTTGGACTTGCGTTTGTGACTCATATACAGTGATTGGTGTACACTACTAGTGAGTGCAGACCAAACGCAACCACATACTATTTTTCCCTGTTTCCCTTTGGACTTTGGTTATTGGAACTCTGGTTAGTTGTTGCACCTGTTTGGCCTTGTCAAAATGGAAGTCAACTTTTGGCACCTGAATATCTAGAAGATAAGGGAACTAAAAGTATTTTGCAAGGAGAGGGGGCTACCTGTGAAGAGGAGATCCACAAGGCAGGATCTTGAGGCAGCCCTGCATAGCTATGAGGTGCTACGCTGCGAAGCAACACTAGCAGATGACTCTGAAGAGGAATCTGAGGAGGAGGATCCCCAGCCAGAATACCAAGAGGGAAGTGGCCCGGAGGAGGAAACATTTTGGGAAAGATTGGCTCGTGAAGAGAGGAATCGGATTTGTGCTCGTGACCGGAGGCTGAGGCAGCTAGACCGGGAGTGCGAGGAGATAGAGCGAGCCTTAGCTGAAAAAGAAATGTGTGTAGTTCAGGAAGGGAGCTTGGCGGAGTTGGAGGTGGAGTCCAGCTCAGATGGTGGCAGCAAAATTATGTTATCTAGTGCTGAGGGAGTAGTACACACACCCAGAGATGTGGCGCCTGACGAAGGAAGGGGTTAATATACACCAGGAAGTTCAAGGATATGAGGTAGCTCCAGTGGTGCGCAATGAACCGGAGGTAAATGGGGAAACTGACGCAGGGGTTCATAGTCCTAGTGGCGGGAGGGACACTCTACTGACTCTAGATGGGAGGTGCAGGGAGAGGGGTTCCCCCATGGTTGAAGTCCTAGTGTGTGAGTGTGAAGACCGCCCAGAAGAGTGTGGGTTGAGTGACAGAGACAGTCAGATACTGTCTTGCCAATCTCAGGAGAGTGGTGTGGGGTACGTGTGCGAGGCAATGTATGGTGAGGTGAAGGATAGTTTGGTTAACACCTGTGTGGGGCTGTGTGATCCAATTGTGGGAGAGCATATTGTAAGTCCCTGTTTTCCAGAGCTATGCCAACGCCTGGTGGAAAGTGAGTTCTCTGACCCCCAGGGAGCTCACACTGGAGGCAGACCTTTTGGTGGATTCCAGAGGGTCTGAGGAGGCATTGGGGAGTGACCCTAAGAGGAGTGGCTCAGGTATCTTCCAGCCCAGAGTGGTGGGGGAGGTTCAGAGTAGCCCAGCTAGGTCCCAGTGTAGTTGGAGGGGTGTAGGGGCTCACGACCTGTCTCAGTGTAGAAGGAGTGAGTGTGGGACTGCGTGTCCCAAGGTGCCCGAAACCCAGTCTCAAGACCTGGATGGTTCCTTAAGGGAACACCAGGTAGGGAGCCTAGGCTGTACTGGTAGTCCAGAGGGGGATCTCCTAATGTCAGGTGAACTGGGAGTGTCTGTAAGTGGACCTCCATCAGTTCTGGTGTCTGGCAGTACCACTCCTAAGCGGAGGGTGCAGAAGTCCAGATTGAGGGGTGAGAGGGGGAGAGAGTCCCAGTGGAAGAACCAGTGGGCCAGGGGCCAGCCAGAAGGGCTGAGTCTCCCAGGAGTGACCATGGTGACACCACTTCTGTCCTGGGGGATCTTCACGCACTGTCAGATGGACAGGGAGATCTGCGCTAGGCAGACTGTCACACGACACATGAGTTCTGTGTCACCCTCGGGGAGGGTATGTGTACTCCCCAGGAAGTCCTGGTTCGCCAGGCAATTGCTCAGCAGCAGGGTTCCGTCCCTGGGTTGGGAAGCCAGGTTCAGGTGTTGCCTAACCTGGAGGGAAGGACAACTGTAATCAGTGTCCCTACCGGTTTGTCTTCTGGGGGCACCGCTCCAGGTGGGAGGGTGCAGGGCCCCAGTAAGGGAGGCAGGGAGAGGGCAGCCTCACCCCTGACCTCTCTCCAGTCTAAGGGTACAGACCCTAGGCTGGGATCCCAGTTGCAGGATAGAACCCCTGAACTGGTGAGTGAATTGTGCAGGACACCTGCCACAGGTGCCCTGACAATTCTGGAGGGTGGTACCGCTCCAGGTGGGAGGGTGCAGAGCCCAGAGGAGCGGGTGTGGGAAAGCCCACCCCAGTCTCCGGTCCAGCCACCGGGTACAGGCCAGGGGCTGGTGGGTCAGTGTCAGGATGTCATACCTGACCGTACAGGAGGGAGAGTGGACCAATGGTGCCAGGCACCTGGGGCTACTGCCCCCCGCTCTCTGACGCCACAGAGGTTGGAGAACCATGAAAGGCCTGGGGACTGGTTCTCATCACTGACAGCTGTCAGTGGCCACTGTGGCTTGCTGTCCGGATGGACAGAGGGTCCCCTAGGGGGGGGGGACAGGAGTCACACCACGGGGGTGGACCAGGCCACACCTCTGTGTTGGCCATGTGGGTACTGTCTGTCTGTTGGGACACACCTGTGAGCAAGCTAAGGCTAGGTGCTGCACAGATGGTGTCCACAGGTGAGGAGAAGGGTTCCCCATGGGTTAGCTTAGCGGGCCCTGAGAGTATGGACAGAGGGATCCAGATAAGTTCAGATTGGCGTAGAACTGGAATATGCACCTGCAGTTGCTGACGAGGGTCCATGTTCTATCACCCAAAGCAGGGAAGCCCATCAAGGTAGTGATTGGTCTACCCTGCGTTTTGGCTGGAAGGGGGTTGTGTTGGACTTGGCCCTTTTTGCAGGGTCATCCCTGAACTTTTTGCCTTCCTCCTGTATTCTTTCTGACCTGTTATTGTTGGTCTTATGACTCTGGGCACTTTACCACTGCTGATCAGAGCTAAAGTGCATATGCTCTCTTTATAAATTGTTGTATGGATTAGTGATTCCATGATTGGCTTATTTGATTTATTTGTCAGACCCTAGTATAGTGCACCATGTGTGCCCAGGGCCTGTAAATCAAATGCTGCTGGTGGGCTTGCAGCACTGGTTGTGCCACCCACAGAAGCAGCTTGTAAACTGTGGCTCAGGCTTGCCATTGCAGAGCCTGTGTGCAGTCTGGGACTGCCATGCGAACTTGGCAAGTGCACACACTTGCCAGTCCCTAAACCTTCCCTTTTCTACATATTAGTCACCCCTAAGGTAGGCCCAAGGGCAGGGTGCATTGTATGTAAAAGGTAGGACATGCCCTGATGTGTGTGGCATGTCCTGATAGTGAATTACAGCCAATTTCGTGTTTCACTATTGCAAGGCTACCTGCTCCCATAGGCCAGAATGGGCAGTTTGATTATAACATCTTATAATCCTAACTGACCCAGGGAACAAGGTAGAAATTCGAGTTTAGTATGCCTGAACTCAGAATGTTAAAATACATCTTTTAGTGTGGGTGATTTTTACATTTTGTGTTTGAAAATACCACTTTTAGAAAGTAGGTATTTTCTTACCTAACCATCCAGCCTGCCTCTGCTAGGTTGTGTATTGCATGTCTGGTTTGTGAGTGACAGGGGCTGGGGTGGCTCCAGGAGACAGGGTGAGTCAGCACTAGGCTGAATAGACCTAACTGCATTGGGAGTGGTGGGAGGAGTAGCACCTGGGCCTGAATAGGGCTGTGCCTGCCTTCCACAATGCTGGCTCCACCTCCTGTGGTGCGTCTGATGACCCTGGTCCACACTGACAAAGGAAGAAGTTGTGCACTGGCAGAATGCACCCAGAACTGGTTTGGACTAGGTATAGACACTCTCTGCCTTCAGAGACAAAGGATTTGTGTGTATAAAAGGGGGACCCAGACCCCAGAACTTTAGATCACTTCTGGGAATCAAGACGAACCTTTGCTGAGGAGAAGAACCAGGAAACTGAAGGAGGAGACTACCCCTGTGCTGTGTGCTGTTTGGGGGTTGGCCTGCAGTGGTTGCTTCATTGCCAAAGAAAGGAGAAAAGGACTGAGTGTGCTTTCATCATCTTGAAGAAGATCTCCAAGGGCTTGAACATTGAGCTTACCTCCTGCCTGAAGTCTCAGGGATACAAGACTTAACTACCAGCTACCCCCTGAATTCCCTTGCTGGGAATTGAAGTGCCTGCTGTTGTGTTGGGCCTTCTGAGAGACTGTGTGCCGCTGGGAGCTGGAAGTGCAACACAACAAGGAGAAGCGTGTCGCCGCCGCAGCAGTTGCCGTCGCATCACCGAAGCGTGCCGCCACAGCTGTTCGCCGTCGCATCACCGACGAAGCGCGTCGCATCCCCGGAGAAGCGTGTCGCCGCCGCAGAGGTTGCTGGCGCATCACCGGAGAAGCGGGTCGCAGGGCCTGTCGCGGCTCAGAAGTTACCAAGTTCGCTGCACGGCCGTCGGGCGTGCACGCATCGCATCCAACATTGTCGCCATCGCATCAAAGACGCCATTTTGTCGCATCGCACCGGATCGTTGCATCGCGGCGCCATCTTGCCGCATCGTAACCGGTGCGCAGTAAGAACCCGACGCATCACCTCCCCACGTGGTAAAGAACCAGACGCATCACCTCCTCTCTGGTAAGGAACGGACGCATCACCTCCCCTGCGACCCTTTTGTTTGTTTTGCGTTTCGCATCTAAGGTACATTGAGAGTAAAGTGTCGCATTTACCATCTAAAGTGAACTAAGCTATTTCTACCATTCTAAAGTCTTTTTTGAATACTGTATTGTGGATTTTTGTCGTTTGGGTCTTGTGTTAAGTCTATATAAAAATACTTATTTTTCTAAACCTGTGTGGTGTCCATCTGTAGTGTTTTCACTATATTACTGTATGTGTTCACAAATGCTTTACAGACTGCCTCTGAGATAAGCCTGCCTGCTCGTGCCAAGCTACCAAGGGGGTGAGCAGGGGTTATTTTAGGAGTGTAGCCCCTTACCCTGACTAGACGAAAGGGTCCCTATTTGGTCAAAGGTACCTACCTCTGCCAACTAGAGACCCCCAAATCTAACATGTGGTCTCTTGCCTTAAGGCCTATGAGGAGATGTCGGAGGAATTTCGCCCCCCTGGTGAACAGCAACTTCTCATTGCCCTATGTAAACCACAGGGAGAGGGAGCCTCCCCCACAATCGCCCGCTGGGTGAGGTGGGTGATGCAAGAAGCAGGCATTGATATGCGGTTGTTTGGAGCCCACTCTGCACGTGGGTCGATGGCTTTGAAGGCCTTTGCGTTAGGGGCTGAGTTGGAAGATATTCTTAACACCGCAGACTGGTCTTCAGACTCGACGTTCAAACACTTTTACTTCAAACCGGTTCTACAGATGGCCCACTTGGTGGTAAGTAAGCTTTAAACTAGCATAATACTCGCCTCCGGTCCTGACATAGAATGAAACATTTCCTAGCTATCATAAGGGAAAGTTTCAATTCTATTAAGGACTCGGAGGCGAGGATTATTCCACCCAGGAATACACGACACACGCGGTTGGGACCCTCCCTAGACTTAGTAACACAGTTTTGAGGTTTCTCGTTTGCTTATTTGCATTGTTGAATGTATTGTTTATCTATGGATTTGTGACCTTTGCCATTTCCGTTGCAGACTTAAACCTTAGCCATGAATGGGCCCTAATTTGTCCTTTTGATGTAGGGATGGATGCGAATAAACATGATTCATGAACAGATGGCAAAGGCTGGTCTCGAGCGACGAAAGAGGATGGGTGGACAGTGAGAATGGACTATGAGCCTGGTTGGAGACACCCAATTGGTTGGAAGAAGGGATTTTCACCCTGCTGGACTTTTGTTCACTGCAAAGTGAATGAGCAATAAAGATGGCTTTAAATCTTGGTTTAATCTTGTCAAATTTGCTCGGTGTTCAAAGATAGAGGTTAAATATCAGCTTATGTTTTTTTACAATGTGATGCTGTAGTGTGGTTTGTGGCCTCATTACCTTCATTGCTAAGTTGGCTTAGGCCTGGCTGCCATGATGCCTTTTTGCACACGTTACTTTGTGACTTTGTTTTCCAGACTCTGCTTGTGCCCGGCTATTTTAGAACTGTCTGTCTTTTTGCCTTTCACCTTTTCTCCTGTTCCCTGTGGGTTTCGTCTGCACAACATGTACAAGGTCGAAAAACAACGTCCCTTGTTCTTGCTGATCTGGTCAGCCCCTCGCACTTAGACATAACACAGAATACAGCTGCACTGGAGAAATTGGGGTGCTTTTAATATTGTGATCTCGCGGTTTGTGGGACTTGGAGAAAAACCTTTCCAGGGAGAAGAGCTGCACTTGTCTGATGATGTAAACCTTGCATCTAGATATTGAGGTATGGGGGTCCGCCAGACAAAGCCCAGAGGTCTTCTATTTTTATAATAAACTAGTTATTAGCACGGGGAGGGTGGTAAGGCTATTTAGCCCTATATCCACTGTCTTTATAAAATGCTTTTCCCGTTTGTATTCTATGGAATTGTAACCATGCTTATTATTTTATCATTATGCATTATGCTGATAGTACTGGCACGTGTACTGTATCTTAGAGCACGATAGTTGAAATAAACATTTTAAACTATACTGTGTCTCTTATTACGCACGTTGTGGACAAGTATGAGTGAGATATGAAAGAGAGTAATTGCTCCCGCGAGTCTTGAGAGAGACCGTGTTCTGGGTTGTCTAATCATTGGTAGCTGCGCTGCGAATGAGACGCTAAAGCTAGTCGGATTGGGATTGTGGGTACTAAGGGGCATGGTTGGCTCACCACTATACTCCGAGGTCCTATTATCCTGTGCATAGCTCTGTGTATGTGCAGAATCCCTACAACATGGCGCCACCAACGTGGTGGGCTGCTTATCTGCGAGACGCTTGAGTAGTGCTTGTCCACAACACCCTTCGCATACGTTTCCGGAAGCGTGTGTGAGGGTGGTACCTCCTATATTGATGTTTTTATAGGTTCTTTCAAGCTTGAAGTTATTAAAAGGTGTTAATATAAACCCTATATAGCGCTGCCTCGTACTAGGTTGTCGAACATTCTTAGCCTTAATGGCTGTCAACATTGCGGCACATAGTCGCGCAGCACTCCGGGCTCATTTGACAGCGTATGGAGTGCCTGACGCGGGTGTCGATCTGATCTTTGTGGTACAAGCGGATCCTGCTTACCACTTTGAGGTGTTTTACTCTTGGGTCACCTTTCCGGCGGTGGATGGGTGTTAGACTTGGCATCTTTTGGCGTGTTTCCCCTGACTTTTTGCTTTCTGACCTCCCGGTTTTGACTGTTTTTGCTGGTGTGATGATTCTGCGCACTTTCCTCACTGCGGTCCAGTGGGAAAGTGCAAGTGCTCCTGTATAAAATGTGTTATGGATTGGTGTTTCCATGATTGGCCTATTTGGTTTATCTGTCAGTCCCTTGTAAAGTGCACTGCGAGTGCCAGGGCCTATAGACCAAATGCTGTTGGTGGGCTGCAGCACTGGATTGTGCCACCCACGCAAACAGCCCGTAAAATGTAACTCGGGCCTGCCATCGCAGAGCCTGTGCGCAGCCTGGGGCTGCCATGTCGACTTGGCAAGTGCACACACTTGCAAGTCCCTAAACCTTCCCTTTGCTACATGTTAGTCACCCCTAAGGTAGGCCCAAGGTACCCCTGTGGGCAGGGTGCGGTGTATGCGAAAGGTAGGACATGCCCGGGTGTGTGCGGCATGTCCTGATAGTGAATTACAGCCTAGTACGTTTTTCACTATTGCAAGGCTACCTGTTCCCCCTAGGCCAGAACGGGCAGTTTTGATTATTACAGTTTATAATCCTAACTGACCCCGGGAACATGGTAGAAATTCGAGTTTAGTATGCCTGGACTCAGAATGATAAAATGCATCTTTTAGTGAAGTTGGTTTTAACCTTCTGCGTTTGAAAATACCACTTTTAGAAAGTGGGTATTTTCTTGCCTAACCATCCAAGCCTGCCTCTGCGAGGTTGTGTATTCCTTGTCTGGAATGTGAGTGACAGGGGCTGGGGGATGCCAGGAGACAGGGCGAGTCAGCGCAGGGCTGAATAGCCAGATCGACCTGTAGATGGGTGGGAGGGGTCGCACCTGGGCCCTGAATAGGACAGTGCCTTCCCTCCACAATGCTGGCTCCACCTCCTGTGGTGCGTCTGATGTCCCTGGCCTACTCACTGAAAGAAGGGACGGAGACTTGTCAACAAAGTGCTCCAGAACTGGTTTGGACTAGGCGAAGGCCTCTCTGCCTTCAGAGAACAAAGGAATTTGGGATATAAATATTGGGGCCCTGACCCCATGAATTTAGATCTCGCTGAAATCAAGGAACCTGCCAAGACGAAGAGCTGGAAGAGCTGCCAGGAGGAGTACTGCCCCTTTGCTGTGTTGTTGCTTTGTTGGGTTGGCCTGCAGTTGCTGCTTCTGTCTTGGGCAGTGAAAGGACTGGACTGAACTTTCTACAAACTTGTGCTGAGTATCTCCAAGGGCCAGGAACCGAGCTGGCCTCCTGTTAAGAAGTCTCAGGGACTACAAAGACTTCACAAGCCTCTGGGTACCGCTTCTGGAACGCTGTTTCAGTCGCCACAGAGGAAGGGGACTGCAACCGACTCAGTCAACCGAATCCATCCCTGGCCGGTGACCTGTTTGCACCGCAGACTGCTTCGCATCGCAACCCTGGTCTCACCGTGGGCGACGTCCAACGCCGCCAACATCGAGCCGCTGCTTGCACCGTGACCTGTGGGCACCGCAGTTCGCATCGCATCGCTTCACTGGGCCAGCCGGACCAGACCGAGACTGTCGCTGCAACTGGCTCAAGAGTCGAGACCGCACCGCATTTGGGGCACCGCTCGCACGTCTGCGACGCACCGCTCCGACTCGCACCGCTGTCCGACGCCAGCTCCCGCACTCCGGCTAGGTCGCCTGCATCGCAACCTGTCAGCACCGCATCGAGCATCGTCTCGCCCTGCATCGCACGCCTTGGACTCACCGACTCCGTCTGCCCGACGCTCATCGAGCCGCTGCCTGCACCGCATCGAGGGACACCGCACCTTGCATCGCTCCGTCTTGCACCGCAACGAACGCCGACCGGCTCGTACACTCCGTACCAGCCACAACGAGAAAAGGTACTGTGACCGAGTCTGTTCACGACTCTGCTGGCCCGTATCGACGCGGTCGGCTGGAACTGTTAGACTCTGTGGTTTTCAGCATCACGGTAGGCTCGGACGGAGCTACCGACTCGTACGAACTTTGCTTTTGTGCTATTCCTGCAAAGAAGAAGTTAACGTATCCAGTATTCATTCGTAAAGTATAGTATTGTGGATTTTTGTCGTAATTGGTCTTGTCTTGAGTATATAAAATATTGGTTATTTTTCTAAACTGGTGTGGTGTCCGTTTGTAGTGCTTACACTGTATTACTGCTGGTTATGTGCAAATGCTTTACACACTGCCTCTGAATTAAGCCTGACTGCTCGTGCCAAGCTACCACGAGGGTGAGCAGGGGTTACTTCACGAGTGTAACAACACTTACCCTGACTAGGAAGAAGGGTCCCTACTTGGACAAAGGTGCAAGCCCTTGCCAACTAGAGATCCCATTTCTAACAATGGGACTGATAATCTGTTCTACGAATATACAGCCACCGCTCTTCCTAATGTTTATAGGCCTTATCGGACTCTTGAAGTACCGCTCACGGCCTGGCAACACCGTGTTTGGTTTAATGGCGCCCTCCCACAACCGGTTACCCCGATTCGTTTAGGCCCCTTATCGATTGAAGGGGCCACTTGGCCAGTCTTGGCCGGGTATACTCCACATCTGCGTTATTTGACGCTTGCGGTTGATGAACTGCGTGTCTTGCATACGTCTTTGATACACGTTCACAGAGCTTTGGTACAATACGTTACTGGCAATGTCCAGGGAGCCCCTCCTGGAGTTGCGGCGCATCCAGCTGTACAGGGCGGTGTAACTATAAGTCCCGTCATGGTTAATTCGGTGATGGGCTAGCGCCCACAAAATAAGGATGATTTACCTTATTGGATTGCAGAAAAATTTGACCAGCTGGAAGCAGTTTTTCCTAACATCTCCTGTGGAAAAACACAGGATTTTGACGATTAGTTTGCCAAAAGACTTAATTCCCGAGTTGACAGATTGTAACAACTGGGGCAAGGTATTCGCAGCAGTATATGCGAAGTGTTTCGGCACCCCTTCCATGACAGTACTCCCCTCTGTAATTAAACGAGTGCAGGATGAACATGGCCCTGAGGCGGCTGTGGAATTAGGGATGAGACTGGTGGTAGTGTTCGATGTAGTGGCTGACCTAATCCTTGCTAACGTCAAGGGTGATGCAGTTAACTTTCAAGTAGCTAATGCTTTGGCTTTGATCACAGAGCCGGACAAGCCACGCGAATTACCGAAAATTATTGCACAGGCTTATAAAACCATTGGCCGCAATAGCCTGGGAGTTAAGCCTTTTGCTAAAACGCAAACTCAATCACAACCACAACAAAAAACTCAATCTGAGAAAGATGAGAAACCGTTCTTTACTAAAAAAGAGCTGGAGGTTGAAGAAACAGGGTAAGCAACAGAAAAAGCCAGGGTCGCGTACTGCGTCCCCGGTTTCCGTATCTTCTGAACGCACTTATGATTTGCGCGACCGAGCGAGAATTAAGTCTCCAGAGAGATTTCAGGTCCTTGATCCGCGTTCTCCTCGTTCTTCACAGGCACCATCGACCTCCCAGACTGGTGGAGGAGATCGCCAGGATAGAGGAAGGGGTCGTGAAGCCCCAAAGGGACGAGACCAACCTCGACAACCAGTCCGAGGGAAACCAGAAGAATTTCTACATCCTCGCCCACAGTATCAGAAGAAAAAAGTTGCAGCTGTAACAGCAAGGTATGCCACAGACGGTGAGAACGAGACTCCTGAATTGGACGTGGGCAGTAATGCTGCTAGACAGCGCAGCGGAAGTTACCATAGTGCGGGAGGCACTGCGTCCTCATGTGGAGGCGACAGCAACTGAAACATTCATTACTGTCGAGACAGCTGACACCCGAGTGGCACCCCCTGACAGACTATATAATATTGTCATTCAAATTGAAGGTGACATTGAGCGTGTTATTAAAGGGATTTTTGGGGAAAATCTGACCTTTACATATGACATTTTGTTAGCAGAGGCGGATTGGCCGCCCCCATTCGTACTTGCTGCTCATAGAGGGGAGGAGGTAATCCTTCCGTGCTTTTCTCGTTATGTCCCCAAGGACAAAGCGGAGGCTCTCGCAGCTGAATGGGCTGGGGCACTAGCTCCGGCGCTATACCGTAATCACGTGGGCCGGGATGAGGATTCTCCACCCCATGATATACCATTGCGGTCGCTGCCACAGCCACAACCCCAATATCCCATCCGGCGGGAAGCTAAAGGTCCCGTTTCCGATATTCTGACAGTTGGAATATCAAGGAGTAATTGAACCATGCGTATCACCAATGAATAATCCCCTTTTTGCGGTTTCTAAACCCGATGGATCGTACCATTTAGTTTTGGATTACCGACATTTGAACTCTCATTGTCGGACCTTAGGGGTACAAAATACCCACAGTTCTGTGCTTAAAAAATATAAAACGACACTTGACCTATCCAATGGATTTTACACGCACAACTTGTCCCCGGAGTGCAGCCAATGGAGCGCTTTCACTTCCGGTGGTAAACAATTCAAATTTCGGCGTCTGCCCATGGGCTACAAGAACAGCCCGGGTGTCTTCGCCACCCATGTTGTCTCATTGTTAGACAGCATAGACCCAGATGCGTGTTCGTACGTCGACGATATCTATCTGACAGACGACGAATTATTGCCGCATCTTTCCCCGAGTGGACCGCATTATTCTTGAATTTGCGGTCTTAGGATACAAATTTAATTTTGCCAAATCTCACATTGCTGAATTTACCGTTTTGTTCTTGGGCTAGGAGCTCAACAATGAAGGTAAGGGCTTAGCACCCCATTTCTTGGAGAAGTGCGCACTTTTGCACCCTCCATCCACACTGAAGAAGCTTCAGTCATTACTGGGTTTCCTAAACTTCGGGCGTACTTATATTCCCGAATATGCCCAGCGTATCAAGCCCCTTTATGCCTTGATACAACCTACCTTTTCGAAGTCATGCTGGCTTCCTGAGCATTCCTCTATACTGCAGTCTTTGCAGTCTGATCTACTTGAATCTAAATTCTTGTTGACTCGTGATAACCACACAAACCTGGTAATTAGAATTGTGCCAGGGGCAGTGGGTTTCACGTACTTAACCTTTAATGAAGGTGACAGTACCGATTGCATACAAGTCACATCTTTACACATCAGCGGAGTTGCGCTTTTCCTCTGTGGAGAAAGTATTGACTGCAGTGCAAATGGCGATTCTAAAGGAACGCGCACTGGCACAGGGAAAACGCATTTTGGTGGTGACACCATATCCTGCCCTCGAGGCAGTGACGAAGGCAAGTGTACCGAACTCTAAGGCATTGCACCCCCGTTGGAAACAATGGGCTACCTCTTTGACATCCCTGGATGTCACTTTTATCTTTGATTCCTCTCTTCAGACACAGGAGTTCTTACAGTATGAATTTGTTCATCCTCCTCCTCTGTCTTTGTTACCGCTTGAGGAGTACGAATGTATTATATACACCGATGGTTTGGCACAACTGGCCACGGTTTCCAAGCATGCTTATTCCGCAGCGTGTGCTATTGTTGCAGGTACTATGGTGAACGGAGAGTTCAAATCGACTGTAGTGCACACACAGGCACTGGGAGACAGTACTGCACAATTGGCAGAGATGTGTGCTTTGGTGCTGGCACTGGAGTTCGCGAATCCAGAAGTGACTACTCTTGTTGTATGCGATTCTTACTACTGTGTTCAATCATTTAATGACAACCTATTCTTTTGGTCGCAAAACGACTATAGAGATGCTAAAGGCAGCACAATTAAGCATAAAACGCTTTGGGTTAGAGTGGCAGATCTTAAACAACGTTTGCCTCTCACACAGGTGATTCACACCCTTGGCCACCAGCGTGTGGGCGCACACGCTGTCGGTAACAGTTTGGCAGATGAAGCTGCCAAATCAGCAGTAGCCACGTGCACAGTAGCGGCAGTTACAAGATCCATGACTAAAATAGATAATGATATTTTGGCAGCTATTGCTGCGACAAAGGAAGGTGCTAATTACCCAAGGGGTTTCCCTTCCAAGTACTCTTATCACTTAGGTCCTGAACAGGTTCCTTACGTAAGAATTCCAGACGGTGATAACGGCCGCACACGAAGGCTTGGCTTCGGTACATGCTGGCGTGTCTGCGACTGTTTCCATCTTGCAGCAGCGTTACTGGTGGCGTGGTTTATATAAACAGACCCGTACTTATGTGCTTTCTTGTGACGTTTGTCAGCAAATTAAGCCTTCGACGGTTACACGACCACCACAAACACAGCTCTGCATTTCTAACAGACCTTTTGGGTGTGTTTACCTGGATCACTGCGGTCCATTTTCTTCGGACACTGCATATAAATACATCTTAGTTGCAGTGGATTCGTGCACACGTTTCATCTGGGTCTGGCCACAACGGAGTGCTGACGCTCGAAATGTCATCAGGAATTTGCGTGTCTTTGTGGGAATTTTTGCCTGCGTCACCTTCCATTCTGACCAAAGTCCAGCGTTCGCCTCTAAGGCCTACAAGGACGCAATGGGGTCACTGGGGGTGCTGGTGCAATTTTCGTCTCCATATAGACCTGAGGGTAATTCAATTGTGGAGCGAATGAACCGTGACTTAAAGCAATCCTTGACAGCTAGAGTCTTAGGTACTGGCAGGAACTGGCTGGCCCATTTGTATAGCGTCCAACGTGCACTTAATAATCTCCCTAGAAGATCTCTGGGTGGGCGGACCCCAAACGAAATGCTCTTTGGCATACAAATGTTTGTGCCAGACCTTGATGGTCTAGACATGGCGGCAAAAGCCGCAATCTTTGACGTAGATAATCATTCTACTATGTTACAGGACTTACAAGGAGCTCGTGACAAACTTGCTAATGAACACTTGCCTTCAGCCACTGACGCTGCGTTGCAGATTCCAGTTGCCGGCTGGCTTCCGAAGGTTGGAGAACTGGTCCGAGAGAAGGTGGAGAACAAAAAAGAATTTGGCCCCTCTTATCGTGCACCGGTTCCAGTCCTTGGCCTGAAGGGTACTCGTACTGTCATCTTACCACCGCTTTCTGGTCGCAAGGACAACAGATACATCTCAGTGGACAATGTCACGCTACAACGTCTGGCCGATCCTGAATAGTGTAACACCTGCGGTCTCATGTCCAGCCATTTCTAGGGCTCAGGTTTATGGCCCTCCAGCCCGCACGGACACGGATGTTGCCATTGAGATGGTCAATTTGCCTGATCGCCTGCTCGACTTCCCGGCTTCCTCCTGCAACGAGGAGACCGAATACACCTATCCTGCCACCGAGTCGGTGGCTCATTTACCAACAACACCACTGAGCCCAACCCGTTTTTCATTTGATTCTGATTCCACCTCATCACGTATCCCGTCCAGCTTCAGTATTTTTGTAGCCTGGTTCAGAGACAATTTTTTGGTCCCACCATGGACATACATCTGGTTGGTACTTTTCCTGATTTTTCTGTTCATGTCCATTGGCTTTGTGACAGTTTTTTTCTTGCTCATCAATGATCACTATTTACCAGAACGCTCTGCAGTGAACTGTGTCGCTGGAACTTTGGCACCTCATTCTTCCTCTCATCATGAAGCGTGACCATACATTTGTGAACATTTCTGCTTTACCAGTCGCGGATGGCATCGTATGGGATGCAGTAAATTTCCAAATTCATGGACCAACCGAGATTATTAATGTACCAAATGTCCTTCGTGTTTCAATGGGGGATGTCGTTAAAAGTAATATTCATTCTGACGATTGGGATGTGCATGCAGTTGAATCGTTATTTTCTGATTTGAAATATTATGCTGCTTTTAATGCTGAAGATCTGTATTTAAATTCTGCGAACTATGCAGACTTATACTGTTACCAGCATTGGGGTGACCATTTTCTCCATAAACCAAGTACTCTTTGGGGTCCTTTTAATTACACTCAATGGGAACATTGTCCGACCCCTTTGCCAGGTAGCTCCCAGACTCTTAGAAATAAATTTACATATTTTACAGATTTTGATAGGTCGAACCCTGGGTCCTATTATTTTAAATTGAACCTTTCGTCCAATGAGAAGATCATGTTGACCCACTCCAAATTACTATATTCGGGTTCCTTTTTGAAGACATTAACAGTGGGTGGTTATGAACACTGGCAGGACATCATTGACTTAAAGTCTATTTGGGGCACTAAATCATGGCAGGTCCGAGGTACGGAAGCCTTACACCGTGCTTGCCTAATCCCGGCCCAGATTTTATTTTTAAATAGTACGATCTATCAAACGACCTGTTGGGGTTCGGCTACTTCTAAACAATTGAATGCGCCCTCCATTCCCGCATTGTCTTCCACTCCCAATGAAAGCTTGCATTTTAATATATCACTAACCGATTTGCAAGCTTTGCTTCAAAACAATTCGTTTAATATCTCGACGATTGTTCAGTCACCCTGGCTGACTTGGCCCGTAGCATCAGATGCCTGCCAACTGCGTTTTCATGACTCAGCTCCCGGTTATAAACAGGATAAGTCAGATCCGAGGTTCTGACTCTCGTACTGTTACAACATATTCTGTTGGTAAATTGTGTAAACAGTGGTTGCGGCACTCTTCATTAGATTCAGTAAAACAACATTTGTCCCTCCTATCAGGCCACATTGATCTGTCCGATTTTGTTCTGGGGCCTCGTGGTCCTCGACCTAAGAGATTCATTTATGAAACTTACAATGAACTCTGGAAGCTTTCACAAATTGAAGCTGCTTCCCGTCTTCGGGAAATCGATCAAGCTAATCTAGAAAAAGGGCTTGCTGTTGTTGACAATAGTATTAATACCCTGTCTTCCCGCACTTACACATTAGAGAATATTGTATCGTCTGTTGTTGATATTGTACGGGATGATGTGTCTGTGTTATATCATGGTCAGAATCAATTGCGTTCAGTAATGCAGTTTGCATGGACTTTGCAAACACTAAAAAATGCCAAGGAACTTTACCCATTTTCAAACACGTCTGCCTTATTCTTACTGTTTAATTTAACTGACAAACAGCAATTCATGTCCATGAAAGATGCAACATACACTCTCTTACATATCGAGAAGTTAGAGCCGTTACCATTCTCTGTGGCGGAGTTGGACTCTGCTGTGTGGCTAGTACACAGGGTTATCGCTTTGCCTTTTTCTTTATTTGAGTTCAGTTCCTGCATGAAACATTATCCTGTTGGCCGTTTTCAGCCCTTAGGCAGTGCCTTCTTGCATGAACTTTGGTCCCTGCCTTTCATGTACAGGTGCATTAGGGACGGTAAAGAGGTTTTTCTCACAGGGGAGTCTTGCGATTCTGCAGTGGGTCATTCCCTCATTTGTAAAAACATTAAATTGCACAGGGCTTGTAACGTTTCGGCTCCGAATCTTGCTTGTGTTTTAAAGGGCATTCCTGCTCCTTCTATATCACCTACTTTCACTGTGCTTGCAAATGGTAGCCATCTCCTTCTGAATAATCAGGACTGCTGTGGAATGCTGGCCGGCATCCCCTATATTGTAACAGTTTCCCACCGCGTTGTGTGCTGCAAAAATGTGCTTTTCCCTCCCCCGCACGACATAATAGATAATTCCATTTGGCCTTCCATTCCGACTTTGAAGGCAGATTTCAATAAATTGAGCAGAATAAAGGCGCTATTATTAAACCAGGAGGTTAGGCTCACGTCCGCACGGGAGACATTTATCCTCCAGATGGCTAGTACCCACAGTGAGATACAGGCCCTTTTGAACACAAACCTCCCACAACATTTCGGTGAGCTGATTCACCGCGTTTTCAATGCATCTCGCACCGAAGGTCTTGTGCACTTTTTTAAAGTTGTGGGCTCTGGCCTTGTTACCTCCTTTCAAACTATATTTGGTGTACTACCGGCTTTTATTCATTCTATTTTTTCCAGCGTCTTTGGCGGCTTTCCGTTGATCCTCGCCTTAGCGGCTGGTATATTGCTTTTCGTCTGTTTACTTCGCAATGGATGCACTTCCTGGGGGCCTCCTCGACCACGGTCGGCTCCGGATGCTCCGTGAGCGCATGCTTCTTAGCTTCGGAATCCTGCCCTTAGCAACACTCAGCGTGTCATATCGACTTTCTTTTCGCTTTGCGTATTTCACTTGCGTGCAACCTGTGATGTCTTGTTTAAGATGTCCTTTCTCTTGGTCCTTGGATTTTTGCCTTTCCAATACGTCTCTGTCGGACCCGGATTTTGGCCAGTTAATGGGTCCCTTAGTGGCCCATGAACGGGACTGTTCCGGCGATGGCTTTATGGCGCATGCGGCTGCACTTGGAATGATGGAGCAATGGGATGTCTGGGCGGCTGCTCAGACTCTCCTACAACTAAGTTATGTTGAGAATCACGCAAGTTGTCCCGCAATGCTGTTCACTGCTCCCTCATGTGAGGACCATGAGTGCAGTTTTGATTTGTTGAACTGGATGGCGTCTCTTTTTTCAGACGTTTCCAACGATGTCCTCTTGGAAGGTGTGGCGTTTTCCTGCACTTACACTCTATTGGCTTAGGGAGCGTCGCTTACTGCGTCCTGCATCACTGGATTTTTTTTCCGACTGCTTTTTTTCGTTAACCGTCCGTCATTGGGGACTGTTCAGGGACTGTTCACGAATAGACGTTTACATTCTGCTCCGTCTCTTTGAACTCTGTTTTCGTCCTATGTCTTGGCCTATGGACTGACCAGGGGAGGGTGTAGTGTGGTTTGTGGCCTCATTACCTTCATTGCTAAGTTGGCTTAGGCCTGGTTGCCATGATGCCTTTTTGCACACGTTACTTTGTGACTTTGTTTTCCAGACTCTGCTTGTGCCCGGCTATTTTAGAACGGTCTGTCTTTTTGCCTTTCACCTTTTCTCCTGTTCCCTGTGGGTTTCGTCTGCACAACATGTACAAGGTCGAAAAACAATGTCCCTTGTTCTTGCTGATCTGGTCAGCCCCTTCGCACTTAGACATAACACAGAATACAGCTGCACTGGAGAAATTGGGGTGCTTTTAATATTGTGATCTCGCGGTTTGTGGGACTTGGAGAAAAACCTTTCCAGGTAGAAGAGCTGTGCTTGTCTGATGATGTAAACCTTGCATCTAGATATTGAGGTATGGGGGGGTCCGCCAGACAAAGCCCAGAGGTCTTCTATTTTTATAATAAACTAGTTATTAGCACAGGGAGGGTGGTAAGGCTATTTAGCCCTATATCCACTGTCTTTATAAAATGCTTTCTCCGTTTGTATTCTATGGAATTGTAACCATGCTTATTATTTTATCATTATGCATTATGCTGATAGTACTGGCACGTGTACTGTATCTTAGAGCACGATAGTTGAAATAAACATTTTAAACTATACTGTGTCTCTTATTACGCACGTTGTGGACAAGTATGAGTGAGATATGAAAGTGTTCTTGCTCCCGCGAGTCCTGAGAGAGACCGTGTTCTGGGTTGTCTAATCATTGGTAGCTGCGCTGCGAATGAGACGCTAAAGCTAGTCGGATTGGGATTGTGAGTACTAAGGGGCATGGTTGGCTCACCACTATACTCCGAGGTCCTATTATCCTGTGCATAGCTCTGTGTATGTGCAGAATCCCTACAACAATGCTTAATTTATTCTTGAGGTTTACTTTTCTTTCTCTCATTGCAAGTTGGAGGATTTTGTAAAGTGAACTGTCTGACAATCGTGTTGTATGATTGTGAAATAAAAGGCTGTATGATGTCAGGTACATCATTTAAAGAGTTTGCAAATGAACTGAACAAATAATTCAAAATATATTTCAGTAGTTAGGAAATCAAATTTGTTTGTAGTTCTGTGTGATGGAAACAAACATTGTAATAGGATGAAAAGAAATCTGAACCGTTTACTCTGTGATGAGCAAATGATAAATATTTTTGGAAACCCAATTTCCACACATTTTTGTTCATATGCTATATAGTTTTTTTCTGCAAAAACTACATGTTAGTGGAAAAGTCTGTTGACATTTCAATGGAAAATGTGCTGTCTTTAAATGGCAGTGAGCTACTACATCATGGTTTAGTTAAGTATATATTAAAAGTGAGTTTTTAAACGAACTGAGAAACATTCCTACTCATCCCCTCATGACGATGCTGTTAGTGAACTAAGAGGCAAGTCAGTACCCTCTTTGTGGGATAGATTCTTAGCATACATGCAGCAAAGCTTTAGCCTATTAAATCAAACAAAATAATTTTTTGTACAGCAGAAATGCTGAACTTATATTTGAAGGTGCTCTCATATGTGATAATGAAGAAAAAAGGAGAATTTCAGCTATTGAAGAGGACTATGGCCCAAGTCAAGCTACAGAAATCCTCTACCGCTAGCCCCTTGAGCTCCGCCCCACTCAGTTATCGCAAAGCTACTTAATTATAGGGACAGTGATAACTCCAGCTGGCAAGAGAAAAAACTGGAATAAAACGTGTAGGCGCCTCTATATCCTTTACCCCAGACAGTACAGGAGGCCCGCAGATTTTATCCCACAAGGAAGAAGCTTCGGGAGATGGGCATTCAATACATGTTATATCAGGCTAGATTCATGTTTACTCTCAAGTGCAACCAGCGAATATTCACCTCTCCAGATGAAGCAAATTATTTTCTTTAAAACCTGCCACAGCAGATAAGAAAATGTGGAAGCTCGCCTGAATCTCCAGATAATCATCTCAGCGATGTGGAATAATGGCTCCAGACCTGTGAAGTTTACTGTTTAATGCTGGACTGTCTTAGGTATGCTGGAGGGGGGCTATTCCATATTGAGCTTGGCGCTCACGCCATAGTGCTAGCTAAATGATAACTGTAAGGGCGTTATAAGTAATATGGCAGCTCAAATTAAGACTGCTTCTACAAACCATGATTACAATGCTCTCCTATTGAAAGTTAGGCTGGGTCTATATCACTAAATTGCACCTCTGGTCAACCCACTATGGTAATTAGTAATTGTAACAGCTGAAAGAATATTTCTACTGTTGGCCAATGTTTTCTAGTACTTTGTTTGATAACGGGCTATTCATTGAGAATTTGGGGCTCGATGTTGGTTTGAGGGCGACCTTATGGGAAACACTGCTGACAAAGACGCTGTGTGTTTTTGGCCTACGCATATCTAATTTATGCACAGCTTGAGGCACTGTGATACTGTTTATTAGGCTCATATCACACCCCGAGAATCTGATGTCATATACCATAAAACTTACATGGAATGTTGGTGGGGGAGGGGGTGAAGGGGTAAATGAACAGCGCAAAGCTAGACTAGTGTTTGCAAGCCTTAGCAGACACGCCATAGATATTGCTTTTATCCAAGAAATACACGTGGCTACTGCTGGAGCGAATAGGTTCGCTGCCAATTGGTGTGCATATCGCTATTTCTCCTCCTATTCCATTTCCTCCAGGGGGGGTTGCAATATTTATTAGGCGAAGGGTGCAGTTTAGACCTGTGGAGGTTAGAATAGATTAGCAGAGCCAATATTTGCTGATTTGGGGGAATACTGGGCATGACCCACATCACCTTGATCAATGTATATGGCCCTAATTTAGATGAGCGTGAGTTTTTCTCCAAAGTAGGTCAGCAGATTGCTGATGTTGTCCCACGCACAATCATATGAGGAAGAGATGTTAAAACCACATTGCAGTCGGATGTTGACAGCATCGGTATTGGCACTGGCAGGCTCAGCCACGCACGTATAGAACTACATGAGAATATACAACACTTTGAATTGACAGATCTACATCGTATCAATCAGCCGTCAGCTAGATATTACTTATTCTATTTTGCGGTGCAGGATCTCAGTACAGAATTGATTTCTGGCTGGGCGCCAGACACATTGTGGGCTGGGTGCAATTAGTGATGCATTTGCCTAGAACACTGTCAGATCATTCACTGGTTCCCCTCACGTTAAAAATTCCCACAGCTTCACATCATATAGCGGATGGAGACTGTGACCAGCTGAACTGTTACGACTCTGCTTTTAAAGAAGAAATTCGAAAAGCTATAAAATCATATTTTGAACTCAATCAGGGTTTGGTGGTTACTGTTTTTTCTTTTTTGCCGAGGCTTTTAAAACCATTATAAGAGGGGAGTGTATCTTAAAAAAGCATTGCATACTCAAATCATTACGAACTCAACTAGAAAGACTAGAAGATGAAATTACAACACTAAAGGGGGTGAAAGTTAGCTGCTCTGCTCATGCCTTACTGAAAGAACCAAATTTGAAGCGATTTGAGGTGTGAGACGTCAAAGAGGGAGGTAAACTTAGACAAAAATACCGCTGCGGGGGCACATGGAGGGCGAAAGGCAGGGGCGCACGCTTGACGCACTTCTTCAGCTGGCATGGGCAGCCACAGGCATAACACAGATAGATCACAGGATGGCGCACCCCACTACAACCAACATATTATCCTACAGGACTTCACTGGCTAATCTAGCAAAATAAATACAGCTGAGGGTGGACTAACTCAATCGGACGTACTTGAATACCTTAACAGGGTAATGCTGGCCTGGCTCGAACCGCATCAACGGGAGCCTCTGTGCACTCCCATCACTGTACAAGAAATTAAAGCAGTTATAAAAAATATGCACAGTTTGTCGGCCCCTAGAGGAGATTGATTCCCTGTGAAATTCAATAAAGAGTACCCAGACTAGCATGCCCCTTTTCATCCTGAAGCATAAAACGAGGCTTTTGATTGTGGCGAGTTACTCCTGTCGTTAAGGGAAGCTGTGGTAATAACTCGCCTGAAACCCGGCAAACCTCCACATTTGTGTGACTCTTAACATTTATCACTAATTAATGTCAACAACAAAAATGATTTCCAACAGATTACTTCCATTACTCCCCAACCTGAGTCGCCCTGACCAATCCGGATTTATACCCGGCAGTTCCACATATGACAATCTCCAAACTCTCTTCACCATAACCCACCAAATTGACCCGGACATCCAAGCAGCCGCTGCCTTCTTGGACACGGCCAAGGCTTTTGATTTTCCAGAGTGGTTGTTGCTCCGGACGGTGCTCGAGAGGATGGGCAGAATGCTTGAAAAATGGGTTTCCCTGCTATACAGCAAACCTAAGGCAATAATAAAGGTTAAACACTTGCTGCTATCCCAGCTATTCCCAATCAGCAGGGAAACAGGACAGAGGTGTCCTCTATCGCCCTTCATTATTGCACTGGTGGTTGATACCCTTGCAAGCATATTAACGGAATACCATCAACAGAGGGGAATTCAGTTTGGGTCGTGGAAAACAGTATTATGCATGTAAGCAAATGATATACAATTATTAGTGAAAGACCGGTGGATCAACCTGCATCTTATTCCTGAAGAAATAGTGACATTCGAGAAATGGTCAGGCTTTAAGAGTAACTGGGCTAAATCACTGCTGATGCGATTGACTCGGAATACACAACCCCCTATGCTTATGTTCCCTCTTAATCTGGGGGAAAACATTGATAGATGCATGACAAGTATTTCTAGCCGTGTCGAGAAATGGATTAAACTTCCTCTAACACTGTCAGGAAGAAGGGAACTCATGAAAATTGTTATCCTTCCCAAACTGCTCTACCTTTTCCTACATACCCCCATCCCACTTATTAAAGCTTACATTGAACAGCTCCGATAACTGATGATTCGAATTATGTGAGCGAGTCAGAAGCTACAGATCATTTGGGGATACATTATAATTGCCATATGACCTACGTGGTTTCTCAGCTCGGAATTTTGAAATTTACTATCTTGCAACTCAGGCAGTTTACCCATCACTTGTTCCATCCTAACAGGAGAGCACCACATCGAGACCTAAAGCGGGGCTTGTGGCTCCCACTCCGTTGCATGCTGCTCATTTGAGTAAACTGTTTCACTCCTCATCAGATATACACATAATCGACTGCACATGTTGGGCTTGGTCTAGATGAGCAAATATAATTGGTATGTTCCCCACACTTACCAATGATCAAAAACCCCTCGTTGACCCCAACTAATGAATTTGGTGTGATTCAACAGCTCTGTACTAGGAGACTGAATAATCTGGGTTCCTTCTACATTAATAATTGCTTTATTACTACTGGTAAAAATTCACTTGACAACACCCAGCCCTATAGAAACTGTGATATATTAACGTCTCCGACATGCACATAAGGAATTGTATCTGAGTTGGCCATCTGAGTCTGAGCGAGAGGTACTTAGTATGCTTATTGTCCACCACAGCCCAGCAAAATTAATTAATTATTACTAATAATATATTTTTGTACAAGACCTGCCAAGTCACAAGGGGCCACCATATGTCACATGATTTCGGCTCCCTTCACACAGTTACCCAGCGAGGAGCCGAAATCGCACAGTAGCAGGAAAAACAAGCTAAAAACCACTGCCAAGAGTAGATTTTCAGCTCTCCTTAAGAGACTGTAAGCAGCCATTGCCCATTAAGGGATGTTAAACACCCCAGGTCATCTTGGACAGCCCTAGCGACCCCTTGTTGACTTGTTTTTTGGGGAGGGATTGGGGGACTGGTGGAGGGCAGAGTGCCTATTAAGTAACTCTTAACATGAGTCCCTACCTCCTCTTCGCACAGTGAAATTTATTTGTAAGCTGCAGGTAGGTTGCACTATGAATAAGGTGAAAATTGAAACTCTGAAATTGAAGGCCGTATGGGAAATGGATCTGGGACAGGAGATCTCGGTTGAACAATGGATATACTGCTGACATTTCCTCCGATGGCAAGTTCAGACTCATACAATTGAAATATTTACATTGTGTGTATTATACTCGTGTAACTATGCAGTGCTTTGGATTGGCTACAGACTCAGCACCTGGGGCTTTGCATCTTCAGCAGTCAAAGCCCCAGATTTTTGGCATGGTATTTCCCGGTAGTCAATATATTTTGGCAGAAACTTCCTGTACAAACTCGAATCACAATCTGTAACGCTCTTTCTGGTAGAGATTAACTAGCTGCAGATTCCTCAATTTTTGAAGGTTCCCCAGGGGTCAGACTCAATCCAGAATTTTTTCAGCTGTACCTCAGCACGCTGTCAGGTGCAGCTATGCAGCTCTGCACTGATGCCGTTCTGCTCCAGAAATGATGTGCGGAGCCCATATAGGCGCCACCCCTGCCCACTGACGTCAGTTGCTTTCAAGGCTGTCTGAGCACCCATAGCCAAAGAGCAAACTAGTTGTGAACAGTGTGCAGATTCCTAGACTTGGGATCTTTTTATGAGTAGAGTCCAATTACAGAACCAGGAGGATGCGAGGGTCAGTGAGGAATCTGCAACTAGATAGTGTCTCTACCAGAAACCGCGTTCCCAAGGTAAATACCTTTTCTTTTGATAGATACTTCTAGCTACAGATTACTCACCTTTTGAATAGATACGAAGGCAGTACCTAAATGGAGGCAGGTCTGTGAATAGACTCAAACCAGAAAGTCCTACAAGACTGAGTGGGCAAAACGCCACTCTCGGAGAACTGACTGACCAGACAATAGTGCTTCATAAGCGTATGAAGAGACACCCACGTAGCTGCCTGGCGTATGTCCAAGATAGGGACTGTGCATGATAACACATTGGTAGCAGCTTTGGCCGTGGCAGAGTGAGCACGCAGTCCTTCTGGCTACTGGTTTTTAGCCAGTGCATAGCAGATCTTAATGCAGAGCACCTTAATGCAGAGCATGATCCAGCGGGAGATGGTTCTCTGCACAGCCTCGTCTTTTTCCGGTTCAACCAACACCACAAAAAGCTGATAGTCCACCAGGTGTTCCTTGGTACATTCCATGTAGAAGCTCAGCGCTCTCTTGGGATCAAAGTGATAGAGCCTCTCCTATTCCATAGCGGGGTGAGGCAGAGCACAGAATGCCTGAAGGGTGGTGGTTTGACCGATATGGAACGGTGTCACTACTTCAGGCAGAAAGGATGCCTAAGTCTGCATAACCAGTTTGTATGAGAAGTTGGAGTATAAACACACAGACCCTGAAGCTCACTTGCATGCCTTACCGAGGTGATGGTGAAAAGGGTCGCAGTCTTGATGGTAAGGAGCTGTAAGGGGCAGCTGTAAAGCAGCTCGAAAGGAGTGCACATCAAATAAGTGAGGACCAGATTAAGGTGCCATTGGAGCATCACAAATGGAGAAGGGGGGGAACATATGTTGTAGCCCTTTCAAAAACTGCTTCACAACTGGTGACCGAAGCAAGGAGGGCTGATATGGCACCAGAAAGGAGGCTGAAAGATAACTTTTAACCATACCCAAAGCAAAGCCTTGCCAGGCAAGAGACAAACAACAGAATCGGTCATGGTGCTGGAAGCAGCGTCGGTACTGGAGCCGGAGGCAAAACAGCCGATGAAAGTCCAACTGGTACCATGGCCTCTGAGCTCTTGGGTGCTTATAGGGAGTCGGTAAGAATCCGAAGAGCCACAGCATTGCTGATGAAACTCTTCAATATGATGTGGCTGGCGGTTGGCCCCAGAAACTCGGGACTGTCTCTGAAGTCAGCCGACTTCGGGAGCAAGATCGAGAGGTGTGGTGCCGCCCCTGCGAGTGGTGCAAAGAAGTGGAATCCTGCTTCAATTTCTTGTGTTTCTTATTCGATTTACCGGGAGGGGGATCAAACTCTGGATGTGGACCACAACCTGCAGCGGTCTCATCGAGGACTCTTTTTATACTTGGCAACATAAAGCTTCGCCATGCGTCACTGACGCGCAGTCGCCGCATGCAATAGAATCGTGGCCCAACCCCAGTCAGCACAGGCATTCCTGGTAGTGATCTGTCACAGACATTAGTTTGGGACATTCTGTATACAGGGTTTAAATCCTGTTTTGAGGGGTGGGGTGGTATTCCTTGCACACTAAAGAAGAATTTGAGGTAAATGTGTCTGAGAGACCTGAAGGGAGCTCCGGATCAGAGTCTGGTGACACAAAAAAAAAAAGAACTGATGTCAGCATGCATGGATGGCGCCTAAATGGGCCCTACACGTCATTTCCGGAGCGGAATAGCATCAAAAGGAGCCCCATGGCTCCACCTTACACTGCGCTGATGTACTGCTGAAAGGTTGCCAGATCCAGTCTGAAGCCTGTCGAATATTCAAAAGGTGAGGAACCTGTGGCTAGAAATCTCTATGAGAAAGGGTACATAAAAAAAATAAAAATCCTAAAACATTTAGGGAACTGGAAACAACTGCACTATTGCTTGGCAAACGTAGAGTTGCCATGCAGTAGAGTAGTAGTGGGTGTAGGAAAGTGCCCCTTTTTGACATGGTCAACCCCCACTTTTTGCCTGGCATTCGATGCAAATTTTGACAGAAAGTGCACTGGGTTCCAGCTATCTAGGTCCCCAGTGCCAGATCTTTCCCTAAAACTGTAGAATTGTTCCCACAATTGGCAATACCTTTGGCTCCCCTGTAAGTTCCTAGTAAATGGTAACCCAGGTACCTAGGGCATGGGTACCAGGCTGTAGCACATATTGTACCACCCTAAGGGACTCCTAACCTAACTCATGCAGACTATCATTGCAAGCTGCATTGTCTTGGTTAAGACAAAAGCGAAAACACAACATGGCCCACCTCATGTGTGCCATGCCTGCAGACACAGCATGCAATATATGCAAGTCACCCCTACAGCAGGCCTTACAGCCTAAGGCAGGGTGCGTTATAGTTAAGGCTCCCTGTTTTCCGTTTTTACTGATTTTTACAGATAAATACAGACAGAAAACCATTTTCTTTCTTGTCTGTATTTATGTAGATAAAAACGGTAATTGGGTGCTTTTTGAGTGATTCTAAATACACTTTGCCGTGACCGCCAGGCCAATAACTTTGTGGATTGATAGGCAAGGGCGTTAAAAAAAACAAAAGGAATTTTAGTAAAGAGGCTTAAACAGTAGTAGATATGCACAAGGCTGATACTGAAATGTGCATATTTTCATATAAGTGCATTGATTTATCTTCTGTCGGTGTTCATATCACTGAAACCTGGCAGTCATTCAAGCATGACTGCATACTTATTGGTAAAATAAATGCAGAAATATACCAGTGTTAGCTTTATTTTTTTCACAAAACCCATAATAAATATGGATAAAACCCAGACAGAAATGTCAAAAAAATACATACCATAAAACCGGGAGCCCTAATTATAGTACATGTGAGGACATATCTGTATGAGCAGATTATGTCCGAGTTAAATCTTGGATGTCACAAGTAAACAGGAAAGCCATTTTAAGTACATGTGCTGGACACTGGTAAAAACGAGTTGCCCAGTTACATGATGGCTGCACTGAAACCAAGGATGTTCGGTACAAAATATCTTATTAATAAACCCACACCGATTCCAGTGCCGAATTTATTAATACATGCACCCAGAGGGTACCTTCGAGGTAACCCCTGAAACCTACTAGTTCAATAGTGTGCTGACTGACTGGTCCAGTGCAGCCTGCCACCACATACCTGTTTCTGACCCCTTAGGACAGTGGTTCCGAAACCTTTTCGACCCGCGGCTCCCTTGACCCATTGGCCAGCCTGTGGCTCCCCACTGTTACTTTTTTTGAAGGGTGGGGTGGATGTAAGCCCGGCCTCTGGAGTACTTGCATTTTTCTCCCTGAAAATAATTGGGATGAAGCTGATGAAGGTATTATAATCATATACGCAGGGTGTTTTGTATTACTAAGGCAGCGCCTCTAATAAAATATTCCTAGTTACACTTCTTTGCCCATGGCTTTTTTAGAGTACCCCCTCAAACTTTTTTATCCCACTTACAGTGCTAGATAGCACCCTTATGCATGTAGGCCCCATTGTCAAAGTGTTTGTGAACTTGAAGAATATTTGCATGCACTTCCATTTCTACCCATGTCATACGTGCCAACACATCTATCTCAGCAGGGTGACTCACGATTTATTTAACACATACAGCTTTATTTTTGCTGTCACCTCCCTAAAATTGCCTCCAAATCAATGCAGGTAAAATAAATTCCTCTGTTTTTTAAAATTTAAAACGTCCCTCTTTCTTGCTTCCAAATGTTGGCATTATGCCGTATATGGTGTTTTACTTCCCTGTGCTCAAGGAGAGTGCAGGCCTGTCTGGAAATGTGTGTGTACTGAAAGAAATGTGTACTGGAAGTACCAATGATTCAAGTACAAATGTCAATACTTAATAATACTTAGTGTGTTTAATAGACAGGACAACTGTACTTTCCTGATAACTTGCAATGAGGTAAAATGCATTTGGAAAAAAACGAAACTATTAACGAGTGTAACAAAATAAATCAGGCATCTTCTGCTTACTTTGGGAGTGTTGGAATGTGGGGATCTAGTGAAATATGGAGGTCATCTCCCTCGACATGCCATCAATTAAGCACTACGTTTACAGCTTTAGGCATGTAACTTCCTATAATATGCTAAAAATCATCAGAAAGATTCTGCCCTATATTCCAGTTAGTGCAAGGAAAACCGTCATCTCATCACTGATTTTATCTAGAATTGATTATTGTAATGGCCTATACTACAACCTGCAGAAACAACATTTAAACAAATTACAGGTGCTGCAGAATTCAGCTGCCAGACTCCTGCTAAACTTGCCAAAATATCAGTCCGCTACTTCTGCCATAAAAGAACTACACTGGTTGATAGAAACCACATTAAATTTAAAATACTCTGTCTCACGTATAAGGCCCTACATGGCATTGGTCCATAATTTTTGAGAAACTCAATTTCATGGTATATTCCTAAGAGGAACCTCAGATCTTTGTGTTCATACTCGGTTACTACTTCCAGGTTCAAGAAAGCTAGATTGGAAGGTAGTTGCTTCCAAGTAGGAGAGTCTAAACTCTGGAACGCCCTTCCTCTCCACATTAGATCTGCACCCTCTTTGCTGGCTTTTAGAAAGCTCCTCAAGACCTGGCTTTTTAACCTATTCTCTCTCAGCATATGCTGTTACTTTGCCTTCTATTAGCGCCAAGACACCCTCGGGTAAATGCTGCGCTGTATAAATCTACGTAACATGACTTACAATCACCGACATCATGCGTTTAAGTCTACTTAGTTTAACTGAAGCCAACAGACCCTTCAACATTAAATGCATTAAAGTGCTTGGTGCGCGGCTCCCCTGGCTAGGTTTCACGGCTCCCCAGGGAGCTACAGCGCACAGTTTGGGAACCACTGCCTTAGGAGGTGAGAGCCCCCTTCTCAAAAGGTTAGGAACAATGCCTGCTCTGTCAGGAGGTGTTTACACCTCCTCCAAACAGGATGGCTAGCAATCAGCAGATCAAGGCCGGATGCTTCAAAGCCATGCTCCCAGACCTGGGAGATGCCACCATCTGCCCTGAGGCCGATTTGGCACCAGGACAGGTGGGAAAATTAGTATGCCAAGTAGGCGTGAAGCAAACCAAGGTCAGTCACACCCCTAAGTGAGATGCCGGATGTGCCCCACTCTAGGAAAATTCCGCCATCCAGGTGATGGCAGAATTTAGTAAACTTAAAAAGGGTTATGCCCACTTCCCACAGGAAGTGGTCATAAAGGGAGCGTAGTGACCCCAAGGGTAGGTAGCCCATTGCCTACTACTCTCCACTCCCCTAACGCGCCTACATTTAAAGTTTAGGGGGCTCCCTGAATCCAGAACTTCAGATTCCACTGACTGAAAAGAAGAAGAGGACAATGAAGAGCCGGCCCCGCAAGAACTGAAGACTGCTGTGGACTTTTGGTGCCAAACCTTGCCTGCCGTACAGACTCGACAATTACAAAGACCCGACTCGTTCTGCACCTGTGCATCCCCCAGAAGCCCCGGAGGGTTGCCAGCACTTTGGCCAGCAGCCAGCCATCTCCCATGGAGTAGAGGAGCTACTACCTTGCAGCCTGCAGGCACAGACCGTGACATCCGGTTAAAAGAAGCTGATGTACACCGGGTCCACTGAGCAGTAGCCGTCCGAGAAGGTCAACCCACTCAAGGAGGTCAGATCCTTCTTCCTGCCAAGCCTGAAAATGCCAGGACCTCCAAATGCCTCCGGCACCAATATCCAAGGTACCAGGCCCTTGCCACGACCAACACATGTTGAAAAGTCCAGTCCTGACCGACAACCGTGAGCGCTTTGATGCACGAGAGCCAGCCGACTACAAACACTCTGCACTGAGCCGCCCGGGGCCAAAGAAACCGACTGCACAACGTGCTCCCAGGACCCTCACGATTCGAGCCCCCCCCCGCTGGGAGCTCCCAGACGTGTCTTCAAGTCTTACCTTGAAGCCTATTTCCAGGTGGCCCCTATTCCCTTCTACTGCGTAGAGTGCAAGACTACCAACCCACCTGGCACCTCTACACCCGGAGTTACCAGAGCAGACACAACCGATCTGCTGGTGGAACTTTGGTCTTTGTCCCCCTACCACCTCACAAACTGAAAGGGGGTCCCCACAGAAACACATTGCAATTATATGTATGCAGTAAATGTTTTTCTCCCATAAGAAAGCAGTACGCGTAAAAACGCACTGTTGGTTTAAAAGTCTATTCTGTAAAAGTACTTACCCGATTACGAAGTTCATGGGTTCAAAATATATATTTGAAAAGTGTTTCACCCTTTGTTGGACTCTTTCTATAGCTCATTTGTTGGTGAGCTGTTTCGCTTCGTGGGATAGTTTAAGAGTTCCCCTTTTGTCTGTGACCTTTTCATTGGTGGTGGTGGCAAAGGAGTTCTTCTGATTAGTTCTGTGCAGTAGCCGTGTTTATTATATTTATTATCCATCTGTCTGAGGTGATTGACCCTCATTCCTGGAGGAATCCCTCTATTCTTCCCCCTCACTGGTGTTTTGTGCTAGGGGTGTGATCCTAAGGAGTAACTTGCTTGTCAGACAGACTCCCCCTTCTAACCTTTCCCTCTTGCCTTTCCTCAAGGGCTCTCTTGCCAGGTACTGCTATCGTTGGTGTGCCATCTTAGTTATGGCCGACTGAGTGAACCCTTGCTGCTGGGGGGTTGTCCTATGCTGGAAGCCTCCTCTGCATGTTGGTCCTAGAAGCGGTATGCTTCCCCGCTTGAAGGACCCATGGAACTGCAATGCTCTCATAGCTTTTGCTGTCTCATTGTCCTTTTTTTCTGCAGTGCGTGGTCTACTGCTGGACCAAAGAGAGAGTCCCATGCAAATGGCATGTTGATGCAAGATTCTTCCACCTCTGTCTTGAACCCCGAAGCTCTTAACCAGGCGTGCCTCCTGAGGGTTGTCCCATTACACATTTGGCTGCTGGATGTGTCTGAAGCGTTGAGAGCCCATATGAGACAGGAGTGGGCGATGTTTTTTCCCCTCCTATTACTGTACTCACCCTTTTCTTGTACTCTCTGGGAGATGTTGCAAGAGGCTCTCCGTCTCATCCCACTGTGCTGCTGTCCGTAACTATTGAGGACTACTTTGGCGTTCGCAATCCTCCAGTGGGTTGCAACCTCGCTCTCAATTGTTCTTTACACCAGGTCGATTCTCTCGCACTCCCTGTCTGGTGGTGGCACTGTTGATCTGGGTGTATCACCCCCTTTTCTTGCTGTTGCCACGATGTTGCAGTTTGCTGGTACATTCCCTTTTATGTAGATGAGCGTCCTGTGAGGAATGCTTTTACTTCTTCTTGATCCATTGTGTTACAGCCTTAGCTGTGGCTGACTCTCGGAAGGCCTCCCTTCCTTGGTCGAGGATACTGGGCAATATGAGAAGTTATGAGATCCTCTTTTGTGAGGGCAACAGTTTTTCAAGGAGGAAATAGGAATTCTCCTTTTGCACCTCTAGCTGTACTCCATAGTTGTCTGCCGCCCTTTTCATGAGTGCATTGTAGATCGAGAGGTTGTCTAACAGGGAGGGACTCCAAGTGTAGGTATCGTTGCCCTTCGCTGGGGATTCTGTGTCTATGTTATGTCAAATCTCCACCTGATATTCCTAACTCATGAAGGTTAACGAGTCCTCGCCCCTGTGTTCGAAAAACTCTTCTTGTTCCTCTTCATGGGGTTCCACAGTCAAAGGGGGTTCAATGTCCTGCGCCTCACCTTATCCCGCTTTCAGCTCAGAGTGGTATGCAAAAGCTCTTCAGGGACTTTGCAGAAGATCTGCCACCTTAGCCTCAAGCAGGTGCTTCTTCCACTCAACTTTGAGCACCCATTGTTCGTTATCTGTGGCCAGCAGTGTCATACTTTTCTGAGTCTGCGGCTCCTTGGCCTTTTGCTCCTTTTTCTTTGCCCTATCTCGAACTCCTACTAGCGCAGAGGGGAGCTCAGAAGGCTTGCCTTAATCAGTGGACTTTTGTTTGGACCCATCTGTCTCTTTTGTCTTTCCCATCCTTCAACTGTTGAGGGTTTTGACGTCAACATTGAGGCTATCTTTGAGGACTTCAAGTCTGAACCATGCGGCTGCTTAGTTACCTTTTGGCATTTCTTCCTGTCGGTCTCCTTTGCTGTTCTCCTTGCATCCTGCAGCCTTGACATTGATCATGCCATCCTCTGTGTCGGACTCTCCTCCGTGTGCCAGTTCAGTGTACTTGATGCTTCCCTCCTTCTGGTCTTTGGACATGCCCATCTCCTTCAGAGAGGGCTGCTTTTTCTGCGTGTCAACATTAGCATAGTGTGCCCAATGTTGTCTCGGCCTCACCTCGGGCTGAAACTCTACACAGGATTCGTAACCCTCGGCACTATGATCCTTCGGAAGGCTCAGATTACAGACCCTGTGCAGGTCTTTCTGAGCGAACCTGTGGTGGCAGTTGGGGCAGAATTTAAAGGGAGCGTTCTCCATCTCCCCTCGCACCCAACCTCTCCAAATTTTCCAGTCACGTGTTTCCGGTCCAACTAGTCTTCCATCATGGTGAGAAAGGTCCCTTTCTCAGCTTCTTCCGGGCATATGAGGCTTTCGGTGCTAGTCGGTGCTTTTCATCCCATTCTCTGGTGTTTTGCTCAACAACCCTTTGTTTCCCTGAATTCATTCAGAGCTTCACCATATTGCTTCCAACCAAATGGTTAAAAAAACAACCTAAAGATGCTGACAATGCACAGCAACTTCCTGGGGCGCAGGCCTGATGTCGCAGAGGGGATGGACATACCAACATATAGTGGTGGATGCCGATGCCCACAAAAAACCCCCCAAAAGACAAGTCCAGACCCAACCACTAGATGGTGGAATACTGCACAGCATGTGAATCCAAGAAAGGATTCAAAAGAGTTGATTACTTTGCTCAGACTTAATGTTTACATCCTGGTTGCAAGCTGAAGGTTGTATGCCGCCTTTCTCATGATCTTAATCTTGAAGCACCTGTACTCTTACCTTTTTTTAATTCAGCACGTCCTTTGCAGCCCGCTTACGTAAAGCTATAAATTTGTACCTTGCCATCGATTACCAAGCATACTCCAAATTCAGTTTGCTGGGGGGGTCACTCTGTCAAACTGATTCTGTGATTCACAGACTATTAGGTTTTTTTTGTTAACAATTTCAGACTTGGATTGCCATGTGAGCAGATTTTCCTTAACATTAGAAAAGGACGATAATTTATTTTTGGGCGTTCAACTGGCTCTTGTTAAAACCTATGCGGTCACCCTTGGAGTACAAGCATAACTCTAGTTTACAGCACTTATCTTGGAATGTTGATTTTGTTGCGTCACCCCTGCAGTTCGAATGTTTTAGTGAGCACCAAGTTCTGCGCCCAGAGTCCCACACAGTGTTCTTTAGGAGCAACGTTACTCTAAAATCTTGGAGTTTGGCTGACGGACACAGGGAAACAAACACTGCAGACAAAGGCAATAGGAGCCAAAGCAGCAAAGACCACGTACGCTCTATCTTCGCTCCACCACAAGTTAAACAGCCATTCGGCTGAGGCAATATGAAGAGTTATCGGGGCTAAGCTTGTACCAACATTAAATTATGGCCACCTTGTCTATCCTGGAAGGTTAACCGAGGCACTAGAGCGGAACCACACATTGTCATATAAGAAAATATTCGGCATGCAAAGGCACACTCGGCGCACTTTAAGACGTCTGGAATTCAACCTCATAAGCATTGACGTAGCATGCAAAAAAGACAATCAACTACTATCTTCAGGTGAGCCGGGCTGACCCGGAGTCCCTGCAGGGCGCCCTTATGGCAATGTTCTCGGCAAGAAAAGCGACTGTGCGAAGTACCTGGAACTAGCTGCTTCAACATTAAATTTGGATCCAATACCTTTGACAGCCCTTCAAATCAGCAAAGTACAGCTAAAAAGTAAAGTAAAGGCACAAGCTAAGAAGGCCTCGAGGGATCTGGACTTAAACAAGGCAAGAAGCATTAGAGGCGCGGAGGAGCTTCTAACATCCCATAAAGCCTCTCTTTGCCAACCATACTGGAGAGCAGCAATTGGAAAGTATGCATTCAAGAATATTCTATCAGTTAGGCTACTGACCACACCCATCAGGGAGTACAGGGCATATTGGAACAACTGGGCCCTGGTTTAGGAACAAAGCGGGCTGTGTAAATACCACTTTGAATCAGTTGCCCATATCCTACGTTGCTGTGCAAGCTTATCACAACAGAGACACAGGTATCCGAGGCCTATCGTTATGCAACATGAGATAAGATCATGCAAGGAAGCACTACAACTCAAATATACATCTGTCACTCCAAAAGTCCTAGCACAGGTCGGCAAATTCTTCGCGGAAGCGGGCAGAATACTACAAGAGTCTGGATCATCATTAGGGGGAACTAAATCCTATAAACCTATTATTTTTCATATAGGTACCCCAATATAGGCTCAGGTAGCAACTTAACCTTTCACCTATATTCTCCCCTACCATTACACTACATAACGGTTCTTGGGACTAACCTTTTACCTAGTTACGGTACTGCATACAGAACGTGGGGTTTTGCCTGAAAACTAGCCTCATCCATTATGCATGAGGATTCTTGGAAACTCAGCAGGACTACCATCTCCTGTATAATAACTATGTACAAGGGTCATTCCTCCCGTCATCCTAAGTCCGACATGACACAGCAAGGTAGAACCCCTGAGGGTACCACTTTGGGTATATAAACACCATATCTTGCTGAGGTAGTCAGAGGAGAAAATGCCGACACACTGACGCGAGACGCTGAGGTTCCTGCATGCAGACACTCCAGCTCGCAGTGGTCTGACATCCCTGCGGGGTGTCCATCTCGAGACAAGAAGAGGGCCCACAGTCTCTCACTTCAGGTAATGGGGCTGACTTTATCCTAGAGGATTCTTGGCTTTTACACCTACATACATGCTAGGTATACTTAGGCACATCTAGTTAGGGGCCCATCGTAGAGTACGCATTCTACTGCCATGTATTTTATATACTTGCCTGTATTCATTGTTTAGCACGATGGTAGAAATCTACCATCCTTTACTCGGTTAGTGCTTATAATCATTTATATCTGTTACTGTCTAGTGGTTGTCTCAGCACACCTATTTTACACTAGAATGACGCTGGTTCAATAAATGCTTATTGAAAAACGTCCCCACCGTTTCTTCTGTGTATCTCTGAGACAAAGTGAGCACGAGTGACTGAGCGAAAAATAATACACTGTTTTCACGATCCTGAGGGATCAGGGTTGTCATGTTCGATAGTTGCCAAGAACTATTCTCTCCTTGGTAAGAGGGTTTCTAGTGGCACTGTGAGCTAGCTGGTACACAGGCTAACATACCCGGTGGGGTGTCTAGAATCAGTCTGGACACTAAAACTACAGTGTATGTTGTCTAAATGCGCAGATCATATATAGGTTTATAGGACCTACACAACAAACCCTCCATGGAGTCCCCTTTGGCCCAGCACGTTAGAACCCAGTAAAATTGCAGTAGTTGGAGCCGATACTCCTATAACCCTGCACACTCGAACAAGCTTGCACATGCCGCTTGCCACCCATTTAAAGACTCAGGTACCAACTTTCTCCAAACATTGGCGAACTTGCACAGATTTTAAATTTTGATGCATTTATGCTTTTAATATTTCTGCTTGTACCAGCCATTCTAAAGGACAGAACAATTAGACTGGTTAAATAAATAAACACACCATTTTAACATAAGTTCCACACCAGGTTCTGAAAAAGAGACACTCAAAGACTGCCGATAGTGAACCAATCTGAGATGAAACTTTCAATTTCCTGCTTACATTTTTACTCCTTGCTAAAAATGAAGCAGGCGGCTACAGCTACGATTAACTACAAGTCAAAAAAGGCACTCAAACAACGCACATTGCCTGGTCTACTCCCACACATGGATTTAACACTGTTAAGCTTCTCTCAATAATGAACTCTGTTTTACTATGTATTATGTTTTATTGTGATAAAAGATTATGGCTTTAATTAACTAAATACATTTTGATATGGATTCATTTCTAGGACACAGCGAGTACAGGACTTGCATCTGGGCACACTCAAAGATGTACTTGAATGCTTGGCACATTCGGGGACTGGTGTCACTCTCTGTTGTTTTTGGATAGGGCTTCTCTGTAAAGGCTGGGATGTCTTAGCGGGGACACTCCGTTGGAGTAACCAAGCGCTTTATAGCTTTAATCTAATTCAAGTATTCCACCCATCAAGTTCTTGTTTTCCTCTACTCTGAGAACCCAGACAAATTTGAATCGTAAAGGGATATAACGATTAGAATTAAATCACCTTATTACCTAGACAACACATAGGTGATTGTAAAGTCTAAACAACGTTTTGTTCTTATGCAGTCTCACATAATAGAAGGAGATATCCAAGCAGACTAAAATTCACTCATTTTGCGCAATCTTCTTACTTGCTACAGATAGTCAAACCACTGATTTAGGAAAGGGTATGGCTCAAGTGAAAGAGTGTCTATGACAATACTTCTTAGAATCATTCTTAATGCTGAGATTTGCATACCTGCTACCCGGAGATCAATCCATACATTTGCTGTGCTCATGGGGAGAGGGAAAAGTAAATAACTTGTAACCCTATTTCTCCACCCATCATGGGAAAACATACACAAGTTCTGGCCCTAGGAGACTGGACTTAGGAGGCTAGGCTTCATAACATGGTTTACATTAACTTCAAAATAAAGTGGCGGAGAATGGTCACATTAATGCCCTCTTAGATTGGAAAGTCAGGTGTGTGTGTGTGTGTGTGTGTGTGTGGGGGGGGGTGTTTATAAATAGTGCAATTTCCCTCTATGTAAAGTCGTGCTACCCATCTGCCTACTTTCTTTCATTTTATAAAGGAATCAAGTGTAAGTCTAAGAAAGCTCAACTGTAATGTCAATTTAAATGGACACTTGATAACATTTTGAAAAATAATCCAGAATAATATAACAATCCATCTCTAAAAATTACAACAAGTCCCATCTTATAAACTGTTCCAGGATCCCACACATGGCGAAATAATGGTGCAAACAAAATCTAGACTTCAGGAAATTACAGTAGAGCCAATCTTATCTCAACATAAGAACTTGTGTATGTTTTCCCATGATGGGTGGAGAAATAGGGTTACAAGTTATTTACTTTTCCCTCTCCCCATGAGCACAGCAAATGTATGGATTGATCTCCGGGTAGCAGGTATGCAAATCTCAGCATTAAGAATGATTCTAAGAAGTATTGTCATAGACACTCTTTCACTTGAGCCATACCCTTTCCTAAATCAGTGGTTTGACTATCTGTAGCAAGTAAGAAGATTGCGCAAAATGAGTGAATTTTAGTCTGCTTGGATATCTCCTTCTATTATGTGAGACTGCATAAGGAACAAAACGTTGTTTAGACTTTACAATCACCTATGTGTTGTCTAGGTAATAAGGTGATTTAATTCTAATCGTTATATCCCTTTACGATTCAAATTTGTCTGGGTTCTCAGAGTAGAGGAAAACAAGAACTTGATGGGTGGAATACTTGAATTAGATTAAAGCTTATAAAGCGCTTGGTTACTCCAACGGAGTGTCCCCGCGCTAAGACATCCCAGCCTTTACAGAGAAGCCCTATCCAAAAACAACAGAGAGTGACACCAGTCCCCCGAATGTGCCAAGCATTCAAGTACATCTTTGAGTGTGCCCAGATGCAAGTCCTGTACTCGCTGTGTCCTAGAAATGAATCCATATCAAAATGTATTTAGTTAATTAAAGCCATAATCTTTTATCACAATAAAACATAATACATAGTAAAACAGAGTTCATTATTGAGAGAAGCTTAACAGTGTTAAATCCATTTGTGGGAGTAGACCAGGCAATGTGCGCTGTTTGAGTGCCTTTTTTGACTTGTAGTTAATCGTAGCTGTAGTCGCCTGCTTCATTTTTAGCAAGGAGTAAAATGTAAGCAGGAAATTGAAAGTTTCATCTCAGATTGGTTCACTATCGGCAGTCTTTGAGTGTCTCTTTTTCAGAACCTGGTGTGGAACTTATGTTAAAATGGTGTGTTTATTTATTTAACCAGTCTAATTGTTCTGTCCTTTAGAATGGCTGGTACAAGCAGAAATATTAAAAGCATAAATGCATCAAAATTTAAAATCTGTGCAAGTTCGCCAATGTTTGGAGAAAGTTGGTACCTGAGTCTTTAAATGGGTGGCAAGCGGCATGTGCAAGCTTGTTCGAGTGTGCAGGGTTATAGGAGTATCGGCTCCAACTACTGCAATTTTACTGGGTTCTAACGTGCGGGCCAAAGGGGGCTCCATGGAGGGTTTGTTGTGTAGGTCCTATAAACCTATATATGATCTGCGCATTTAGACAACATACACTGTAGTTTTAGTGTCCAGACTGATTCTAGACACCCCCACCGGGTATGTTAGCCTGTGTACCAGCTAGCTCACAGTGCCACTAGAAACCCCTCTTACCAAGGAGAGAATAGTTCTTGGCAACTATCGAACATGACAACCCTGATCCCTCAGGATCGTGAAAACAGTGTATTACTTTTCGCTCAGTCACTCGTGCTCACTTTGTCTCAGAGATACACAGAAGAAACGGTGGGGACGTTTTTCAATAAGCATTTATTGAACCAGCGTCATTCTAGTGTAAAATAGGTGTGCTGAGACAACCACTAGACAGTAACAGATATAAATGATTATAAGCACTAACCGAGTAAAAGGATGGTAGATTTCTACCATCGTGCTAAAACAATGAATACAGGCAAGTATATAAAATACATGGCAGTAGAATGCGTACTCCTACGATGGGCCCCTAACTAGATGTACCTAAGTATACCTAGCATGTATGTAGGTGTAAAAGCCAAGAATCCCTCTAGGATAAAGTCAACCCCATTACCTGAAGTGAGAGACTGTGGGCCCTCTTCTTGGTCTCGAGATGGACACCCCGCAAGGGATGTCAGACCACTGCGAGCTGGAGTGTCTGCATGCAGGAACCTCAGCGTCTCGCGTCAGTGTGTCGGCATTTTCTCCTCTGACTACCTCACAAGTGGCCTTTTGAAGCCTAGCTTCTGTTGGCTCACAAACATTTCAATTCATACATCTTTGGAAACTACATCAGCACTCAGAATGTGCAATGAAGCAGATGAATCGACAGATGATCCAAAATGCTGGAAAATTACTTTAATTCCCTATGATTACAAACTAGGCCTCTTTAGTGTGTCCTGGATAAATGTACTGTGTTTGTAAAGTGCTTTGTATACCATGTGTAAACAAAAATGCTTTAAAAGAAAGGCCTTATTTATAAATCAAGCAAGTAGATTTCTTGACATGCATTTTGTATGTAGAATTATCTCAAAGTATTATGTAGGCACTGTGACTCGGTAAAGTGCATGCCCCTTACTAAGGCTTGAACATGCAGGCAATTTCACAAATGCAGGGGGGAAGGCAAGGAAAACAGAGAAAGGAAAGATTACCTGGGGTGAGATGGGTCCTGGCTAGCGTCCGTGAACTCATGGCTGGTAGGAGAAAGGCGCGATAAACACACCACAGGGCTGACCAGGAAGTGCTGGTTGTGGGCAGAAGAGCCAGGGAAAGGAAAAGCCTCTTTCTTCAGGCACGGGAGGGACAGGACGTTGCGAGAGAGTTCCCGGGTGACCTCTACACTACAGACAGTGTGACGCCGCTGACGATGGAGAAAGTTCATAGTTCGGGGAGGCTGGTGGAAGGTGGGGGACTGATCCATTTCAGTAGAAGTAAAGTTTGGGCAAGAGTAGCTGCGGCTCAAGAAGCGACACGGACTCAACAATCCCCGGACAGAAGAGGGCTTGGGAGTGGTAGCGAGCTCGAGTTCCATTTTGACACTAACAACTTCTGTATCGCCTTCCGAGGAAATACTGGAAGTTGGGCTACTGCAGGTCTTCCCCTCCCGGTATGGTGACATCCAATGATGAATTGAGGGACGACAGGTGGCAAGCTCTTTCCGGTACCTACTCCGCTGTTGCGAAAAAGAGTGGCAGGCCTTGCTGGAGTGTGTGTTGGCTGGAGAAACTGGTTTGGGGCTGACACTCTTCATGTGGGCACCTTGTTCGGACAGCGGGCTATGGACAGTGGGCAGATTCCCTGTACCTCTGGCACACTCAGCCATTTCATGATCTGCTTCCCTTCCCGTGCTGTACTCGGACACATGGTACCTAGTAGGGGTCCACAGACTGGTCTCAGTCTGGAAAGCAAGAGATGTTGGGGCATCTGTGGCCTCTCCCCTTAAAGCAGAGCCAGTCGGTGAGCAGTCTGAAAACAAATTTCTAGTAGCAACTCCAGGAATAACCTCACTAGGGCCTGGCTGCTCCATGCCTCCGGTCCCAGTGAACTTGTTTTTCACAGGTGTGAGAAAAATCTCAGCAAAGCTTCCCAGCTTGGATTTCATGCTGCTGAAAAGTGGAGCAAGGCGCCAGCTGTGAAATCGCTGTGCCGAGGCGAGGGGTGGGAGAAGTTCAGCAACCGGTGTCCAGTCCACACCAGTGTAATTCTCCTCAGGGGAATTCTCCTCAGGCAGCTTTGGAAGCAAGGTAGTCCCACCAATTGGGCTATCCACATGGGAGTCTGCAAAATCTGCAAAAAGAAATAAATAAGTGACAAAAGGTCATAAGAGAGAACACTACCAATATGTCCCCCACCCAACCCACTGCTTAACCTACTGTTGAATCCTTCATCCAACCTGCAGCTCAGCTCACTACGAACCTACCAATGAGTCTGCTAATCTAAGGCACATTTCAACAGCACAATCAGCTTTTATGGACTCCAAATTATGTCACAGGCAAAAGCTTAGATAAGATATATACACCCTTGTTGCAGGACCATAGGTTGCTCAAGGAACAAAACAAAAGGTCTGTAGCATGCCTATTTGACAACCAGCCCTAAAGGGGATGTTCAGTTTTCTTTGCCTTATGATACTTAGGGAGCCTCTAAACTTCCTTCTTCAATCAAGACAAAATACTCTAAAGTTTTATGCTGCTTACCAAGTGTCTCCCAGAATGTAGTCTGCTAATCAGGTGTATGAATATATAAGCACACTGGATTACACATCCAATAACATTTTAACAAGCCACACAATACAACTAACAGAATATTTTCAGAACTCTAAGATCACCCATAAAGTTATGAACACCAACAGTCTTACTCAAGCTAGAGAAACCTGCCCTCTGAATTGCTCAAAAGTGCGGTGCCTTTTCCTGGGATTCAGTCCTGTCGCACTGAACATAGCAACATTGGGGCCTAGCCAGTATAAGACAAGTACAGATAAATAAATGTGCTCCAGTGATATTGCCCAAGTTATACATTTGTAAATCAGACAAAAACAAATCATCTTTCTCCTTTGCTTATTGCACTACCAGGGTGCCAACATCGTGCATAGAAAAAAATGACCCAAAGAAAGCTATGTCTGTGTGGTTCATCTCAATCCTGCTATCAGTTGTGATACACCTCGCTCTTATCTTGTCCAAAAGGTGCAGCACGAGTAACAGCTCCACCATGATAACTTGCAGATTCATGTGACTGGTTCACAGCCAAGTGCTGGGCCATTCTCTGCCACACCATAAAGGACAGCCTAACAACTGCCTTTAGCAAGGATAGTTAATATAAAAATAAAACTCCATGGGGTATGAACATGAAAGACAGCGACACCAGCTAGAGCAGTCTGACATAGGAGAAAGAACATAGGAGGAAGTGCTGGTGTCTAACAGAGTTCTGAGAGTCCACATGAATTTAGGAGAGTTGTGAGAAGTGTTAGCAAAATAGGACTCAGTTAAACAAATGACAGTAGTATACTGATAAATGATATTGGCTCACCGTAAGATTTTAATTTGGTAAGCATATTCAAACCTGGCCTTGCAAGTCTTCTGGCAGTATTGGGTTGAAGGTGAGCATAGTGCCAGATAAAAGAAAGTTATGAATTTTTCGAGAGAGAGATCGAGAGAGAGAGTGAGAGAGATCGAGAGAGAGAGTGAGAGAGATCGAGAGAGAGAGAGAGAGAATTCTATTTCCCAAGGCACTCCAAATTTGAACAAAAATAAACCCTTCATAAATGTTCAATCTTGCTGGTCTGGCTGGCCTCTATCCACAGGTCGATGAAACACACAGAAAAAGTTATAATGGACAAGCAATTATAGCCCCAGGCCACACTGAGGTAGTTAGGCGAGGCCTATCCTTAATTATTCATCACTTTATCACTTGGAGATTGCTCAGCGCTTCATTTATTCTTGCTTCATTGAATCACAAATGTGTTGCAACCATCAATTTTTAAGACATATTTCATGGTCTCGACTGTAACGTAACTCAAAATCTTCTTTCAATGTTGTATAACACCCGATGCATTTCAGACAAACGGTCCTTTGTCAGGGTAATTCGTTCGCAACTTTACCTTGAATTCTGTAATGCAAAACATAACTCGTGAGGAACCTCAAGATGTGTTGACCTTAACAGTGCATGATCCTTAACGAAGTGGTGTGGAATAAAAGAATTGTGACACTAAGTTAGATAAACCTCTATTCTTTTAACCAAGTGAGTTCACAATCCTGTGCTGATTTGTCAATGGAAAACACCTTTTCAACAACGATCATGTGACTGCTGCATCAACATCCCATGCCAGTGCAACCTGAATCATGAAACAAGTGCAAGAAGCTCATGAACACTTCACCTCCAAGCCGTCAAAAAGCAAATGTTTGATGAACGGTAAAATTGTGATAGTTGCTACAGTTGCAGAAGGCCAGCCAGACCAGAACGATTGAACATTTAAAAAGGGATTATTTTTGTTGAAATTTGGAGTGCCATGGGAACTAGAATTCACTGATTATGTTCTTCTCCCAACTGGTTCACTGGCACCCACTTCAGAATGTCGTTTGATGAAATTTCCCAACTTACAGAACACTGAGCATCTACTCATGCCTACACTAATGAGGTAGCACATGATATTTAAGCATTAATTCGGGAGACTAAATTAACTGGCTCCATTGGTTCAATACACCAAAATCTAAAGCATTTGAATACTTGATGAAAAGTGAAGTAAATCACAGATTACATGCAACGGCATTGGTTGGTGCAATATCATGGGGCCAAAATGATTGTACATGGTTTACAAATCGCTTTGAAGCCATCGTTATGTATGAATAACAAACAATTAATTGAAAAATTGTATTCAATACTTAACAAATGTTCATTAGAATTGATATTGCTGATCATAGAAGTACTGCCAAAACTGAAGTTAGATGAGGAACTTCACAAATTGAAATCCAACTTATCACATTGTATGGAAGGAGAAACATGCAAAAAACATTGGAAGAGGCTGGTAGCAAACTCAATGCTTACACCAAAGACTTCAATGATAGAAAAATTCTCAAATTTAATAGATACCATTGATGAGGTTTATACATTGGCAGAAGTCTAAAAAGAGTGAGGATAAGAGACATACAGAGACAACCTCTGATTAAAGTAGATTTTCGTAGGATGGCCGATTTAGTACTGGCAAGTCAATGCATCACTCACAAAAGAATAAAGATGATTTACAATCTAACCAAAGCCAGGAACCATAACCTTCAAAATCCTCAAATACAGCTTTTTTATCCACGAGTCTGGCAGCTAACAAGCCTCCAGAACACACAAAATTAGGAGAGTACAAGAGAAGAAACACAAAAAGGGTACACGCCGGAAACTGAGGAGTCAGTTGAAAATCTTGTGATTACTTTATCTACAACACACCTTACCTTACCATACCAATCTATTGGAGAGGGGAAACAAGCATCTTCAAACTCATGAGATTACTGTGTTGGAAAGTATTCTTCCATCTGTAACCTGAGCCGGAAGTGAAGAAATCCCAAATTGGATACAAGGAATTTAAAAAGAAGAGCATACAACTGGCATCGACAGCCCATACAACTTCTTGATGATTTAAAGAAACTTACACTTTAAAACTTTTAGAAGAGCAAACCAGACAACAAAGGGTAGAAATACTATCCAGGCATTGGCAAATAGGAGTGATTCAACTATTCAATATAGATAAAGGCAAAACCTTAGTTATAATGGATACAACATACTATATGTGGAACGTTGATGTGATGAGCATGTAAGTGATCAATCAATGTAATTGAAACTTAATCAAGACCCCACCACGTAGTTTCAAGTGATTCTGGAAATTTCCTTTGAATCAAGCTGAGAAAATGGATTTGATTAATATTAAACACAAATAAGTTTTGGACAATTTTCTTTCTGCGCAGAGCTCGGTTAAATATATAGGCTTCCAAAAGTCTATAAGAATCTCCATTCCACCCAATTGTTTCAGGCCGCGGTCGAATTCATGAACCCACTGGTTAGTACATCAATTCCTTTTTGCAACTGGTAAGACAACATACTCCATCTTATCTAAAAGATACCACAGATAAAAAAACAACAACAATTAAGTGTGTTTATAACTAACTCAGTATGCAGACTTGCACCTTTATACCATAGATGTGAAATCCCTCTACACATCAATTCCCCACACGTTGGGTTTGGAAGCAGCAGAGTGGTTATTTTTAAATACCAAGGAGATACAAGCGAATAAAGATTTCATTCTGAAATTATTACATTTAGCTTTGCATTACAGTTACTTTGAATGGCAAGACAAATTCTTTCTCCAAATCAATGCAACTTCAATGGGCTTTTCGGGGGCATTCAATTATGCGAAGTTTGAAGATCGACACAGCTATAAATATCTATGAAAAGTGGATGGAAAGTCTCTTCATGACAGTTAAAGAACAGCATGATTGCATCATAGTGTGAAATAAGATCATAATTCAATATCAGTGTTCGTGGAAAAATAGACACTATATAGAATTTGGACCCCTTCGCTCATAGTAAACAGTGAAATGCAAGGGATGTTGAATATGTGTTAGATGTTTTTATGCACTTTTGTGAATGACAAAATGAGTAATGAACTTCTAAAGGCTTCTATTGATATTCCCAGAGACGCATATGAATACAGAGACAATGTTGTAAAAATGTGCATATTGGATATGGTGTATACATTAATGTGAACTGTAAATGGAGAGCATTTTACGGTGTTTGGTGAATGAATAGCTTCAACTTGAGCCAGTCAGACAAAGGTTAGGAAGTGGCACTGGTTCTAGATCTCTCTGCTGCATTTGTTGGTAACAATATTCAATAACGAACCTCACTGATCTGTCCAGGGCACAACACTTAATTGAGAAACTTCCTGAATCACAAAACTCAGAGTAGAGCAGTCTCTATCTTTCTACCCTTCAATGAACTGCCTGCGATATTTACATTGGCGCCATCTGATCATCATTGTTATTTAATCTGTATGTCGTACCACTGACAAGTCTTAATGTGCTGCCCGGCTGAAGTTTTTTTTCCCCCATGTATGCAGAAGACATCCCAATTCTTCTAAATGCGAACAAAAGTATGAACACAGATTCTGGCAAGCTAAAACACTGCTTCACAAAAAGGAGCTATAGAGGGAATAACTAAAGCCAGATCACCCTCCACCCATCAATCATTTAATCAACAAAGACCTGGCTTGCGAGGGGGCAACATTAAATTTATACAAAGGACAAGGGGTTAAAGGGGTATCTACCTCCACCCAACCGCTGATAACTTTCAGTCTAAACCCATCATAGGTACCCAAAATATTCAAATACAAAGTAAGTCAGAACACTCCACAAACATATTCCCTTAATAAATAAAGGTGAATATAAAACACGTCAAAAAGTAAGTGAAAGAGTGAGAAAGCACCTCACGTGCGCTACACCAGAGGAGCTACTGGCAGGTTCTCACCAGCATGCCCACATCTATCATCATCGGTTGCTTTCTCACTGAGAAAAAAGAATTTGTGTCCAGTGAAGAGACAAGAAAAGTGAAAAACTAGAAGTGAATGTATCCAAAACAGAAACCCCGTGAACTATACTGGACAGTGTGTCCCAGAATTAAAATTGAGTTAAGTCTCACATTTGGCTTTGCCCTCTTTATTCACAATCGTGAGCTTACTCAACATTAAAAGCACAGCATGTTGCAAACCTTTTCAAAGTAGGCCAACATGTTTCATTGCCTCTGCGTCGTCGTGGCAATTTCGTCAGGGCGCGAGGTTAATTTTTGCCTCACTGGACAACTGACTTTTGTATGCGGAGTGGCTGACAAACGAATAGACAAACAAGACAAAAATGCATAATAAAACCAACCAGATAATATACTGTTATATTAAATCACAACCTGGAATATGCCCAATCTTAGAAAGCTATATTTACCAAGTGGGAGCCAAGGGCGCACGTACCAGCTTCCACCGTTACTTTTTGACGTGTTTTATATTCACCTTTCTTTATTAAGGGAATATGTTTGTGGAGTGTTCTGACTTACTTTGTATTTGAATATTTTGGGTACCTAGGACGGGTTTAGACTGAAAAAGTTATCAGCGGTTGGGTGGCGGTAGATACCCCCTTAACCCCTTGTCCTTTGTATAAATTTAATGTTGCCCCCTCGTAAGCTCAGGTCTTTGTTGATTAAAAGCTAAAACACTGAACAACTGTTAACCTGGATGTGCCATATTTAGTTAAATTAAATAGCAACAAGACCAAACTACTCCTATCCTCAGTACAAACTATATTGTAGCGGCAGGCTTTTTGATGAAGCCCCTTAGGTGACCCTTGAATCCTAGTTAACTGGATGAAAAAACCTTGGTGTCAAGATCGATTCAAGTCTTGATGCGAACAGACTGATTAATGCAGTGACCAGCTAATGTTTTTTCCAATCTTGCAACCTAAAAAGAGTAAAATATAGTGCAAAATTCTTACTCAAAATGGTGGTCAATGCATTTATATCTTCCAGAGTGGATTACAACAAAGTAGTCCACTTGGCCTCATACAAGTCATCTCTAGACAGACGATAACTCAATCAAAACGTTGCAGGAAGACTGCTGTTTGGCTTTATCCGATGAGATCACATTTCTCCTTCTCTTCCCTTGTTTTAGGTTTTATTAAGCGCGCAAATACCCAAAGGTTTCCTGGCGATCATACTGAGATCTAGATACAGCTGAGCCAAATGTTTTGAGAGCTCTCCTAAAAGGCACCAGGTGGCTTTCCGCTCCGAGAGAAATGGGCACAGCATTCCCTGCTTTCACTGTCACAACTGCGAACGCTCTATCTTCCATTCTGCCTTTCTTGAATCTAGGCACTTTAATTAGAGAAGTGGAGCGTAGTGCTCTGATTGGGGCATATCTTTGATAGAGAGCTGAAATCTAACACTTAGCATGCTTCTACGAGTGCACAGCTTTGTAGCAGTAGCAAAGAGCCTTGCAAATGCATCTTTTCTCAGTTAAGAGCCAACAAAGTGATCTCAGATGCTGATATATGCACTTCCTTTTTGGGATATTGAGGATTACCCTAGATGCTGCATCCTGAATAACCTGCAGCTTCCTTTGAGTGTATTTTGGAAGCTCTAGCTATAGCATTGGTGTAGTGGAGCAGACTATTGACCAGGGCTTGAACAAGTTGTTTATTGTAGGAGAGTAGGATCTGCTTCTTATAGTTACCCCCACTTTTTGCTGATGTCTCACTGTTTTTGGCCTAGTCTGACTGGGATCCTGCTATTCAGGACCCCAGTCGATCTGCTTTCTCCTATAAATTGATTGCATGTACTTTAGGTACACTCCAGATTGGATTCTGGGGTACCCTTATCAGTCCCTAGTATATGGTACACCATGTACCCAGGGCATAGGTACCCCAGAGGCCTCCCAGGGGCTGAAGCATGTATTGTGCCACCGCTGAGAGGCCATTCAAAATGACACCACAGGTCTGCTACTGCAACCTGTGTAAGGAGGTGCATGCACCCCTTACTTAGATATAGGTTACCTATATCTACTCTAAATCACTGCACGTATAAACCTATCAGTCAACCCTATGGCAGGCCTTATCAAACCTGAAGGCAGGGTGCTGGGTTTTGTGTGAGAGGGTGCCCCTGCATGAGCAGAGCCCCCTCTGCAGCCTTCGGAATCTATTCTCCGGGGTGGTCTGTGATGCAGCCAACCATATATACTTAAGTGCATTATAACCTCGCGGTAAATGCTAACTTTAAAACGGCTGCTTAGAAACATGTCGTGTTTGGTGTCAAACACCTTGGAATCATGCCTCCACACCAGTAACTGGTGTGGGAGGTATGATTCCTCCCTTGTAGTACCACTACTATGGGGCACCGGTCTACCCGGTACCAGCACAAAATGGATGCTGCCAGCCACAGACACGAGTCTGCCCTCCTGCTGCTGAGCCAAGCTCGAGCAGGGGAAGGCCTGACAATAGGGTTCCTGTCACAGGGAGGTGTGACCACCTCCCAGACAGGCTTTAGTGTATTGGGGCTGGGTGGGTGCACTCAGAGTGCCAGAAAGTCTGCACTGGGGGCACATTTGGTGTCCCCGTGCATAGTCCAGCTCAAACCGGTTGCAGGAGCTATTGGCTCCTGCTCTGGCGCGAAACTGGACAAAGGACATGGGTGTAGCCACCCCTCTGTCCTGACCTTCCCCTAGGTGGGTCCCCAGAGTTAGTCCAACCCCTTCCTTGGGTATAAAGTAGGAAACCTGACTACAGGACTTTAGATTTTACCTGGACTAAACTCTGCAAGCAGAAACCAAGTACTTCGACGGTCTACACTTCGCTGGACGACAGAAGAATCTCCCTTGGAGTAAAGGAGTTACCTCCTGCAGCAGCAGGCACCTAAACGCATCTGACCGGTTTGCATCTCCCGAGCTCCTGAGGACTCCGAAGATTTCTGCAACACAGGAGGTGGGTTCCCGAGCGTCCCTGAGGTCGATCTGCTCTCAGCAATCCTGAGACCAGTATCCCTCGTGGGGACCGTGCAACCCGAACCCCTGTGCACCGTGTACTTTTGCAGCAGCATATGCTTTGCGGCGATCCCCGAGGCTGTGCTTTGGACTCCGTGTAGTCCCGACCCCGAACAGCATTCCCACCAAAGATATCCGGCCTCCATTCCACGAGTGCTCCGTGGGCTGGTACTTTGTGATTCAGCTCGAGGTCCCTTCGCGATCCCTGGTCCGTTGGCCTGTGGGTCCTGGCGAGGGTCACTTTGACTTTCCTTGGGCTTCCCTGGTTGCTCCAGACGTGCCCTGACTCCCCATAGCTTGGAGAGTCTCCTGGACCTTGCTGGTCCATACTATCACTTGTTTCCTCTGCCTGCGTGGGTTGCCTTTGCCAAGGCTTGTTGGGGTTCAATCTGGACACTGACCCCCTCAGCACTCGACATCCTTCGTGGGACAGCTCACCTCCGGACTTTGGTCATCGTCGACGTCTCCTGGTCCCCGTGGCTGCAGAGTCAAGCATCTGATCCTCGCACCTGAAATCGGTGGGCATTTGTCTATCGAGCCCCTGGTCACGTGAAGTGACCCAGACTCTGTCCCCTCTGCTTTCAGGTTCTTCTTACTCCGAATCCAGGCTTGGATTCCACCGGACACTTTATCTTCTTCGCATCACGCCATTGAAAAAGACGAGGGTTTCCGACACCACTTGACCCCTATGCACCCGGCTCCTCTGGGATAGGTAACACGGGTACCTCGGTACTCACAAGGGTGCTGGTCTTAGAATCATCTATGTTCCAAAGGGTTTGCTTGAAGTCCTCTCTGAAGTGTCCTTAAACTGTAATTATCCAACCGCGACTTTCCCATAGAGTTGTACGGAGCTCGCGTCTGTGTTCCCACACTGCACCCGTCCTCCGTGGGCTCCCTGTGTCACTCCTGTGGGTGGTTCCTTGGGGTCCCAGCGATTCTACGTGCTCTAGGCACTGTGTCTATTGAAGTCGTGGTTGTTATACCACTTTCTTAGTATATGGTTCGGTCTCCCCCTGGAGCCCGCTGTGTATTGTGCTATTTACTGTCGTTCTAGTGATTTAATATTGTGTACTGTATATTCTAATCTCGGGTAGAGATTAGTAGAGAGTGTTTTAGTAATAAATACATATTTTTACATAACACTTGTGTGGTTCTCCTTTCATTTAGTCATTCAGGAGGTGATATTCTGGTAAAACAAGCTGCTTTACATTCCTTCAAGACTAAGCCTGAAGGCTGCTCTCCATAGCTACCACTAGGACAGCTTTCATAAAGGTTATCTTTGACCTAATCATCAATAAGGGTCGTTTGGACTGGTGCAAGGTGCCCACTTTAATTAGTGGACAACATATACCAGGCCAACTTCTCACATTTATGCTCCTCTGGAATGAGGGGAAGAATATTTCTCAGCATCTTCATGGTGTAACTGCAGGTGGCAAAGAGCTTGGATACATGTGGCTTGAAAGTCATTTTGCTGTCAAAGATAAAGCCTATATTTCGTGATTTTGACAGGTGTGAGGGGTGTTTCTAGAGACTGTGGCCACCATGTGTCTGCCCAAGCTGAAGGGTTACCAAAAACTACCGGCCTCATTGCTCTAGTTACCCAACACCGAAAATATAAATTCAAGCCTAGTCCATGAAGAACCCCACAAATATACTTGCAAGCAGTCAGCCAAAGGTTTCAGTTAGTACCAACTGCCATGGAATCTGAAATCGGTCAAAGTCTTCTACAGGTTCCCAAACACACATCTGAATGAGACAGATTTTTAGGTTGCCACTGAAGTAAAATTAAGTACATATCTCCATTTACAAATTATCTATCTTTTTAATTTTAGAAAAGCATTGAAAATCTAGCCTTACGGTGGATTAGCTTTAGTGTGTTCTATAGATCCAGCAATGTCAGTTTACAAGCATGTCTCTAGCGCCTATGGTGAATCAACACACTTTACAAACATACAAAATTCAAATTTGAGGTTTCCCGACAATGACCGTGTGAGATTACGGTTTCAGTGAGCAGGTAGCTATTCAGTACTGTACACCTCTGAATTCAGATGTATGGTGTATCGGAATTCCTCCAAATAGAATGTCCAGTAATTTCAGTGTCCAAGAAAGACCTAATCTATGATATCTACTTCTCTGCAGTTTGCGGAAAAGGGTAAAACTTCTGCCTTATCAAATTGTAGCCTGTAGCCAGAAAAATCCAAGTACTGATTAGGGGAACACACAGAGTTGGTAAGGAGTTGGAAACATAGGACAGGATAAGAATAATATCAACCAGATATTTTAATGATGTGCAAAGTGATGCCCCTTTCATTAAGGACTATCTCTTATCTAAATATTATTTTTAATTTTCTCCACAGATTGTAGAGAAATGATGAACACCAGTGCTGATAAGGGGCAGCACTCGGGTGTACCGATATGCAAGGGGATGAAAGGAGAATGTATGTCAATGAAGGAGAATGTAAATGCAAAGTTACAATACATGGGATTTCTATAAAGGATGTGGAGTAAGAAGATTTGACTTCTCCCCTACACTGTGCCATCATGGAGACCGAATCCTGCAACACCATTCCAGACAAACAAATGTTTTTTCAGTTATTCCTATCCATTTTTCACCCAAGTGTTCACCTAAAGAGGATTATGTGACAAATAAATCATCTAATAGTGGCAGCAAGTCTCACTTTCACAAAGCCCATTTTTTCTGGTAGGATCAAAGTTATTTTTGTGATTTCAAAGACAATACGTTTTGAACAGATTGTGCAGTAAATGTTTATTAACAGAATGGGTCTGCATATTTTTGGTCTATTACTTTATCATGTTTAGGTACAACAGTCATCATTGCCTCTGGGAATGATCCTCCACTTTTGCAAATTTCTGAAAAGTGGACCGAGTGCCGGGAAAAGTTGCAGGAGTCATCATACTACGTGAGAGGCCTAATTCAAGAAGGGCTTACGAAGCAAGAACTAAAGCGTCTGAGAAGACGAGGTGCTTCGTATTTGCTATATAAGACCCATACTACGAAGGGCAAGAGCAGACAGCCTTGAAAAAAATGTTTCCGGACTTTAAAAAAACGTAACATTGTGTTATTATTTTAATCGGTACGAAATCATAGATGTGCCAGGAACTCTGTTAACTAATTGCAACAGCACCCTATATGAAGGGAGGGCTTCCAGGATAACACCCTAGAGGTGGTGGTGAAAAAGCCTTTCCGGTGAGGATAGCCACACTAAAAAGATCTAGCTTTGGAGAAATATTAGTATTTTCCGTTCTACAAAACAGGATCTTGTATATAACAATTTGTGAATATTACATCGAGAGAATATAAGAGGGTCTTGATAAAGATGGATTAATTTCTAAGTTCCATCGAAACGTGTTGACGCAACTTTTGACACAATTCGGTAGTAGACTGGTTCGACAGATACCGTAAGACGAGTGTGTATCGGGCTCCAGTCAATATCTTGTTTGTCTAACGAATGTGTTACAGTTTATGACAAATTTAACTGTCTGTTATTTTTCTCTCGGGGGGGGGGTGGGGTGGTAGTTAGTATTGTTACTAGGAAAAATATTTTTTATCCCCTACTATTAGGGAATACAAGTATATGAAAGTGTGTTTTGATTTTATTTCATAAACATCGACTTAATGTTATATGTATCAATGTTTTGGATTTTATGAGATTTTTAATTTTGCAATTGTATATTTTTAATAAATTTTGTATTGACTTCTATTTTGGACTTTTTTCTTTCAGCTTACTGTTTGGGCTTTACCATTTGCTTATTTTTCATTTCGGTTGTTTGAATGACGTGATTGAGTTATGTGATTTTGTGTGCTAAGAAATCCAAAGAAAAACCTAGTTTTTGACTCGCATTCTCACCCCACCCATTGACGAAGGGTCAAGTCGTTAGAAGAGCGCTGGGGAAGTCTCAAAGCCATTCAAGTAAGTGCACAGTGGGACCCGTAGGTCTCTGGAGTGTGACCCACCACATAGGTTTTAGCTGTTCATTGCAATACCCAAGGTCAGCGAAGGCACTATCTGCATGGGTGTGCAAACTCGCCCCCCCCCCAGTACATAGCCACTTGGCATTTCACAAGTAGGAACGCTATGACTGAGTTTCCTCACCCCAGGAGAAATATCTGACGAACCCAGGTAGCCATATTTTTGGATTACGGTTAACTGGATGCAAAATCATTTCTGTTACTATCTCAATTACAGAATCCAACAGTAGTATGGAATCGAAGGTCAAGATCATGCCAAATGTAAGAACCCAGCATCAGCTTTCTCAAACCTAGAGCAATCTGTCGTGTCCCTGTGCCCCCTAGCCCTGAGACTAAGTGGGGAGAGATTGATTCTATGAAGAAATTTGAAATGTGTAGTCTATTAGGTGTTAAGCGCACCAGTCTGCACATAACAGTAAGCCCAATCTGCTTCAGAGAGTAGATCATAATACAGAATCTAGATTTTGCAAAATTCTCATGCAGTCAGTCAGCACACAGCACAATACTTCCGGCATGCATGGCACAACGGTCACTATATTCTTTACAGTGATGAGCGGTGATAGAAATTTACAAAGCCCATTGTTCAGCAATGGTGGTGCGACATTATCTAAATAGACAGCTGGCTAATCTCAGTGTGTGATTCAGATGTGTACAGGTCGGTATAGAAGTCAGAGAAAGTTTGAACTATATGGGCAGTATCATGGCGCTCATGATCCTCAGCTGAGGTTAGCATGGCGATATTAACAGCAGCCCAAGGCTCCTGAGAATATCCGGTAGTGCCTTATCTGCCCTTTCCCCCTCACCGTATGATTGGGTCTTCATACTTTTTGCAATGTAGTTGGCCTCCCTTTCAGCCACCTCATTATAAACAGCTTTGAGCTGTATTTCAGCCAAAAGCTTTGGCTTTAAGCCGGCCTTATACTTGACCTCTAAGTCGTGGAAGTCGTGCTCTAATTTATTCAGGTGGGCGCATAGTATTTTAAGAATTCCTCCCTGCTTTGATACACAGACTCCACCACCAACAGCCTTGAAAGCCTCCCACAATGTACCCGTGCTGTCCACCATTCCACTATTACAATCGAAGCATTATATTATTTCTTCTCTAAGTTCCTCGCAGAAGACTGTTTCCAACAACACCTCAAGGCGCAGCCTCTATGCAAATAGAGGGCCAGGCTTGATTGAAAATTCCAAGCACAGCAGAAGAGGGGAGGGATCAGAGTTTGTTTTAGCTGGGTGTTACCCAGACTGCACTGGATTGTTAACCTTGATAGCTAGCCAAAAGACCAGCCTCGCCCCTCAGCTATGTACAGATGATGTAAGGGTGCCTTTGCTGGAAATGGGGTTCCAGAGTCTCCATACGTTCACTAGATCGAGAGATGCAAGTAGCTTACCCAGGGCCGCCACCGATGCCTCACCACGCACACCTATGTAATGCCAGACCTGCCAACTGTGGGATTTGAGTTGTGTTGAAATCACCTCTGCATAACATCGCCTGTGGAGACATGGCGAGTACCCTGTTCCATCAACTGGTGAAAAGGCCTGGGTTGTCTGTGTTTGAAATGTAAGTGTTTAGCTGTTGCTTTCATTAGGTGGGTTTCTTGCTGCATGGCTACCCTAATACCTTGTCTATCAAGATACAAAAGCACCTCTTTTTACGAGGGCACTGCAGCCTTCTGAAATTCCACATAAGGAGATGTATCGCTCTAGCGCTTAAAGGGACCCGTAAAATGATCAGATAGATCTGGCCTTCCGAAAAGGAGAGCTCTGCCACAATGCACATTTATTGTGATGAGCAATTATCCGTTTAGATCGTTTAGCGTGAAATTCATAAAAAAGACATTTGAAGCCTTGGATTTCCTCCGCCCTCCCACCCAGTAGCCCAATACCGACAGCACCCGAAATCAAACATACAAACAGCTTACTTCCATAATAAATTCAACCATATGGAGAGTACAGGTGGGGAGGTCGGCGAGGCAGTGGCGCAATGTGGGACAGATCTACTCCTTCACCCAGGGGTGGGTGTGGTCGGAAAAGTATTAGTGATTCCAGCAACTAATAATATATGCTAGCGCCATACTTACACCATTAGCTCTTTAAGCTCAGCGTAGCAGGCACCATACACAGGCATTACGAATATATGAGAAACCAGTGAGCCTCCAAACAGACAGCCTTGCCCATAATCCTTTGCAAAAAGCATTTTATGATCCCAAGAATGTGAATAGGAGAAAATGTGGCCTAACGGCTAGGGCAGTCGACCTCGGAGCTGGGGAACCGGGTTCGAGTCTCGGCAGGGACGCTCAACATTCTGTGATTCTGGGCAAATCACTTAATCTCCCTGTGCCGACCAAAAAATGAATGTGTCCGTCAGTAATGTAACTGGTGCTCATGTAAAGCGCTCTGATACCTTCGCCAAGTAGCTCATCTCTTTGCATATTCCCTATGTGGGTTGCCTATGACCAATGCCACTCACCTGAGTAAATGTAAAAGGCCTTCAGCGGGCCAGGAGCAACTAGAACCTAGTAGGCCTTCACTGTGCATGAAGGAGTGAGGTTGCTGAGGATTCTGAATGGTATGGTGTTTAACTTATACGAGGCCCTTTTGACTATATATCAGGATATAACATAGCAATGAAATCCCGGCCTGCTTCTGCTGCTTTCTCAGTGGGTGGAGTCTAGAAAAACTGAAATGAATTGGCCATTATAGTTTTTTTTTTTTTCTCTCTTGCCATTCGGAGTATTGGAGCACTATCCCTAAACTTAAGCAGCCTTGCTAATATGGGGTGTGCAGGGGAACCATGGGCCAACTCCACCACAAATAGGCAAGGGAAGTTACCCTCTGTGAATAGAGAAAAGCAGTTCTTTTAAATTCGGCACCAGTCTGCCGGTGTTAGTGAACTCTGGTATGCCAAGTATACGGAGGTTGCTGCGCTGAGAGCACAGCTCAAGGTCTTTGTTTTTGCCTTTAATCATAGAACTTTCTCCATGTTCAGAAGCTTCTCTTTCTTGACATGCATGTTGTCCTCCACGTCAGAGATCCACCGTTCCCAGATGTCAGTCTGCTCTCCTGCTTGTCTATTTTGGTATTCATAAGATCGATCCTGGTTGAAAGTGAGTTAATCTTGCTATCAATGGATGTTAAACTGCGCTGCATTACCTTAAGTACTGACCTCATATCCTGATCATCATTTTATGGTGGTAGACACCGAGCAACCTGCTCAGCCCCAGAACATTCAGGATCCATCATCTTCTGTGCATGATGGGACTCAAATGGCAACTTGGATTGCTTATTGCTATTTTTGCCCATTATGTTCTTGCCAGCGACAAGTCTGCCAGTGTGCCGAGAAGGGCAAGGAGCATGAAAGAACGTTCATGCTGTCAGCCTAAAGGGGCCGTGGACCCACAGTCACCTTAATGAGCAAGTAAGAGGGGCGCAATATCCTTGCAGCTGTTTCAGTAATGGCCCCACCAGGCATGACAGCAATCCAGGGTCATCACATGTTGTGCCTTATGCAACAAGGTCACCTCATCCAGGATCATGCTTCTGTCACTATTGTCAGTGAAACATATTGCATAGAATATTAGCATTATAAAGGTTACCACAGGATAATGTCTCACCTCTGCCACCCATTGGGCACAAGCAAACCTATAGAGTCCAGTAGCAGGTCAAAAGGCCAACAAGTCCGCCAGGAAAATGCATATTAGCCTGCGTCGCTGTAGGCCGGCTAAAATGACAGTCAGGTCAGGCCACCGGATATCTGTAGGTTCACTCACACACCCACAGTCTGGCCGGCATGTCTCATATGCACAGGCTGCTACTAGTTCAAGTGGAAGTATCTTGGGAGCCTGCCATCTACAGCGCAAGTCCACCATGCGGGTTGGCACCATATTCAGCAGCATTCCATACAGCATGACCAGCCACTGGGAAATGAGGCCATTTCGTGCATAACAATGCCTCAAGCACCAGGGAGCTTCTCCCACGTGTCACCCGCAGAGCTGAGTCGTGCAATGCCACCAGTTGAAACCAGGATGACCAAGGCTGCAGTCTAGCCAACAAAAAAATAAAATAAAAATCAAGCATTCCTCTATGGCACCGGCCAATCGCAGCCAGCCTGGGGCCTCTGCCCAACACCAGGCCAAGCGTGAACACCTACCGGCCATACAATCCAAGTTCAGTCAGAGGAGGATCTACAGCCTGGCCCCCAAGGAGCACCAAGCCCCTTTAATCACCTTCAGGCACTCCGTCTGCGGCACCGACACACCAAACTGTGCGCCGCCCCTCTCAGGTCTCCAGGCCAGAGTCTCCTCCTCCAACACGGATAAATGGGGATATGGCCTGCGAGGACAAGAACCAGTGGCGACGATATCTCAGGCAGACATTTTCAAAGTAGGTACAGGCATTAGACACCAACAGGTGCCACTGGGTAACAAAGATTGTGCTGGATTGTGTATTCCGACCTTCAGAGGCCCACTACAGTGCAGCCATCTTGGAGTCCAGTACTCTGGCACCTCGACATGGATCGTTTGACAGGCTTCGCTAGGCTTTCCAACACTTGTGTGACAAGATACCTGCTCTAGCCAAGATTTTATATTACTATGCAAATGATCAACACAACAACTCAAGGAATGTGATCAACAAAGGAGAAATTGTAATGTATAACTATGCCAAAGTTGAAAGCTGTTCATCTGGCTCTCAAGTTGCATCACTAGAATAATAAGCCTAAACAAGCAGGGGTGATTAAATCCAGACTCCTTTCAAAGGTCACTTAGTTGATCTGGCACTGGCTTTGGGAATGAAACTAGATAATAGACAAGAACCTCCTGAGACTCATGCCACTCCTCCCAAAGAGGCAGAGGTCCCAGCAATCAAAAATGTGTGCCTACAGGCTCAATGCTGAGCCCTGCCAACTCAGGCAAGTGCCAGCCCATAAATACTGTTGGTAGGGCACTGCAGGGCTACGCAGCAGTGCACAAAACACCAAAGGGAGCCCTGCATCGAAGTATTCTGGAGTTGCCTGAAAAGTAACACCGGGCTCAGGAAAGCCAGTAGGTCCTAATGACAGCACTTGCACACAATTGGATTCACTACTGTGCCTCACGATGGAGGGTGACAATCTGCTAAGCACCTGGCATGCAATAGCAGAGCTGCATGTTTGTTGAGGCAGTTCGTGGTCCAGAGCCTGGTGCGCCGTACTCGGAGACTGAGGAGATTTCAGTCAGGTAACAGTTTGAATAGAGGGAGTGGAGGTATTCTGTGGCAAGGAGCAGCGAGCATGCAATGGGGCAAAAGAGGACAATAAGGGAAGTTTTCAGAGGGACCCAAGGGCTCTTAGACCCCCAAACTCTATATGCCTTAAGGGGATTTTTTTTTCATACTCATATAAACCTAATCCTGGAGAGGAGGATGCAACACGTCAGCCTGCCAAATGAAAAACCCAAAGTCGCTGCTCCAAAGAGCCAACATGAAAACTAATACAAAAACAGTTTCACAGCATACTGTGCATCTATCTGCCCCTCAGACAACCCAAACTGTGCAACCAGCTCACTTGTTAATATTACCAAAACGGACAGTTATTCTAAAAAGGAAGAGTCGATTTACAAGAAGCTAAAAGACAACTTACCAGATGATGGGACAGGAAGGTCCCCTGGAAGGTGTACAGTCGTGTTCCGGCCCAGAGTGTCCAACTGCAAGCATCTGATATCCTGGTTTTTGAATTTTTGGTCCCAGCCATTTGCTAATCCAGCGTGTGCACGAAGGCCTAGGCCTGCCCCTTGACGTCTAAGTGCAGTCCTGGACCCAGAGGGGAGCAGCAAGAGAACTCTCTTTAATGACAGAGGATGACCCTCCCAGTCACGGGTATTAGCTTGAAGAGCGTTGTGGCAGCATACTGTGCTTCAGTGATCATATAGTTGTGAACAGACCTTTTTTTGATTGATGGGGAGGTGGACTACAAGCGCACTTTTTTGGGGGGAAAATATTTTAATTAACATTTCCATATATAAACATTTGCCACAGAATTGCCATCAATACATTCTCTGTAATATAGGAATACCCCAGGGTATCTGGTAATTAACAGACTCAGGGTCTATACGGTCTGATGCTCCTGAGAATAGGGAAAGCAAGTAAGTTTAGGCACTCTGGTATACGTTTCAGAATATTCTATACTGAGTCTACACATTTACCTTTGACATGCTCACTGACTCATTGCTGTCTATACATAAAAAACCCATAATATACACTTAATTAAAAACAGGAAAAAGGCAAAAGAACGGAAAAGCAAATAAAGCTGTGGAACGACTCATGCGCATAATCCCATCAAAAGGAAATTTACTTAAACAACTAAAAACAACTGCCAGGGGTCCACGAGCTCCTATGATAACGAGAAAATAGGCATCGATTCTCTAGGCATGGACAGGGGGAGGAAAGAGAGAGGGGGAGCAGCACCCTCCTCAGGCGGGGGGCCAGGGCTCTCAGTTCCAAGCACCCATGACACTCTAGTCCTCAGACTCCGTCGAATCATACCCCTCGGCATGGTCCAACACATGTCGAGCCTCCCAGGCCCGAAGAATGTCTCCCCATGGTTCCGCATATGGCCGGCGCCGTTTGGTAATCCTATCTTCCGCAATCAGGGCCCTTTCCTCCGCTCTAGCCCAGCATGAGACATCCGCCTCCCAGGATGTCACCAGCGGTGGGTGTGCGGACTTCCAACCAAGCGCTATCCGTCTTTTGGCCAACAGGAAGGCCAGGTCCGTAAACCTATGTCCCAACCTACGAGCTTTAGGTCTCGGAAAGAGGCCCAACAGACAGACCTCGGGAGCACACAACAGAGTACGGGACAACACCGTATTAACCATATCCACTATCCCAACCCAATAAGCAGAGAGCAGCGGGCAGGACCAAATCATGTGATCAAAGTCCGCATCCTCTAGGAGGCACCTAGCGCAAGACAAATCCACTCTGTTATAGACCACATTTAACCGGTGCGGGGTAAGATATGTTCGATGGAGTACATTAAATTGGAGGACTTTAAAGGCCGTATTCCTCGAGACCGTCTTGGGTCCGTTTAGGGCTTTCTGCCACTCCTTGTCTGTCAGGCTCCTATGTAGGGTCCCCTCCCATCGCTCCCGCAAGCTAGATAATGAACCCGAGCTTAACCCCAGTATTGCGAGAAAGCCAACGCACCAGGTGTCCCGCCGAACCCAATGTCACTACCGCCTCCAAAGCTGGGTGGGTCTCAGGTTCTTCTGTGCCATCGCCCCATAGTTCCCGCACTGCCCCCCTTAATTTGTGATAATTTAAGAATTGCCCCGCTGGGAGCTCGTGAGAGTCTAAAAAGTCATCGAGGGGGAGCAGTTCCCCATCCCTGTAGCAGTCCCCAATCGTCAGTACACCTACTTCCTCCCAGCCTGCCAATTGGCGCCTCGTTAGTGGAGGGCCCATCCCTGCCTGGGGGATACATATAAGCGGGAGGCTAGGGGTATAGAGCAATCTATTTCTGGAGCGCGCCACGCACCTATCCCAGCATTTAACCGTCACCGAGAGCAACGTGCCCATGTATTGAAGTTTCTGGTGTCTGTTGAGAAGCCTAGGAAAGAGCTTAGCCTGCACAGCGCCCGCGGAAAGCGACAACGTAACCAGGTCCCTGCCATCTAGCCATCTGGCTAGCCACTAACTGCGCCGCTAGATAGTAGGCTTCAAAGTCGGGGGCCCCCAGTCCTCCATCCACAAGCGGAAGCCGCAAAGTCTGCAATGACACCCTATTGCGGCCGCCATCCCAGGTCTCTTAAGAGTCCGTCCAATATTTTAAACCACGATCGCGGTATCAGCACTGGGAGGTTGACAAAATAATATAATAGACGGGGCAGGACCACCATTTTGGATAATGCCACTCTCGCCATAATTGGCAACTTAAGAGTGCGCCAGAAGGCCACATGCCCCCGAAGCGCCCGGAGGGCGCCCCCGAGATTCCCCTCAAACAAATCGGCATGTGCATGGTAGACCTGTATCCCCAGATATTTAAACGACACCGGTGCCCATTCTATGGTGGTCGGCAAGGACAAGGGTCTTTCCATGGCGGGGTGCAGCGGGAACACAAGTTTTCTTCCCATTTACTCGCAGGCCCGAATAGGTGGCAAACTCGTCCAGGATGGTTAAGATATGGCAGACTCCCTGCGTACCAGCTCAGAGATAAATCAAAACATCATCCGCATATAGCGAGATGATGTGATGGGCCCCGTCCAGGGATATCCCCAGAGCTGCTCCCTCTCTCCGGACCCGCGCCGCCAGGGGCTCCATTGCCAGAGCAAAGGACTACAAGCGTACTTTGTAACGTTCTGCGGTCTAAAGTTAGACCCAGAGCCTTGCACTATCATCCCAGCGCATGTGTGCATGTATTTATCTGTGTAGCTTGTGTGATACAAACATTGCAGTCTCTGTTCTTCAAAGTATAAAGGGCCCTTTAGCAGAAGTTAGCCTTTTGCCTCTCTTCCTGACCACTTTCAGTGTGGCTTGTGATAGCCAGGTGCAGAATGCTCACACCTCTTTCTGACACTGCTATGAATGTTCCATACTGAGGATGATCCTGCTGCAAGGAGCACTGCTATAGGCAAAGGTGGCCCCATTAATCTTGTGAGGACTAGGTTAAGATTCCACAGTGGGGCAGGTGGGAGCCTTGGTGGTATGACTCTTAAGTCCTTCCATGAAAGCTTTAATTACTGGCACTCTGAAAAGCAATAAATGTTGCCTATTTTGTAGGTACGCAGCTATTGCAACGAGATGTAGTCGGATGGAGGTGTAAGCCAATCCTGACTGCTGCAAGTGTAACAGATAGCAAATGATGTTTTGTATGGAAGCATCAAGAGGGTTGATGTGATTGTTATTGCAATAAATAACAAAGCGTTTCCATTTAGCTGCGTAACAGGCTCTTGTGGTAGGCCTTCTGGCCTCCCTGATGTTCATGCAGTCTGGTGGAAGGTTCAGTTAACCAAACTCTATGACTTCAGGAGCCAGATTGCGAGGTTCAGTTGTTTCGGATCTGGGTGTCTAATTTCTCCATGGCTCTGTTTGAGGAGACTGGATGTTAGGTGCAGATTTTGATGCGGGACCAGAGACAGCTCCAACAGGGTTGTGAACCATGGTTGACGGGCCCATGTGGGAGCTACTAGGGTCAGTGTGAGGGATGTTTGCCTGAGCTTCCGAACCACAAATGGGAGTGGGAGAGGCGGAAAAGCATAGGCAAATCCCCGACCAGTTCATCCATAGTGCATTGCCCTTGGAGAGCGGGTGTGGGTACCTGGAGGCGAAGCTTTGGCATTTTGCGTTTTGTTGTGTGGCAAACAGATCTATCTGAGGGACTCCCCAACTTTGGAACTATGGGAGGAGAACCTGAGGGTGAAGTTCCCATTCGTGTATTTACTGTCTCCGTCTGCTGAGGAGGCCTGCAATCTGGTTGTTCACTCCTGGGAGGTGTTCCGCTAGGAGATAGATTTTGTGGTGAATGGCCCACCTCCAGATGTCTTGGGCTAAGTGGGACAGTTGGAGAGAGTGTGTCCCCCCTGTTTTTGTATGTAATACATGGCTGTCATGTTGTCGGTACGAACTAAGACAGTTTTGCCAACCAGGTGAGTTTGAAATGCCTTGAGCTAGAAAGATTGCAAGCAGTTCTAGAGGGTTGATGTGGAGCAACATTTGCTGTTGGCTCCATAGGCCTTGCACTGTATGGTGCTGAAGATGAGCTCCCCAGCCAGTGAGGGACGCGTCCGCTGTTAGTACTGTCTGTGGAACTGGGTCTATGAAGGGCCGTCCTTTTGATACATTTTGTGTGTTCCACAACTGCAGAGAGCGATGAGTACGGCCGCTTACCAACACTAGATCGGTTAACAGACCCTGTGATTGGTTCCACTGACTGGCTAAGCATTCCTGAAGGAGACGCATATGCAGCCTGACATGGGGAACGATCATGATGCAAGATGCCATCATTCCCAGTAGTTGCATATACACCTGAGCTGGAAGTGAGTGATTGGATTGAAACTGCAGAACTAAAGCCTGAATGTTGCGAATTATGGCTGCGTTGGGAAAGGCCAAAGCCTTTTGAGTATTTAAGGTGGCTCCTAGGTATTTTTGAGTATTGGCAGGCTTGAGATGTGATTTTAGCACATTGACTGTGAACCCCAGTTGATGTAGTAACTGAATTGTTTTGAGAGTGTGCTGGAGACATTTTGGATACGTGCTGGCTTTGATGAGCCAGTCGTCCAAGTAGGGAAAGACAAGGATGTGTTGTCTTCTCAGGTGAGCAGCGACTACCGCCAGACACTTTGTGAAGACTCTGGGGACAGTGGTGACTCCGAACGGGAGAACCTTGAACTGGTACTGTTGACCCGCTATTACAAATCTGAGAGATTTGCGATGAGCGGGATGGATTGGAATATGGAAATAGGCGTCCTTCAAGTCTAGAGTAGACAGAAAGTCGTCCTTTTGCAGAAGTGGTAGTACTTGTTGAAGTGTTACCATGTGAAAATGGTCGGACTGTATGTAAAGATTTAGTTCTCTAAGGTCCAATATTGGTCTGAGAGAACCGTCCTTTTTGGGTATTAGAAAGTAAAAGGAGTACACGCCCGACCCGTGGTGTTGTGGTGGTACAGGCTCTATAGCCCTTTTTAGAAGGAGAGATTGAACCTCTTGTTTGAGGAGGTGTAGGTGATCTGGTGAAAGTTTGTGTGACTTTGGGGGAATGTTTGGAGGATTGTTGATGAACTCCAGGCAGTAACCAGAACGGATAATTTCCAGCACCCATTTGTCTGTTGTTATGGACTGCCAGACGGGTAGGAAATCTGAAAGTCGCCCCCAAAAGGTGTTAAATGGTCGGGGGGAGTGTAGGGAAGTCACTGCTTTGTGTTGGAGGGGGAGGTGTGTGCATTTGAGCCTTTACCTTTGCCGTTGTTGCCTCTGTAATCCCCTCTGAAGTAGACAGAGGGATGGTTGTTGCTTTTGTACGTGGTGGTGTCTCTGAAGAGGTATTTTTGGACCCTCCGCTGTAGAAGGAGCGTCGAAAGGAACCACGTGCTTGTGTTAGCGGAAGGGCTCCCATGGATTTGGCCACTTAAGTGTCTTTCTTCATTTTTTCCAGTGAGGAATCTACCACCGGGCCAAAGAGGTGTTCTTTGTCAAAGGGTGTGTTCAGTTTGAAACCTGAGATATGTAGCCAGGCGTGCCTTCTTAAAAGGACACTGGTGTTTACAGCTCTAGCAGCTGTGCCTGCAGCATCTAGGGAGCACCTGATTGTATTATAAGAAATGAGCTGTCCTTCCCTCACTAGGTCTCGCGCTTTGGATTCATGTTCATCGGGCAGAAATTGGAGCAAATGCTCCATCTCGTCCCAATGCGCCCTGTCATACCTTGTGAGCAGCGCTTGCGTGTTAGAGATGTGCCAGAAGTTTGCTGCCCGAGAGGCTACCCTTTTCCCCAAAGCGTCAATAAGCTTAGATTCTTTATCTGGGGGTGGAGCATCCCCTGTAGGTTGGGAGTTGGCCTTTTAAATGCGTTAGACACCACTAGGGAGTCCAATGGCAATTGTCCTTTTATGTACGCTGGGTCAGATGGTGCTGGCTTGTACTTTACATCTACCCTAGGGGTAAGAATATGGGCCCTGACGGGGTCATTAAATATGTCATCGACATGCCTGATCATAACTTTAAGCATGGGGAGTGTGTGGGATGACTTTTGTGTGCTGCTAAGTGTTTCAAAAAGGAAATCCTCTTCAAGGGATTCTTTGTGCAGCTGTACACCATGGTAGTTGGCAGCTCTACCAGCAGTTCTATGTAACCTACGCTGTCGTTTGGTGGAGAGGGCTTGGTAGAGTACAGGTCAGGATCATTTCCTGTGGGAGTCGGTATTATAATCTGCCCATGGGTCTGGGAGTAATGGTGCATTGTCCCCATCCCAGTCCTCATCCTCATCATACTGATCTTCACGTGTATGTGGTGTTGAGTGCTCAGGTGAAATCATTAAAGATTGAGGCTGAGGAGAAGAAGGAGATGGAAGGGAAGGAGAAGGATTAGTTCCGACATTCTTCCTTTTTAAAGGAATGTGGTAGGTCTCCTCTGTGTCTTTCCTTTTAAGGGTCACTTTTGTGGTGATATGCCCAGTAGTTGGATGGATGTACAACTGTCTCTCTTTCGGATCCGTTTTGGCAGGAGGAACATTGAAATGTTGTTCTTGAGATGGAATCGGTATGTCCTGTTGTTTCGGTGCAGGTGGTTTTGTTGCCGATGTTTTGGATCCTGATGATTTCGGCTCCGAAGGTGTTTGACATCGAAGGGGGCGAGCCGGAGCCTGGCTTCGACTTCGATCCCGAAGGTTTCGGATCGGAGCCCGTTTTCGGGCCGCTCGGCTCGGAGCCGGAAGGCTTTTGGCTGTGTTTCGGTGCTGAGCCGGAGGGCGGCGTGTTGGAAACATGTTCTCGGTGCCGACCGTGGCCCGGAGGCGGGGGCTGGACCGGAGCCTTTTTCTTGGACTGAGGTGGACTTTGGGGCAAGGGAGGATCTGTAATCACGGTACGCTGCCCTTGCGAGATTTTGTCGTCCCCCTCGGAGCCGTAGTCAGAGATGGGATCCTGTTCTTCTTCGGCTCCCATGGCGTCTCCGGCTTCTTGTTCCGAATCCTCTCCAAAGAGGTCCGGAATGGAACTTGCGTGTTGGCTCTGCATGTCGCGACGTCGAGCCCGACGTTCGCGAAGCGTCTTCTTGGAGCGGAAAGCCTTGCACGCGTCGCAGTCCTGTTCTCTGTGCTTCGGAGACAAGCACAGGTTGCACACCTCGTGTGAGTCGGTGTGTGGGAACTTCGCGTGGCACCGAGGGCAGAATTTGAATGGAGCCTGTTCCATCGACTGCGAGGCGGACCGACGCGGGTAGGACCGACGGCCTTCCACGAGCTTCCCGATCGAAAGAGGATTTTTTTTAGAAGTAAATACGATACGGGGAGAATGGGATACACGATCGAAAACAATACTGTCGAGGGTGAGTATCTTGCGCACTGAGGGAAACCGAAGAAACGGTGTCGAACTGTAGCGCAGCAATTCACGTCCAAACTCGATGGCGGAAAAAAACAATCTAACAATGGAGTCGATGCCCATGCGCACTGTCACCGAAAGGAGGAGTCACCTACCTTGTGACTGGAAAAGACTTCTTCGAAGAAAAACAAAGTGCAAACATCCGGACCCAACACTACATAGCAGGAGTATGCAAAGCATGTGATCTACAGCTCACATGCCTCGAACATAAAGCTTTAAGGAAGACTAGAACAAGATGCAGGGACAGACATCAAAGAGACAGACAAAAAAAGGCCTTGTTAACAGACAGAATGGAACAATATGATTCTGGATTCAACAGGAGAATCAGAGTGAGAAATTCTTTCACCAAAATGCAATAAGAATGCTCCTAAACAGATGCACAGACCCTACTATCGTATTACTCCTAAACTAAATTCATGACAGCAAGAATGAACAAGTTGCTTACCTTTGGTTAACACTGTTTCTGGTTGATGCACTAACTGAAAATTCCACGTCTTTAGATAATTCTCAGACGCCAGACTGGATTTGGAAGACTTTTTTCTGCATAGCCTCTGCGCCCCTGTAGGTGGTGCTGTGCAGAGTCACACTGACTCTGCACCAGAAATGACAACTGTAACTGCATATAGGCACCAGCCAAGATCACTGACCTGTTCCTTTCTTGACATCGCCCGCACCCTCAGATGTGGACCGTTCCGGTGTGCAGATCTCCAAATGGAGACCTTTTTAGATGGAAAAGGTTCCATTCCCCAACAACCGGGGAGGCGGGAAGGCAGTGAGGACCCTGCGGTTAGATAGCGTATCCACCAGAAAGAGCGTTCTCGAAGGTAAGTAACTTGTTCTTCTGATGGATACTTCTAACTACGGATTCCTCACCTTTAGAACAGACACCAAAGCAGTACCTCTCAAAAGTGGTGGTACTGTAGAATGACTGAGCAAAACGTCCTGCAGGACCGAATAGCCAAAATGCCATTCCCGCTGGACCATACTGCCAAGACAGCAGTGCTTTGTGAACATATGTACAGATGTCCGTGTTGCAGCCTGATAAATATCGAGGACAGGCTCTGCGCGTGCCATCACAGTAGTAGCAGCATTGCCTCTGGTGGAGTGAGCTCTCAATCCTTCAGGGGGCTGATCCTTGGCCAACACATAGCAAATCATGATACAGAGGTCTATCCATCTGGATATCATCCTCTTCTTCACTGCCTTACCTGTCTTCCCCCAGAGAATCCACAAAAAATTGATCATCTACAGATGGTCTTTGGTGCAATTGAGGTAAAAGCACAGCACTCTTTTGGAATCCAAATGATGAGGTTTCTCCATCTCTTTCGAGGGGTGACGGGGAGCAAAGAACATTGGGAGTGTGATGGACTGGCTGACTATAAAGGGATTCATCACACGTTGCGTAAAGACGCTCCATTTCCAATCGCACAGCCAAAAACACTATTTCCGAAACTCCTTTTACTTGAATCCGTATTTATTCAGTGTAATCAATGCTTCAACCACTTTTTTCTTTATAATTCGCGATAAAGCTGATGAAAGTCCCAACTTTTTCAAATGACACAATTATGCCCATCCGGGCCTTTTACTGCATCACGTGGGCACATATAATTCACGATCGGCAACTCAGAATAGCATAATATCCCAATGCATTTCGGGCCTTCTTTGTGCCCTTCCTCAGGGAAAGCTGTCAAATCAAAATAACAAACCTCTGTTAATTCATATCTAGACCTATGTGGTTTTAGTAACAATACATACTGTAAATAAACCATATATCCATACATAGAATTGTGAAAATAACGTTAAATTATGAAAATAACCAAACTCCTACTAACTCATAACTATAATGACCCCTTATGCACCCTTACATCTCCCCAACAACCTTTGCTGATGTAACATCCCCGTGAGGGCTTCACGCAACGCAGTGACCTCCCCTACATCCATCCTCGATTTAATACCTACCAATTTCGACCGCGTTACAAAACGAAGTCCTAACCACCCAACGTGCTAATTCTCCTACAGTTAACAAACCTAACCTATATCTTCCGCCTGGTGTTAAACCTCCCAAACCATGATTTAATGCCCCGGTCGTTTATACTGTCTGTTGTGCTCAAAAAACAACCCTCGTACCTGCTCATCATTCGTCATTGCTTATAACGATTCCAACGACTCCTTTCATTCTGACCGTGCGGCCGTACAACTGCTCAAACAACTCGTTCCTACCCATACTAACTATTTAACCTCTTCCTGTGACGTAACTACCGCAAATCATCATTGAACAATATCACGAGTAAAGCGATGTTTTATTCATGACGAAGGAATAATGAGTCTATCGTGGATGATTTATTTGGACTTATGGTTTTAAAACAAACAGGAAGAGAAATGTGCATACATTACGTACTATTGTATGTTTTATTTAATGGACATGGGTATATTGAGACACTATGAACATGAGATTGTATTGGTCAAGTTTATGTTGTAGAGACGTCATATTTGCATATATTTTTGATTTTTGCATATATATATATTTTTACGTTGGGTAAGTGGGCGGAGGTGAGAGGGGAGCTGTTGTATGGGTGCATACAGGTTTGGGGCAATTTAAATTGAATGGATGTAGAAACAGTTTGGAGTGAGGATTAGGTCACGTGGGGTGAATAGTGCTAATTAGAAGAGACACGTAGGGATGGATGGGATATGTAGTCCGTCATGAAGGTGGGATGTAGGTAACGTGGATCAGGTGATTAGCGGTAGTTACCTCACTGGAAGAGCTTAAATAGTTAGTATGGGTAGGAACGAGTTGTTTGAGCAGTTGTACGGCCGCACGGTCAGAATGAAAGGAGTCGTTGGAATCGTTATAAGCAATGACGAATGATGAGCAGGTACGAGGGTTTTTTTTTTTTTAGCACAACAGACAGTATAAACGACCGGGGAATTAAATCGTGGTTTGGGAGGTTTAACACCAGGCGGAAGATATAGGTTAGGTTTGTTAACTGTAGGAGAATTAGCACGTTGGGTGGTTAGGACTTCGTTTTGTAACGCGGTCGAAATTGGTAGGTATTAAATCGAGGATGGATGTAGGGGAGGTCACTGCGTTGCACGAAGCCCTCACGGGGATGTTACATCAGCAAAGGTTGTTGGGGAGATGTAAGGGTGTATAAGGGGTCATTATAGTTATGAGTTAGTAGGAGTTTGGTTATTTTCATAATTTAACGTTATTTTCACAATTCTATGTATGGATATATGGTTTATTTACAGTATGTATTGTTACTAAAACCACATAGGTCTAGATATGAATTAACAGAGGTTTGTTATTTTGATTTGACAGCTTCCCCTGAGGAAGGGCACAAAGAAGGCCCGAAATGCACTGGGATATTATGCTATTCTGAGTTGCCGATCGTGAATTATATGTGCCCACGTGATGCAGTAAAAGGCCCGGATGGGCATAATTGTGTCATTTGAAAAATTTGGGACTTTCATCAGCTTTATCGCGAATTATAAAGGAAAAAATTGGTTGAAGCATTGATTACACTGAATAAATACAGATTCAAGTAAAAAGAGTTTCGGAAATAGTGTTTTTGGCTGTGCGATTGGAAATGGAGCGTCTTTACGCAACATATGTGTGATGAATCCCTTTATAGTCAGCCAGTCCATCACACTCCCAACGTTCTTTGCTCCCCCTCACCCCTCGAAAGAGATGGAGAAACCTCATCATTTGGATTCCAAAAGAGTGCTGTGCTTTTACCTCAATTGCACCAAAGACCATCTGTAGATGATCAATTTTTTGTGGATTCTCTGGGGGAAGACAGGTAAGGCAGTGAAGAAGAGGATGCTATCTAGATGGATAGACCTCTGTATCATGATTTGCTATGTGTTGGCCAAGGATCAGCCCCCTGAAGGATTGAGAGCTCACTCCACCAGAGGCAATGCTGCTACTACTGTGATGGCAAGCGCAGTGCCTGTCCTCGATATTTATCAGGCTGCAACACGGACATCTGTACATATGTTCACAAAGCACTGCTGTCTTGGCAGTATGGTCCAGCGGGAATGGCATTTTGGCTATTCGGTCCTGCAGGACGTTTTGCTCAGTCATTCTACAGTACCACCACTGGGAGAGGTACTGCTTTGGTGTCTGTTCTAAAGGTGAGGAATCCGTAGTTAGAAGTATCCATCAGAAGAACAAGTTACTTCCCTTCGAGAACGCTCTTTCAGGTGGATACGCTATCTAACCGCAGGGTCCTCACTGCCTCCCCGCTTCCCCGGTTGGTGGGGAATGGAACCTTTTCCATCTAAAAAGGTCTGAGGTGAGGCACGGATCCAGTCTGCACGCAAATCGAGAAAAAAATGATAACTTTGAGTACACCGATAACCAAAGAGGTGTGCATCCTGCCACTCCTTAATGCTTTCATTGACTATAAAGGGAGTCACAATAATAGGTAGAAAGGCCGCTCTAGTCTATAGCAGCATGTGTGCTGAAGGAAGGTGGTGTAGGGAGGCTGTACCAAAAGACCCTAAAGCTCACTCACGATGATCTGAAGTGATTGCAAAATCAGTCTTCAGGGTCAGAAGACGCATGGGACGGCTGCGTAACGGTTGAAACGGGATACACATAATGAAAGTATCAACCAGATTGTGACGTCACCAAAAGCTCTGGAGAAAACATTAGGACCAAACCTTTGAGGGAATCCATCACAATTTGCAATTTAAACAAGGAAGTGGCCAGGTTCAAGACACCGCTCTTGCTGGTGATACAGAAGCTCCTCCCTTCGCCAGAACAGATGCTCATGCGAGGGGATATATTGGTACCACACTCTCCTCGCCTAATCTGGTGCCACTAAAATGACTCGGGCCCGGTCATTCCTGATCTTCTTCAGGACTCTGAGCAGGAGAGGTAGCAGTGGGAAGGCATACAGGAGTCCTGAGCTCCACTGTAGGCGGAATGCATCTCTGAGAGAAAGCCGTTGTGGGGACTCCAATGAACAGAAGGGCTGATATTGCGCATTCTCAGCAGTGAACAGATTGAGCCAGAGTTCTCTCCATTCTGGAAAGACGTGCTAAACCACTCCCGGCTGTAACATTCGTGGTCCGCTAGGTATCGACAGCTAGGTTCATACGGCCTGGCGTTTAAAGATCCCACTATGAGGTTCACCAGCAGGGAAATCCCCTGGCGGTCCAGTCACTCCCAGAGGTATACAGCCTCCTCGTACAGGACCTAGGACCCCACTACACCCTGCTTGTTGCAGTACCACATAGCGGTGATGTTGTTTGTAAGCACCTATATTAACCACCCTTTGATGGTGACCAGGAAGGCCTTCAACACCAAGAACACTGCCCAGACTGATGTGAAGCCGGGCCTCTGCTGGAGACCAGAGTCCTCTAATCTTCATCTCTACCAAGCCCCAGAAGCAATGCATCAGGCACCACTTCCAACTCTGGGTGAGGTAAGAAGAGGGGTCTGCCACCAACCGAATCGCGATCCAGCAACCACCACTATAGCTCTTTTGCAGTCTCCTCCGAAATCTTGATACAATCTGATATGTGCCTCTGGTGATGTGCACACAGGGACTTCAGATCCCACTGCAGAGCCCGAATATGCTGTCTGGCATGATTTGGCAACAACATGAATGAGGCCAGCAATCCCAGGAGCTTCAGAGTCACTCTCATGGAGTTCAAGGACAGACACTGAAATCAGAATCATAGTCCAAATGAACTGGACTCTGTTCCCGGAGGAAACGCACAAAACTGTAACATGTCTAAAATGACACCAATGAACATGAGTATCTGGAAAGAAGTGAGGCGTGACTTCAGCAAATATAATAAACCCAAATGATATTAGGAAGTATGCCATCGTTTGGAGGTGGTCTAGGGCGAAACCGCCTTCAACAACCAGTCATCCAGGTAGGGAAGACTGGAACACCCTACCCTCAAAGATGTGCTGTGATGTAGATGTGCAAGACTGTACTGAGGAAAAGCAATATGCAAAAGAACTGGAGAAAAAGGAGAAAAGTAGTTGCAAATCTTTAATCTTTAGCAGAAAAGAGTACCATCCAGTGCCAAGCAAACAACTATCAGAGTGGCCAAGAAACCGAAGAATAGCATGGAAAGCAAATGATCCTCATTAAAAGTACATGAAAAATACAAGAAATCTCCCCATGGGGAGCTACAAATGGAGTAATTTCAGAAATGTGGGGTGCTTGGGGGATAGTTTAGCCCGGATAGTCAATGCACATAGCACCTTCAATTTTACTGATGCCACACATTAACCTTTGTTTTTCCCAGTTTGACACATTTATTTTACTTATAAAATGTATATAGCGCTCAGCTACCCCATTGGAGTTTGCCTGCACTACAGCATCAGGATGGGTGTGTTCCAGTTATACTAGATTAAAACAGCCATGTCTTGAGCTGCTTGAGAAAAATTGTTAATGATGGACAGTTTCTCAATGACTTCTGGAGCCCGTTCCACAGTTTTGAACCCTGGAACGCAGATTACCGGCCTCCCATATGCATGCGTTTAATTAAAGAAGCAACTCACTAGGAGCATTAACTGAAGCGTAGCGTCCAAGACGGTTGGTAAGCTTTCACCAATTCTTGTATATAACTTAGACCTTTCCCTAATCTGGCCTTGCGCACATACCACAAGGTCTTGAACTGAATCCTTTTTTCTATAGGTAACCAGTGTAGTTCCCGAAGAAGACCTGATGCAGAGGCATTTTTCGGCAGCCTAAAAAGCATCCTTGCTGCCACATTCCGGCCTACTTGCAATGGTTTATGGCGTCTTTGCCCTCCCCTAGATATAATATGTTGCCATAATCCAGTCTAGATATTACTAGTGCCTGAATTACCGTCCTCTGAGCAGAGATTGGTAGCTGCCAGATACATTTTTGCAGCCATTTTAAGACAGCAAAGCACGAGGCAGCCAATTTTGTCACCTGTGGATTCATGGACATTTATCATCCACCACCATACCCTGATTCTTTGCCTTTGAAACCGACCACAACTCTTTCACATTTCCATTATGTAACCTGTCCTGTCCCACTGTTTGAAACGTTTTTCACACTTAGTAGGCAAGAGACTCTTTAGACCCTAGCAACAAAATTGAGGAAAAAGAAGACTAGCTTATAATGACGATGTATGTCTAAGGACTACAAAACATCAAACGAAACAAAGCCGGTATTTAATGAAAAAAGTCCAATGGGTACGCAAAAACTTTGCTGATGTAGATATCTTTAGCCAGTAAGACACCCTACAGCTGGAGATGCTCTCCACATGAAGAAGTTCCATCTCATAGGACTTTAGTTTCAGCTTTTTAGAGTCCAAATTCAGAACTCCTTTTTCAAAGACTGGTGAAAGAGTTTTCTTTTTGCTATTTCGCCAAGGAGATCATAAGCGATCTTTAATTCATAAATAGTCACCTCATTTAAAGCAGAAGCATTCTTACGAAAATAGATGATCTGGATTTTTAAACCAATGGAGCTTGGTGGAGCCTTAAAGCAGGAGTGCTAAAATAATCTTGTATAATAAAGTGGCTACCTTCAACTTTTTCTGCTTCTTTTTGCTTATTAAAGGTAATTAGAATGGAACTCTCTGGGCATAGGCATCCTTGTTGATAAGCATGTTCTGAAGAATTTCAAAAATCAAAACAAACCTTTAATTGAAAACAAGATACTCTGATTGAGAACTAGGAATACAATTTACTAACCTTCACCTTTGGTAACGGTGGCATCTAAAAGCAGGACTCCTCACTCAAGACTTCCAAGGCCTGAAAAGGGGCTGTGGGATACCAACTGGGCACTTCCACTTATAATGTGGATAACATAGCGAGAGGGTTGCAAATGATAAGCACGACCATGGGTAGAATGAGGGCTAGATCACTGCTATATCGAGCAATCCATGAACAAGCAATAGGAAAACTAGATAATTTGCCAGACAAGTGGGTTGAAGACACTAGCGGGCCTACAGGCGAGGAAAATTGGGAAAATTCTGAACAGTGCCCCATGAGTTTTCAGAGAATTCCCAATTTAAACTTATACTCTACTACACAGAACACAAATCACACTTGAGAGTTAACAAATTTGACCTAGGAGCATCAGCACAATGACCTAGATGTGAGGAGGAAAGTGTATAAACCGACAAGGGCTTTTATAATCTAGGTCCAGCATACATGCACTACAACGTATAGCTTAACCAAAAACGTATGCAGTTCCTGAGTGGGGGGGAGGGAGAACACCAAGTCGGAGAAGGAACGCGGGTGGGGAAGGGGAGAGCTCCAAAAGGAGCAAGGGCACTCACACACCCCGAGGGGTGTTGTGCTTCATCATAGGGCAGCTCCTCGTTGGGCCGGCGCTGCAATGCCCAACGGGCCCCGTAGGGTGGCTCTTTGCCAGAGATCTTCTATGTTGGTAAACCGGTAGGCCCTGTGTGATGAGGCAGTGGGGCAGTCGTGTAGTGAGTAGAGTGGTGTAGGTGGTGTGTTAAAAATAGCTATGAGTGTCCAGGAGGTACTTTAATGGCTGGACACTGATGCTATGGCTAAAAAAAAAAAAAAAAAACTACAAGGCTGGCAAGGAAAATTAAACCTGCTGCAGCTCTGTATGTGTGGTGTGAAGTGACAGTGGTTTAAAGGTCGACATGTTTCACGCCTATATTCTCCTAACGGATGAGTGGCGTTTCTTCAGGACCGGGTGAAGGGGGTACCTAATCTACTCTATGACTGAGGAAACGGTCAACGTGTTCTCCTAAGGTGTACCGTTCCTATGGTATGGATTCCAAGATAATCCAGAAGTGGGAACAATATGCCGAGGTGGGAGAAAACGTCCTTCTCGTGAACCTGGAAGGGAGGAATGTTGGGAGACGGAAGGCAACGATAAGGAAACTAGGCAGTGAACAGTTATAATGACCTGTAGACAGTTACAGTGACCTATGGTGTAGTGGTCTCACGTGGCAGGTACACAATTCGCCAAAATACACATTCAGTAGTGGTGGCCCATGTAGGTGAAACTAACTGGTGCACCTGTGTAAAAAGTAACTAAAACCTGCAGATTACATACCCGTTTTTTGCTGCAAGGGCTCATGATAAAACGGAAAAGGGTTCAGCCTGCTACAGGCGGTAAGAACTGTCCACCATAGCACGGTGCCCCATGGTCCACCATAGCACGGTGCCCCATGGCCAAACTAACTCAGGGGAACGGGGGTAGAGAGAGACTCACCTCTAAGCTCTGGAAGAAGGGCTTCAGCCTGTGCGTCCAAACCAACCGCAGCAGTGACGGAAGGCTGTAGCCTAAAAAGAGGTAGAGTCCAGAAGTAGGTGGGGTCTTTTATCGATTAAATGAATAAAAACACCTCATTATAGGAAACTCCCCATGTGTAGAATTTGAGGCATGTATATTGTATAGTATGTTGAGCATCTGGTGAGCATATGCTGTATAGTGGGCGCAGTAAAGTAGACATAATTGCCCGGCTAGCCTGCAAGGCCATGTTATGTAAGGTCGCGCCGAGTTTCTTAACGCGCTGGTGCGCTAAGGATTTGCATAATCTGTCGCGGGGGGGCTTTGAGAGAGAAAAGGTGAGGAGGTGGATAGGGGGGCTGTAGCATTGGAATGGGTGGGTTGCAAATAGAAATGTATTGCGGGGCCGCCCGTAGTGCTGCTAGCCGCGGCAGTGTGGAAGTGACCCCTCTTTTTGGAGGTAGTGTGGAGCCTGTCTACATACGCGAGTTCTCCGAAACCTGTAGTAGGAGCTGCGGGTTTTATCTTGTAATTTCGCACACAGGGAAAATGCTGCCCGGGACCGAAAGGGTGGAGCGGCAGTAATCGTTATATAGGCGTGAACCATGTCGACATTTTAACCACTGTCACTTCACACCACACATACAGGGCTGCAGCAGATTTAATTTTCCTTGCCAGCCTTGACTCTTGTAGTCCTTTTTTTAGCCATAGCATCAGTGTCCAGCCATTAAAGTACCTCCAGGACACTCATAGCTATTTTTAACACACCACCTACACCACTCTACTCACTACACGACTGCCCCACTGCCTCATCACACAGGGCCTACCGGTTTACCAACATAGAAGATCTCCGGCAAAGAGCCCCCCCTGCGGGGCCTGTTGGGCATTGCAGCGCCGGCCCAACGAGGAGCTCCCCTATGATGAAGCATGACACCCCTCGGGGTGTGTGAGGGCCCTTGCTCCTTTTGGATCTCTCCCTTTCCCCACCCGCGTTCCTTCTCTGGCTTGGTGTTCTCCCTCCCCTTTACCTCCCCTTCCCCCCCATTCAGGAACTGCATACTTTTTTGGTTAAGCTAGGAGGAAAGTGTAGACTTGTATGGTAGAGGCTGCCCAGCCCTAAAGGCATACATGGAGAGAGCTGTCGAGACCTGGCAGGTGTTATTTGTTTTGTTAAAGTAAAACAATAGAAATGTTGTTAAAAAAAAAAAAATCATGGATAGAGTGATGCAGCTAGTTAATGACGCTAGACATGCAAACAAACTACTGGCCTTTATGCATGTCCCATAAACAAAAGTCACAAGTAGATTTACAGACTTTACAATAGGCCTAGCCAACCAAAAAGTAGAGTTGTAAGGCAAGACATAACCCCAACCTACCTAAATAGAGGCAAGAAGCGCTAAAATGAATGGAATGCGAGAGTGCACTGTTGCATATAGAAACAATGAGGAGACCAGAAAACCTGACTTTACATGTGCATGGCTCACGGGTGTCTGCGTTTGAAGGAGATGAAGTAAAAGATGGGCAGTCAACTCACTAAAAAGTAAGAAAGAGCAGATGACGTAAGAGATTTGTTTTGGGAGAGACCTCAAATGTCCAATTAGTAGATCGCTCAGTTGATACACTTTACATCAGGTTTATAATCCTCATAAAGACGACAGTGGCATACACATAGCTACCGATAGACTATTCAAGCCTAAACTTCAGAGATTCAGATAACTTATTAACTCTCAAATTCATTTGATTACATGTATGCACTATGCTACCTGGCACAGATCAATGAGCTGATGAAGAACAATGATGACACATTGATATCACCCACAAACCATTTGTTTATTTGTAAGACAAACTTGGTTTGAAAAAAGCATGCTGTCATCTTGAGCCCATCTCAGAGTGATCTCCAGTACTCTTGGGCCATGTTGGCCTTTCAGAAGAAATCCAAGTGCCGGAAAGGGAGGAGCAGCACCATCTTCTGGCATCTAAGACAGTTTGCCTTGGAAGGACAAGACTTCCAACTGGAAACAGAGAGCAAAGAGAGTCGTACTTAAAAGCAACTTTACTTCCTTTTACCCATGCAGCTCGCATATTTATTAGAACCAGTGACCTTGTGCATGCAAGGGAACCACTGAGCTGCATGTGGAAACTCGTAATTAGATTCTACACCAGAAAACCCCACCAAATAATGGTGACAAACAAGAGCACACACAGAAGACACGCAGCTAGGTAAAAATCAGCCAAACTCATCCATGTGACAATGAGGGACTGAGAAGTGAAAATCAGTTGGCGAGGATGTGTATATGCACCCAAGAGTTCAAGTCAACTATTTTCATGCTGGGCAAAAACATGCTATGATACTCAGAATCAGACACCCCTCAGTTGTCAAGACAGATTACCTGTACATTTGAGTACAAAGAGTCTAGTAGCAAAGACTGACAGACAGTGAATGTACCAAAATATTGATACAGTGTATCCCATGTGCTCTTATGGAAAATAAGAAACCTGGAACAATCATTAATTCAAAGTTGTAAATTGGTAACTGAAATTAACGCATGTTAGGTGTATTTTTATAGCGCACTATCACCAGTGAGGGTATCCCGGTGTTTGCAAGTGTGTGAGGCTAGCTTCAAGGAGACTTACTCAGAGCCAGGTCTTCAGCTTCTTACAGAATTCAAGAAAAGATGAGGAGGCTCTGATGTGGCGGGGGAGGTCGTTCCATGCTTTAGGAGCAAGGTATGAGAAGGCGTCATCTCCTGATCCAGTTTTGGGTATGCGTGTGACATGAGCTAGGTTACTGGCATTAGAATGGTTTCTTAGATTGGAAGATTAGCATTCAGGGCAATAATGAATACAAAGGTATGTCAGAGGAGCCCATGCAAACAGGAAATCTAACGAGGAGAAACATTTTACAGAAATGCTTCCAGTGGCCACATTTTTCTCTTTGAAGTAACTGTTACTAAGTAAGTCAATTGAGAGGTGATTTGCTAAGGTTGAATGGTAGTCCAAGACTATTTCTTTTTGTAGCGGAACCAAAGATCCAGTGGGGCTTCCAGATAAATCCAATGCGCAATATTATATCAACAAGGGGGCGTGGGCGAGCAGCGCAACAACATGGCGGCACACTAAAAGAGCTCCGATGGCCAGAGCGTAAATCCTTCACAAACATAAGTTCAAACCTGCTGCCTTTCCCTGAAAACGACCATTTACTGCTTTACTACACATCCCGGATTTTTTTTTTTTTTTGCATTTATCGGACCGGGAGGAAACAACGGATAGTGAACACCTCTCAACGGAGGTCATCAAGTCCCTATTGTTGGAGATGAAATTGAGCCTTACCTCCAAAGACTTCAAAATCAACTCTCTAACACAGAGAATGGTCGCAATGAAACACCAGCTGGACAAGCAACACGTGTGTGTTGCTGCCGTCGAGCAAAGAATCTAGGACATAGAAGATCACCACGACAAAATACAACAGTCCAAAACTGTGAAAGATGTGCAAGAAGAACTACATCGCATCCCGTTAAAAAATGATGGCCTAGAAGCTTGATCTAGGAGGAGCAATATCCGAATTACTGAAATATCAGAATTCACAGCAGTGGACCGCAACAAAGATTAAATCGAAAAATTGCTACAAACCCTATTTGGCGTGGACAGCTTTTCAAAGACATTTGTGATTGAGAGAGCTCATCGGTCCTTGGCCCCAGATTAATACCAGATGCACCCCAACGGCCCATTATTGCTAAATCTTTTAACTATAGGGACAGAGATCAGTTCTTGAGAATGGCCAGAAAGGCAAAAGAAACACAATATGAAGGAATGCGCCTCTCATTCTTCCCTGATTTCACACAATCAGTGCAGGAAGCCCACAGGAAATTTCTCCTAATCAAGAAAAGAACTTCAAGAACGAGGCATACCCTATGCCATGCTATACCCTGCATGACTTCGTTTCATATGGAAATGCAAGTCACGAGTGTATTCGGACCCCAGTGCGCTCTTGCCTTCCTCCAGAAACATATGGCAATCCATGACATTGCGACAATACGAGATAACGCTGGCCCCAGTCATACCTCGAAGAGGTCGATTAATACTACTGCCATGTGGAACATCAAATCCCGACCGCACTGGAGGAACTGAACTCTACCTGTCTAGCATGACAATATCATGATTTGCTTGAACCAGGAACGGTCTACTGGGATCTGGGGTGTTGCCCCAAGGATGTTGCACGCCTCACTAAGTCCGAAATGTATACAATGTTGCTGAGATGTCTTACAACTTGCATGCTCACACTGATGAATCGATATAAAGCTACACTATCTGCAACTCTGGCAGCCCCCGGCTTTATGCCTCAGTGGAAATAGGATTTTCTGTATCTCACATCTCTATGTTACAGTGCCTTTGTAGGAAGAGACAAAATGGTTTGGGCTTTCACTGGGAAAATGGGTCCTAGTGTGAGAGGGGGGGCGAGGAAGCAGGGGGTAAATTAAAATAAGGAAGAGGTACATGTTAATTACTTCACTTTGCACTTGACTCGGTTCACAATATTAGAGTTACAGCCGTTGCATGAAGTTTATGGTTAACAGACATAATAACAGCCCTCGTCCATTAAAGATAGCAACATGGAACATACAGGAGCTTAACAATCTTTGCAAATGCAGGCAGATCTTCACCTATATGACTAGACATGCAGTGGACATTACACTAATAAAGGAAAAGCATCTCCCACCTGACCGTATGAATAACCTGACCTACACATTGGGCACTCCCAGATAATTTTCCTCCTACTCGAGAAGGGAAGCAATCATTATTAAACATATTGGAGCAATTCCGGTATATAAAAACCATCCCTGATTCATAGGATGGATTCATCATCTTGCAGGAAATGGTAAATTACACTCACATCGTTCTTAATCAATACTCATGGGCCAAACACTAATAGTTCTGGTTTCTTTCTGACAGTGCTAAAGCACTATGCGGAGACTGCCCCGGCACACTTACATGGGGAGGATCATAATTTTATCCTTAATATAAAACTAGATTGCTCTGACCAAAGCGAAAGGCAACAGACCAAAGCCCGGGATGAGTTACTGGGCATTATACAGCACTACAACCTAGTCGACTTATGGAGATCGAAAAACCTGACCAAGTAGGAATACAAATTTAATTTTTCGGTACATGACTCCTCTTCCTGCATTGATTTCTGGCTGGGCTCCAAAAAGTGGTGGGCTGGCTGAGGAAGATAGATCACCTCCCTGGGTCACTATCTAACCACTCCCCAGTGGTATTAACCCTCCTGGAGATAACCAGTGGTTGTAGCTAGCTATATATATATATATATATATATATATATATATATAGCTATGGTGCCTCCAACCTAAAAACATCCTAGACCTAGTATTCAAGAAGGAAATAAGGCAGGGCATCAGGGAATATTTGGATACAAATAGAAGCTTGGTTGCCTCCTCTGCAAACCTGTGGGAAGCCCTTAAGGTTCTCATCAGTGGGGAATGTATCACAAAAGGGAGCTGCATCCTAAAAATCGATCAGAAAAATACTTACAAGTTTAGAACGGGAATTGCATGACCTAGAACAATACTATGAGGCGACTCACGATAGGGCAACCATGGGTCCAGTGCATTCTAAACTGATGGAATTCAATGAGGAGGGCGACAGGGAGCTGTACTTTTTGAGTACATATGAGCAGGCCTGGAGAAACGGAAAATGGGACAGATCAGGACACACGTTGGCTACTCTACAAAAACCTCGCTGGACTGCAACTCACGTAACTCACATACACGCACCAGAGGATCATGTTGTGTATGATCCCAACAAAATACTAGACACATTTGCCGACCTCTATAAAGATCTATACACCTGCAAAGCACAGGAGGATATTTCTGATATCCACAAATATCTAGACAGGGCGCCTCTCGCTTGGCTAGGGCCTGGGGAACACATGTCACTATATCAACTGATAACCATAGAAGAGATCAAATCAATGATTAAATAGCTTAAAAATGGGAGCACCCCTGGCAGCGACGGCCTCTCAGCTGAATTTTATAAAGAATATGCAGAGAAACTGGCCCATCTGCTCTTAGAGGTCTACAAAGAGGTATATAGAGTGGAGAAACTCCCACAGTCCATTAGAGAAGCTATAGTAATAACTCTCCTTAAGCCAGCCAAGCCTCCAGAAAAGTATGACTTCTACAATACCCTTGCCCTTATTTATGGGGATAGTAAGATTCTGGCCAAAATACTAGCAAATAGACTGCTCCCCTTGATGCCCCATTTGTTCTGACCAGATCAATATGATCTATCATGCAATACGCCGATTCTACATGGCATTCCTTAAGGAACCAAAAAAATAAATGTCCATCCTACTATCCACTGCCCACCCAATCAAACTAATCCCCAGACCCTATAATGCACCTATGGAAATGATAGATGGGACAACCCCCACGGGGCGCAAGCACAGTGAGTGGTCTATGAACTGGAGTATGGTTATCACTGACATGATGGGGAAATATTGTTCCCAACAAACCAGAGAGGTCTCCCTTAATAGTAGATGCAGATTATTCCATCATAAATTCCTGCAGAGGACTTACTTAACCCCGATAGTTATGGCCAGGTACGATCTTACAAATTACACAAGGTATAAGAGATGTGGTGCTCATGCAGATTTTCTTCATAGGGAATGGAGCTGTCCTGGAGTTAAAGCATTTTAGGGACAAATAATAGGGGATGTGGAAAACATGACGTAACAGGAGTTTCGGCTAGCCCTGACATAGTCCGCCTTAGTTATGTTAAAAATGGCCCTAGGGCTTTCATAAAATAACTTCAACACGGATACTACTGGGCAAACGCAGGGTCGCCATGGTGTGGGGGTCGAAGAGGTCCTCGTTTTCAGGACTGACCTAAAGACAAGACCCAATACAAAGAATTGTCTGAAACCTATGCTGCAATCCTTTCCAGAGCAGTATGGCCTAGAGACTTTGGAAGTCATTGTCTGCTCTTACCAATGTATAAAGTGTATGCAACCGGATTCCTACTTGTAAGATGAAATAATGATATGCCACTTTATCGTACTGTTATGTTCACAAAGAGGGTTGTTGTAATATGTTGGATATATAGAAGCTTGTACTAGCCATGTCTGCAGCCGCTATGCTGGCATTCCGTATATATATATATTTGTATGCTGACACTAAGTTGCAACTGCCATCGCATTTGAGTGCTCACTGTAGGAAAGTGCCACTTTTTGACATGGTCACTCCCACTTTTAACTGGCATTTGATGCAATTTTGACAGAAGGTACACTGAATTCCTGCTATCCATGTCCCCAGTGCCAGATCTCTTAACTTAAAACTATACAATTGCTCCCCCAATTGGCAATACCTTTGGCACCCCTGTAAGTCCCTAGTAAATGGTACCCCAGGTACTTGGGGCATGGGTGCCGAAGAGGGTCCCTAAAGGCTGCAGCATGTATTATGCCACCTTAAGGGGCCCCTTACTTAACTCAGGCAGACTGCCATTGAAGGCTGCTTGTCTTGGTACAGACAAAAGTGAAAACACAACATGGCACACATACTTGTGTGACATGCCTGCAGGCACTGCATGCAGTATAGGTAAGCCACCCCTGCAGCAGGCCTTTCAGCCCTAAGTCAGGGTGCACTATACTACATGTGTGGACATATCTGCATGAGCAGATGTAGCCCCTGTGATGTCCAAGGCAATTTTTAGATGTCACAAGTGAACAGGGAAGCCATTTTAAGTACATGTGCTGGACAATGGTTAAAACGAGTTCCACAGCCACATGATGGCTTCACTGAAATACATGGTGTTTGGTATAAAATACCTTGTATTAATAAACCCAGTCTGATTCCAGTGATGGATTTATTAATATATGCACACAGAGGGCACCTTAGAGGTGCCCCCTAAAAACCTACCAACTACTAGTGTGTTGGCTGACTGGTTCTGACCAGCCTGCCACCACAGACTAGTTTCTGACTTCCAGAGGTGAGAGCCCACGCTCTTGGGAGGTCAGGAACAAAGCCTCCTCCGGCAAAGGGTGTTTCACACCCCCTTCAGCAGGATGACCTATAAATTAGTATTCCAATCAAAGAGCCCACCACCTTTGGTATGCAAATCTGGCTCCCCTCAGAGGTGAGGGGATGCCACCCCCCCCCCCACCCCTACCAGGGCCCATTTGGCACATAGGCAGGTGGAAAAATTACTAGTTAGAGAGGTGTGTTCCCCTTTAGGCTAGTGCCACCCCTAAGGTGGGCTACTTGACGTGGACGCAAAAATTAAAAGTCTGCCATCTTGGTGATGGCAGAATTAGGAACTCTGGGACAGGGTTATACCCACTTCCCACTGGAAGTGGTCATATGGGGGTGTGGTGACCCCAGGGGTAAGTAGCCCATTGGCTACTACCCTCCCCTACCCTAATGCCCGGGGAGCCACTGGCACCAGGAAATCAGTTCCTGCCGACCTGAAAAATGAAGAAGGATACTGAACAGCCGCAAAAGCAAGCAACCCTGCCAGCCTGACTGCTGTTCCTGACAACTACGCCGAAGACAACTCGTCCTGCAGCTGCCTGCACCTCCAGAAGCCTGACAGGACTTCCAGCCTTCACACTAGACCCATGGACTTCCTTGGCATAGCATAGCTGCTCCCCTGCATTTTGCAGGCACCCTAAAAGAACATGCAAGGACTTCGGGCTGCCAAAACCCGACACCGGAAAGCACCACTGCACCCGTGCCCCATAGCCCGAGTTGAAGTGGGTCAATGGTGTCAGCGTGGTCACCAGACCCTCCAGAGAAGAAGTCCACCTTGGGTTTGCCAACAGTAGAATTTCCGACGACGCCTGCCACCTCTTTGTGAAGGCCCCCTCTACCACGAGTGTCTCCGGTCGTGAAAACCGGAGACCACGTCTGCAACCGGCCCGTGGAGAAGAGTACCAACGTGTCCCAATGACCCCGAGCATCGTGAGACCTGAGCCTCCTAGTTGGTTCAGCCAGACTGGTCCCCCAGTCCCAGCATGCAGCCTCTTTGTGACCGGACCGATCCCCATTGACTTATACAGGGCACCCGACAATGTTTAACATCTCTGCACCTGGCCGCCCCAGTACTGCCCGAGGTGACCTGTTGGTGCTGCCTTGGACCCTGCCCCATACTCACCTTAAGTCCAGAAGATTGTTTCTGTAAGTTGCTGTAAAGTACTTGTATGGAGTATATGTCTTTCTTCCATAGGATAACATTACCGCTCCAGAAATTCGACTATTAAAAACTATATTCATAACTCGAAATGTACTTACCTGATTTCGATGATCTTGGTGCCTAAAGTTATATAAATATAAGTGTTATTTTTATAAAGTGGTGTGAATCTCCTTACAGAGTCGTGCATATCATTTATTGAATGTGTGCTATCAGCTGATTTCTAACACTCCTCTCTGATAAGCCTAAGGCTGCTCGACCACACTACCCTCAAGAGAGCACCTTGGGACTCTATGTACAGTGTACCTCTTTTTGGTGTACTATATACAGAACCAGCTTCCTACACCCATGTTTTGAGGATATGTCTCATTTTTATGCCTATATATAAAAATAAAACACTTTTGAATCACATCGACATGGTACCAGGGGGATAAAGTAGTTTTAGTGACAAAGAGGACATAAGCAACTGAGATCCTTTGTAAACCCAGGTCATTGTCTACTTTGAGGCCCAAAGGGATAACTATGAACAGAGAAAGACAATACAGAAAACAGAATCCAAAACACACACTCTGCCACAGCGTGCAACCCCACAGTAGGTTGAGTATGCACAAACACAAAGCTCCTTTTCCATTTACTGCTGAGAGTTGGCCTGTTTACTTTCTGAAAAAACAGAAGTGAGTCTTTGGGGGTTTGTGTGTCACTGTGGTACTGACAGCTAACCACAATCTGAATCACACAGGTTAGAAACAGGAAGACTACGCATCACTTACCATCATAATTAAGGCCAGGCAGAGATGCTTGATGAGAAGTAAAAGGCAAGACACCGGAATCCATCGATCCTGTCATGAATTCCTTCATTCTAGTCATCTGGTCCCTGTTGGCAGATTCAAAATGACACAGTGGTAAATTTACAAAAGAATAGCCTAAGCTTTTCAGAGTGAGATAAAGTGAGAAATTCTATGTAAGAGAGAAGAAGAGAAAGAGCGAGAAAGGCGGTGGAGTAAGCAGTAAGTGGCCACAGAAGAGATGAACAGCAAAACAAATAACGAGCTAGAGAAACAGACAGCCGTAGTAAAGACAGAGCAAAGAAATTTGACAAAGAAACAATGCGACTAACAGAGGGCTAGAAAAAGAAAATGACAACTTGAAGACAAAGAGGGCCTGATCATGAAAGAGGGCAACCAGGAAAGAAAAATCAGTAAGAGAAGTAGCAGTATATGGGAGGGCACATAACACAGAAGGAGGGGGAAACGATAAATAGGCCTAAAGGGCAGGCAATTGATATCTAAGTATGGTCAAGCCTAGAAATTAAACAGCTCATGAAAGAACAATGTGCAAATGAGAAATTTGGTGGGGGTTGCAGATACCCAGGTATTGTAGGGGAATACAGAAGGGAAAACATTATCGCAGAACACAATCATGAAGAAATCCATTGTGCTGAAGCACAATGATAAAATGTAAAGCACTCCTACTTTTATTGGATCTTAGTGAAATGCCTATTTGACCAAGAAAAGGCTGGCTGTCAATGGAAGTCAAAGTCCAAGAAGTAGTACAAGGGGTATCATAAGTCACTACTGCCGGAACCGAAAATCCAGAGACAGCATACAATTAAGAATAAACCATCAATGATCCCAGAGGATCAGATAACCAAAAAGAATTCAGCCAAAAGAAAGCCACCACAATTTTTGGGCACAAGTGCCAGCTCTTCATCTTTGCAATGTTCTTCACAGTTAGAGCAGGACGTAAGAGGAGTTGAGGAAATAACCCATTTAATCCAGGGACCTGTGTCTCCTAGCAATTTTAGCACACAAACCTGATTATTCAGCCAGAATAATTGTTTTTCTGAGGATTTACTAACCATGTCTGATTTAGAGACACCCAGACTTTGAGCCCTTGGACTCCTACTGATCTCTACTGTGCGCCAGCCCTTTTAACTACAGTTGAAAGTTGACTGCAATATTAATCTGAGGACTCTAGCTTGTATGTTATGGGAAGCAGGTTTCTAAAAGTAACATGGAGCTTTGCTCTAGTAGGCCTTGCTTACTCATCTTCAGTCTTCTCCTGTCGTGCCACATTTGTTGCATTGTGACCACGTTAGACCACTACTTAAATATACACCTCTGATGATTTTACTACATATTGAGAAGATGAAGAAACGCTTTTTAAAAACAACTAGTCGTTTCAGGTGCATAGATTCTTTGTCATTAGGGCTAGTGGTACTCATCCAGGGAAGGTTGCTGAATTGTATATACAGTGCTAGATTGGATACCGAGGTTTGAGAGGATGTGGAGACTAGCTATCAGGTTTCATCCAATTGCTGCACATCTGCTCGCTCATTCATCTTACACTTATTTGAAAAGTTTCCTTTACAGAAGTTTCTGAATAGTAAGTAGTTTGGTTCTACTCAAAGACCAAATGTTAAGTTGGAAGCACTACAATATAGCAGTGATGAGGATGATGATGATTGAAGAATTCATTGTAGATGCTCACATAACACCACCAACAGCTCCTCTCTCTACCATTTCCTCTCAGCTCCCCTGTCAGCTTACTAACCTTCATCCCTAGAATCCCCACACTTCTAGAACGTGAACCTCTGGTACATGCACGCACCCTCAAGCCATAACACATCCCCCTTTGTACAAATGGAAATATAGAAGTAACAATCTAGTAAAAACATCTTACTTCTAGAACTGTAGCAACATAACACAAAACAGTTGTAACTTTTTCTAAAACAGTGAAAAATAATAATGGATCACATCACACAACCACATGTACATAAGAATTATTAATACATAACAAAATCATCATATCTCACAGGTCTCCTCCTCAGGCTGGATGTGTTCTTGATGTGATCAAAAATAGCACTCTCTGGGTGTGCTAGTGAGCCCAGCAGCAAGATGACTGCTGCTTAGCAGAGCTCTGCAGGCAAATGAATTAATCTGTCACTGATCCGCTGCATATGGACTCTACTGTCGTCTTCTTGGAGCTGAACCAACACCTCTAGGTGCTGGGACGCTGAACTGAATTGTGCGAAGAATCTGTGCATGCAGTGAGGGCGGCCCGCGACTTGAACTGGGCCGCGGTGTGCAACTTGGCTGCCGCAGGCCTGTACTGAGACTGCGGCCACACAAGCCCTTGCTTCGTCACCTGGGCCACGGAGGGCCTCTGCTGCTGGTTGCTGGCCCCGCTGGATGTGCCAGAGTGGGCCCTGTTGAGGCAGGAGTGGTGCGGGCACCTGTTCTTCCCCCCGCAAAAACTCCCAGGGTGAGTAGAGCTGATGCGAACGGGCGGACAGGCCTGCAGCTGAGGTGCGACACGGTGCGGCGAGTCTGCCCCTGGCGCCTTGAGAGTGACATTGGCCGCTGCTGGACTACTAAATCCTGAAAGGAGCTGTTGTGCCTGTGGCAGCTTCTGCCTGACAGTTCCCCCACTGCGGCTCAGTCCAGGTAAGTGATCCTCCGTTGGGCCTGGGCCTGGGCCAGGTGGTCCGCGAGTGTTGTGGAGGCCGAGCGGGACAAAGTGATCTGTGGGCCAGCTGCCGAACACTGCGGTGGCACCTGACGCGGCTTTGATGGACTCAGGGGCCCGCGCAAACCATACCGAATCCCCCCCTCCCCCCAGGGGATAATGTTTGCTCCCCTATTGACAGAGCACCCGGTCTGGCCTTCTCGGGCCCCGTCCCCCTGCCGCATGTGGAACCTAAACTGTACTGCACTGGGCCCCTGCATTCAACCTTGGTGGTGCCGCACCCCCTCGCCCCACCTTGCTGGCAACGGACTAAATCAATCTCCCATATTACTGGCCTGCTCATGCCCCCCACAGGCGCTGGGGAGTGGTGGGACCAGTTCCAGCTGTAGATCCTCAGACGAGCCCCGCACACTAACGTGCAGCTCGGTGGCGACTGGACAGAGGGCCTCCCTCGACAAATCTCTCCTCTACCTTACTGCAGCCATCTGGCTGATCGCGGACAATGCCATCCTTGGCCCGGGTGCTGGCCCGGTCATGCCCCCCACAGGCACTGGGGTGTGGCGGGGCCATTTCATTATACTATTCTCGGTGGGCACTGCATCCTACTGCCCACCCCCAGAGAACACGTGTGGGGCTGCTGACTGGTGCAGGAGGCGCCCTGTTCGAAGACACGGAGGGTGATCTTGCCCCTCTCAATCCTCAAAAAAAAATCTGCTGTGCTCACCTGTAAGCAACGGGGAAGCCAGAAGTGTGCCAGTAGGAACTGCCATGCAAAAACAAGAGGCAAATGCGCAAGACCAAGCCAAAGCGAGCTACAGAGGAACCGTCCGGACAACTACACGGCGCACTGCAAGCAGATCCGGTATGAAAGAAATCCTGCTGGACGTCAAGAACAGTTTACGGACCATTGACGTCAAGATCAACCTCCTTAACAACTGCCTTGACCGCGTGAAGAAGCACATGGACAAGCATGACGACAGGTTGGACCAGCTGGAGGCCCGCACGTCTGACATGGAGGATGCTCATAGCAAAGTGGATGAACACCTGCTGTGAATGGACAAAGTCCTTACAGTCATCAAGCTGAAAATTGAATACCTAGAGGCGCCCTCCCGGCAAGTCCATGGTCATTGATAGGATGGAGGACTTTGTCGAAACCATGTTGCGATCCCTATTCGCAGACGCACTCTCGCCTGTGTTCATTGTAGACCGAGCGCATGGATCACTTGCACCGCGCCTCCCTCCAGGCAGTCCTGCCCGACATAGTGGCCTGAATCCTCAACTACAGGGATCGCAATGCAGTCCTCTGTCTGGCCCACAAAAGTGGATCTGTCCAGTATCAAGGCAACACCGTCTAATAATATTCAGACTTCACCATGGCAGTGCAGACGGCCTGCCAAATCCTCCCGGCCAAGCGCATCCTACAAAAGTCAGACATCATCTACTCTCTGCTCTACCCAGCCAAGCTGCGGATATAGCATGGTGGAACGTCCCATTTTGACATGCTGACGATGTCCTCGCCCCTGGGATGGACAACAACCCTGTTCGCAATCTCGTGCTCTCCAAGTTAATATTTTCTTGACCACACTACCCAGACCAAACTACCCCCGGGCACACTTGCGTCACATTGGCCGCCTGGTCCTCTTGAGACTGTGTTGATCACCTGGCTCCTGGCTGCCTCTCGGGATGACTCCCATCAGGCATGTTGTTTTACAAAATGGGGTTCAGGGTGGGGGGTGGGCTGGGGATACTCAACCTAGTTCTGGGTTGGAGTGGGTGGTGGGGCGAGTTTGTTTTTAAAGTTCGAGGGTCCTGTGTTTCACCTCCTACAGGTCTTCCTTGGCAGGGTACCTTTGTGAGTTCACACACGACAAACACTTGGTCAATCTTGGCCAGGCCACATCGCTATACGACACCTCCCTTCCAACACTGCGATGACTACAACTCAGTGCCTGACCTGGAAAGTCCGTGGTTTGAATGACCAATGGAAAGCTATCCTAATTCATGCTTATCTCAACAGACACCATATTCACATCTGCTTTTACCAATAACTTCACCTCACTCCGTCAACAGCCTCACATTTGTGGGCAGGCTGGTGTGCGGAGACACACGTCTATGAGCGAGGGACTGCCATACTGCTACGCAAGGGCTTGACCTGGTACCGGACACAGGCCATATGTGGCCCCGCACATCGGCGTCTGGTGCATGGATTATTGGCTGCTCACCCAGAATGCACTCACCTGGACCACCAGGGTATCACATCTTCCACGCACGCTCTCCGATCACGCTCCCGTACTCCTGGAACTTTCCCCTTCGCTGGCCACCACACTCGCTTTCACCTGGAGACTAGCCCTGGGGGCCTTCCATGACTCTGTCTTTAGGGAAGAGATCGGCACTGCAATCATTGACTACTTTGCCAATAATGAGGGATCGGTTTCCTATCCATCGGTATTATGGGAGGCCTTTAAGACCGTGATTCGAGGGGAGTGCATCGCTAAACAAACTGTCGTTCTCAGAGCCATCCGGTCGCAACTTGCGAAGCTGGAGCGTGAACTTTGGGCGCTCAAACTGGAGTATTATGCTTCCAAGAGCACCACCACCATGCTGGATATCCGTGTGAAGCTTGTCTAGTACGATGCAGAGGCGACACTTGCGACAAATTAAATGTAACAAGAGTCGACAGCGCGCCGATATGGGGAGGGAGACCGACCTGGGAGAACACTGGCCAACATTGTCCGTAGACCGTGGGCTTCGAAGTACTTGGTGGAGCACCTTGAACAGGAGCGGCAATCTACCCACACCGCCTTGCTCCGCACAATGACCTCCTTCTACTCCCAACTTTACAGTGGCAAAGTGTTGCGAATGGAGAGAAGCTCAAGGCTTACCGTGACAGTATACAGCTCCTTTGGCTCAACTGAGCGCATAGCCTGTACCTAGACTCCCCTTTCACAGGGGACGGGGTGTTCCAAGTCATACAAAGCCTGCCCAGCGACAAAGTGCCCAACTTGGACGGGCTTACCACCTCCTTTTACAAGGAGTATGCTGCCCTCTTGATCCCGCATCTCCTTGCAATGTACGGGGTGGGCCTGGAGACAGGGGAGCTGCCGCCATCACTTCATGAAGTAGTAATAGTCCCGATACGCAAGCCTCATAAACTGGCAAATCGGTGCGACTCGTACAGGCCGTTATAGCTGATAAACACTGATAACAAAATATTTGCCAATCTCCCTGCTAACCGCCTCCTTGCCTTTCTGCCAGACATGGTTCGCTCAGACCAATCAGTGTATATGCCGGGACGCTCCACGGTGCACAACCATGGCACCCTGTTTGCCATCATGCACAGCATGGAGCCTCAGCTCGCTGCTGTCGGAGCCCTATTAGACGCCACGAAGGCGGTTTATGCGCTGGAGTGGTCCTTATTTCCCCTACTCTCGCAGCTTGGTCTCAGCTCAGGCTTTGTGGGCCTCATCCACTTACTCTACATCTTTTTCATGGCCAGACTACGCTTAAACGGGAGGATCTCAGACACTTTCCAGATAACGTGCGGCACCCACCAAGGTTGCCGGATATCCTCAGTCCTGTTTGCGGTCGCAATGGAGCCGCTGGGGGCCCGACTGCAGCATCATCATGCCCACCAGGGGTTCAGCTTTACAGCCAGCAAGATATTAGTCTCCATGTATGCGGACGATATCATGCTTTACATCCGGGATCCTCAAATGAACCTGGAAACTGTCATTCGGGAAGTCATTCACTTTGGTGGCTACTCTGGCATCCACATAAATTGGGCCAAATCCATTCACTTCCTCCTCACTGAGAGCATGCAACTATTTGAATCTGAGTATCCCCTACAGTGGGGGCCTCTGACCCAGTGTGCTACCTTGGTATTTGGCTCAGCTGCGACATAGACTAGCTGTGGCGTGCTAACTACGGCAAAGCTACAGCTGGAGGAACGACTTAGAATTGACTACCCCTGTGCCTGACGGACCAGCTCGCGATCACAAAAATGGTCATGTTACCCAAATTCATCTACCTTTTCATTAGCATTCCCATCCCACTCACGTCGCAATTCTTCCGCGCCAGCGGTCAAACTGGATATCCTGGACTTGGCCTGGCAAGCCGGCGAGGATTACATGGGAGATGCTAACATTACCACTGCAGCAGGGAAGCCTAAATGCACTGGATAGGACGCTATATGCACTCTGCGGACAGGTCCAATATCTCCACTTCTGCCTTTATCCTACACGCTTTCAGCCGCATGCGGCGGTGGAGGCGGACCTGGTGTCCCCCTGCCCTTAATCAGTCTTATAAGCCTCCACATGCGGTTATCGATACGGTGGAATGTGCCCGATGGGCCTGGGATCGCATGCAGCTCCGTGCTAGCTGGCCCTGCTTTTACGCCCCATCTATTCCACTAGCACGCAAAACCCCCCGCTGCCGGCACTGCAGGACAATGGTGGTAGAGCACGAGCCCGCAAAAGAAATCTCCTCACATTCACGGATATCTACCTGGATGGCCAATTCATACCTTCATTCGAGGCACATGAGCCTCCGTGCCCCACCACAATAGACATTCTGCTCTACCATCAGATTCAAGCTAATCTCTGCACAGTGCATAATATGTTGCTGGCACCCCCACCCACACTACATGCGCTTGAGCACATGTTAACACATCCATCCCCCCCCACAAATTAGTAACCCGCCTCTACATGATAATGCAAGATAGAGCGCCAGTGCGCGTACCGGTGGCCCATGCTGCTTGGGACCTAGATCTTGATCCCCCTTTCACAGGTGAACAATGGTCGTATTGTTGCGGACAAACTGCTGCTTTATCACCCAACTATAGACTGTGGCTCATACATTTTAAATTTCTGCACAAGCGGTACCGCACACTGACAACTGCTATGCATAGGGCTGGTGGCTGAGGCACACTGTCTGCAATGTTGAGCACACCATGCTTCGTATCGTCACTTTACATGGGCCTGCCCACAGGTGACAAAATACTGGTCAGAGGTGCACTTAATCCGGCAGCAGATAACGGGACATCTCTCCCCCCTCAGACCTCGCTGGTAAGCCTCCTGGGTTATGTCAAAGATGTTCCTCCAGGAGTCCAACGCCTCACTGCTATGCTCCGACTTGTGGCCAAGCGACGGGTCACTATGTACTGGGGCAGGAGACCCGCACCCAAGGCTGCCTCTTCACAACAGGACCTGACCTATTGCCAGGAAAAGCTCACCACATATAGGGAACTAATGCCACAACATCCCACCCAAATGACATCTAGGAGCCATTACTGTTGTGTCTTAGACTGAGAGACACTCTCCCCTCAGCCGATGGGACCTCCACTCACGGGTTGCCCCCTCCCCCACGACACCTCAGTTGACACTCATCCTGATCTTCCGCAGACCTGATGCCTGGAGACAGGGTCAAAACTGCAGCCTTGTGGCCAGCCCCCTTCAGGCAGCACCTCTGGGATGGCATGTCGTGCTAACCCCCTGACGCAATACACTTGGATTCCCATTGTCGATGTTACTGTCTTGCTGATTGAGTGATGATGCCGCGATACCCTTTTCTAATTGTAACTCTTTGATGATACAATGTATGTGCCGCCATGCCTTCTACCTCCCCTCCTCTCCCCCCTCCGTGCCCCCCCCCTTCTCTTCCTCCCCCTTGATTGATGGAGGCCGCAGCCTCGCAGTTGTTCTTTATTTGAAATGCCAATAAAAAAAGTTAAAAAGAAATGTAAAAAAGAAACCCCTCTCCTTGGACTCCATCTTGCTTTTGTCTAGTCTTTTTAGAGGTATACTGTCACCATTACCTTGTGAACTTTGATTACGGATTCCATTATCCATACATTTTACCAATCTGGACATACTCCAGGTGTCAAAGTGTACTGTGACTACATTTTTCTTTATAGACAACAGAAAAAGGATCCAGGAAACGGAGCGATCCCTTTTCCTGCTCAAGCCCGATTTCTTAATCCAGACAAAATCCCCAACATTCCATCTCTTATTCTACACTGAGAGTTTCTGATCATACCGATTTTTGTACTTATGTTGGTACATTTCACATTGAAACCTACTTATTCTCCTTTTCTCAACACTCTCCCTCTTTCCAGAAGAAATCCATGCAGTATTGAGCTTAGAAAAAGTCACCCTTCACTTCAGAAGCTCAAAAGGAGACTTCAACATCACCCCATTGGGAGTGTTGCGATGTTCCCACCAAGTCTCCCTGAGAACATTTTTTAGAGGTATTCTTTTCTCTAATGCAATATATGCACACAATTTCACTACTTGTAATTCTCTCAGTCAGGCCATTTCCTTGCGGCAAAAACAAGGCTGTCTTGAGTTGACTGATAACCAAATCCTTCAAAAAATGACCGCATTGCTTGAGACACAAATTGCCCTCCATCGTCTGTCAGAAACTGTTTTGGGATTCCTTCACTGACAAATTTATCCCTCAAAAAATTAAGAATTACCGTCAGGCTTATTGTGCTCACACACCTAGTAGAGAACCACTTCGACATGCAATCAACAAGAAGTAACACATACTGCTCAGCTGGTGGCGACAATTCAAATAGACCCAAGATATCCAAGCCCAACTTTTGCCATGGTCTGTCAGGTGTCTCAACAGGAGATAAGGGGACTTTACGAGTCACTTGGGACTTGTCATTAGTAGTACACATGTGGCACTCCTGGAATGCACTCTCCAATTCTCGATCAACTCCAGGCACCAATATCTTTCTTCCACTCTCATTTGGTCAGATTCATACACAAATTCCCCTCATGTGCTAAATTAATCGCCTTGGATATCGTTCCTGCAGGAGGAACCAGTCTCTCACGCCTCAAACGCTCCACCTTAAACTGTCAACTTATACCACAGATTCTAAAAGAAGCATGCTGCTTGGTCCAATGACCTACAGGCCAACCTTGAACAACATAGTCTTAAATGACTAAACAAGTAACATCACTCACCTTGCTATCTTCCTATTCCTGTTGAGACAAGGCACTCTCCTTGACCGAACAGACTGTTGGAGTCACAATAACTCCCACATCATTCTCTCTCTCTCCACCAGCAGTTGTGACAAGCAATCAGCAGACTTATTCTCAAGTCCTGGTATGTATTGTACTTATAACTTAAATTCTTCTAATTCCTCACTCCATCTCTTCAGACGAGAGGTCAGACTCTCTCTTCCCTTATAGGAGAAAGTTTGTACAAGAGGATGATGATATGGTTTGATATAAAAAGGCAAACCCCCACAGATAGAATTTAAAATAATGCACAGCCCAAACAACTGCTAACGTTTCTCTCTCAATCACTGAGTAGTGACTCTCCGCCTCCTTTAGGGCTCTTGAATCGAAAGATACTACTATCTCTTCACCATCAACTACTTGTGATAAAATCACTGCAAGCCCTTCAGAATCGCAACTGTAGTCAAAACAGTCTTCATTTTTACATCAAAATGCCTCAGACTAGGCATGTTAGCAATCTCCTCCTTGACTACTCTAAACGCATCTTCACACTCTGTTGACCAATGAAAAGTACCACCCTTCTTCAGCAATCACTTGATCAGCTCCACCAATCTCGCAAAACCCTTAATGAACATGGAGTAATATTCAGCAAGTTGTAAGAATGATTTTACTTTATCCTTATCTACCGGTCAGGGAGCTTTCACTATGCTATTGGCCAACTCAAACTATGCCTTCACTCCTTCATTCAAAATCACATATCCATGGTAAGAAACTGATGGTACTTTGAGTTCACATTTTCCCTTTGCACAGTCAATCCACTTTTGGCCAATCTCCTCAACGCCAGTTGCAGGATCTCACCATTCTTGCCATAAACCAAGATGTCATCTTGAAAGGCTAATGCACATGGAACCCCTTCCAAAACAATCTTCATAATTCTCTGGTAACAAGAAGCCGCAGAAGCTAACCCAAACAACATCCTTCGTAATCTGTAGGCACCTAACAGAATGACAAACTTAGTCAAATGTCTTGATTCATCAAGCAACAGCACCTGGTGGGAAGCAGAAGACAAAACCAGGACACTAAAAACATTGGTCCCTGACAGCATGGTAAGAGTCTCAGAAATGTTAGGCAATGACTGGCGATCAACCCAAATGCACCTACTGTGATCTCTAAGATCAACACATGTGTGCCTGGCCTTCCCACCATCCTTGTGGGCCAATACCACAGGCGCCAACCATTCAGACGAATCAATCTCTTTGATGACACCTGCCTTAATTAATCTGTTCAATTCAGCCCTTAATGTTTACATCATCAGACTGGGCACTCTCCAAGGTGTGAACGATGGGTTTAGCACCATCTTTCAGGACGATCATGTGCTCGAAATTCTTTACTAAGCCCAGTTCACCAGTGAACACCTGCGGAAATTCTGTGCAAATGGTCTCACAGTCACCACCCACATCCACCAGCATCACTTGCTCACACACACTGGCATTACGAGTCATACCCATATCCCTTTGGTGGTGCCAACACAACAAATTATCACCTCTTTGGGCAATATACGCCTTCCCCGTAGTCACTCTGTCCTTGAAGGAAATTTTCATTATCACATAACCAAGCACATCAATTTTCATCCCACTGTAACTCACTGGACTAATATCTGGAGGAGTAAGGACAAAATGATCAACCCCAAACATCTCTGCCCAGATCGTATCACCAATCATGATGTATGGTGAGCCAAAATCAGCCAAAACTACAAACTTCTTTCCTCCAATGTCCACTCCACACGGAGGCATCATCAAAAGTCGTGTGTCCACAACAGAAGAATCACCCTTAACATACAGAACTACTTTTTCACAATATCAGTAATATTGTCAACCATCGTAACTTTCTCAGCTTTACACAGGCAAGCATTACGTACTCTGATACCACATTTCCTGCATATAGAATGCTTAGCAAAAAAATTCGAACTGTTAGACAAATGAGAAGTATTACCACATTTACAACATTTATTTCTGTTATCTTGGAAATCAGGAGAAGATTTAGGTTTGACATTTTTGGCCGATACCCTTTAAACATTAGTGTCACCCTCCAATTCCCCTCTACCGTGGGAAACAACAGCTATACTACTGTTTAGACAACTGCTATCAGATGTCTGACTTCTAATTTCCTTCACCCACCCAGATGTATTCTCCATACTCTCCACAATTTCGATAGCATCCTTAAGCATGGGATTTTTGCTCAACAATTTCTCTTGCACCTTATTACAGTTGTACATCTCACCAAGTGATCCCTTGTCAAGGAGTCCGTGAGATCCCCAAAATGGCAAGTGCGGGCAAAAGTTTTAAGAGAAGCAATGTAATTGCCAACTCTTTCTTAATGTCCCTGAACTCTGGTGAAGAACTTCTCTCTCCAGAACCACATTTATATGAGGTCCGAAATATTGTTCAAGCATACACAGTGAAGTTTCATAGATGTCCACAGGTTCCCCCTCTCCATTGCCCACAGTTATCTCATAGATACTCTCATAAAATGTTCCAGCCTTAAATCCCCAAGTTATGCATTAAAATCGTTTGATTCCTTGCATGAGAAAACCTTTCACCTCTAAATGCAACTAAGAAAAAATAAAATAATTTCTTCCAATGTTTCCATGGCAAAATAGGTTCGCCCTTTTCTGATAAGACGGCAGGGGGTTGAGACATACTAGGAACGGACATTCTGAAAAGAGATCTGTTTGCTCTTAATAGCCAAAGGAGACAAAAATGAAAATGTACTAACAATTCTTCTGTACTTGGTTATAATTTTGTAAAATGATGATGGAGATGGTACTGTACTGCAGCTGAAAACAGAGCTCTAAGAGAAATAAATTACTCTTACGGAGAAATTCAATCCAGAAAATCACAAGGACATTACTTGACACAAGCAGAGCTTCAATCATCCCTGTGTGAAGTATTATACAATAACACTTTGATTTCAGGAAGTCACACAGAAAAACGACACAGCGCGAGGGGAGCTCCGAGCATCTCCGTGTGAAGGTGAAAATGGCCACTAATGTGATGACGATGCATGTTGGTGACGGGAGCACGGGTCCAAATGTCACAGTTCACAGTGTTAACCCGCTCCAAGCTGGCGGTAGCTGCCCAACACCTACACACTTGGGACTCCTCATGTTTCCCTAGCAACGTTGGTGGCACGTGCACCCTGCTCCTTCCACTCCAGCCACACAGATGAAGACGCGCTTGATACTCCACACGTTGCTTATGCCCCTACGGATTCTAATCACAGAGAAATAGCATGAAAACCAGGTACAGCGTGGCTGTAGAAGTTACAGAGTAATTACAAAGCATACGTGTTCAATACTCTTCACTGTCCGCAGCATACGATGGAGGGGAATTGGTTGTGGTGTTGAAATACCGGTGCCCCTTCAGGTTTTCCTCATAGCCAGTGTTAAGCTGGAAGCACCAAAACACAGCAGTGATGATGATGATTAAAGAATCTATTGCAGAGGCTCACATAACACCACGAACAGCTCCTCTCTCGTACCAGCTCCTCTCAGCTCCACTGTCAGCTTACTAACTGTCATCCCTGGAATCCCCTGACACTTCTAGAACGTGAACCTCTGGTACATGCACGCAAACTAAAGCCATAACACACAGTTTGGGATCTGTGCTCATCAGGTTGCTCTCTGTGTCACTTGAATTCCTGCTGGCAGATAGGTTAGCTATTTGCTGACCCAAGGTTTCTTGATGGCACAGTGTGGGGTTAGCATGGATCTTTTTCCAAGGACACATTGTCTGTGTCAAAGGACTAAATATAAACCTGGCTTCCTAGGGGTTCCAGTTATGTGCTCTAGTTGGGTTTCATGTGGATCTTAATATTTGGGTAAAGGACCAGAGCTGCACACACTCAAACACATTCTAAGTCTGTGAGCTTTACTGGGCAGACCTGTATGAATACCCCTCAATAGTCTCTTTGAAGCACTAAGATTTTTCAGGATATGAATAGCCAAATCTTGGCCCTGAACACTGTTATTTTATTTTTCCTGTGAAGCGATGCTCCTCTGCCTTAGCAGAGGAGCTGCCGCCTGTAGTCTCAAAGACAGAGAGGTAGGGGGAGGAGCCAAGCGTCGGACCAAGATGGCTGCCTGAGCTCTCGGCTCCGCCGCTACCGTTCCCCTAAACCAGAGGTCTTCAAACTTTTTGATGCTGAGGCCCCCCTGTAAAAATATTTTAGGTGTAAGGACCCCCTCCTGACAAAAATTTCTAGAACTTGGTACTCATCATTGACCAATATCGACAACCATAAACGCCCCCAATTCCCATAGCAAATCATTTTTACAGCGGGGAAATATTAAACAGTGTTTATCAAACCAAAGGTCAGTGAGCTTTGGGCATGGTCAAAGGTGTGGCTAAAAACAAAGGGCCTCATTTATGAGGAATTGGCGTAGGGCAGCGCTGCAAGTCTTCTTGCTGCGCTGTCCTACGCCCAATGTGAAAGGGCAGGAAGGCACCGTATTTATGAAATACGGTGCATTCCTGTCCTTTCCCACTGCGTTGGGGCACAAATTGCTGCCTAGCGCCAATGTAGGCAGGATTGTTTTTGTGCAGAAGGGCACCTTCCTGCACAAAAACAATCCCGAGAGAGGTTTTCCTCTTTCTGTGTGAGCTGTAGAATGCAGCACACATGGAAAGAGGAAAAAACGAGGAGAAATGAAAACATTTCTCCTGGTTACTCCTGCTGTGGGGAGGCGTACGGTTTTGGCGCTACCCCAGGTTTACACGGTTTTGTAAATCTAGGGCAGCATCAAAATCCATGGGTGTTGCATGTGAACACCCACCGCAATGCCCATGGAACGCCTACAGCGACTTGCACTGCTTTGTCTTACTCCATATCTATGAGGCCATGCAAAGCCACGCAGGGTGACTTTGCGTCGCCTCATAGATATGATTGAGATGCTTGTGCCGCCGTAGGTTAAAAAAAGTGACACTCCGGCAGCGCAAGCCTCTCATAAATCAGCCCCAAAATATTTTGTTCGCTTTTTAGGACTTTCACCATCAGCTACATATAAAATAATGGGTAGCTTAAATGAAAAATAAATTTTAAAAAGTTGTTACTCAGTGAGAAATGCACTGTATTATATTAGGAAACCTCTATTAGTTAATGCAGTGCTGAGGTCTGTGTGTAACCACAGAATTAAATTTGGTTGGTGCAGTGCAGAATAGTGACTTGTGTATTTTTAGTGCTACCTGGTCACAGCCTGTGAGAGAAAGCACTGTGAATGTGTAAGTCATTATTTTATACTTGCATTACACACATTTTAAGATAGACTTCTACAAACTGTGCAAATAGTTTTAGGATAAAATGGAGCTTCCAAAATGTAGATTTTATTATTACCAGACCATAACTAATGCAATTTTTTTTTTTGCATAACTGTCCCTTCAGCACCACCTCAGTGGTGCTAAGCGCTGTGTAAATGCAATTCTGATTAAAAGCATGCACTTCACAGCCCAGTTGTTAACTCTTCCTACTATCACTAAAAAAAATAACAAATCTTTGCCATCTCAATGCTTGGAGTGATTCGAGCAATTAAAGCCAGAACCGCTCCCAAGCACCCTTTACATTTGCAGCTTAACTCGCACATTTGCATTTCATTCAGGCAAGCAGGCAGGCACCCTGGCACGAAGGATTGTTTTACCTGTCTGCCTGACCTTTTCCTTTCACAGCACAGTAGGCTTAATTAACTTCGGCTGAAGCATCAAAGTGTCCAGGGCCGGACTGGCTACCGGGCGTTTTGGCATGCTGCCGAGCTGGGGGCTGATGTCACTGCGGTGGGGGCTAATTTCGTTGATGGAGACCTGCGTGTGCTACGAAATAAACAAAGCAAAACGAATTTCGTTCAGCACACGCAGGTCCCCATCAACATAATCAGCCCCCAGCTCGGCAGCATGCCAAAACGCCCGGTAGCCAGTCCGGCCCTGAAAGTGTCCCCGACGGTTGTCTTTTTCCTTTTTACATATTTTAAATACCAGACAGTAGTGAGGCCTGGAAATGCGCGACCCCTTCCCAGGACTCCACTCCCCCCTGGGGGTCGCGCCCCACAGATTGAAGACCTCTGCCCTAAACCCATCATCCTGACTTTATCCTGCCCCTTATGGTCTGCAACTGTAAGCAGCGAGTAAGCGGTGCCGTTTGCTGCTGTCCCGGCTCTCGGACGCTACCAGGGACTGGATATACAGGCTCCGACCGTCTGGGCCTGCCCGCTGGTTCCAGACCGGGGACTGCGGTGAGAGGACTGCGGTGAGAGGACGACGGCTGGAGCGCGAAGAGGAATCGGCTGCCCGGACCGGAAGTCGCCGGTCGGAGCGCGTCTTCCCAGCTCAGCGAAATCTCGCCTTCTGGGACAGCGCACGGACTGCGGCTGAGGCGGCGGTGAGAACCCTCTACCCCCCCCCTTGGTGCCCGTTCCCTACTGGACCGAGTGTGGGGGCGGCGGCGTGGGTGGCGTGCTGGGATTGACGCGGGGACTTGGTGAGGCCGGAGCCTTGAAGACCTACCGGCGGGGTGGGAGCGACCTGCATTCCATCTCCCCCCCCCCCTCGCCTCAGCGCCATCTGTGGAAGGGGTGTGACCGGGGCCAACACTGAACTGCCTCTTGACCTGCGTCCTCGCGTCGGCCTGCGGGCGGCTGGTGGCGTCGCTCTGACCGGGATCGGGAGTGGCCGGTCTGCCCTTGTGTCCGAGGCGGCTGGGACACCGCAGGAGCTGCGTGCCGCCTGTGCTCCCCGCTCCAGACCGGGCGCTCGAGCTGGTCTACTCCACACGTGGCGGCCTTTTCATAGTTGCTGACCCATCGACTGCTCGCAGCAAAGGACTTTGTCCAGACACCACTTACGTGTCCTGAGATTCGGGGGGCAAATGGCGAGTGAAACAGACTCGGACAAGAGCCAGGCCAGGGTGTCCAGGGGGTCGAGGCAGGTCCAATCGAACAAACTGGACCGCTATACCCTGCCCAGAGGCTCGCCGGCGGATCCGCTTCATGCCCTTAAGGTGGGGGAGGTCTCTGCGAACCCCACCCCGGAACTGACCCTGCAAGATGTTGTGGCCGCTATAGAGGGGGTTAAATCATCCCTGGAACATAAAATGGACACCATCTCCATTGAAGTAAACCTCATCCGGGCTGACCTAACAAAGATGAATGAAAAAGTCAAGTCCCTGGATATCAAGACGACCGGTCTTACGGACGATGTGTCGCAGCTCCAGCGCGAAGTACGTGATCTTAAATCTTTCTGTGAGACGGCCGAACGGAAACTTGACGACTGTGAAGGAAGATCGAGACGCAATAACGTCCGCATTTTAGGGGTGCCCGAAAAATCAGAGGGGCCAGCTCCTGACTTGTTCGTTGAAGACCTTATCCTGAACCACCTTAAACCCAAGGGACTGGGGAACTTTTTCACCATAGAGCGTGCACACAGGGTCCCGGGTGGACGACCAAGGCCCGGGGCGCCTCCGCGCCCTCTCATTGCACGGGTCCTCAACTTCAGGGACAGAGACGCTATCCTGCAATGCGCCCGAGCGGCACCCCCGCTGCGCTACGAGAATGCCGCCCTCTCTTTCTTTCCCGATTTCACACAAATGGTACAAAGGCAGCGTAGAACCTTTCTAGCCGTCAAGAAGAAACTCAGAGACAAAGGACTTAAATACGCCATGATGTTTCCGGCTCGTCTCCGTGTCGAGGACAGGGGAAGGGTATGGTTCTTTGATAATCCTGAGATGGCTTCGGATTGGCTGGACAATCGTACTGCCGGTGGCTCCCCGAGATGTAGTTGAGACGAAGACCAAGCGTCACGGGAGCGGGAGTGACAACTGGCTAACACACAGGCGGTTTACACGAACATAGCCAGGTATGGGGTCCCGGGGGCCCCACAGTCAGACAAAGCTCACGTTGAACTGTAGCTATTCAGCAACACACTCCAGGACCTTATGGGAACAATTTATTTGTAAAGTTTGGGTTTGGGGATGGTGGGAAGGAACGCCGACCTTCCTCCTCTTTACTACCTTTAGTTGCTTTTCAGTTTTAGGGTATTGGGTGACAGGCACTCTGCCAGTTTGTGATGGGCAGTTTTAAGTCCAGAGAGCAGGGAAGCAGGGAGGGGGGTTGTTGGGAACGGGATTTGGGAGGGGGGGGGTTGTTTTATCGTTATTTGTATTCATCGATACATGATGTGTGTTAAGGTTGTGATCACTGCAAACTTTATAATCAGCATGACCAAGGCTCTAGACGACACTTACAAATATGACGCATACCCAGTGGGATAAAAGTGCAAGAATCCTGAGTTGGAATGTTAACGGGCTGGGAGACAAGGTTAAACGAAGTATAGTTCTCCAATATATTAGGAAGCAAGCCCCCGACATTGTCCTGCTCCAGGAGACGCACCTGATAGGTAGCTCATGTAAAGCACTGTGTAGATCTGGATATAAGTTGGTGGCACATGCAGGGTTCACCACAAGCTCCAGAGGCGTGGGTATAATGGTGAAAAACACCTTCCCGCTCACTATAGACCGTACTTGGACGGACGACAGGGGCCGCTACGTGGGTATTACGGGGTTCTGGGAAGGACGCACTATTACACTGGTCTCCATCTATGTTCCCCCTGGCCTCCAAACTACCACATTTCAGGACCTGCGTACCGCTCTCCTCTCACTACCTGAGGGGTGTTATTGCTGGGAGGGGACTTTAATTCCGTGGGGTCGGGGCGCTGGATCGCCACCCACCGCGGGAACTGGGGCCCTCGCATAGATGGCTGCCAGATTTTCTCGACACCATGGGTCTAGTAGATGGCTGGCGCACTTATAACCCTGACAGAATGCAACACACTTTTCACTCGGGGGCTCATGGCAGCTTATCCAGATTGGACTATATTCTGATCCCCGCCCCCCAAATCTCACTCATCCATGAAATTAGGCACCTGGCTAGGGGCATTTCTGATCACTCACCAGTTTGGGTCCATGTACTCCTTGATCAAGCCCGGGTGGGTAGGGTCGTCCCTATTAACCCCTGGCATCTTCGCAACCCCAAAATCCGTCAAGAACTCACCAAGACAATGGATACATACTTTGCCGAAAACCTGGATACGGTGGACTCCTCCCAGACACTATGGGAAGCATTTAAGACAGTGATTAGGGGAGAGGCCTTGTCCCTGATATCAGGACAAAATAAAGAAAGGCATAGAGAAATTGCAAGTATAGAGGACGAGATCTATCACTTAGAGAGAGAGATGGAGATAACAGTCACACCTGACTTAGCCCATTTATTGCGACTTAAACAAGATGAATACAAGGCACTACTGACTGAACGAGCGAAAATGCTAGGAAGAGAGACACTTGGTAGGATCTATGATCTTGGGGATAAAGCTGGGAAACTATTGGCCTGGCTTGATAAACGCGAATGGGCGAATAGGTTGGTCCCAGTCCTCCACGATGCTAATAACATCGACGTAACGGATCCCCAAGACATAGCAGACTGCTTTGCCAGGCACTTTAACTTAATATACACCGCAGTGGCGTCTTACACTGAGTACGAATCCCTCGAACTACTTCGTGACATCAAACTTCCCACTCTTTCCTTAGAAGATCAGCGTCTTCTAGATAGCCCCCTGGCTGCAGATGAGATAGCCCAAGCAATCAGATCGCTACAATCAGGAAAAGCTCTTGGCCCGAACTGCATCCCAATTGAACTGTACAAACTCAGCCCTGACAAATTGTCCATTCACCTCAAGAGCATGTTTGAGGAAAGTAGAGAATCAGGAGTGCTCCCAACTGACCAACGTATAGCCACCATAGTAACCATACACAAGGAAGGTAAGCCCAAAACGGACTGCGCCTCCTACAGGCCGATTTCCCTCCTCAATGCCGAACCCAAGATCCTTGCTAAAGTCCTCGCCACCCGTCTCATTAACGTAATTTCGGAATTGGTACACCCGGACCAGTCCGGCTTCATTCCGCATAGGAACACAGCATTGAACCTACGCCGTGCCCACGGTGTTTTAGGCAGAGTGGACACGATTCTTGAGCTGGCTGTCCTCGTGTCTCTAGATGCCACCATGGCATTCGACACTATAGAATGGCCTTACCTTATTGCGGTCCTCCGAAAGTTAGGGTTTGGCCAGGAATTCATGCGATGGGTCCGTCTTTTATATTCGGAACCAATGGCGCAAGTCGTGGTGAATAACAAAAAGTCAGATTCCTTCGTCCTGAGCCGGGGCACCCGTCAGGGTGTCCACTCTCTCCCCTTCTTTTGCATTGGCGCTGGAACCACTGGCTGCATGGATCCGCCAAAACCCAGTTATTCGAGGCATGCAGTGGTCACCTGACTGGGAAGACCGCATTTCGCTCTATGCGGACGATATACTACTTTATTTAACGGAGCCCAAAAAGTCACTAATAGCAGTTCTTGACATCTTAGCCGTGTTCGGTAAATATTCCGGTTAGGATTAACTGGTCTAAATCCCACCTCTATGTCCTTCAGGGGGGCCCTCCTGCTTTACCCCGAAACTGCCCCATCCAAATTAGCACCACCGGGTTCAAATACCTGGGTATATTTCTCTCCCGAAATCCTGTACTCCGCTATGAAAATAATCTTCTCCCTCCATTGCTTCGCTTACGGCGAGACATTGCCAGCTGGAAATCCCTTCCCCTCTCCCTACTGGGCAAAGCTACTCTTTTTAAAATGATGTCCCTACCCCGCTTTCTCTACGTCTTGCAGAACACACTTGATCCAGTCCCCTCTAAATATTTCAAAGAAATTGAATGCCTCCAGAGGGACCTGCTCTGGAACGGGCCTCCCCGTATAGCACTGAATACGCTCACGCTACAGTGGTACGATGGTGGCATCAGTCTACCTAACATTAAAAAATATTACTGGGCAGCACATCTGGCAGCCATTAACCACAGCACGTACGGAGATCTTGCCAACCAGATGGATAAGTGGCTCCTCCCTGGAGGGAACTATAACCGATCCCTCTACGCGAAACCAAACAGATCCAAGCTCACAGGGCCCACTGGACACACTGTTAAGGTATGGCACGCAGCAAATAAATCCCTGGGGTGGGAGGGTAAATTAACATTGGCCACCCCCTTATGGGACTCCGCAAAACTTGGCAACCTATGGTCCTCGAAAGGATTTGCTAAATGGGACCTGATCGGCATATCGCAAGTCAAAGATCTGTGGAAACAGGGTGGAGTAAAACCCTTTGCTGCCCTTCAGACTCAGTACAAACTTGCAGATGCCGAGCTCTTTCGATATAATCAGATTAGCCACGCGCTACACTCTCTCATCCCTAGAGGCACATCCCTTCCCGACTCATCCCCTTTAGAGGACAGAATATTAGACGGCCATGTTCTGGACATGACCATTTCGTTAATTTACAATAAATTAATACACCACATGGACGATCCTCTTTTAGCTTTGAGGGGGAAATGGGTAACTGATGGGATGGAATTGGACGATGAGGACTGGCAGGAAGCGATCTCCTCGCCCGGGTGGTGGCCATTTCGGCCCGACTACGGCTTGTCCAACTTAAAATCCTGCACAGAGTATATATGACCGGCCCTCGGTTGGTGATGATGGGGAGAGTCGAAACAGGGGACTGTCGCAGGAAATGTGGCCTCACGGGCACGTTCATGCATATTATGTGGGAATACACCCTAATCCAAAGGTACTGGACAGAGGTACACGAAACGATGAGCACGGTACGGACTGTCCTTCTTAGTCCAGAGGCACGTAGATGCCTACTAAACATATGGGAGCCGACTGATCTTATCGCTCACCAAATACAATGGGCAACTTTGGGCTTCATGCTGGCGAAAAGAAATATAGCTCAGGCCTGGGGGGCGGCAGCACCTCCTACTTTGGCTACATGGGAACACAATATGGACTGGTGCATGTTCAGAGAAAAGACAGTGTTTACAGCCCGAGGCTGCCCCCGAAAATGGGCCCGCATCTGGTCCCAGTGGAACGCTTACCGTGGTGATATTTGCATTCCCCCACAAACTGTTGAGCTTGATGATTTACTCCCCCCCTTGAATGCCTCCACTGCATGTAATTCGCTATTGTACTGCCTTGCTTGTCATGCGTATTTCTATACTGTATTGATTTCAATGCTGATATGCCGATGTTTGTTTAATAAAAAGTTGAATAAAAAAAAAAAAGACAGAGAGGTAAACTGCTAAACATTGGTTAATGAGCAATGTGGAAAAAGAGCAGCCCTTCAAGGAGGACTGGAGGCCCGCAGGTAGGTCAACTCACACAAGTTGTTAAACAGACTGCCCATAACATAGCATTCCTTATCTCTCACTCAGGCGGCAGAATACCCTCCCGGGTGATAGTGCGCCTTACAAATCTGCATAACATAACGTAACATACTCATGGTAGTGTTAGCTAGGCCAGTTAACAAAACGTTTAGTTAGCGGGAGACGTCTCAAATATCGAATAGAAGGAAAGGGAGCAGAGCTCACTAGAGCTGGTAAACAAACCTACACAATACCACTCAAACTGTTTTTCATTGAACATAAAGGGACTAACCTCCCTGGATAAGAGGCAACAGTTCCAGAGGTATACAAAGAGGCATTACCCCGATGTCATCCTACTGCAGGAGCCCTACCTACTGCAGAAGGAACAATTTGTATTGAGGCACAAGGTCCACCTCAACCAATACTGGACTTCCGCACAAAGACAGCAGGTGTGGCAGTTCTTTGCAAGAGCCACATGGATGGGGATGGTACCATGGTCAAGAGAAACAAGGAGGGGCATTAAATTAGGGCCCAACTCACATTTGAGCGACAGTCCCATGCCTTCATAAAAATCTGCACCCAACACATAACAGGAATCTTTCCTGTCATGACTTCAGAGGACTCTGCTTGCCGATGTGGAAGGCCAGTGGGTGGTGGGGCGTGACTTCAACCTAGTGGGAGGCACCGGAATCAACAGATTAAAGAAACCTGCCCTTGCTGTGGGTATCATGTCCCGGAACTGGAGAAAAAACTGATTACGCTGGGGTTGCGTCAAGAGGATTTCCACTGCTACTGAGAAACACAAGCTGTGCTTCTTTGCAGACAATAAATTACTGTTGCTGACGGATTCTGAGAGGTATGTATTACAGGACAGCAAACCTTTGCATCAACAATGAATGGGCAGACTTTCTGAAAGTAAGGTTGTGGGGTGCTGTCTTTGAGACCTGGCTTGGCAGGGGAGCGCAGTGTTCCTGAAAAGCCTTCCTGGCCACTAGGTGAATGTATGAAATCATGGCAAAATTAGTGAAATTACTCAATTATGCAAAATACAAATCCGTTATTTTGTACTACATTTCAACGCGAAATACATCCTTGCGTCAATTTTTCGCATCAGTTTTATTGAACAAGAGCACTGCAAACAGCAGCTCGGTTTTGTTGTTCCCCCCAATTTACCCTAGGTTTAAAAATGAATCCCTTTGGGAAACAGCGATAGCAATCCAACTGATCAATCATCAATCCCACACTCATACACCAGGAGAATATAACAATAGCCAACAAATCAAATATATGAATGTTTATTCAATAAGTATAATTCATTAAAACTTGTTAAGAAAGAGTAATCAACTCTCATATTAAAAACACAATTTCATCCAACGATATTGCATGATAAATCACACATTAGAGAACAAAGTGCAAAATAAATATATAAATCCACATTCAGAATCAATTTCACATCTAATAAGGGATATTGTATTGTGAACAGCACCAAATATACACAAAATATTAAAAAACGACCAAGAAGCTGTGAACAGCACCAAATAATATACACAAAATATTAAAAAACGACCAAGAAGCGACGCGTTTCGGTGGTATTAGCAGGTCCAACCACCTTCTTCAGGCTTTACAATAAAAAGCATCCCAGCACTTTGAATCGTAGTCTGGGCGTGCGGACTGTATGCGGGGAAATTTCTCCCGATAATTAGTCCTCAGAACAATGTAATTGCAGGCTTGATTGGAATGTGTGTCCCCAAATATATTGCAGTAGAGAATGTCACTGCATATTCGTCAATGACCTCTATGGGAATTAGTCCAGGACTTATCCGTCCCAATGGTCTCAATCTTTACCCGGGATTTAGAAATCTCCGCGTCTGAGAGGGTGTCCCTCTCAGACGCGGAGATTTCTAAATCCCGGGTGTTTGGTGTTCCCTGTATATAGCCGGTAACACGGCAGCATCTATCAAAAGAGAAGGAAGGGATAATAGTTGAGTTCCATAAAAAAAATTTTTTTTTAAATTATGAGGAATGCGCATTTGCCGATAAAGATTGAGACCATTGGGACGGATAAGTCCTGGACTAATTCATGCAATATCGTTGGATGAAATTGTGTTTTTAATATGAGAGTTGATTACTCTTTCTTAACAAGTTTTAATGAATTATACTTACTTATTGAATAAACATTCATATATTTGATTTGTTGGCTATTGTTATATTCTCCTGGTGTATGAGTGTGGGATTGATGATTGATCAGTTGGATTGCTATCGCCGTTTCCCAAAGGGATTCATTTTTAGACCTAGTGTCAAGTTGGTGTCCTGTCCCTTTGGTGAGTAGGACCCCTCTCTCTTTTTGTGGAGCCCCCCCAATTTACCTCCATGTGCAGTAACTTTTTACAGCAAACGGCACATAATTACGCAAAGTGTTGCAATTTCGGGAGTTTCCGAAATTACACTAATTATGCCGGAATAATTTAAATTTCACCCAGGCCTAATGGCCACGCCTGTTGGGACGTTGAGCGAGGTTTGGGATCATATAGCGGAGGGTCAGGCTGAAGGGGTCTTAGCTTCTTCCCATCAATACACACTCCTATAAATCACAATCCGGATTTTTCTACAGCATTGAAGGACGAGGCTTTCCAGAGGTCGGAGGAGGGTAAGTGCAGGACTCTGTCGAACCTTTCCCAACGGAGGAAAATCAAGTGGGTCACTCAGTGAAAACCAGGTTACGCCATACAGGAAATTGACAGGCTTCAATATTGCCAGCTCAGATATTCAGCTTTCCTGCCATCTACTGCATCAGCAGCTATTAGAGACCTTACCCAATTTAAGAAACTTGTGTAGACTCAAGGAGGATCCCGTGGCTGCTTCTCCAAAAGTCATAGGAGGGGGTGATTTGAAGTAGCAGTTTATTTAGCGGATAGGAAAACTTAAAGAGAGAAACGTCTGATGAGGAGTGGGAGAACCTCTGGTCAGATATTCCAAAGACATTAAGAAGCAGGGCAATACATTATTCTGTAAGAAAGTTCTTAGCCCCATCAAGGGGGTGTTGGCATATCGACTGCTAGCAGACCAGGCAACAATTATCCGGGGATTGCAAGAAAACACTCTAAGAATTACCTTTCATGACCGAGTCCTGCTCTCACCCCCTTTGACGAGCAGAGACGCAAGTAGTTGCCCTGTTTTGGAAGAAGGGGGGAGGCGCCATCCATCGCCCTCATGTTCACTAAACTTTGGTATGTGTTGTCAATGGAGAAGCTGACAAGAAACAAAAATAACTCAAGTTCACCACATGGTGGGCTCTACTGATACAATACATTACAAAGCCGGAACATCTGTCCTTTTCTCAACCAAGGCTGAGAGCCCTTCAGTTGTTCTAACCTGAAGTTAAATGAGACCCAGCAGCGACTTCTCTGCGCACACGCCTGAGTTAGTTTAGGCGAATGGGCAACTACACAGCAGGCTAATGTAATATCTGGGTATGCTACTTCTATTCCTTCTCTTTCTCATAGAACAAGTTACTTACCTTCGGTAACGATATATCTGTAAGAGACATGGATTAGTTATAGATTCCTTACCTTAGAATTACCCCCAGGCATCAGACTGGATCCGGAGATTTTTTCGTCAGCAGTACCCCTGCGCGTCGAAAGGTGGTGTCGGTCGGCTTCACGTTCGTCGTTGGCGTCGTGGTCGCCGGGATGACGTCGCGGTAGCTACTTAGCCGCCGCCCTCGCGCGCTGACGCCAGTTCTTTTACACGACAAGCGCAGAGCCATGCAAGACACGGACCATGTTGCGATCACTAAGCAGGAACAGGGGTGTAGGGCTTACACGTCATCTACACCTATATCCTCTTTTTCCTGTGTGTGCAAGGCTGTGGCTGTGGGGTGTAGGGCGCCACCAGGGGGGCAGATGGCGCACAAGTAACGACAGGTCCCAGAACCTCTTGGGACGCCCGACAGGAAAAGGGATCCGTCATCACCGTCCGATCCGTCTCTATAAAGCCCCTCCCCTTCCAGGGGTCGGGGCTTGACAATCTTGCCAGTTTCCGGCGTTTCCTGCATAGCGGATGGTATTCCCTGCTGGAGTTCCCGTTGTCGTTCGTTTGGTTGCTGCGGCTGGAAGCGGAGAGTATTCAGTTACTTCCTCCTCGATTGAGCGAGGTAGTTGGGAGGATTCTTCCCGCCGTTTCCCGCCATTACCTGGCAATTACTGGTCTCGCCAGTTCCTGACGCCTTTTCTTCAGCCGGAGATCTGAGCCGTTTCTCGACGCCAGGATTCCCCAGGTATTTAGGTTCTGTAAAGGGAGTGAAGCGCCGGAGCGCTCCTACCGCACCGCAACTTTGTTGCTTCATTTGTTGCCGCACTATCAACGCCATTTGGAAAGCACTCACGCTGTGTCTGTAACAGCGAACGAGTGCTAAGGCTCCCTGGTGATTTGCGCTGTGCCTCCCCAAGGGTTACGGGGTGACTACAAAAAATACTGTATACTCGCTGTGATGTAAACAGCGGTAGGGTACAAGACATGGCAATCGGAGGACTCCTTTTGACATTTATTGGAACCCCTCTGTAGCGAGACGCTGTGTGTCTGCCTATGGCCTTAATTTGTTTTATTTTTAGATTCTGCAATGATTGTGGTCTCCTTCTACGCGCTGAGAAGAGTGTGTGGTCGTTCACAAGGAGAGGTTTCTGGGTCCACTACCCAGGTGTCACTGCTGTATTGTTTTGTGAGTGTTTAGATATTGTGCAGTCATGTACGTGGGGTATGAATGAAACTCCTCATTTCTTCTCTCTCATACATGTCTTCTTTTTGTCCTTCTATATACAGCTTTCACATGTGGGGTGTCTTCTGCAGCCGTACCGAACTCTAGATCAGACGTAGGTCCAAGAAGATCCCATTTTGACAGCAGTGTTTGTTATTTTATCCACTTCCCTTTTCCCCAGAGTGCTTCCTTGCACAGTAGTGCGTTTTCACTCTGTGGGAGGTTGCGCCCAGGGGAGGAGGGGGGCTCCTCTACACTCCTTCGTCCCCGCTGGCAGACTTCAGAGGTTAGTGGCATTATCTGGTTTTGCGCTACTGACATCGGAACAGATTGTCAAGCCCAAGACTGTTGCCCAGCCTGGACGATGGATACGAATGTGGTTTTGACCTCGCTCTTGGAGAGCCTTTCGGCTCTTCAGCAGGAGGTGCAAACCTCTCGCTTGGAAAACCAAGAACTAAGAAAGGAGATGGGCATGTTACGCAGGGAAGTAGCTGGCCTATCCCGAAAAGGTAAATCCGATAGTACAGGGACGGGTTTTTACATTAGGGACTGGACTCTTCCCCCTCCAGTATCTGCCATGCCTGCATCCTCCTTGGGTAATACACAGGGTTCTTCTCAGCGGCAGCAGCAGCCCCTCACTCCGCTGAATCCACTCCCACAGTCCATGTAATACAGAACACCGGGATACCCTTGGCGCCTCCTGAACACTTTTTTGGGGATCCCAAAAATTCGAAACCTTCCTTAATCAATGCAGGTTACACTTCCTATGTAAGCCTGCGGTTTTTCAAGATGAAGCGGCTAAAACATCTTTCATGATGTTGTACATGGGGGGGGAGAACGCCGCTAGCTGGACCATACCCTTGGAGCGAAACGACCCTGTGCTGCACAAATTCTCTGACTTTTGCCTGGAAATGAGGCAGTTGTTTGACCGAAAATCTCATATGATGACACTGGATTGGGAATTAATCACTCTTAGACAAGGATCACAGGACTTATATCACCACTTTTAACCGCTTCCTAGTGGAAACCGACTGGCCCCAGGAGAAACACACCACTCTATTCTACCAGGGATTGCGCGGAGAACTAAAGGATGTCCTGTCTCAGGTGGTGCAGCTACCACAAACCTGTGAAGAGATGATCGATCTCACCGTACAGCTGGACCACCGACTACAGGAAAGTAAAGGGGATAGAAGCCGGGGGATACCCGTTTTCTTTTCCCCAGACAAAAACCGGTAACCGACGAACATGCCAAATCAACAGAAGGACCCGAACCTACGCAAATAGGGGGGATCCGAGGCCCTCTCACCACAGAAGAAAGAAAAGAGACGGAAGCAAAAGCTAGGTCTTTATTGCGGGAAGAGTGGACACTATCAGGGAGTGTCGAGCTCGGGCTAAACTTCCGGAAAGGTCAACCACCCAAAGGATGCAAGCAGCAACAACCCAGCAATCGGGGAGAACAGACATGACGGAAAACTGAAGAGCCCAAGTCAGGATGAGATCTCTGCTTTGGGTTATAAACAAGAAACGATCTCTTCAGTAATAGCAAACACCATCCAGCCATCGGTGGCTCATCTGAACGTTTGCATCACTATGGATTACTGAAGAAACACCCCTTAGAATGCCTGCCTTGTTGGACTCCGGAGCCACTGGGAACTTTATAGACCAGCAGTACGCCCAGAATATTGGGGTTCTGTGTGAGAAAAAGAGGTCCCCTGAAATCGTGAAGGCAGTAGATGGGAAGACTCCAACATCCGGACCGGTCAGATATCATACCGTTCCACTTACCATGCAGTTCAGTGAAGACCACTTCGAGATCATTCAGTTTGACCTCATAGACGCTCCACATTTTCGCCTCATCCTAGGCATGCAATGGCTAACTCTGCATGACCCTGTCATTCGATGGGCAGACCGCACAGTTTCCTTGAATTCCGAGTTTTGCAGGGAGCATTGTACCAAACAAACCATACGCCAGGAAAGAAACTCAGGTACGCAGGCTGGTTTTCTAGCAACGGGATGTGAAGAAATCGGGTACTGCTGCTCCACCACGCTACCAGAAATCTACAAGGAATACAAACTGGTCTTCGACAAACAGAAAGCTACCCAACTACCACCTCACCGGACATACGACTGTCGCATTGATCTAATGCCTGGAGCGGATATTCCTTGTAGTAGGGTTTATGCCCTTACCGAACCCGAGACACAATATTTGAAGAACTATCTGGAGGAGAACTTAGCATCTGGCTTCATCAGGCATTCATCGTCACCAGCCTCCTCCCCTCTTCTTTATTCCCAAAAAGGATTGCGACGATCTGAGGACAGCTGTATAGATTACAGAGCGATTAACAGGGTTACCATCAAAAATAGATACCCTCTGCCACTGATAGCGGTACTTTTGGACCAGCTTAAGGGCGCTCGGCTTTTCACGAAATTGGATTTACGGGGCGCCTACCATTTGGTACGAGTCAAAACAGGCGACGAGTGGAAGACGGCCTTCAGAACCAAATTCGGGCTATACGAATATCAAGTGATGCCCTTCGGGTTATGCAACGCCCCTGCAGCTTTTAAATATTTTATGGATGAGGTACTTCGGGGGTTTTTGGAAACATTTTGTGTTGTTTATATTGATGATATTCTCATCTATTCTTCCATCCCCCAAGAACACGTTACCCATGTGAAGGCAGTATTAGGCAGACTCCAACAGCACTCGTTATATTGGAGAAATGCCTTTTTCATGTCGAAGAAGTTACCTTCCTGGGTTATGTAATCAACGCACAAGGATTTCAAATGGATATGGGCAAGGTAGAAGCAATTACACATTGGAAAGCTCCTCATGTCAAATCGGTACAGCGCTTCCTGGGCTTCGCTAACTATTATAGGCGTTTCATCAAAGACTTTTCTAAAATAATACACCCTATATCACGTTTGTTGAGAAAAAATACTCCCTTTGTATGGAGCCAAGAAGCGGACCAATCATTCAAGACTCGGAAAGAACGATTGACTCAGGCTCCCATCTTGCGCCATCCCGACTCACACTCACCCTTCGTGGTAGAAACGGATGCCTCATAGAATGCCATAGGAGGGGTGTTATCTCAACGGCACCCGGACACAGGACAACTACATCCGGTGGCTTATTACTCAAAGAAACTCACCCCCAGTGAGACGAACTATTCCATCACAGACAAGGAGTTGTTGGCCATAAAAAGAACCTGTGAGGAGTGGAGACACTATCTCCTAGGAGCACATCACACTATTGAAATATATACAGACCACTGAAATCTTTTGTTCTTAAAAACCGCCAGAGCCCTAACTCCACGTCAACTGCGGTGGTCTCTCTTTTTCTCAGACTATGATTTTATTATTAAGTATCGACCAGGTCCCCAGAATGGGAAGGCAGACGCTCTGTCCCGTCTCGAAGAACCCACAGAAAGCAGAAGGAATGACCCTCCAGAGCCGCCCTCAATCCTCCCTGAAGCCGCCTTCCAGTACAAGACCCTCGCATTGATCACATCTCAGGACTTCCTAGAGGATGTAAAGGTGTCCTTAGCTAACGTGGATGTCCAGACATGGATACAAGAGGACCCTGAACATCGGACAACGAACGGGACTTGTTATACCACTACCATGCCTTATATATTCCGCATACTGTCCTGCAACTACAAGTACTGGCTTGGGCTCATGACAACGCTAGGAGGACACCTGGGGGAATACAAGACCATTGCCAGCATCGAGCGATCCTTTTGGTGGCCCACATTACGAAAAGATACCAAAGAGTACCTGAGAAATTGCGCCATCTGTGCGCAAGGGAAATCCAGTCACTCAAAACCCGTTGGATTATTGCGTCCGATACCTATTTCTCCACTTCCTTGGCACACCATGTCCATGGACTTCATTATAGAGATGCCCCCCTGTGAAGGATACACCACCATCCTGGTGGTAGTCGACCACCTGACAAAGATGGGACATTTTATCCCGTTAAAACGGCTACCCACCTCTTCCGAACTAGCGGTCGTTTTCCTCCAGCATGTGGTAAGGGCTCACGGAATTCCCAGTGCTCTTATCACAGACCGTGGAACTCAGTTCACCTCTCGCTTTTGGAGGGCGTTATGCGATACCATGAGAGTGGAAGTCCGAATGTCCACCAGTTATCATCCTCAGACGGACGGCAAGACTGAACGTCTTAACCAAACATTGGAACAATACCTACGTTGCTTTACCCTCCAAACCACCACGGACTGGTACACACTGATCTGGATGGATGAGTTCGCCTACAATAATGCAGAACATTCAACGTTAGGATGTTCACCTTTCTTTTGTCTCTATGGACTTCATCCGAACATGCTCCCTTTTGAATGGCCAGTAGTATCCAGGCATCCCACCATACATGAACACAATACCCATCTTAGAGCAGTGTTGATTGATGCCAAGCGGCAATTAGCGGCAGCACAAACAGCGCAGAAACAGTTCGCAGACAAAAAGAGGGCCCCAGAACCCGTATACCAGGTGGGAGATATAGTGTGGTTGGCCACTAAGAATCTGTATCTCAAGGGGGTGGACAGACAAACCCATGTACATAGGTCCTTATAGTATCGAGGAAGTAATAAATCCTGTTGCCGTGAGGTTGTCCTTGCCCCGGTCATGGCACATACACCCCGTATTTCACGTGTCCCTACTCCAACCATGTCCCGCGAGCATGAGGTTACAAACGAGACCCATACCCTTGGAAGTAGAAGGGCAAGAAGAGTACGAAGTAAGGGAGTTGTTGGACTCCCGGCTGGTAAGGGGACGAGTGCAGTATTTGGTGGATTGGAAGGGGTATGGAGTTGAGGATAGAACCTGGGAACCTGCGAACAACCTCCACTGCCCACAGCTGTTAGAACGTTTTCACACCAAGTATCCGGGTAAACCTGGATGACCGCTGAGTCGGCGGTCCTCGAGAGGGGGTTCTGTTGCGATCACTAAGCAGGAACAGGGGTGTAGGGCTTACACGTCATCTACACCTATATCCTCTTTTTCCTGTGTGTGCGAGGCCGTGGCTGTGGGGTGTAGGGCGCCACCAGGGGGGCAGATGGCACACAAGTAACGACAGGTCCCAGAACCTCTTGGGACGCCAGACAGGAAAAGGGATCCGTCATCACCGTCCGATCCGTCTCTATAAAGCCCCTCCCCTTCCAGGGGTCGGGGCTTGACAATCTTGCCAGTTTCCGGCGTTTCCTGCATAGCGGATGGTATTCCCTGCTGGAGTTCCCGTTGTCGTTCGTTTGGTTGCTGCGGCTGGAAGCTGAGAGTATTCAGTTACTTCCTCCTCGATTGAGCGAGGTAGTTGGGAGGATTCTTCCAGCCGTTTCCCGCCATTACTGGTCTCGCCAGTTCCCGACGCCTTTTCTTCAGCCGGAGATCTGAGCCGTTTCGACGCCAGGATTCCCCAGGTATTTAGGTTCTGTAAAGGGAGTGAAGCGCCGGAGCGCTCCTCCCGCACCGCATCTTTGTTGCTTCATTTGTTGCCGCACTATCAACGCCATTTGGAAAGCACTCCCGCTGTGTAACAGCGAACGAGTGCTAAGGCTCCCTGGTGATTTGCGCTGTGCCTCCCCAAGGGTTACGGGTTGACTACAAAAAATACTGTATACTCGCTGTGATGTATACAGCGGTAGGGTACAAGACATGGCAATCTGAGGACTCCTTTTGACATTTATTGGAACCCCTCTGTAGCGAGACGCTGTGTGTCTGCATATGGCCTTAATTTGTTTTATTTTTAGATTCTGCAATGATTGTGGTCTCCTTCCACGCGCAGAGAAGAGTGTGTGGTCGTTCACAAGGATTGAGGTTTCTGGGTCCACTACCCAGGTGTCACTGCTGTATTGTTTTGTGAGTGTTTAGATATTGTGCAGTCATGTACGTGGGTTATGAATGATACTCCTCATTTCTTCTCTCTCATACATGTCTTCTTTTTGTCCTTCTATATACACAGCTTTCACATGTGGGGTGTCTTCTGCAGCCGTACCGAACTCTAGATCAGACGTAGGTCCAAGAAGATCCCATCTTGACAGCAGTGTTTGTTATTTTATCCACTTCCCTTTTCCCCAGAGTGCTTCCTTGCATAGTAGTGCGTTTTCACTCTGTGGGAGGTTGCGCCCAAAGGAGGAGGGGGGCTCCTCTACACTCCTTCGTCCCCGCTGGCAGACTTCAGAGGTTAGTGGCATTATCTGGTTTTGCGCTACTGACATCGCGACAGACCACTGGTGCACAAAACTAGGGCCGTGAAAGGGATTCCCTGACCCTAGAAATCAGTTTGCAGAACGGGGAGGATGGGTGGGGCGGTAAGGAATCTAGAACTAATCTATGTCTCTTACAGATATATCATTACCGAAGGTAAGTAACTTGTTCATCTGAAAGAGACAATTAGTTATAGATTCCTTACCTTAGAATAGATACCCCAGCAATACCAACCCCGGAGGTGGGTCTGCAATCTAAGTTCAAACCAGAAAGTCCTGGAGAACAGAACGGCCAAAGAAGCCGTCTCTCCGGACTTGGCTGTCCAGGCAGTAGTGTTTTGTGAACGTGTGCAGAGATGCCCACGTAGCTGCCTGACAGATGTCATTGAGGGGGACTCCCCGTCCCAAAGCAGTGGTAGCTGCCGTCGCCCAGGTGAAATGGGCGCGCAGTCCCACTGGAGGCTCTTTCTTTGCCAAAGAGTAGCAAGCTTTAATGCACAAAACGACCCACCTAGAGATGGTCCATTTGTGCACGGCCCAACCTTTTTTGGCGCCCAAGTAGCCAACAAAGAGCTGGTCATCCACCCGGAATTGCTTGGTGCGATCCAAATAAAAGGAAAGCGCACGTTTTGGATCCAGACGGTGGAGCCTCTCTTCCTCCTTAGAAGGATGCGGAGGCGGAAAGAAGGTGGGCAAAGTGATGGTTTGACCAATGTGGAAAGAAGTACCCACCTTGGGAAGAAAGGAAGGTCTGGTTCTGAGGACGACCTTGTCCGGATGAACAGCCACAAAAGGAGGCTTTGAAGAAAGAGCTTGGAGCTCACTCACCCTGCGAGCAGAGGTGATGGCAACCAGAAAGGCAGTCTTTAAAGTAAGAAGTCTGAGAGGACAGTTATGAAGCGGCTCAAAGGGAGCGCACATAAGGAAAGTAAGAACCAAGTTCAAGTCCCACTGAGGCATTACGAAGGGAATAGGAGGAAAAAGATGAGTAATGCCCTTAAGGAAGCGATTTACAACAGGGGACTTGAAAAGAGAAGGCTGATCAGGAAGCCTAAGAAAGGCTGAAATGGCTGAGAGATAGCCCTTCAGAGTGCCCAGAGCAGACCCCGGCTGGGCCAAAGACAGGAGGAACAAGAGAACCTCAGAAAGAGGGGCAGAAAGGGGATCCACAGCCTTTGCTATGCACCATGCCACAAATTTGTTCCATCTGCAGGCGTATACCGTCTTAGTGGAGGGAAGCCTGGCTGCCAATATATCATCACAGACCTCGGGAGGAAGGTCAAAGGCTGTCAACTGTTGCCGCTCAATCTCCACGTAGGGAGGTGGAGACTGGACAAGTTCGGGTGGAGGGCCGTCCCCTGTTGCTGCAACAGAAGATCCTCCCGAAGAGGCAGTCGGATCGGAGGATCTATGGCCATGTGTCACAGCTCGGGATACCAGACTCTTCGTGCCCAATCCGGAGCCACAAGAATGACTTGGGCACGGTCGCGCTTGATCTTCTTCAGCACTCTGGGCAGAAGTGGTATAGGCGGAAAGGCGTATAGAAGACCGCAACTCCACTCGTGACGAAAAGCGTCGCCTAGCGTATGCCGCCTAGCATGTGCTGCCTTAGAAATTCCAACGTGCAGAACTGCTGACATTGCGCGTTCTCTTCGGTTGCGAATAGATCTAACAAAGGCTCTCCCCACTGCTGAAAGAGACCTTGTACCACCTCCAAATGAAGACGCCATTCGTGATCCATCATGCACCTGCGGCTGAGTTCTTCCGCCCTGGCGTTCAGTGAACCTGCCAGGTGTTGAACCACCAGGGATATGCCCTGATGTTCCAGCCATGTCCAGAGACGGAGAGCCTCGACATAGGGTCCACGACCCTACCCCGCCCTGTTTGTTGCAGTACCACATGGCGGTGGTGTTGACCGTGAACACCTGCACCACTCTTGCCCGGACAGAGGGAAGGAATGCTTTCAGTGAAAGACGGATCGCCCGAAGCTCCAGAAGGTTGATGTGGAGCCCAGACTCCGCCGGAGACCAGAGTCCTCTGATCTCCGCCTCTCCCATGTGGCCGCCCCACCCTAGAAGTGATGCATCCGTCACCACTGCGTACTCCGGTTGGGGAAGGGGGAGGGATCTGCCGTTGACCCAATCCTGGTCTGTTAGCCACCACTGCAATTGACGTGCAGTGCCCTCTGAGATCTGAACGCAATCGGACAGATTCCCCTGATGCTGTGCCCACTGGAACTTCGGGTCCCACTGCAGAGCCCGCATATGCCACTTGGCATGATCCACCAGCAGGATGCAGGAGGCCATGAGGCCCAGCAGCCTCAGGGTCATTCTGACCGAAACCCGGGATAGAGGCTGAAAGATCAGAATCATAGCCCGAATATCCTGGACTCGCTGTTCGGGAGGATAAGCCCGAAACTGCGTTGTGTCCAGAACTGCTCCGATGAAAAGGAGCTTCTGAGAGGGAATCAGGTGTGACTTCGGCACGTTTATAGTGAACCCCAGCGAGTGCAGGACGTCCGCCGTAGTCTGGAGGCGGGAGACGACTGCCTGAGGCGAGCCTGCCTTCAACAGCCAGTTGTTGAGATTGGGGAAGACTGGAACCCCTGATCTGCGCAGATAAGCTGTGACCACCGCCATCACTTTCGTGAACACCCGAGGGGCGCTGGTAAGGCCAAAGGGGAGCACAGTAAACTGAAAGTGCTTGTGGCCTACCGTGAACCGCAGGTAACGCCGGTGGGCCGGCAGGACGGGGATGTGAAAGTAAGCGTCCTGCAAGTCCAACGCTACCATCCAGTCTCCAGGGTCGAGGGCAGACAGGACCAGAGCTAGCATCAACATTTTAAACTTCTCCTTCTGGAGGAAGCGGTTGATGTTCCTGAGATCCAAGATAGGACGCAGGCCCTTGTCCTTCTTGGGCACCAGAAAGTAGTGGGAATAGCAACCACGACCTACTTCTGGGGCAGGAACTCGCTCGATGGCTCCCTTGGCCAAGAGAGCCGAAACTTCCTGTTGGAGAAGGGCCAGATGATCCTCCGACATGCAATGGTACTGAGGTGGCATGGATGGAGGGGTAGTCTCGAAAGGGAGGGAGTAGCCCCTTCGGACTATTAGCAAAACCCACCTGTTCGACGTGATGGTGCGCCAGTGGGGGAGGTGATGGCGAATCCTGCCGCCCACTGGCGATTGGTGGCCCTGAAAGGTCGGACTAGGAGGGTTTGGAGGCTGCTGCAGAGGGGGCGGTGGTGGACTGGCCCGCTCGCTAGCCCCCAGACCCACGGCGGTGGGTGCCACGGCCGCGCAGGGGCTGAACAGTTTGCGCCGGCCTGTGGCTCTGGGTGGAATGTGGTGGGGCACCCCTTCCGTAGCCACAAAAGGGGCGAAAAGCAGACTGTGCAGGGCGGGTGGTGGAGAGGCCCAAGGACTTGGCCGTAGCCCGAGAGTCCTTGAAGCGCTCTAGCGCGTTGTCTACTTTGTCGCCGAACAGGCAACGGCCATCAAAGGGCATGTCCATTAGGGTAGCTTGGACATCCCCGGAAAAACCAGTCGACTTCAGCCAGGCGTAGCGTCGAAGGGCTACCGACGTTGAAATCGTCTTGCCTAGCGAGTCGGCGGTGTCCAGTCCACATCGAATGGTAAACTTGGCTGCATCTCTCCCCTCTGCAACTGCACGGGAGAGTACAGCCCGGGCCTCCTACGGGCACTGGGGCAGCACCTGAGCTACCGTATCCCACACACAGTGGGTGTAACGGCCCAACAGACATGCAGTGTTTACCAACCGCAGTCCCAAGCTAGAGGAAGAAAACATCTTCTTCCCAAGATGGTCCAGCTTTTTGGATTCCCTATCAGGTGGTGCGTTAGGGAATGCGCCTTTGGACGTCGAAGCTTGGACCACCAAGCTCTCAGGGGTGGGGTGTTGGGAGAGGAAAGTGGGGTCACCCGGAGCCGGGCGGTGGCGTCGGGCAATCATCCTATCCACAGGAGCCCCTGTGTTGGGCCTGGACCAGGTGCCCAAAAGGATGTCAGTCAGGGCTTCATTAAACGGCAGCAGGGGCTCCGAAGAGCTCGCTGCCGGTTGAAGCACCTCTGTCAGGAGGTTAGTCCTGACCGCCACCGTAGGTAGCTCGAGGTTTAGAGCCTCGTCCACCCTACGCAACAACACTGCGTAAGAAGCTCCCTCCTCCGTAGCCACGGTAGGAGGAGACAACATGCCAAGGTCTGGGGAGGTGTCCAGACTACTGCCATCCCCCAACTCCTCTCTCCAGTCCGGATCATATTCCAACTGGTCAGTTAAAGGGTCTCCAGACCCCCTCCCAGTCCTCTACAGGGGTACAAAAATACCCATCAGCGCCGGATCCGGCGTCGGTCCGACTCCGTGCCCACGTCGGGATGGAGGCCCGGGTCGACGCCGGCTGGGGACACAACCGGCTGCGGGTGTGGTGCCGGTTGAATCGACGCCGGTGGAGTTATGAGGTCGACCGGCACCGATCCGGATCCAAGAAGACCCTGCGGTGCCGGGGCCGAAGCCGCTGGCGTCGAAGGCCCAGGGCCCCCAGCCGAGTCCGCGGGGCCCGAAGGCGCGCCGGCAGAGTCGGGCAGCGCAAAGATGGCATGCATCGCTTCGTAGAAGGTGCGAAGCTGGGCAGGGGTCACTCCGGGTCCCGGGAAGAGAGGGAAACGCGGAGTCAACCCTTCAGGCTCCGCACGCAGAGCCACGGGGGGTGGGGGGGGCACAACCCGCATCCCTCGTCGCGTCGGCCAACCGACGGGGAGAAGTTGAAGAGCGACGATGCTTCTTCGACTTCTTCTTGTGCTTCGACTTACCTGAGGAGTGCGAAGACTTCGAAGACGAGTGGTGGTAGTGGCTCCGCAACCGGTCTCTCGACCTCCCACGCAACAGGGACCTCGAGCGGCGTGGAGCCGACTGCCGGGCCTCGAGAAGCTTTCGGGACCGCTACGGCAAAGACTTCGGATTCATGGTCCGGCAGTCGGAACACGACTTGGGATCGTGGTCGCGTTCCAGGCACCACAGGCACACGCAGTGCGGATCCGTCACCAACATCAGTTTTCAGCAGGAACCACAAGCCTTGAAACCGGGCATCCCTGACATGCACCAGGAGTCGAAGACTCAAAAACGCCGTCGACAAAAAGTGACTGGAGGTACCGCTCTCTCCGGATCTGCGCAGGCTGGCGCGGAAAAAGAAAGAACTGACGTCAGCGCGCGAGGGCGGCGTCTAAGTAGCTACCGCGACATCATCCTGGCGACCACGACGCCAACGACGAACGCGGAGCCGACCGACGCCACCTTTCGATGCGCAGGGGAACTGCTGATGAAAAAATCTCCGGATCCAGTCTGACGCCTGGGGGTAATTCTAAGGTAAGGAGGCTGTCTTAGAAGCTCTTACTTAGACGCCCCTGGCATAAACTTATCGCCCAATTTCACGGCCTCCTTTGTACAACCATGCTTAGCATTCCAGATGACCCTGACTCGGCTGATAGATCATTGTCCGATTGGATTCTCTGCGCTTTGGATTCTCTGATCCCTGTAAAGTGGTCTAAAAGCCGCAACACTAAATCCAGTCCCTGGTACAATGCTACACTCACCTCCCTGCGTAAAGCATGCAAAAGGATGGAGAGAGCCTGGAGAAGGGACTACGACCCAAATCTGAAGAGCTGCTATCAGGCAGCTATTAAGAAATATCATAGGGCTATTCAGACTGAACGGGCAATGTACTATGCGGACGAGATTAGGAGTAGTAATAACCCCTCCAAAAGCATCTTCTCGATACTAAAAGATCTTAAAACATAGACGGCCCTTAATGCGACCGTGATATCGTCAGATGAGCAATGCGAGGCACTTGCCTCCTTCTTTGTGGATAAGGTGGACAAGAAGTCCTTCCCCCAGGTAGCGCTATGCCCTGACCCTGTGCCTAGACCCCCTCCTACGCATACTTTGGCCGCTTTCCCGCCGATCTCCCAAGAGGAGCCATCTGTGCTCTGTAGCAAGGTTAAATCTGGCTCTCCCACTGACCTCCTTAAGCCTGACCAATTTATGAAAATCTTACCGGTGCTTCTTACACCCCTGAGCCAGGTGATCAACCTGTCTTTCTCCACGGCGGTGGTTCCCAGCTCTTGGAAGGAAGCTAGGGTGGTCCCCTTGTTAAAAAAACCTAATCGACGCAGCCAAACCAGAGAGCTTTCGCCCCATCTCACTCCTACCCTGGGTATCCAAGATCTGAGGCCTACATCAATTCCATCTTGACGGGCTATCTGGAGGAAAATAACATACTGGACCCCTCCCAGAATGGTTTCCGTCCTGGTCACAGCACGGAATCTGCTCTTCTAGCCGTGACCGAACATCTGAGGCGGGCTCTAGACGAGGGTCGTTGTACTTCGGCACTGATCTTATTAGACCTCAGTGCCGCGTTCGACACTGTGTCCCACCAGATCCTGCTGAAACGGTTGGAGGAGGTGGGCATTGTTGATTCAGCCCTGGACTGGTTTGCCTCTTTTCTTATGGTAAGGACCTTCCAGGTAGTCGTCCCCCCTTTTGCTTCTAGAGTCCACACTACCAAACAGGGGGTGCCGCAGGGTTCAGCCCTGAGCCCAACCCTCTTCAACCTGTATGCACAACCGTTAACTACGGTGGCTAAGAGCAGAGGGCTCACAGCAGTATCCTATGCGGACGATACACAGTTGGTAGTTGCACTCGCGGACGACTCCACACGGGACGCTTGCAAATTCCGGAGTGACCTTGAGGCTATCGCGGAGTGGATGACTGCCAACTGTCTCCAGCTCAACGCCAGTAAGTCCGAGGTATTGCTGGTAGGGAAAGACTGAGCTGTGGAGTGAGCACTGGTGGCCTGCCACTCTGGGGCATGCACCTGCCCCCAAACAGGTGGTTAAAAACCTGGGTGTCTGGGTAGATTTTGCCCTCAGCTTCCAAACCCAAACTAAGAAGGTGGCGGGGACCTGTTTTGGCATATTGCGGGGGCTCAAAAAGCTGTTGGGGTTCTTTGACCCCTCCATCATGCAGGTCATTGTTCAGGCTTCCATTCTGTCGAGATTGGACTATGCCAGCTCACTATATCTGGGGTCTAACAAGACTGAAATGTTGAGACTGCAAAGGGTCCAGAATGCTGCGGCCAGAACTCTCCTTGGCCTGCCTAGGACTTGCTCTGCGTCCAGTGCTATTCGTCGGCTCCACTGGCTGCCTGTGGCCAAACGTATAGAGTGTAAGTCCCTTTGTATTTCTGGCCAACCTGCTTGCACCTTACACCCCTTCCCGTCAACTTCGGTCGATGGGGCAGCATTTGGCGGTTATCCCCCGGGTGAGGAGGGCACGTGTTGGGGGGCGTTCCTTCCGCACTTTGGCAGCCAAACTTTGGAACGCGCTTCCTACTTCCATCCGCAGCTTGAAGAATTATTTGGCTTTCCGTAAAGCAATCAAAACACACCTCTTGCCTCCGTTGTAGGAGGCGGTGCAGTTTTCTGCTATCAGCGCCGGGACGCCCCTTCGCTGGGGCAGCTGCGTGCTTTACAAGACCACATAACATAACTAATTGTCTCTTTCAGATAATACTTTTAAGCTGCACTTGTACAGTGGTTGGAGGTTGAGGGATGATAAGCTGAAGATTTCATTTTTCTGACCAGCTTTGTTGTACAACCAGTTGCTATGATAACCTGCTTACATCTTACAGCCAGTGTACGGATATTTTGTAAGACTGCACTTTAACTGAAAACTAAAAAAACTGAACTTGGCAAACTCCTGATGAATGTACAGAAAAAACAAAATGTGAGTAAATGACAGATGAAAAATATTGGAGAGTCACATATTGGGAGATAAATGGGAGAAACCATCTGAAAAAAACCACAGTGTCCAAAATAGAGAAGATTATGTGCAATTTAAATTATAGTCCTGTGAAATTGACAAAATGATTCCCAATATCATACAACATATCTGGTAGAACTGCTTATCTTTAGCAATGAAATACTGAGCATTTTCACTGATACACTGGGGTATCCAGATTCTGAAACGTCTGGTGAAGTGACCTGAGAAACCCTAGTCCTATTAAAGATGATGCATGCTGCCTTGCGGCCTACTCTGGTATTTCCATATACCTGCAAAACAGGTAACTGATCCACTGGCTATTCTGAAATGTTAATAAACACAAGGTATTTTAGCTGTGGAACAAATGTCTTACTAAAATGCAATTGGGGCGGGGTAGCACTTAACTCATTGGAAACCTATACTGGGATAAACAAGGAGGGGGTAACATTGCAACACCATGCTCAACTATACGGAGGATGTGGAATATGGTGTCATGAATATAGGAAATACCAATGAAACAAGACTTTGATGTAATGCAATATATGATATATGTATGAGTTGAATCTCTAACTCCTAACATGATAGTGTTCTTACTCAAAATTTGGCACCCGCAATTCATTTACGTAGCAAGATGTCGGGGAATGAGAGAAGGGGAGTGTGACACATTGTTGTATTGTTTTGGTTTTACAAACTGGCATATAGATAAGAGTGCATGCCTTTATATTTGATTATGTTCTTCAAAGCAAACCATAATAAAAAAAACTTTTCTAAACTGTGCTCAAATACATATTATAGAGGCGGCAATAGCTCCTCTTAAGTTATGTATTTTCATTGAAAAGGCATTTTTGGTTTACTTAACTACGGCATTGTTAAAACAAATCTGCACAAATCTTTCCAAAAAACACAGTACATCCACTGTGGCTTCTTCATGGCACGTTGTGTAGATCGTTCAAGTCAGGTCCTAGAAATAGGGAGCAGGGTGGTATTCCAAAAGTTACATTTTCCATTTTAACTGCCACAGGAATCTCTGCTCCTCAATGCAGAAAAACACCTGAAGGGATTTACACCAAACGAGGCACGTAAACATAACTTTACTCAAGGAAGTGCCTTGGCTTGGCTTCATATAAATCAGTTCAGAGGTTTTCAAGAAATTTGCATTTAAAAAGTGTTACGGTCCAGGCATGAAGAGGTTCAATTTTATAGCTAACTGGACTGTTAATTGTGAATCCACTGAGATTTTGTGAATCCAATTATAAAACAAATAAAGGCACACCAATGGACAAGGGAGTTGTTTCTCCTGTTGTGCATTACAGATCCACAAATCTGACTACGGATTTGCAAATCTGCTGTGCTCTGTCACGGAAACAAGTCGGTTGGAGTCACAATTACCCAACATGGTGCACCAAGCAATAGAGAAAAAGATCATAAGGAGGCAGAGTGAACAGGCCCATGTGCTATGGTGGGGAGAGGGGGGTATGGGTAGAACAAAGTGCCACGCATGTAATAATATATATATATATATTCATTTACTGAAAAAACCATAGGTTTCAGGCACGTTATAGTTAGAAATTAGCATTTAAAAAACCATAGAAATTAACTGAAAAAACCATAGGTTTCAGGAACGTTATAGTTAGTTGGACATTTCACTCGTTCAAAACCATAGAAATTCCGGCGTTATAGTTTGTTCAGCTAACTATAACTCGCGCCCCCGCAATGCACTGCTGATGACGTCACATATTACACCATTCATGACATGGTCAGTGACATCACTGATGACATCACTGATGACATCATCCAGTGACTGTTTCTGTAAAGTTTAATTTTGTTTTATATATATGCCAAGCTGTATTGAGGAATGAGTGGGTGTATAAGTGTCTGTACGGAGGATTTAGTAGGTACGTGACTGACTGTATAAGTGAGTGATTAAATGTGTCTTACTGAATGCATGGGTTAGTGACTAAATTGTGTGAAAGTCTGTATCAGTCTGTCTGTTGTTGTTGTGTAAGCTGCTGCATGGGTTGGTGAGTAGCTGCATGAGTGTCTATATGGGTTATTGATTGCTTGCCTGAGTATTTGTATGGCTGCCTGAGTGTGTGTGTGTGTGGGTGGGAGGTGTGTGACTGTGCATAGATGTGTGAGTGGTTGATTCACTGGGTGTATGGGTTCAAGAGTGCATGTGGAAACAGCTGTGTGGGTGAGTGTGTGTATGGGTGTGTTGGTGAGTGAATGGATGTCTCAGTGGTACATGTGCAAGTAACTACATATGTAAAAAGCAGTATATGTGAGTGATGGTGTATATAAATAACTATATGTGAGAGTCAGTAATTGTGAGAGTGGCTGCATGGATGAGTGTGTATTTTATCAGTGATTATATAAGAGAGTAATTATGTGTTAGTATCTGTATGAATAAGTGAGGTTGTGTCTGTATAACTGTATAGGTGAGTAAATGGAAGTATGATTGATTCTTTGCATGACTGACTAAGTGTGTGAGTAACTCTGGATATGTGGCAGTGTGTGAATGTCTGTATAGGTGTATGAGTGCATATGATAGTGTTGTATTGATGAGTGACTGCATGTATGAGTGACTGTATGGGTGAATGAGTGGATGTGTGTGTAGACCTAGGAATCAGTCCGTGCGTATTTAGTAACTGGTATTGATGTGTCTATTTTTTCGAAAACGGTAGTCTGTATTTTAGAGTGGGTGTATCAAAGGTTATATTCAGGTGTGAGGAGGTGCATCAGATTTTCACGTGGATGATGTCATCAGTGATGTCACTGACCATGTCATGAATGATGTAATATGTGACGTCATCAGCAGTGCATTGCGGGCGCGAGTTATAGTTAGCTGAACTAACTATAACGCCGGAATTTCTATGGTTTTGTACGAGTGAAATGTCCAACTAACTAACGTGCCTGAAACCTATGGTTTTTCCAGTGAATTTCAAAGGTTTTTTAAATGAAAATTTGTAAGTCTAATGTACCTCAATCCTATGGCTTTTTATTATATATATATATATATATATATATATATATATATATATATATATATATATATATATATATACACACACACACATACATACACACATTTTAAAAAATTGTGAATAATTTTTAGTTGGGAAAACTATATTCTTTTTTTTTTTTAAATATTATACAGAAGTCGCGCACCCATCGCGCACCCTACACGATGGCTGCGCGCATTCCGGTAGCCATTTTGAAAAGTCGCGCTGGGGTCGCGACTTCGGCGTAATTTGTAAAGTATGAAATATCTTTAAATTAATTATAAAAGTTTTCCTTTAAGTGTTTGTCTACATTTATTAATAAAAGTATTTTTAAAGTATTATTTTCAATATAATTTCGACTAAAAATTATTCGATTATTATTGGATTCGGAGGTTAGGAGGGATGGCCATTTTGCTCGATCTGTTTTGCAAGATTTTTTGGTCTAGTCAGGTGGACACCCTCCTCCGGGTGAGGTACGGCTTGAGGATTCTATTCAAAAGGTGAGGAATCAACAGGCAGAAGTATCCATCAGAAGAGCAAGTTACTTACCTTCGGTAACGCTTTTCTGGTGGATACAGTATCTGCCTGTGGATTCCTCACTGTCCCACCCGCCTCCCCGTTGTCCACCTGTTTCTACCAAAAATATGCTTTTACTGTTTGGCATGAATGTTTTTAATATGTCTTAATCATGCTTATGTTTTAATAGTGAGAAATGCTTGATCTGTTGCTATTTCTTTATGCCTTTATTGGTTATTTGGTTATGCATTTGTATATATATATATATATATATATATATATATATATATATATATATATATATACATACATACATATATATACACATATTTAGTATACTATGTATACATGTGAAAGTGTGTCGGTCCACCCGTTTACCTCAGTGGCACGGAAAAAATGGGTGGAACTGACGTCAGCACGCCGACGAGGTCCTCTTATGGCTCCTATGACATCATACGGTGTCGCGAGCGGAGCCGTGCTATTATGACATCGTCGTCGACGTGGGAGAGCTAGGAAAGAATTTCCGCGGAATGCTGGCGCAGGGGATATTCACCTAAGTGTTCAGGCTAGTCAAATTCCAATTCAAAACAAGCTTTATTCGGTTAATAACAAAATAACCATAAAAGCGTTCTATCATAAAAACAAAATTCATATTTGAAGCAATCAATACATTCAAAATTCCAGATTTCCATAAAAATAGTTCATGACTTCACAACGTGTACCTAAGCAGCAAAAGATAGTTTTTTTGTTGTTGTTTTTTTTTGCAGCAATTTAACATTTTAAATAAAACCATTCGTTAAAATTTGATAATTAAAAGAAAGACAATCCATGGTTTAAAAGAAATATGGGCTAATCAATTTCGTAATTCAGTATATTCAAATGTGAAAGTTCCTTTCTTCTTTTAATAGCCAACAATATAAATAAAATGACTGCATTACATATTGTAGCATCTTCCAGGTTACGGACGTGATAAAAAGCTGTTTTATAAGAAAACAACCTATTCGCAATAAAACATGGTCGCAAGATTTTTTTTCTAATGGCCATATAAAAATTGCAAAAGAGAATAAAATGCAAAGTACTCTGGGAGGTTTTGCCATCACACGGGCACCTAGGTAGAGTAATGCTCCACTTACCCATCTCAGGGAAAGCTACTTGAAAGTGGAGCGTGTTCAATCTTAGTCTTGTTAAGAAAAACCTGTGTTGAACATTTCTTATAAAAACCAGGTATGATTGTATCCCTAGAGAAGTTGGACCTTCACAATAAAATGTAATACTTGTTTTAGATCCGAGATCCATAAGCCTCCTACGCTCTCTTGACTTCTGGAATCTCCTCTTGATTTCCCCTTTACTATAATCTTGTATACCCTCGGGACTTATGAGATTGGGGGCCAAATTACACTCGACAAGAAGGCTGCGAATATAATTTAGCCATGGTATATTCCTATGATGCTCTAGTTTAAGGCAGTCTAAAATTATGTCTTTTGTAAAGTGCGCTTCATCTTTTATCCAGATTCGATGCCACTGGATGAGGGCGGAGACGTTCATCAGGTCGCTCAAGTATGGAACGGCTAACTCCTTATGGGTAATATAGGTGGCAGTTGAGCTTGGAACCGATAAGACCAGTTTTAGGAATTTATTTTCTAGGGTTTGTAATGTTGGTGTCTGCCATACCCCATAGTGCACCGCCATATCCTACCCCGGTGATGCATTTACTCCCATATAGCGTTACAATTTCGCGTATAGGCTTATTGCCAATTTTTTGCGAAAATCTAAGGATAGCCTCGCTTGATCTTAAAAACTTTAACTTGCAAGTGTTTACATGGGTGGTCCATGTTCCTTTACTATTAAAAAGTAACCCCAGGTAAGAAAAGGAAGACGTCCTTTTGATAACTGTTCCCTCGACGGTGTGGGTTCTACCTTTGAATCTCTTTTTCCCACATGTCATCACAAGGGTTTTACTCAAGTTTATTTTTAAATCTTTATTGTTCATGAAGTGTGTGAAGTTATCGATAAGGAGTTGGAGGCCGTTTGCAGTCCTAGATATTAGGACTGCATCATCTGCATATAATAAAACTGGGGTTACGCGTTTATTAATAACAGGGGCATCAGCTTTCAAACTCTGTAATAAAAGATCAACACCATTAATATAAAGAGAAAATAAAAGGGGGGCAAGGACACAGCCCTGTCTTATACCTCGGGTTACTCTAAAATGCGTAGTGCATTCCCCTTTTGGGCCATAACGAACCTTAGACACTAAATGGGCATAAATCTGTGCTAAAATTTTTATAACATCAGATGGGGCGCCCATCTCTGCTAAGGTTTGCCATAATTTAGAATGATTCACCAGGTCAAACGCACTTGACAAATCAACAAAACAGAGATGGAGTGAGCCTTCTTTAGCAAGGGTGTATTTCCCAATAAGCAACTCTAAATTTATGCACTGTTCAACAGTACCAATACCTCTTCTAAAACCGAACTGAGCATCAGTCAGGATGTCTTTCTCTTACCCAAACCTCGAGCCTTGCCAACAAAGTTCGGCCCATTAATTTAGAGGTGGAATCGAGAAGGGATATTGGTCTATAGCATTTGGCGCTGCCTCCGTCACCTTTTTTAAAAATTGGGATAATTACACTTTTGGCCCAAGTTACTGGTACCACTCCATTTATAATGGCATTAAATAAATTTGCTAGGATGGGAGACCAGAGATCTGCATTATGCTTAAAAATATCAATCGGGACCCCATCTGGCCCTGGGGCCTTTCCACTTGCACTATTTTTTAAGGCTGTTTGAATCTCTTGTATAGTTATATATTCTATCTTTGGGGTATTTTTTAAAATAATGTTCAGGATAGTCCTTTGGGAGCAACTGCTTATTGCCACTCCAGAAACCGAAACCAGTGATCCGAGGGCAGAGGCCCTGCAGATGGCACACGAGGTGGGGAGCCCAGTCGTGTGCACCGGCGGGGCAGCGAAGTGACAAGCACCACTACCCACAGAAAAGGTAACGAGGGCACTGAATAACACAGGATCTTCTCTTTGTATCTGGCAGGAACAACAAGGTTAAAATGCCCTAGTTCCAAAATGTAGAATTAGTGCTACAACGGTCTTCAAGAGGACCTGCGATGGATGCCGCTTCTGCCTTCCGTACACTGGAGGCGGCACAGGGGTCACGCGGTACGGTCATACTGCGGTGGGACGCACACCCGCTGACCTCTCATGGCACTGCTCCACACTTCGGGGACAACGCTTTCCATTAGCTGTGTTTTCTGATGACGTGTTGCGCCGGCCCCGTCCAACAGCAGAACCCCTTTAGATCCAAACAGACTCTTCCACTCTCACCGGAAGTGAAACCAGGCCACGCGGACACTTTCACAATACAACAGCCGGGAATGCACTTTTCGGTAAAAAAACCACATTCCTTCCTCCTAATTTATCAAATAAACGCCTCACTGAAGAACAGGGGCCAGCTTCGATCGGTAAACAGCCGTTACAACGACCTTTTTACTTCGCAATACCATTACAACGCATGCATTACCACGCATGCGTTGTACATCGCGAAGTCATTACTACGCATTTTTTTTAGAACGCATGGTCATTTACCACGCATGCCTTTAGAACAAATTTTGTTGTAAAGGTATGTATGGTAAATGACTGAGTTCTAAAAAAAAATGTAGACGATCCACGTCGTTGTAAGGAAACAGAGGCTGTTCCGTTTCCTCACAACGACGTGCACCGCCCCTCAGACGACATGAAGCAGGAACCACGAGGAGAGAGGAACCACGAGGAGTGAGAGGTAAGGGGGATTGGGCATGGGGTGGTGGTTACTTTTCTAGGGTTTAGGGTAGTGCAGTGGTGTTTGGGTAGTGTAGGGGGTCGTGCTGAGGGTAGTGTTTTAGGGTTTAGGGTAGTGCAGTGGTGTTTGTGTAGTGTAGGGGGTCGTGCTGGGGGTAGTGTTTTAGGGTTTAGGGTAGTGCAGTGGTGTTCGTGCAGTGTAGGGGGTCGTGCTGGGGGTAGTGTTTCAGGGTTTAGGGTAGTGCAGTGGTGTTTGGGTAATGTAGGGGGTCATGCTGGGGGTAGTGTTTTAGGGTTTAGTGCAGTGGTGTTTGGGTAGTGTAGGGGTCGTGCTGGGGTAGTGTTTAGGGTAGTGCAGTGGTGTTGGTGTAGTGTAGGGGGTAGTGTTTTACGGTTTAGGGTAGTGCAGTGGTGTTTGGGTAGTGTAGGGGGTCGTGCTGGGGTAGATTTAGGGTAGTGCAGTGGTGTTTGGGTAGTGTAGGGGGTCGTGCTGGGGGTGGGTTTAGGGTACTGCAGTGGTGTTTGGGTAGTGTAGGGAGTCGTGCTGGGGGGAGTGTTTCAGGGTTTAGGGTAGTGCAGTGGTGTTTGGGTAGTGTAGGGGTCGTGCTGGGGGTAGTGTTTTAGGGTTTAGGGTAGTGCAGTGGTGTTTGGGTCGTGCTGGGGGTAGTGGTTTAGGGTAGTGCAATGGTGTTTGGGTAGTGTAGGGGGTACTGCTGGGGGTATTTTAGGGTTTAGGGTAGTGCAATGGTGTTTGGGTAGTGTATAGGGACTGCTGGGGGTAGTGTTTTAGGGTTTAGGGTAGTGCAGTGGTGTTTGGGTAGTGTAGGGGGTCGTGCTGGGGGTAGTGTTTTAGGGTTTAGGGTAGTGCAGCGGTGTTTGTGTAGTGTAGGGGTCGTGTTTTAGGGTTTTGGGTAGTGTAGGGGGTCGTGCGGGGGTAGTGGTTTAGGGTAGTGCAGTGGTGTTTGGGTAGTGTAGGGGGTCGTGTTTTAGGGTAGTGCATTGGTGTTTGGGTAGTGTAGGGGGTCGTGCTGGGGGTAGTGTTTTAGGGTTTAGGGCAGTGCAGTGGTGTTCGGGCAGTGTAGGGGGTCGTGCTGGGGGCGGTGTTTCAGGGTTTAGGGCAGTGCAGTTGTGTTCGGGCAGTGTAGGGGGTCGTGCTGGGGGTGGTGTTTCAGGGTTTAGGGCAGTGGTGTTCGGGCAGTGTAGGGGGTCGTGCAGGGGGGTGTTTCAGGGTTTAGGGCAGTGCAGTGGTGGTCGGGCAGTGTAGGGGGTCGTGCAGGGGGCGTTTCAGGGTTTAGGGCAGTGCAGTGGTGGTCGGGCAGAGTAGGGGGTCGTGCAGGGGGGGCGTTTCAGGGTTTAGGGCAGTGCAGTGGTGGTCGGGCAGTGTAGGGGTCGTGCTGGGGGTGGCGTTTCAGGGTTTAGGGCAGTGCAGTGGTGTTCGGGCAGTGTAGGTGGTCGTGCTGGGGGTGGTGTTTCAGGGTTTAGGGCAGTGCAGTGGTGTTCGGGCAGTGTAGGGGGTCGTGCTGGGGCTGGTGTTTCAGTGTTTAGGGCAGTGCAGTGGTGTTCGGGCAGTGTAGGGGGTCGTGCTGGGGCTGGTGTTTCAGGGCAGTGCAGTGGTGTTCGGGGAGTGTAGGGGGTCGTGCTGGGGCTGGTGTTTCAGGGTTTAGGGCAGTGCAGTGGTGTTCGGGCAGTGTAGGGGGTCGTGCTGGGGCTGGTGTTTCAGGGTTTAGGGTAGTGCTGTGGTATTCGGGCAGTGTAGGGGGTCGTGCTGGGGGTAGTGTTTCAGGGTTTTGGGCAGAGCAGTGGTGTTTGGACAGAGTAGGGGTCGTGCTGGGGGTGGGGTTTAGGACAGTGCAGTGGTGTTCGGGCAGTGTAGGGGGTCGTGCAGGGGGTGGTGTTTCAGGGTTTAGGGCAGTGCAGTGGTGTTCGGGCAGTGTAGGAGGTCGTGCTGGGGGTGGTATTTCAGGGTTTAGGGCAGTGGTGTTCGGGCAGTGTAGGGGGTCGTGCAGGGGGGGGTGTTTCAGGGTTTAGGGCAGTGCAGTGGTGGTTGGGCAGTGTAGGGGGTCGTGCAGGGGGGGCGTTTCAGGGTTTAGGGCAGTGCAGTGGTGGTCGGGCAGTGCAGGGGGCGTTTCAGGGTTTAGGGCAGTGCAGTGGTGGTCGGGCAGTGTAGGGGGTCGTGCTGGGGGTGGTGTTTCAGGGTTTAGGGCAGTGGTGTTCGGGCAGTGTAGGGGGTCGTGCAGGGGGGTGTTTCAGGGTTTAGGGCAGTGCAGTGGTGGTCGGGCAGTGTAGGGGGTCGTGCAGGGGGGCGTTTCAGGGTTTAGGGCAGTGCAGTGGTGGTCGGGCAGAGTAGGGGTCGTGCAGGGGGGCGTTTCAGGGTTTAGGGCAGTGCAGTGGTGGTCGGGCAGTGTAGGGGGTCGTGCTGGGGGTGGCGTTTCAGGGTTTAGGGCAGTGCAGTGGTGTTCGGGCAGTGTAGGTGGTCGTGCTGGGGGTGGTGTTTCAGGGTTTAGGGCAGTGCAGTGGTGTTCGGGCAGTGTAGGGGGTCGTGCTGGGGCTGGTGTTTCAGGGCATTGCAGTGGTGTTCGGGGAGTGTAGGGGGTCGTGCTGGGGCTGGTGTTTCAGGGTTTAGGGCAGTGCAGTGGTGTTCGGGCAGTGTAGGGGGTCGTGCTGGGGGTAGTGTTTCAGGGTTTTGGGCAGAGCAGTGGTGTTGGGACAGAGTAGGGGTCGTGCTGGGGGTGGGGTTTAGGACAGTGCAGTGGTGTTCGGGCAGTGTAGGGGGTCGTGCAGGGGGTGGTGTTTCAGGGTTTAGGGCAGTGCAGTGGTGTTCGGGCAGTGTAGGAGGTCGTGCTGGGGGTGGTATTTCAGGGTTTAGGGCAGTGGTGTTCGGGCAGTGTAGGGGGTCGTGCAGGGGGGGTGTTTCAGGGTTTAGGGCAGTGCAGTGGTGGTCGGGCAGTGTAGGGGGTCGTGCAGGGGGGGCGTTTCAGGGTTTAGGGCAGTGCAGTGGTGGTCGGGCAGTGCAGGGGGGCGTTTCAGGGTTTAGTGCAGTGGTGGTCGGGCAGTGTAGGGGGTCGTGCTGGGGGTGGCGTTTCAGGGTTTAGGGCACTGCAGTGGTGTTCGGGCAGTGTAGGGGGTCGTGCTGGGGGTGGCGTTTCAGGGTTTAGGGCAGTGCAGTGGTGTTCGGGCAGTGTAGGGGGTCGTGCTGGGGCTGGTGTTTGAGTGTTTAGGGCAGTGCAGTGGTGTTCGGGCAGTGTCGGGGGTCGTGCTGGGGCTGGTGTTTCAGGGTTTAGGGCAGTGCAGTGATGTTCGGGGGTCGTGCTGGGGCTGGTGTTTCAGGGTTTAGGGCAGTGCAGTGGTGTTCGGGCAGTGTAGGGGGTCGTGCTGGGGCTGGTGTTTCAGGGTTTAGGGCAGTGCAGTGGTGTTCGGGCAGTGTAGGGGGTCGTGCAGGGGGTGGTGTTTCAGGGTTTAGGGCAGTGGTGTTCGGGCAGTGTAGGGGTCGTGCTGGGGGTGGTGTTTCAGGGTTTAGGGCAGTGCAGTGGTGTTCGGGCAGTGTAGGGGGTCGTGCTGGGGCTGGTGTTTCAGTGTTTAGGGCAGTGCAGTGGTGTTCGGGCAGTGTAGGGGGTCGTGCTGGGGCTGGTGTTTCAGGGTTTAGGGCAGTGCAGTGGTGTTCGGGGGTCGTGCTGGGGCTGGTGTTTCAGGGTTTAGGGCAGTGCAGTGGTGTTCGGGCAGTGTAGGGGGTCGGGCTGGTGTTTCAGGGTTTAGGGCAGTGCAGTGGTGTTCGGGCAGTGTAGGGGGTCGTGCTGGGGGTAGTGTTTCAGGGTTTTGGGCAGAGCAGTGGTATTGGGGCAGAGTAGGGGGTCGTGCTGGGGGTGGGGTTTAGGGCAGTGCAGTGGTGTTCGGGCAGTGTAGGGGGTCGTGCTGGGGGTAGTGTTTCAGGGTTTTGGGCAGAGCAGTGGTATTGGGGCAGAGTAGGGGGTCGTGCTGGGGGTGGGGTTTAGGGCAGTGCAGTGGTGTTCGGGCAGTGTAGGGGGTCGTGCTGGGGGTGGTGTTTCAGGGTTTAGGGCAGTGCAGTGGTGTTCGGGCAGTGTAGGGAGTCGTGCTGGGGCTGGTGTTTCAGGGTTTAGGGCAGTGCAGTGGTGTTCGGGCAGTGTAGGAGTTCGTGCTGGGGCTGGTGTTTCAGGGTTTTGGGCAGTGCAGTGGTGTTTGGGCAGTGTAGGGGGTCTTGCTGGGGGTGGTGTTTCAGGGTTTAGGGCAGTGGTGTTCGGGCAGTGTAGGGGTCTTGCTGGGGGTGGTGTTTCAGGGTTTAGGGCAGTGCAGTGGTGTTCGGGCAGTGTAGGGGGTCTTGCTGGGGGTGGTGTTTCAGGGTTTAGGGCAGTGCAGTGGTGTTTGTGCAGTGTAGGGGGTCGTGCTGGGGGTAGTGTTTCAGGGTTTAGGGCAGTGCAGTGGTGTTCGGGCAGTGTAGGGGGTCGTGCTGGGGCTGGTGTTTCAGGGTTTAGGGCAGTGGTGTTCGGGCAGTGTAGGGGGTCGTGCTGGGGGTAGTGTTTCAGGGTTTAGGGCAGTGCAGTGTTGTTCGGGCAGTGTAGGGGGTCATGCAGGGGGTGGTGTTTCAGGGTTTAGTGCAGTGGTGTTCGGGCAGTGTAGGGGGTCGTGCTGGGGCTGGTGTTTCAGGGTTTTGGGCAGAGCAGTGGTGTTCGGGCAGTGTAGGGGGTCGTGCTGGGGATGGTGTTTCAGGGTTTAGGGCAGTGCAGTGGTGTTTGTGTAGTGAGCAGCGCATGTGATGCGTCGCTAGGCGAGACCTAAAAGCATTGCACCAAGATGGCTGCCAACACTTCCTGGATTGAAGTGTTGGCAGCCAATTAGAGCCAAGCTCGTGCTTGTGTAGTTAGGTCCCGCCCAGATATATAAAGATTTTTTTCCTTTAATATCTCGAAAACTACTGAACGGATTTACACCATTTAAAAAAAAGGGCGCTTTCTGAACCAAGGGCTACCTTTTTGCCAAATTTGGTGTAATTCCGTTCAGCAGTTCGGGCTGTAGCCGTGTCTAAAGTTTCCTATGGGAAATAACATGGGGAAAACGAGTTTTGGGACCCCCCTTTTTTCTCAGCCCCCGCTTGATGAATCACCCTGAAACTTTCAGGATAGGAGCTGACCGGAGCGCCCCACTAGTTTTGAAAATTTCGCGAAGATTCGTCATCCGGCGCCAAAGTTATTGGGAAAAGAAAAAACGCTTTTCCTTTGGAAACTAGGTCCTAACTATAAACTGGCGACCGCCAGTAGAATATATATATATATATATATATATATATTTTTTTTTCTTCTTCCTACTGGCGGTCGCCAGTTGGTAGTTATAGTTAAGGCCAAAGTTTCCATTGGAAAATCTTTTTTTTTTTTGCCAATAACTTTGGCACCGCTTGCCGAATCTTGACAATTTTGTTTAAAAACGTCCCCTTTTTGGTTCAGCTGCTTTGTTAAAAGTTTCGAGGTGATCCGTCAAGCGGGGACTGAGAAAAAAGGGGGGTCCCAAAACACATTTTCTCCACGTTATGTCTACTAGCATTTTTAATTTTTTGAACTGGACTACAGCCCGAACCACTGAACGGAATGACATCAAATTTGGCAGAGAGCTAGATGTTGGTCCAGAAAGCGTGCTTTTTGTGATTTGGTGTTAATCTGTTCCGTAGTTTTAGAGATATTTAAGTTGAAATAATATAGATATCTGGGGACGCAGATCCTTGCAGTGGATTCGCAGCTCCACAGTCCCTGTGCTGAAATTTGATTGGCTGCCAACACTTCAACCAAGAAGTGTTGGCAGTCATCTTGGGACTCGGCTTGAAGTCCAGTCCCACAAAAAATGTAAACAATAAAGAAAAGGGGGCAGGGTAGGAATACCCTGACCCCCCCCCCACGCCCCCAGATATGGTGGGGGGATCCCACAGGGACCCAGCCAGGGGTTGAAAGCATTTTTTCAATAAAATGTTGCCGCAAATTCACGGGTGGAACTGCAGATCCGAAACAAAATTAAAGAAAAAAAAAAAAGACGCGCAAGCTCATCTGAGATGTCGTCAGTGATGTCACTGACCATGTCATGAGTGATGTAATATGTGAGGTCATAAGCAGTGCATTGGGGGGGTGTAAGTTATAGTTCGCTCAGCTAACTCTAACTGCTGAAGTTCTCTGGTTTTGTACGAGTCAAATGTCAGCCTAACTGTAACGTCGCTGTAACCTTTGGTTTTTTTCAGCGCATATATATATATATATATATATATTTTTTTTTTAAAGGGTGTTCTTACCATGGGTATCACAATGTCTGGACACTTTTGGGCCTCAGGATTGCCAAAATCCAACATAGGATTCGCAAATCCTGTAAACAACATGAAACAGAAAGTATTCAGTGTACTACTGCTGTACTTGGCCAACACACGTGTGGTGTTGACCATATGTGATGGGTTGGGAGCTGGTCCTGGCCCAGTCCCCGTCAACGACCCACCCTTCACATACAAGATACACAGATACAAATGTGGAACTATAAAATAAACACAAAAAAGATTGTATGGATAATAATTACGCCAAATGTTAACCTTCTAGTTGTTTAATGTTACTATGATTTGTTATGTATCGGGCAACAATGTCAAAATAAAATAAAAAGATCTAATAAAATTAATTTTGCTGTACATTACTTTTGCTGGCTTGTGACAAATGCAATGCGTAAATAAAAATAAAACCAGCAATTTTCAGCACAAGTTTGAGCTCTCATCCTCGTCACTCTCTGGCCTCAACACCCACAAAATCAATATCTGATCTACTTCCATTTCAGCAAGAAAGAATAAAGCTTAGGGCACTTACCACTACTCCAACATTAGAATGAAACAGCAAGTGAACACCTTTACCAAACAATTATTGGAAAACCAGGAAAAGGCCTTTGCCACTCACCCGAGAGACTGCTGCACCATCAACTCCTTGGGGTCTGCATTCTACCGAAGGAATAAAAGCAATCGAGTCAGTGTAAAAAGTAGTTAGACAGCATGCCTTACACTACAGCGGGCAGTGGATTAGGTGAAATTATAATGAGAACAGGCTCACATTATCCACACTTCAGAGTGAGTAGAAGGTCGGTGAGGAGAAAACAATTCAACATTATAGAACTCAGGAGGAGTTGATCACAAGAAAAGGGGATGGGGCTACTGAGATTGCACTGGCCAGCAACTGTAAGCGAAAAACTGAAGTTACTTACCAGTTATCATGTTTCTCCATAGTGGGTATCTTCTTTGATCCATATATGAGATCCAGAAATGCTCCACAAAGTGAGACCTCTTTCTATGAACCCTCTCTGTCGGAATGTTACAGAAATGCACAGGTCTACTTACATTTGAGAAGCGTTTGAAATGTGGATACAAAAGGAAGTCTATACATCTAGCACTGAAGATTAACACCCTGCCTTCAGGCAAAGAATTACATTAGAAAAATGGTCCCAGTACACGATTGCATAAAAGAACCACGAAATTACATTGAGTTAAACACAAATTAAACAAACCATCTTATTCTTGATGTACAGTGTTATTTAATCACACTGAACACACAGTAGTTCATTATATTCGCTGACACTTATAAAGCAGTGCCCCAAGGAGGAAGGGTGAGGGTATAGTGAATGAAGTGAGGATAGGGAAGTGAGTGAAACAGTGTACAATTCACATAATCAATTGTTATAAAACACAAAAGCGGCTCATACAAGAGCCAGATACTTCTCATTGAGTACAAATGTTAAATAGCCATGGTTGTAGACCGGGTCACAGTGATGAATCGCTGTTGGTCAAACTGGCTAGTGTGGTAGATGTCGACGTTTCGACCCCTTGATAGTAGTAGGTAAGTGTGTCCCTTACGTCGGGGTCTTCCTCAGGACAGGAGTGTAGGTGGGTGAGTGGGGGCAGGTTATCTGGAGGCAGAATAGAAAAGCTTAAAAACTGGAAGTTCCCATGTAGGGAGTGAGTTAAAACTACGAGAGAAAGTCTAGATCTGAAAGATTACCATCAATGGCCCAATCGTTGGGCCTGAGGGGCAAGAGGGCGCGTGGGCTCCAAACTGTAGTAGGCGAGAGCAATCAGCTGCAAAATAATTGTGCAGGTTCAAAATACAAATAGGGTCCACTTCTATAAATAAGGAATGGTTGGACCTCTCTAGTGCACTTACTTTTGCGTGTACTCAAAAATGCCTGAATTGGGGGTGGGCCACACAGGGTTAATCTGCTGGGCCTGGAAAAATTACTTGTGAGGTCAATCTGGAGGGCCAGATTGCTCCGTACTCAGTCGCTCCTGGAAAAATAATGACAGAAGGTCGGTTGGTTGCACCAACTCCAAACAGCGTAAAACACCTGTGTATTGCATATATACAGTTGGACGCAAAACCAAGTTTCCAGCTCAGGGACCGAAAAATCAGGGTTAAGAAAATGAACAGCATAACGTGGGACCCGTGCTGTTTAAGAAAAGCTAAAAACTACAGTATTACACCCGCTTAAATGATGGATGCTGGCTGCCTGTCTCATGAGGGCTACGTGGTCAATAAAAACAAAGCGCAAGGTGCAGGGATGTCACCTGTGCAACAGAAAGCAGCTGTATGAGTAATGTGAAAAAACCCACGTCTATAATGGATGACTGCGTGTTGGGAGAATCTCGGATGGAAGGAAAAGCAAGCGCTTTTAAATAGCCTGTATTGCTTATCGTCTCCGTGTTAAAAAGACAAGAGCGCAAAGGGCAGAGATGTACTGTGCGCGGCAGGGGCTTACCGTAACTTCAGGAAACGTCTCGGTCCGTCAGAAGGAACCTGAGAAATGTATCCTGTCTATTAAATAGGCCGGTGAAAACCGGTCCATTAGCCGGGTGTACGTGACGAAATGCAGATTCCCTTCGTCATGTGAATCCGACAGAGGGAAGGGAAGACAGACTGTAAAAGACAGAGCCTCCTGCGAGGCTACTGAGTGTCATTCTCAGCAAAGTCAGAAAAAATAGTGTGACGAATCCCAGTTACATGAAAGAAAGGTCAAAATGACAATTGACAGAGTGAACTTTTTTATTTTTATTTTATTTAATGCGATTTTATATAGCACGAACATTACCCGAAGGTGTCAGAGCGCTTCACAAAAGAACCAGTTGCGTTACATAAGGACTTTGGATTACACGAGTTACATAAGAGATACAAACAGAAAAAAATTGCAAATGTACAAGGTGTAAAGTCACTCAAGGAAGAGATACAAAGATAAACTCTAAAATCACATAGGAATGGTAGTAAGTACAAAGGTCTACTACATATACTAGTGGTTAGAGATATATATATATATATATATAGTAAATTCACACAGGATTACATTTTAACAGCGATTAGGCTTGGACAATATATATATATATATATATATATATATATATATATATATATATATATATATATATATATATATATATATATATATATATATATATATATATATTTAAGGCAGTCCAGCAAAAAAGAAAAACCATCGAGGGTCATCAGGAGGAGTGGGGAGGGAAGAAGGAACGGAACAAAGGTCAAACAAAATGGCGGGTCCGGGTCGTGGGTATAGACGGAGACCATCTCCAAAAATGGCGGGATGCACAAAAGTCACCAAAGTCAAGAATCCAGAAGAGGAACCCAGAGAGCAGGATTCCATTGAATAGAGTCAGAGGGGGGACGCAGCCACAAAACCAAAGGCGAACGGAAGGCTGTAAGATGCGTGCACAGGCTCTGGACCACGGGGGCATCGGTGTCGACAATCCGCAAGAAGAAGGTCCGGGGAAGTCAGCATCTTTAACAGCTAATCTGGTGTATAAGGGGTCCTATCAGGTGAACAAATCTTCCTTGGTACCACCTCTCTCTACGGAGTTTCTGGTGAGTTTCCCTTCTTGCCTCACTCGCGTTGATGGAAACCTTTGGGAACTCATTATATACATAATAGCGGACAACACCACATAAAAGTACAAGTCATAAACATACTGCATGTGGTCATATTAAGACATTGCTGTACATATGAAATAATATAGCAATATGGGGAGACAAAAGGCAGATGCATATGTACACACAGAATTATTCAACAGACATGGGGAGACAAAAGACAAAGAAGGATTTATCATACAACTAAGCATTGCTCATTGTACATCACAGGTCCCCCCCACATGGAAGGGTGTATATATGGATATACGGCTCCGTATAGTGCAGTAACAGAATAATTAAAGTGCCTTGTTGGTGTATGCTCTAAGTACTAGTACAACGTTCTTCCTCTCTGCCTGCTCTCGGTTAGGGGTCATGGACCACCCGTATTCTGAAGAGTCTAAGCATATTACTACATAGCTAGACAATCAGACATCATGATGAGTGGAACGGGCACATGTTCATGGTAGGACCTTATAAATGGATAATGTAAACCGGTACAGGGTAGGGTTCATAGATACACCATTTAATAAAGCCTGGTTAGAAGGAGGGCAGTATGATCGTATGTTTCCTGTATAAGTGGAGATCTTGTTAGAGATAGGTCAACTGTAGGGGCTGATGAAAGAATACGCTTGGTCTAAAGCAGTCTAGTAGCTGTAAAAAGTGCATTCATGATGTTCACAACCGCTCCTTGCATGGGGATCAGGGTTAACGTTGTGCTTGGGATTGACCTCATGTGAGACAGGCTAGTTGTGCGTGGCTGACCTCGGATTCGTTCAAACCGTTCTGGATAGAGTCCAGGAGGGACATCCATTTACAGGCAAAGAATAGCATTTGCCTGTAAAGGGGCAAGTCTTACTTACACCAATGAGGTCAATGTGTTGAGCTCACTCTATAGGACTCCATCTCCCAGATGTCATCTCAAACATTTGTAGAAGTGAGCCTCCTAAGCGTTAACAGGAGAGCTTCATTTTAATCTATGAAAGATTCTAACATTGGAGAACTGGTGTTACAGATATGTATCCTATATCTTCACCAAGACTAGATCATTCATAGATTCACATGCCTGAATCTGAACAGCAACAAATACACATTTGAATCTTATATGAAATGGAAGATGGGTAAAAGGCTCATCTTACTGCTGCTTGCCCACAAGTCAATTTCCTGGTAACTTCTATTTCAATTGAGTAGAGCTTGGAGAAGGTATGAACACTTTCCACATGGCAGCCAAGCGGAAATTGAGTGTGATCTATATATAGAGAGCTGTCTTGAAAGACAGCTTGTGTAGAAGGAAAAATGGTTTCCTTTGGGGACGCAGTATGTTATGGTCATTTCAATCCATCTAGCAATTCCCTGCTTTGACAGAGGGCAGCCTTTTCTGTTTTGCCGAGGTACGCAAACAACTTACCTGACTGCAAAGTGTTTGCAAAGAAAGAGTTACAAATAATAAACTCATTAAGATAGGCTCATTAAAGATGGGCCTTTAGTGGGTTCTTCAGGATAAAGTTCATGCAAAGCACTTCCTATTTCGAGAAAACAAAGAAAATGCTGAATGTTTGAATCTGACTGACACTGGACCATGGACAAACTACAGATGATTCCTTAAAATATCCTGTGAGGTAATCTGCTATGTCCTTGGGACCCTTATGTGTTTTCTCCAACCTGGAAATGCCAAGAGGACCCTGGAAGAGACTTTTCTCATCTGAAATGTGTTCCTTGACTGGGATAGTCTTGACTGTTTTGAGCAGCTGCTCTCAAAAATCTCAGAACACGTACTCTTCTTTATCAGGGTTGGACTGGCAAATAAAAGGTTTTGCTACTCTTACTACCAGGTTATAGAATCTAGCAACTTCATATGGTGGAAAATTTGAGAGGAAGGAGTTTTCTGCCTATGACAAGAAGCAGAATAGTCTTCACTCAATCATGTGCATGGTCCAGTGCATCTCGCTCTTCCCATTCTTCTTCATGTGTCAGCCTCAGCATATTGAAGCCTGGGAAGTCTTGCCTCGGGAGTGTTTGTGGAGAATGTGGCAGGAAAAGTTATTGTGGTGCTGCTAGCTGTTACAAGTCAGTAAAGTGGGTATGTAAGTCCTGCATCAGGGTCTAAAAAGTTATTAGAAAAATCAGTGGCACTTGACCAATCTGGGGTTCTTGGTAACAAGGGTGTTCCTTAAACATGACTGAGTAACAGTTGTCTAGGAATTCTTGCCTCTAAATCTACTAGGGCTCTTCCTCCACCTGAACATAAGGCGATGACCCACTCCTGCCTCAACATTATCGTCTTCCTGACCCTTTCAGGATCATGTTCACATTTCGTGGAGCTGGCCAGGTCTCCTAGGCCATCCACATCACATTCATCTACTTCTAACTCAAGTAATAGCGCTGAAGTCTCTGCAAAGATCTTGCTAAGCAAATTACAAGTGGCCAGAATAAAAACAAGCATTGGCATAGCCAATAGGTCTCGCTTTTGGGACCTTATAAGTGCTTAGCCATGCAACAGTTGATGTTGTTGTACCAAGGATATTGTGCTGCATAACTAAACACTTATAAGGTCCCAAAGGCGAGACCTATTGGCTATGCCAATGCTTTTTTTTTTGGTTAAAGGACAAGCAGTGCTATCATGCTCCGGCTGCAACTTAGTCCACCGCAGGGTAGTAGAGGGGTAGTAGAGGGGTAGAAGAGGGGTAGTAGAGGGGTAGTAGAGGGGTAGTAGAGGGGTAGTAGAGGGGTAGAAGAGGGGTAGAAGAGGGGTAGAAGAGGGGCAGAAGAGGGGCAGAAGAGGGGGAGAAGAGGGGGAGAAGAGGGGGAGAAGAGAGGTAGAAGAGAGGTAGAAGAGGGGTAGAAGAGGGGTAGAAGAGGGGTAGAAGAGGGGTTGAGGGGTAGAAGAGGGGTTGAGGGGTAGAAGAGGGGTTGAGGGGTAGAAGAGGGGTTGAGGGGTAGAAGAGGGTTAGAGGGGTAGAAGAGGGGTAGAGGGGTAGAAGAGGGGTAGTAGAGGGGTAGAAAAGGGGTAGAGGGGTAGAAGAGGGGTAGAAGAGGGGTGTTGACTCCGGGTACTTGCTTCAAAACCAGAAGGGTGGTGGGGGGCTGGCTGTCAAGAAACATCGATGAAGAGTTCATGTTGCTGAATGACCACCTTTTGTCACCGTTACTGCTGTTCCTTTTATCTATGCCGTGCCGCTCCATTCAAGGATTTTTTTCTGGGGGGCATGAGGAGCACCTCTGTGTAGAAGTTCACATATCAACTGTCTCCTATAGGTTTGCGCTGCACAGTGTGATCACCGGAACCGAGAGAGCACCTTGCTGTTGATGGAAATAATGTTTTTTAGACTCAATGTGTAATGTATCAACTTTAATTTAGATCTACCACCTATTCCTAGGGGGCCAGGGGGCGCGTTTGCAGACTGCTGCAGGGAGGGGCGGGGCCTCCGGCACGATGCCGGTTATTATTATTATTTTTTTAATGGGAGGGGGGCTGCGTGGCCCCCCTTACCTCGGCCACTTTTGGCCCCGGGGCCTTTTTTTTTTTTTTGTAAAAGAAAAAAAAAACGGGAAGGGGGCCGCGTGGCCCCCCTTCCCTGGGCCTCTATTGGCCCCGGGGACCCCATCCCCCGGGGCATGGCCACTGTTTTTTTAAAATAAAATATTCGGAGGGGGGCTGCGTGGCCCCCCTCCTCAGGCCATTTAAGGCCCCGGGGACCCCATCCCCCGGGGCCGGCCTTTGCGTCATTTTTTATTTTTTTTTAATTCCTTTTTTTGGGAGGGGGGCTGCGTGGCCCCACTCCGGGGCCACCATCCCCCGTGGCCTGGCCACTTGTTGGGGACCGTGGGGGGGGTCCCCAATCCCCGCAGCGGTCCCGCCGGCTCCCGCGTCCTGCGGGAGCCGGCATTGCTTTTCCATAAGGGGAGCTGCTGACATGCAGCTCCCTTATGGAAAAGCAATCTGCTTTGCTTCATTGAAGCGAGAGCAGGTTTCCCTGCTCTCGCTTCAATGAAGCAAAGCAAGTTTGCAATGACAAAATCCTTCCATGGTAGTCTCCCCACCTACCTGGACAGACACCAAATCATCGACAACACCATATTTAGCTCCGCCATGGCGCTTATTAAGGCTGACTAGATGGATAGCTTCCGTTTCTCTAAGACTGAGCTTTACGAAGAATTGCGCCAGGACCTCAAAGGACTTGCTGACCTGTGCTCAGATCTCGGTGCCAAAATAGATGAGCTGCAATCAAATGTGGATTTGGTGAGACAGAGGCTCCTGGAAGCCAAAGGACGGCTTGAGACCGTCATGATGGATCAATCTGCCAAGACAGAGAAATGCACCATATTGGAACAAAGGCTAAAATGTGCTATCGATAAACTGGAAGCTCTAGAGAACTGCTTGAGGAGAGAGAATCTGCAGCTCAGAGGACTGAGTGAAGAGGTTATGAATGTCAATCTCGAGTCCTTCGTTGTATGAATGCTTTTAACCCTACGAAGCAATGACTACCCCCGAAATACGGATTGACAGAGTACATCGGATAGGCCCAAAAAAACTATCTCAGGAGCAGAGACCTAGAGATGTGCTTGTCAAATTTCCTCACTACTTGGAAAAAGAGGAAGTCCTACAGCAAGATAGAAAGACAGGAGATGTGACTTTCCAAGACCACTCCAGCACAATCTTCAAGGGCGTCTCTCAGTACACTACAACGCTGGGCTATATTCCACCCGATAAACTCAGAGAAGATGGCGTCCCCTACAGAAGGGCTTATCTATTTGGCCTCTTTTGAACTTGGAGATAAATGCCATACTGTTAAGGAGATACAGAGAGCAGCGGCCCAGGTGGGCCTACCCATAAGCAAAACGCCAGGGAATCAACAGTTGACAAGATCGGGGTTAAAGCCTCCCCATATGGGGGAGCGAAACTGGAATCACCCAACACCCCACGTGAGAGAGATCCCATGTGAGAGAGACATGTAACGACCAACTGAGTGAATCCCAGTCGTATCGGGAAACATTGAGGGCTTAGAGCTGTCCGACGGAGGGCTGAATTGTGGACCGAAGTTCTTGCCCTGGGAATCAAAAACAGCTCCAGCCCCACAGGAGCACTGTGCTCCACACTAGCCAGCAGGTGACAGGAGCGGCAGGGGTCCGGCCCAACTGCTGCATGCTTCAAGATGGCAACTGGCCTCGAAAAATCTATTCGCCCACTCACTATGGGAGGCAGATTTTATCAGTTCTAGCTATATTTAGGACCTACTCCCCTGTTCTGGCGAGTTGACAAAGAACAGGTGTTCTGTTCAGTCAGAAAGTGAAGAAGCAATAAAGATGCCTTTAAATCTTGTTTTTATTTTGTCACATTTGCTCTGTGTTCAGAGACAGAGGTCAGGAGTCAGATTACAATTACTTTTTCTTCTCTGACTGAAGTTCCAGGATTTTGTAAGGTGAACTGTCAGACCTGCTGTACAAAGTGTGAAATGAAAGGCTGTAGAGTATAAGCTTTTTCCTAACACACATTTAAATAGCTAATAAGTCAACTGTGCAAACATTTCAAAATACATTTCAGTAACTGTGAGAGCCCCTTTTTCACATTTTTGTGTGATGGAAAAAAATCTCAATAGGATGAAAAACAAATCAGAACACTTTGCTTGGTGATGTGCAAATGATAAATATGTTTTCTGAAACCCAATTTTCATAGATTGTTAATACACTATATACTTTTATCAGTTAAGCTGAGGTTTTTGGCCATTTCTTGAAAATATTCTGTCTGTAAATGATAGTGTGTTACCACATCATGCTGTAGTAATATATTTATTGAAAGTGAGTGTTTAAACATGAACTGAGAAACACTTCTGCCACAGCCCCTGCCCTGATGGCAATGCTATCAGTAAACAGAGACAAGTCAGGGATCTTGTGTACCTTATATGTGGGCTAGATTCTTATTACACAAGGAGCAAACGTTTAGTCTATTTAATCAAACGAAAGAGTTTTGTTTTGTACAGCAGAAATGCTGAACTCACATTTGAAGGTGCAGTCATATGTGAGAATGAAGAAAAAGGCGACTATAAAATTAAATATTTACGGGTCAAGTACATTACAATTAGGACGGTAAGATTATTCAAGTTACTCAACCTGCAGATCTAGTAATGTCTTCATGATTTTTTGAGGCCTGGGTAGTCCTCCGTTCGGAGCCGGTGGGAGAAGGGCACGGTAGCCTGCACACCGGGGGCCGAGGCATGGGAATAGGCTACCATTCAATGCTAGAAAGCTACTGCTGGTGAATGAATGACTGATATGGGGGCATAGAAAGTAATTGATTGTTTCATTGGCTGGCTAGGAGGGAGACCCGGAGATTTCTTGCTGGCGGACTGACCATGCCCAGACAGACCTGATCTGGTCCGGGGGTCATCGGAGTAGCGGGAGAAGAGCGTCTCCTTGATTCCCCCACCCCCTCCACCCGGTAACATCGAGTGCTGCCCATGCCCTTGCGCACCAACCCATTTCTGTCCCCCATAGGTTCTGTTTAATGGATTTTTTTCTCCTTTTGTTTTTCGGTTACTGCCTTGTTTGCAGATGTTCTATGTTTCTTGATTAGGAGAGAGGAATTGATGAATGCATTGTCCACTACACCAATACCTTCATGCCGATCATAGGGTCCACCGCCTACGCGAACCCCTCCCCCCCCCCCCCACACAAAAATGATCCAGATAGTCTCACTTAACACATGGGATCTATACTCGCCTAATAAACTCGGAGCCATCTGGCGAACACTCCAAGGGTCCAACCTGGACATTATATGCTTTTGAGAGAACCATCTCCTACCTTAAAACACACTACACACCCAACTTCTTATCACTCTTCAGCTCGCACTGAACAGCGAGGGGTAGCAATTTTTCTGAGGCGTAATCTCACTCTGGAAATCTCCCTTGTTAAATCTAATACGGAGGGTAGATATCTCATTCTGGTCGGTGCGCTGAAAGGGAGATCCATCGCTCTGATTATGGTATATGCACTTAACACATAACAAGACCTTTTTCTTGTAGATTTTCTGGAGGCACTGGCAGTTATGACCAGAGGAGAAATCATCCTTACTGGAGACCTTAATCTGGTGTGGGACCCAATCAGGGACAGGTAAGGTGGGGAAGGGGCACATGAAGGATCTTTCTCAAAACAATTGAAGAGGACCCTGGAAGACCTAGGCTTGGAGAGACCCCACTTATCTACAACTCATCCAACAATTACTTATGTCCTTTATTTGGAGGGGAAAGACCCTTGGAGTATCCCAGAGACTACTAGCCTACCCATGGGAATTGGATGGCATGTCAGTCCCCAGTATTTCCCACTATTATGTCGCAGCCAAACTAAGGGTGGTGGTGGTGGTGGTGGAATGGTCTCAGAGACTAAATGGTGGTGGATGGACCATGCTGTGGTGCGCGGACCTCTCTGGGATTTGATATGGTTAGATCCGCGCCAGACCGCTAATGCATACATTAGTACTCCGGTATTCACTACCCTCAAAACACGGGATAAATATGTGGAATCTTCTGGCCAGGTGTCTTACCCTTCACCCTATACTTCCACCCTATACAGACCAGCCTAGAGGGACGGGACATCCACAAATCGAGGGAGAGAGGTTGCAATATGATCTCATAACATGTATGTTAAATGTTATGTTAAATGAATTTATATAGCGCTACGTATACCCGAGGGTGTCTTGGCGCTAATAGCTAAGCATAGTATAAGAGCATGGTGTAAGGAGTAATTTACAAGATGAAAAGCCAGGTTTTGAGAAGCCTTGTAAAAGCCAGCGGAGAGGATGAAGGTCCAATGTGGGAGGTTAGAGTATTCCAAAGTCTGGTGGCTCCTCAGTGGAAGCTACTGCCGGCCCATCTATCGTTCTTAAATCTAGATGGTGCAACTGTATATGTACTCCGAGATCTAAGGTTCCTGTTAGGAGCACACCAAGAAATCGAGTTTCTCAAAAATTCTGGACATGTGCCATGTAATGCCTTAAAAGTAAGACAAAAAGTTTTGAATTTTATGCGATTTCTGACCTTCAACCTGTGTAGTTCTTTAATGGCCGAAGTGACAGACTGATGTTTTGGCAGGTTGAGCAGGACTCTGGCAGCTGAGTTCTGCAGAACCTGCAATTTATTTAGATATTGTTTCTGCAGATTGGTGTATAGGCCACTACAATAGTTCATTTTGGATAAAATGAGTGAGGTGATAACAGTTTTTCTTGCGCTAACTGGAATATAAAGAAGAATCTTTCTGATGATTCTTACCATATTACAGGAGGTGGAAATAATAGAATTAACTTGTTTTCTGGAAATTGAGTTTGTCGTCCAGAATCACTCCCAGGCTTATAACCTTGGTAGATGGAGTAGGAAGTGGGCCCATCTCTGGTGGCCGAAGTAAACAATAATGGGGTAACCCTGTGTCCCTCAGAACCTGGGTAAGTATATACACAACAATGGTTCTGTCGGGAATACACTATTCCTTTGCAAACAACAACTCCGTCAGAAAAAATCATTAACTTTAATTATACTAAATTGAATCAAGCCATAAATGCAAACATAGAAGCAATGGAACACAAAACAAAATGGCGGAGTTGAAGATACTTGCAATAGGTAATATTTATATAAATTCCAGCATTCATATACATTTGCAAATTGTCAACAAGGCTGTCAAAACAGGGTGCAGTGTAACAGGGTGTGTATTCAAAGTGACATTTGGGTGCTCAGTGATAGACGTGATATATATATATATATATATATATATATATATATATATATATATATATATATATATATATTCTACTGGCGGTCGCCAGTAGATAGTTAGGACCTATTATCCATAGGAAATCCGCGACATTCTATTTGAAATAACTCTTGCGCCGGTTGACGAATCTTCGTGAAAGCTTCCAACTTGTTGGGGCGCTCTGATCCTACCCTGAAAGTCTCGGGTTGATTCGTCAAGCGGGGGCTGAGAAAAAAGAGGGGTCCCAAAACGCGTTTTCCCCATTCATTTTTCCATAGGAACCTTTAGTCGCAGCTACAGCCCGAACTGCTGAACGGAATTACACCAAATTTGGCAAAGAGGTAGCCCTTGGTTCAGGGTCGTGCCTTTTGCTTAAATGGTGTAAATCCGTTCAGTAGTTCCTGAGAAAATCAAAAGTAAAGTCACATATATATCTATGGGCGAGTAGGGTCCGCGTATCCTGATCGCACCCTGCGCGCACCGTCCCGATCACGAGCTGCATGCTAATTGGCTGTCAAGTGGCTGTCAACATCCCAAATCAGGAAGTGTTGCCAGCCATTTTGTCCCTCGGTAGAACCGAGGGACAGAAACAAGGGGGCAAAGCGCAAAAAGGGGGCAGGGTAGAAACACCCTGACCCCCTAGGTCTGCTCAGGTGGTCCCACAAGGACCCCCTGGGCAGAAAAAAGCAAAAAAAAAAAGCAAAAAAAAAAAAAAAAAAACGGCATCGTGCCGAGGTTCCGCCCAATCCCTGCAGCAGTCTGCAAACGCGCCCCCTGGCGCGTTTTAAGAAGGGGAAGTAATTCCCCTTGAATACTGGGGGTCAACTAGCCCACCAGGAACCTCCGGTATGCGCCAGGGGGCTGCGTTGCAGAGAGGTGTACAGAGGCCACGCCCCTTTTTACACCTCTCTGCAAAGCAGCTCTGTGGCGCTTTTTGGAGGTACATGGTGGGCTAGTTGGACTCCAGGGACCCTCAGTATTCAAGGGGACTTAATCCCCCAACTTAAAACGCGCCACGGGGCGCGTTTGCACAGATGTCACCTCAGGCCCCGCCCCCTCCCTTCACCATTGTGCAAATATTCCTCTAAAATCAGCCTAACTACGAATTCCGATTTACTCACCTGTTATCAGGAGAGACCTCAGTGCTGCATCTTTCAGCCCAGTGCTGATCCTGAAAAGTAATTTTAACCGTACTTACCAGTAACTTATATTTCCTTTCGTAGGAATCCATTGTCTGGTTTTCAGCAGAAAAAGTTTCAAAGTGTTGATTTTCACAAACTACAAATATTCCTTAAAAATCGCCTGTATGACTTAAACGCATTCTTTCAACTGTTTACAGGAGATGCTCCAGTGCTGGATCCAGGATCCACCACTGAGTAAGAAAAAGTAACGATAACACTACTTACCTGCTAAGTGAATTTCCTCCCATAGGATAACATTGGTGATTCTATGTGAAAAAGTTTCTAAGTGTCAACTTTTAAAATACAATAATATTCCTTAAAAATCACTACTGTAACCAAAACGCTTTTACTCAACTGTTTACAGGAGATGTCCCAGGTCTGAATCTAGGATCCAGTCCTGTGGTTAGAAAAGTAATCCATAAAGTAACTAATTGCATTTAGCTAGAAATTCACATTGAGCTCAATGTTGCATTGTGTTTGAAATTGTGTTGCCCATTGCAACAACTGTAACTACTGTACTTAAAAGTCTATTGCCTATTTGCAAAGTATTTAAACTAAAGTAATTCATTCTGAGAAAGTATATTTTGTAATGTAATGTATAATGTAATTACAATGTAATTTAAAAAATAAAATATCTAAAAATAGTTTAAAAAAATGTAGTAAATCAGTATCAAAAAAAATATATATAACAATTAATACATTTAAAAATTGTCATTTACAAAACCTTTGAAATTCACTGAAAAAAACATAGGTTTTAGGGAAAGTTATAGTTAGTTGGACATTGCACTCGTACAAAACCCGTGAAATTCCCCGTTATAGTTAGTTCAGCTAACTATAACTCGCGCCCCCGCAATGCACTGCTGATGACGTCACATATTACATCACTCATGACATGGTCAGTGACATCACTGATGACATCTCAAATGACATTACTGATGACATCATCCATGTGAGAATTTAATGCATCTTCTCACACCCTAATATAACTTTTGATACACCCACTCTAAATTACAGACTGCCATTCTCAAAACCATACACACTCCAATACCAATAAGTACATACCCACTCACTGATTCTTAGGTCTACACACACACACATCTACTCACTCACCCGTACAGTCACTTAAATGCTAAACCCCAACTATAACAGGCCTGAAACCTATGGTTTTTTCAGTGAATATATATATATATATATATATATATATATATATATATATATATATATATATATATATATATATATATATATATATATATATATATATAAATCTACTGGCGGTCGCCAGTAGATAGTTATAGTTAGGACCTATTTTCCATAGGAAATCCGCAACATTCTATTTGAAATAACTTTGGTGCCGGTTGACGAATCTTCGCAAAATTTTCAAAACTTATGGCCAGCTCCGGTCCGCTCCTATCTTGAAAGTTTCGGGGTGATTCGTCAAGTGGGGGCCGAGAAAAAAGGGGGGTCCCAAAACGTGTTTTCCCCATGCAATTTTCCATAGGAACCTGTTGCCGCAGCTACAGCCCGAACTGCTGAACGGAATTACACCAAATTTGGCAAAAAGGTAGCCCTTGGTTCAGTGTCGTGCCTTTTGGTTAAATGGTGTAAATCCGTTCAGTAGTTCCTGAGAAAATCAAAAGTAAAATCACATATATATCTATGGCCGAGTAGGGTCCGCATAACCTCCCGATCACGAGCTGCATGCTAATTGGCTGTCAAGTGGCTGTCAACACTCCAAATCAGGAAGTGTTGGCAGCCATCTTGTTCCTCGGTAGAACCGAGGCACAAGAAACAAGTGCGCAAAACGCACAAAGGGGGCAAGGTAGAAACACCCTGACCCCCTAAGCCTGCTTAGGGGGTCCCACAAGGACCCCCCAGGGCCAAAAAAAGCATTTTTTTAAAAATCGGCGGGATGCACGCAGGGTGCGCGGATCCCGCCGTGAAAAACAAAACCGAGGCACAGAAACAAGTGCGCAAAACGCTAAAAGGGGGCAGGGTAGAAACACCCTGACCCCCTAGGCCTAGGGGGTCCCACAAGGACCCCCCTGGGCAGAAAAAAGCATTTAAAAAAAAACAACAAAAATCGAAACGCGGGAGGCTATTTTGCCCCCGGGTGGGCCAAGTCCCGGGGGCATGCGGGGGTTCATTTAGATTTTATAGGGGGCCTCTAAGGCCCCCCAAGCCCCAGGGACCGCCACCCCCCGGGGCTTAAAAAAAAAATGGTGCGGGAGGGCTCTCCGCCCTCCCGCAGCCCCGGGGACCGCCACCCCCCGGGGCTTCTTTTTTTAAAAACTTTTATTCACCTGTGTGGGGGGCTCCAGCCCCCACACGCCCCGGGACCGCCACCTCCCGGGGCACTTAGAAAACAAATGTGGGGGTCTGTTTCGGACCCCGAAGCCCCGGGGACCACCACCTCCCGGGGCTCAGTTGATGTTGGGAGGGGGGCCGCGCGGCCCCCTCCTGAAGCCTGTGGTGGCCCTGGGGAGCGCCACCCCCAGGGGCCGGCTCCTGCAGTGTCCCGGGGTGCCTACCCCCGGGACACTGCTGTTTGCAATGGCAGGACGGGAGCCTCGCGGCTCCCGTCCTGTCATTGCAAACTAGCTGCTTCATTGAAGCGAGAGCAGGTTTCCTGCTCTCGCTTCAATGAAGCAAAGCAGATTGCTTTTCCATAAGGGAGCTGCATATCAGCAGCTCCCTTATGGAAAAGCAATGCCGGCTCCCGCAGGACGTGGGGAGCCGGCGGGACCGTGCGGGGATTGGGGACCCCCCCACGGTCCCCAACAAGTGGCCAGGCCCCGGGGGATGGGGTCCCCGGGGACATTAGTGGCCCCGGAGGGGGGCCATGCAGCCCCCCTCCCAAAAAAAGGAGTTTAAAAAAAAAAAAACGCAAAGGCGGGCCCCGGGGGATGGGGTCTCTGGGGCCTTAAATGGCCTGAGGAGGGGGGCCACGCAGCCCCCCTCCGAATATTTTATTTTAAAAAAACTGTGGCCATGCCCCGGGGGATGGGGTCCCCGGGGCCAATAGAGGCCCAGGGAAAGGGGGCCACGCGGCCCCCTTCCCGTTTTTTTTCTTTTACAAAAAAAAAAAACATGCTGAGGCCCCGGGGGATGGGGTCCCCGGGGCTAAAAGTGGCCGAGGGAAGGGGGGCCACGCAGCCCCCGTCCCATAAAAAAAAAAAAAAAGAAGAAAAAAAAATAATAACCGGCATTGTGCCGGAGGCCCCGCCCCCTCCCTGCAGCAGTCTGCAAACGCGCCCCCTGGCGCGTTGTAAGAACGGGAAGTAATTCCCCTTGAATACTGGGGGTCCCTGGGGGCCAACTAGCCCACCAGGAACCTCCAGTATGCGCCAGGGAGCTGCGTTGCAGAGAGGTGTACAGAGGCCACGCCCCTTTTTACACCTCTCTGCAACGCAGCTCAGTGGCGCTTTTTGGAGGTACATGGTGGGCTAGTTGGACTCCAGGGACCCTCAGTATTCAAGGGGACTTAATCACCCCAACTTAAAACGCGTCACAATAAGCATTTTCCAACAATTGCAAATATAAAAAGGCAGGGTGGCATTGCCTCCACCCCCCTCTCTTCAACACTGGCAAAATCCATCTTGATCTTTCAGATAAATAAAATTTGTAGAATAAAATCACATGTATTGTTGATTGGGTAGACATCTTATCGCATGGGCATTGACATAAATCTCTAGACCAATCATTTACTGTGGGAAAGCTAACTAACCGATGGAAAATATCAAACCTAAATCTGGTAAGGACATACCCGTCATACCCTCCTATGCACCAAACCAAATATGGTTGTATGGTGGGAGTTACCAGGGTTAACTGATGCTGAATCACAGTACATTTCTTCATTTCCATTGCAGCTCTTAAAGACTCCAAATGCGACAGACATAGCAATTTAAAGTCCTTCCTAGAAATAGAACTCATAGTTTCAGGATGAGTATAAAAATCAAGTCTGTCCAAATCAATTAAAAATCTTCTAATGTAGTTCAGCCAGGTAATCTTATTTGCGTGACAGACACATAGCATCTCTAATGATTTCTCTATTTAACCCTGTAGTAGTAGACGTCCAGACTATGCCATAATAATAAAGGTTGCATTTTTATCAGGTCGGAATTGTAAGGGATCCCCAATTCGTTGTGGCAATTAAAAACTGAAGAACTCTGTGGAACTGCTAAAATAAACCTTAAAAATAAATTTTCCACAATTTGTATTGAGGATACATCATGGTAACCCCAAATTCCTGCCCCATACATCGCGATACTCATACATTTCGCTTGGTAAATTTTGAGAAGGATCCCCGGTGGCCTTTTGCCCAATTTTTTTTGCAAAATTTACCACAGCCCCAATTGACCTCTTGAAAAGGAGGGTCCTGCTCTTAACTGCCGGGTTCCAGGAGCCAGTATGATCCAATAAGATGCCCAAATAGGAAAATGTATTAGTTGCATCTATCCTGTCGTTCCCCATTGGCAAGCTTTTGCATTTATTTCTCCCCTTCCCACATGTCATTACAAAAGTTTTCTTAACATTAAGTTTTAACCCCCGGCAATCCATGAATCTAATATATGCTGCAAGGGCACTCTGTAGGCCCATCTGGGTTCTGGCCATAAGCACTGCGTCATCCGCATAGAGCAGGGACACAATAGGCTTGTTATTATACTGTGGTGGATCTCTTGTCCTGGCCACCAGTTCTTCCTCTAAAGCATTGGTATATAAGGAGAACAAGAACGGGGCCAGGACACAACCCTGCCTCACTCCCCTCTCCACGGGGAATGGCGCAGTGTATTCGCCCTTTAATCCATGCCTCACCTTAACAGAAGCCCCAAAGTACAGTTGTCTCAAAAATTGCACTAGTAGTGGGTCAACCTTTAAATCCAAAAGGATTTCCCAGAGCCTATTATGTATGACGCAATCGAATGCGGCCGAAAGGTCCACGAATGCCACATATAGTTTCCCCTCCTTAGCTTGAGTATACTTTCCCATTAAAATAGTAAAATTTAAAACCTGCTCATTTGTCCCTAGCCCTTGTCTAAAACCATATTGTACCTTGCTTAAAATATTATTGTCCTCAGCCCATGTTTGTAATCTATTCAAAACAATCCTACCCGCTACCTTTACTAAAGAATCTAAAAGGGAGATAGGTCGGTAGCAGGCAGGATTGTCGCGTTCCCCTTTTTAAAAAAATCGGTATAATCACCGATTCAGACCAGGACTTTATAAAACCCTTCGCACAACAGGCCTCTAACACCCGAGTCAACAGAGGGGACCATAATGGTGGGGTGGACTTATTTAAGTCCATCGGCACAACATCTGGTCCCGGGGCTTTACCTCCTTTACTAGCATTAATTGCCGCTATTACTTCATCCAATGTAATATGCAGCTCAATAGGCATAAATCCTACCATGTCTCCCTGTTCTAATAATTTAATGTCAGTAGGAGATTCTTCATTCCCCTTGATACTATATACATTCGAAAAAAAGTCAATCCATACTTTTTCATCAATTGCAACCTCGATCTTGGCTCCATCATTATTGGAAAGGAATGGGGCATTAACTGCCTGCCAAAATGAAGTGCAATCCTTCCTCAGTGATGCTTCATAAAGCGTATCCCATGCCTGGTCTTTCAATTCTTTTTTTCTATTTTTTCTGGCCAGATTATACACCTTCCTATATTGTTTAATCTCGTCTTGGTTTCTCTGTCTTATGGAGAGCATCTTTCAACTGAGTATAAGCTTTGGTACACTTTGAATCAAACCAACCATTAATCTTAACCAGGGATGCCTTATTTTGTGCTCTTAGAGAATTTTGAATCTCTAACGTAATAAGAGAAAAAGCCCTCAAAGTGTTGTCATGATCTGTACTGTTTTGTAGGCACGCTACTATTTGATCATAGGCATTAACAACAATCCGTTTATTGATCTCCTCGGGGTTTATCTTGCTCCATCGTAGGGAGTAGCCATTTTGGCGAACTAAGGCAATATTTCGCGTCCATGCCAAAATATTATTATTAGGTTGAACAACTAGTTTGGGGATGACTAAATTAATGCTCAGGGGCAAGTGGTCACTCAGAACGTTAGAATGGATCTTGAAATTGTCAACCCATGTTGCATAACGGTTGGGGACAATTATAAAATCTATTAAAGATTCAGATCCTCTGCCAATAAACGTATGGGTAAAATCAACAGGCGGAGAGCACTCACTGATCCTTAGGTCTACACACACACACACACACACATCTACTCACTCACCCGTACAGTCACTCATACTTCCAGTCACTCACTACAGCACTATCATATGCACTCATACACCTATATAAACACTCACACACCGCCACTCATCCATAGAGGTACTTACACACCTAGTCAGTCATGCAAAAAATTAATCACACACCCATTTACTCACCTATACAGTTATACACACACCAACTCACTTACTCATACAAATACTAGCACATTCTTCAGTGATGTCACTGACCATGTCATGAGTGATGTAATATGTGACGTCATCAGCAGTGCATTGCGGGGGCGCGAGTTCTAGTTAGCTGAACTAACTATAACAGGGGAATTTCACGGGTTTTGTACGAGTGCAATGTCCAACTAACTATAACTGTCCCTAAAACCTATGGTTTTTTCAGTCGCCAGTAGATAGTTATAGTTAGGACCTATTATCCATAGGAAATCCGCAACATTCTATTCCCAATAAGTTTGGCGTCGTTTGACGAATCATCACGAAATTTTCAAAACTAGTGGGGCGCTCCGGTCCGCTCCTGTCTTGAAAGTTTTCGGGGTGATTCATCAAGCGGGGGCCGAGAAAAAAAGGGGGGTCCCAAAACGTGTTTTCTCCATGTTAATTCCCATAGGAAATTTTAGCCACGGCTACAGCCCGAACTGCTGAACGGAATTACACCAAATTTTGTAAAAAGGTAGCGCTTGGTTCAGAAAGCACCCTTTTTAAACATGGTGTAAATCCGTTCAGTAGTTGCTGAGAAAATCCAAAATAAAAGTTTCGATAACTATGGCCGCGGTGGATCCGCGCACCCTCCCGACCACGAGCTGCATGCTAATTGGCTGTCAACACTCCAAACCAGGAAGTGTTGGCAGCCATCTTGTCCCTCGGTAGAACCGAGGGACAAGAAAAGACAAAAACAAGGGCGCAAAAAGGGGGCAGGGTAGAAACACGCTTACTGGAGGTACCTGGTGGGATAGTTGGACCCCAAGGACCCTCAGCATTCAAGGGGACTTAATCCCCCAACTTAAAACGCGCCACGGGGCGCGTTTGCACAGTGGTGAAGGGAGGGGCGGGGCTTCAGGTGACATGTGTGCAAACAGGCCCCGTGGTGCGTTTTAAGATGGGGAATAAATTCCTTTTCAATCCTGAGGGTCTCTAGGGGCCAACTAGCCCACCAGGTACCTCCAGTAAGCGCCACGGAGCTGCGTTGCAGAGTGTTGTAAAAGGGGCGTGGCCTCTGAACACCTCTCTGCAACGCAGCTCTCTAGCGCATACTGGAGGTATCTGGTGGGCTAGTTGGCCCCTAGGGACCTCGGGATTGAGGAGGAATTAATTCTCCAACTTAAAACGCGCCACAGGGCGTGTTTGCAGACATGTCACCTCAGGCCCCACCCCTTCCTTCACCATTGTGCAAATATTCCTCTAAAATCAGCCGAACTACGAATTACAATTTACTTACCTGTTATCAGGAGAGACCTCAGTGCTGCATCTTTGAGCACAGTACAGATCCTGAAAAGTAATTCTAACCGTACTTACCAGTAACTTGAATTTCCTTCCATAGGCTAACATTGACTGGTTTCACTTGGAAATTCTTCTAAGTGTGGAGTTTTGGAACTTTATAATATTCCTCTAAAACAGCCGAACTACGAATTCCGATTTATCAGGAGAGACCTCAGTGCTACATCTTTGAGCCCAGTACTGATCCTGAAAAGTTATTTTAACCGTACTTACCAGTAACTTGAATTTCCTTCCATAGGATAGCATTGCCTGCTTTTTGCTGAAAAAGTTTCTAAGTGTCAATTTTTGAAACATACAAATATTCCTCTAAAATCAGCCGAACTACGAATTCCGATTTACTCACCTGTTATCAGGAAAGAACCTAGTGCTGCATCTTTTAGCCCCGCACTGACCCTGAAAAGTCATTTTAACCGTACTTACCAGTAACTTGTATTTCCTTCCATAGGAATCCATTGTCTGGTTTTCAGCAGAAAAGTTTGTGTCGATTTTCACAAACTACAAATATTCCTTAAAAATCGCCTGTATGACTTAAACGCATTCTTTCAACTGCTTACAGGAGATGCACCAGTGCTAGATCCAGGATCCACCACTGAGTAAGAAAAGTAACGATAACACTACTTACCTGCTAAGTGAATTTCCTCCCATAGGATAACATTGGTGATTCTATGTGAAAAAGTTTCTAAGTGTCAACTTTTAAAATGCAATAATATTCCTTAAAAATCACTACTGTAACCAAAACGCTTTTACTCAACTGTTTACAGGAGATGTCCCAGGACTGAATCTAGGATCCAGTCCTGTGGTTAGAAAAGTAATCCATAAAGTAACTAATTGCATTTAACTAGAAATTCACATTGAGCTCAATGGTGCATTGTGTTTGAAATTGTGTTGCCCATTGCAACAACTAACTACTGTACTTAAAAGTCTATTGCCTATTTGCAAAGTATTTAAACTAAAGTAATTCATTCTGAGAAAGTATATTTTGTAATGTATAATGTAATTACAATGTAATTTAAAAAATAAAATATCTAAAAATAAATAGTTTAAAAAAATGTAGTAAATCAGCATCAAAAAAATAAATATAACAATTAATACATTTAAAAATTGTCATTTACAAAACCTTTGAAATTCACTGAAAAAAACCATAGGTTTCAGACATGTTATAGTTAGAAATTAGCATTTAAAAAACCTTTGAAATTCACTGAAAAAACCCTAGGTTTCAGGCACGTTATAGTTAGAAATTAGCATTTAAAAAACCTTAGAAATTCACTGAAAAAACCATAGGTTTTAGGGACAGTTATAGTTACTTGGACATTGCACTCGTACAAAACCCGTGAAATTCCCCCGTTATAGTTAGTTCAGCTAACTATAACTCTCGCCCCCGCAATGCACTGCTGATGACGTCACATATTACATCACTCATGACATGGTCAGTGACATCACTGATGACATCACTGATGACATCATCCATGTGATAATTTCATGCATCTTCTCACACCCTAATATAACTTTTGATACACCCACTCTAAATTACAGACTGCCATTCTCAAAACCATAGACACTCCAATACCAATAACTACATACCCACTCACTGATTCTTAGGTCTACACACACATCCACTCATTCACCTGTACAGTCACTCATACTTACGGTCACTCAGTACAGGACTATCATATGCACTCATACACCTACATAGACACTCACACACCTCCACTCATCCATAGAGGTACTCACACACCTAGTCAGTCATGCAAATAATTAATCACACTGCCATTTACTCACCTATACAGTTATACACACACCAGCTCACTTACTCATACAAATACTAGCACATTCTTACGCTCTTATACAATCACTAATACAAGTACACACTCATCCATACAGCCACTCTCACAATCACACACTCTCACTTATACCCATTTATATACTCCAACACACATATATACTGCCTTTCACATATTTAGTTACTCACACATGTACCACGGAGATATACATTCACTCACTAACACACCCATACACACACTCAGGCACCCATACAGTCCATCACAGATGCACTCTTGAAACCATGCACCCAGTGAATCACCCACTCACACATCTATGCACAGAGTCGCACACACCCCACCCACACAAACACTCAGGCACCCATACAGATACTCAGACAACCAATCAATAACTCATATAGACATTCATGTAGCTATTCACAAACCCATGCAGCCACTTACACAGCAACAGACAGACGGATACAGACATTCACACAGTTTAGTCACTAACCCATGCATTCAGTAAGATACGTTTAATCACTCACTTATAGAGTTAGTCACGCACCTAGTAAATCATCCATTCAGACACTTATACACCCTCTCATTCTTCAATACGCCTTTCCCTATATATATTAAACATATTTAAACTTTACAGAAACACACAGTCACTGGATGATGTCATGAGTGATGTCATTTGAGATGTCATCAGTGATGTCACTGACCATGTCATGAGTGATGTAATATGTGACGTCATCAGCAGTGCATTGCGGGGGCGCGAGTTATAGTTAGCTGAACTAACTATAACGGGGGAATTTCACGGGTTTTGTACGAGTGCAATGTCCAACTAACTATAACTGTCCCTAAAACCTATGGTTTTTTCAGTGAAAAAAAAAAAAAAAAAATATATATATATATATATATATATATATATAATCTACTGGCGGTCGCCAGTAGATAGTTATAGTTAGGACCTATTTTCCATAGGAAATCCGCTACATTCTATTTGAAATAACTCTTGCGTCGGTTGACGAATCTTCGCGAAATTTTCAAACTTTATGGCCCGCTCCGGTCCGCTCCTAGCCTGAAAGTCTCAGGGTGATTCGTCAAGCAGGGGCACAGGGTCAGACTGATTTGCATATGGCCATGTCTGAACTGGGGTGGTGGAGTGAGCTAAAGAATGATGATGGATTAAACCCAGATCAGTTGACTGGGGGTGAGTGTTTGATTGGCATCATCCCCTTTTGTATCGCTTTGTTCGCCCTAAGTTGGCGGGGGAATGCCCAGACGTGGGTCCCTTGCTCACTTTGCCACTGGATTCAAGCAAGCCTGGCTGATGACGGCTGGAATGCCAGAAACCGGTCCTAGGATGCTTGTTTCCGGTCCAGGGAAGACATGGCTTGGCAGTTCGGGCTGGACTGTTCCCATGAGGCACAGGGTCAGACTGCTTTGCATATGGCCATGTCTGAACTGGGGTGGTGGAGTGAGCTAAAGAATGATGGATTAAACCCAGATCAGTTGACTGGGGGTGAGTGTTTGATTGGCTCAAACGTTCCGTCCATCATCCCCTTTTGTATCGCTTTGTTTGCCCTAAGTTGGCGGGGGAATGCCCAGACGTGGGTCCCTTGCTCACTTTGCCACTGGATTCAAGCAAGCCTGGCTGATGACGGCTGGAATGCCAGAAACCGGTCCTAGGATGCTTGTTTCCGGTCCAGGGAAGACATGGCTTGGCAGTTCGGGCTGGACTGTTCCCATGAGGCACAGGGTCAGACTGATTTGCATATGGCCATGTCTGAACTGGGGTGGTGGAGTGAGCTAAAGAATGATGATGGATTAAACCCAGATCAGTTGACTGGGGGTGAGTGTTTGATTGGCTCAAACGTTCCGTCCATCATCCCCTTTTGTATCGCTTTGTGTTCTACTGCAGCTTCCCAGAGTGTTCTAAACAACAACTAGAGCGCTAACAGTCTTACTTATGACAAAAGTATGGCACACCTGAAGCCATCTTGATTGGAATAAACTGGTAACACTTAAAACATTTAATTTAAAAAGGAACAAAATGAGGGGGTTCATTTTGTCATAGAAATTATGGTTAGTGCTGTAGAAAGAAAAATTAGGACATGTTTCAAGTGTGATCTCAAATATCTTCCTGTTATATTTCAACAGGAGCAGCCTGTCAGTTGATGCCTTTGTGTTCTACTGCAGCTTCCCAGAGTGTTCTAAAGAACAACTAGAGTGCTAACAGCCTTACTTATGATAAAAGTATGGCACACCTGAAGCCATCTTGATTGGAATAAACTGGTAACACTTAAAACATTTAATTTAAAAAGGAACAAAATGAGGGGGTTCATTTTGCCATAGAAATTATGGTTAGTGCTGCAAAAAGAAAATTTAGTGCATGTTTTAAGTGAGATCTCAAATCCTCTTCTATTTCATTAGAAAATTCTGACATGCAGACTGAAACAATCACTTTCAATACCAGCAGTAGACTTCCAGTTAACTCCTTGGTGAGCAGTAGCTTTACTACAGTGATCTAATGAACAACTAGAGTAATAAAATTCTGAATGTATGGCAAATGTGTGACACATCTGAATGCCTTCTTGATGGAATCAAAGTAAAAAACTGAAAGCATTTCCTACTGAGGAGACTGCAGTAAATGAGGAAATTAGGAAACTTCATAACAAAGAAGTCTTCCAAGATGGCCACCAGTGAAAAAAGAGCCCAAATGTAGCACAAATATTACCCAGATGTAGCCCACATATAGCCCAATGACAAAAGTGTGCAAAACACTATTTTTAGTTTTTGCAGTTTTATGTAGTGCAGACTGGTCAGGTATTGGAGCGTTGCATCTTAAAACAAGACCCCCTACACTACAAAAACACCACTGCACTACCCTAAAACACTACCCCAGCACGACCCCCTACACTACACAAGCACCACTGCACTATCCTAAACCCTAAAACACTACCCCCAGCATGACCCCCTACACTACACAAACACCACTGCACTACCCTAAACCCTAAAACACTACCCCAACACCACTGCACTAACCTAAATCCTAAAACACTACCCCCAGCACGACCCCCTACACTACCCAAACACCACTGCACTACCCTAAAACATGACCCCTTACACTACACAAACACCACTGCACTACCCTAAACCCTAAAACACTACCCCCAGCACGACCCCCTACACTACACAAGCACCACTGCACTACCCTAAACCCTAAAACACTGCCCCCAGCACGACCCCCTACACTACACAAACACCACTGCACTACCTTAAACCCTAAAACACTACCCCCAGCACGACCCCCTACACTGCCCGAACACCACTGCACTGCCCTAAACCCTGAAACACATACCCTAGCACGACCCCCTTCACTGCCCGAACACCACTGCACTGCCCTAAACCCTGAAACACCACCCCCTTCACGACCCCCTACACTGCCCGGACACCACTGCACTGCCCTAAACCCTGAAACACCACCCCCAGCATGACCCCTACACTGCCCGAACACCACTGCACTGCCCTAAACCCTGAAACACTACCCCCAGCAAGACCCCCTACACTGCCCGAACACCACTGCCCTAAACCCTGAAACACCACTCCCAGCACGACCCCCTACACTGCCCGAACACCACTGCACTGCCCTAAACCCTGAAACACCACCCCCAGCACGACCCCCTACACTGCCCGAACACCACTGCACTGCCCTAAACCCTGAAACACCACCCCTGCACGACCCCTACACTACTGCACTGCCCTAAACCCTGAAACACCATCCCCAGCACGACCCCCTACACTGCACGAACACCACTGCACTGCCCTAAACCCTGAAACACTACCCCCAGCAAGACCCCCTACACTGCCCGAACACCACTGCACTGCCCTAAACCCTGAAACACCACCCCCAGCAAGACCCCCTACACTGCCCGAACACCACTGCCCTAAACCCTGAAACACCACCCCCAGCAAGACCCCCCTACACTGCCCGAACACCACTGCACTGCCCTAAACCCTGAAACACCAGCCCCAGCACGACCCCCTACACTGCCCGAACACCACTGCACTGCCCTAAACCCTGAAACACCACCCCCTGCACAACCCCCTACACTGCCCGAACACCACTGCACTGCCCTAAACCCTGAAACACCCCCAGCACGACCCCCTACACTGCCCGAACACCACTGCACTGCCCTAAACCCTGAAACACCACCCCTGCACGATCCCCTACACTGCCCGAACACTACTGCACTGCCCTAAACCCTGAAACACCACCCCCAGCACGACCCCCTACACTGCACGAACACCACTGCACTGCCCTAAACCCCGAAAGACTACCCCCAGCAAGACCCCCTACACTGCCCGAACACCACTGCCCTAAACCCTGAATAACCACCCCCAGCAAGACCCCCTACACTGCCCGTACACCACTGCACTGCCCTAAACCCTGAAACACCACCCCCAGCACGACCCCCTACACTGCCCGAACACCACTGCACTGCCCTAAACCCTGAAACACCACCCCCAGCACGACCCCCTACACTGCCCGAACACCACTGCACTGCCCTATACCCTGAAACACCAGCCCCAGCACAACCCCGTACACTGCCCAAACACCACTGCACTGCCCTAAACCCTGAAACACCAGCCCCAGCACGACCGCCTACACTGCCCGAAAACCACTGCACTGCCCTATACCCTGAAACACCAGCCCCAGCAAGACCCCCTACACTGCCCGAACACCACTGCACTGCCCTAAACCCTGAAACACCACCCCCAGCAAGACCCCCTACACTGCCCGAACACCACTGCCCTAAACCCTGAAACACCACCCCCTGCACGACCCCCTACACTGCCCAAACACCACTGCACTGCCCTAAACCCTGAAACACCACCCCTGCACGACCCCCTACACTGCCCGAACACCACTGCACTGCCCTAAACCCTGAAACACCACCCCTCAGCACGACACCCTACACTGCCCGAACACCACTGCACTGCCCTAAACCCTGAAACACCACCCCCAGCACGACCCCCTACACTGCCCGAACACCACTGCACTGCCCTAAACCCTGAAACACCACCCCCAGCACGACCCCCTACACTGCCCGAACACCACTGCACTGCCCTAAACCCTGAAACATCAACCCCAGCAAGACCCCCTACACTGCCTGAACACCACTGCCCTAAACCCTGAAACACCACCCCCTACACTGCACGAACACCACTGCACTGCCCTAAACCCTGAAACACCACCTCCAGCAAAACACCCTACACTGCCTGAACACCATTGCTCTGCCCTAAATCCTGAAACACTAGCCCCAGCATGACCCCCTACACTGCCCAAACACCACTGCACTGCCCTAAACCCTGAAACACCACCCCTCAGCACGACACCCTACACTGCCCGAACACCACTGCACTGCGCTAAACCCTGAAACACCACCCCCAGCACGACCCCCTACACTGCCCGAACACCACTGCACTGCCCTAAACCCTGAAAGACCACCCCTGCACGACCTCCTACACTGCCGGAATACCACTGCACTGCCCTAAACCCTGAAACACCACCCCCAGCACGACCCCCTACACTGCCCGAACACCACTGCACTGCCCTAAACCCTGAAACATCAACCCCAGCAAGACCCCCTACACTGCCTGAACACCACTGCCCTAAACCCTGAAACACCACCCCTACACTGCACGAACACCACTGCACTGCCCTAAACCCTGAAACACCATCTCCAGCAAAACCCCCTACACTGCCTGAACACCATTGCTCTGCCCTAAATCCTGAAACACTAGCCCCAGCATGACCCCCTACACTGCCCAAACACCACTGCACTGCCCTAAACCCTGAAACACCACCCCCAGCACGACCCCTACACTGCCCGAACACCACTGCACTGCCCTAAACCCTGAAACACCAGCCCCAGCAAGACCCCCTACACTGCCCGAACACCACTGCACTGCCCTAAACCCTGAAACACCAGCCCCAGCATGACCCCCTACACTGCCCGAAGACCACTGCACTGCCCTAAACCCTGAAACACCAGCCCCAGCACGACCACCTACACTGCCCGAACACCACTGCACTGCCCTAAACCCTGAAACACCAGCCCCAGCACGACCCCCTACACTGCCCGAACACCACTGTACTGCCCTAAACCCTGAAACACCAGCCCCAGCACGACCCCCTACACTGCCCGAACACCACTGCACTGCCCTAAACCCTGAAACACCACCCCCTGCATGACCCCCTACACTGCCCGAACACCACTGCACTGTCCTAAACCCTGAAACACCACCCCCTGCAGCACCCCCTCACTGCCCGAACACCACTGCACTAAACCCTGAAACACCACCCCCTGCACCGCCCCCTACACTGCCCGAACACCACTGCACTGCCCTAAACCCTGAAACACCACTCCCAGCACGACCCCCTTTACTGCTCGAACACCACTGCACTGCCCCAAACCCTGAAACACCACCCCCAGCACGACCCCCTACACTGCCCGAACACCACTGCCCTAAACCCTGAAACACCACCCCCTGCACGATCCCCTACACTGCCCGAACACCACTGCACTGCCCTAAACCCTGAAACACCACCCCCTACACTGCCCGAACACCACTGCACTAAACCCTGAAACACCACCCCTGCACCGCCCCTACACTGCCCGAACACCACTGCACTGCCCTAAACCCTGAAACACCACTCCCAGCACGACCCCCTTTACTGCTCGAACACCACTGCACTGCCCCAAACCCTGAAACACCACCCCCAGCACGACCCCCTACATTGCCCGAACACCACTGCCCTAAACCCTGAAACACCACCCCCTGCACGACCCCTACACTGCCCGAACACCACTGCACTGCCCTAAACCCTGAAACACCACCCCCTACACTACCCGAACACGACTGCACTGCCCTAAACCCTCAAACACTACCCCAGCACGACCCCCTACACTACCCGAACACCACTGCACTGCCCTAAACCCTAAAACACTGCCCCCAGCACGACCCCCTACACTACCCGAACACCACTGCACTGCCCTAAACCCTAAAACACTCCCCCCAGCACGACCCCCTACACTACCCTAAACCCTAAAACACTACCCCGCATGACTCCCTACACTACCCAAAGACCACTGCACTACCCTAAACCCTAAAACACGACCCCCTACACTACACAAACACCACTGCACTACCCTAAACCCTAAAACACTACCCCCTACACTACACAAACACCACTGCACTACCCTAAACCCTAAAACACTACCCCCAGCAGTACCCCTACACTACCCAAACACCACTGCACTAACCTAAACCCTAAAACACTACCCCCAGCAGTACCCCTACACTACCCAAACACCACTGCACTACCCTAAATCACTACCCCCAGCACGACCCCCTACACTACCCAAACACCACTGCACTACCCTAAACCCTAAAACACTACCCCCAGCACGACCCCTACACTACCCAAACACCACTGCACTACCCTAAACCCTAAAACACTCCCCCAGCACGACTCCCTACACTACCCAAACACCACTGCACTACCCTAAACCCTAAATCTACCCCCAGCATGACCCCCTACACTACACAAACACCACTGCACTAAACCCTAAAACACTACCCCCAGCACGACCCTCTTCACTACCTAAACACAACTGCACAATTTGTTACAGGCGTTGCAACGCAGGCCTGTGGTGCTTACTGGAAGTACCTAGTGGGCTAGTTGGGCCCCAGGGACCCTCAGGATTCAAGGTGACCTAATCCCCCAACTTAAAACGCTCCACGGGGCGCGTTTGCACAGTGGTGAAGGGAGGGGGCGGGGCCTCAGGTGACATGTGCGCAAACACGCCCTGTGGTGCGTTTTAAGTTGGGGAATTAATTCCCTTTGAATCCTGAGGGACCCTGGGGGCCAACTAGCCCACCAGGTACCTTCAGTAAGCACAACAGAGTTGCGTTGCAGAGAGGTGAAAAAAGGTGCGTGGCCTCGGAACGCTTCTCTGCAACTCAGCTCTGTGGTCCTAACTGTAGGTACCTGGGGGCTAGTTGGGCCCCAGGGACCCTCAGAATTCAAGGGGACTTAATCCGCAGCTTAAAATGCGCCACGGGGTGCGTTTGCACACATGTCACCTCAGGCCCCCCTCCCTTCACCACTGTGCAAACGCGCCCTGTAGCGCGTTTTAAGAGGTAGTTTTAATCCCCCTGCCCTATTATGTACTAGGGACTTGCAGAGGAGGTCATGCTAATCACAGGGGTACCCCAACGCATAGTGTTCCCTAGTGTATGTAGGTGTTTTCACTGTATTCTAAGTGTCTTTTAGCATAGCACTGGCTCTGGTTAGTCAGAGTCAGTTACCACCAGTACCCGTCTGAAAAAGTTGTGGGCACAGGATGATTTTGCAACAAGGCCTCTTTCTGCTCCTCTGTTGGTTCTTTCTGCACATCTTTTGCTTCTTTCTGTGCGTATTTTCTTCTTTCTTCACATGTCCTACCTCTGTAGGCATAGTTCGAAACTAGCATTTAAAAAACCTTTGAAATTCACTTAAAAAAATCATAGGTTTCAGGCACGTTATAGTTAGAAATTAGCATTTAAAAAACCTTTGAAATTCACTGAAAAAACCATAGGTTTCAGACACGTTATAGTTAGAAATTAGCATTTAAAAAACCTTTGAAATTCACTGAAAAAACCATAGGTTTTAGGGACAGTTATAGTTAGTTGGACATTTCACTCGTACAAAACCATAGAAATTCCCCCGTTATAGTTAGTTCAGCTAACTATAACTCGTGCTCCCGCAATGCACTGCTGATGACGTCACATATTACATCACTCATGACATGGTCAGTGACATCACTGATGACATCACTGATGACATCATCCATGTGATAATTTCATGCATCTTCTCACACCCTAATATAACTTTTGATACACCCACTCTAAATTACAGACTGCCATTCTCAAAACCATAGACACTCCAACACCAAAAACTACATACCCACTCACTGATTCTTAGGTCTACACACACATCCACTCACTCACCCGTACAGTCACTCATACTTAGTCACTCAGTACAGGACTATCATATGCACTCATACACCTATATAAACACACACACACCGCCACTCATCCATAGAGGTACTCACACACCTAGTCAGTCATGCAAAAACTTAATCACACACCCATTTACTCACCTATACAGTTATACACACACCAGCTCACTTACTCATACAAATACTAGCACATTCTTACACTCTTATACAATCACTGATACAAGTACACACTCATCCATACAGCCACTCTCACAATCACACTCTCACTTATAGCCATTTATATACTCCAACACACATATATACTGCCTTTCACATATGTAGTTACTCACACATGTACCACTGAGATATACATTCAATCACTAACACACCCATACACACACTCACCCACCCATACAGTCCATCACAGATGCACTCTTGAAACCATGCACCCGGTGAATCACCAACTCACACATCTATGCACAGAGTCACACACACCCCACCCACACAAACACTCAGGCACCCATACAGATACTCAGACAATCAATCAATAACCCATGTAGACACTCATGTAGCTATTCAGAAAGCCATGCAGCCGCTTACAAACCAACAGACAGACGGATAGACATTCACACAGTTTAGTCACTAACCCATGCATTCAGTAAGATACATTTAATCACTCTCTTGTAGAGTCAGTCACTCACGTACTAAATCATCCATTCAGACACTTATACACCCACTCATTCTTCAATACGCCTTTCCCTATATATATTAAACATATTTAAACTTTACAGAAACACACAGTCACTGGATGATGTCATCAGTGATGTCATTTGAGATGTCATCAGTGATGTCATCAGTGATGTCATCAGTGATGTCACTGACCATGTCATGAGTGATGTAATATGTGACGTCATCAGCAGTGCATTGCGGGGGCGCGAGTTATAGTTAGCTGAACTAACTATAACGGGGGAGTTTCTATGGTTTTGTACGAGTGAAATGTCCAACTAACTATAACTGTCCCTAAGACCTATGGTTTTTTCAGTGAATATATATATAGATAGGAAATATGTACAATTTATACAGAAAAAGGAAAATGAATAAAGATGGTCAGAGCTATAGGGACGCAATGGCTCTGGCAGATAGGGTCGAAACGTCGACGATTCCACATGGTCCAGACCCACCAAGACTCTGGCTGAAAATCAATGAATAACTGCTCCATCTGCCAGAGCCATTGCGTCCCTATAGCTCTGACCAGCTTTATTCATTTTCCCTTCTCTGTATAAATTGTACATATTTCCAATATATATATATATATATATATATATATATATATATATATATATATATATATATATATATATATATATATACACACACTGCACGTCTATCACTGAGCACCCAAATGTCACTTTGAATACACACCCCGTTACACTGCACCCTGTTTTGACAGCCTTGTTGACAATTTGCAAGTGTATATGAATGCTGGAATTTATATAAATATTACCTATTGCAAGTATCTTCAACTCTGCCTTTTTGTTTTGTGTTCCATTGCTTCTATGTTTGCATTTATGGCTTGATTCAATTTATTATAATTAAAGTTAATGTTTTTTTCTGACAGAGTTGTTGTTTGCAAAGGAATAGTGTATTCCCGACAGAACCATTGTTGTTGTGCACATCTCTGGTGGCCAGCAGTCAGGGGTCCAAAAGCAACGTTCATTTCTGAAGAACATCACTTCAGTCTTCTCTGAATTCAGCTTGAGGCAATGCCTGTCCATCCAGGTGCAGATTTCTTTCATGCAGCTGTGAAGCTGAGCATTCATATTATTGGCCTTATTTGCGATTTGTGTATCATCTCCGTAGGAGATGAGTGAAAGACCAAAAGATTGAATCAGCGGGCAAGCTCTGCTGCATAAAGGTTTAATAAAGAGGGGCTGAGCGAGGACCCCTGCGGCACTCCACACGGAAGTGAAAAGGTTTTTGATCTGAACTGGTCTAGAGTCACGGTATTTTCCCTATTAATTATGAATGATCTAAATAGCCCTAGGGCTGCTCCTTTTATACCTATGGTCTCAAGACGAAGGCAAAGTGTCGAGTGATCTACTGAATAAAAGGCAATGGATAGATCTAACAAGATCAAAGCTGCATTTCCTCCGTCATCAAGAGTATTTTTAAGTTTGTCTGTAGCTTTGATCTGTGCTGTCTCAGTGCTATGTTCTGATCTAAAGCCACATTGAGTTGGGTCTAGCACATTATGTTCCTTCATGAATTGTGAGAGTTGGGAATTCATGATATTTTCAATGAGCTTAGCCGGAACAAGGGAGGCTAGAAATAGGTCGATAATTAGATGGAGTGTCAGGGTTGAGGTTAGACTTTTTTAGGAGCAGAAGAATGCATGCCTTCTTCCATGCCGTGGGAAAGATGCCTGATTGGAACATGGAATTAAAGATGTTGACTAGGCAGTTTGCAATGGGCTCATGAATTTGTTTGAGCACTGGGGGTGGGGGGGCATGGATCGCTCGGGGATCCTGTTTCAGTAGTCAGGATAACATAACATGTTTATTTGTAAAGCGCACGTATCACCCAAGGGTATCAAGGCGCTGAATAACAGATGTTTATTGTTACCCAACTCAATGGTACTCATTTTATCAAGCTCAGATGGATGAAAGGCTGAGTGGACCCACCGGGATTTGAACCTGTGACCATGAGGTCGAACACAGGCCCCTACAGTGGACACATTAGCCCACTGAGCCACCAGACCCGGCTAAGAAGTTCTACTTGGGTTGTAGACACTGGACTGAAACTGAACATATCAGAATGGGAGACATTTTTTACTAAGGTTTGCTGCGATGTAGGGTAATGATTCCCTGATGTAATGAATGTATTATAAATATGCTCTACCTTGTTCCTAAAATAAAGGGCAACATTGTCGCAAAAGGTTTGACTGCTGGTACATCCTTTAGCTACCGAGACTTTAGTCAGTGATCACTTTAAAGAGTTCCCTGGGCGAATTGTTGGACAGTTCAATTTGAGCTGTAAAATAACTTGTTTTTTCCTTGACCAATAGATTTTTATATTTGGCCAGGGAGCGTTTGTATAATTCTTTTTCCTGAGTTTCATAATTAAGCCTCCATCTTCTTTCCTGTTGTCTACATTTGTTTATCTAGTCGAGTACCTCTGACTACCAGGGCTCCGAGGGCTTATTTCTCTTACATATAGTATATTTCCAAGGGACGAATTGTGAGAGGGCACGGTTAAGCAAGGTCAGATAGTCCTGGGTGGCCGTTCGGGATCAGGTAAAGGTGAAGGTAGGTCATCAGATAGTTGGGCTTGTTGAGGGATAAAGTTTATGCTCTTCCATGCTCGGTAGAGGGTTGGACCATCTAGCGAGTTGGTAGTTAGAATTACCTTGGTATCCCTGAGCTCAAAGATAATGGCAGAGTGATCAGACCAAGGGAGAGGTAGAGCCTCTGGACTAGCAACCAAATCATGGTTGCTAAAGATGGCGTCTAGAGTGTGGCCAGCAGTCTGTTTCAACTGGGTAAGGACAAAAGGTCTCTAGAGTCTTTATCTTCAGTTTGGTCAAGGTGGACATTTAGGTCTCCCAAAATAGTCAATTCTGAGTTACAGACCAAGCCTTTAAGTAGTGTACTAATGGAATTGAGTAACCTATTTCTAGGGCCAGATGGACGATAAACGAGTAAACCTCTAAAAGATTTAATTTTGGTTACTTCGAACCTGTAAGATAGAGCCTCACAGTCCTCATTTGATGACGCAGCAAATTTGGCTTTAATCTGGTCCCTGTAAATATTTCCAGGTCCCCCTCCTCTTTTTATTGGTCGATCGAGTCTAAAAATGGTGAAGCCAGGAGGGACTGCACATACAAGATCAGGCGTGGATGAGCAGTTGGCCCAGGTTTCAGTAATAAACAGAATATCGCTTCTGGGAGTCAATAAGAATGGCCGTTTCTGTGGCGTGTTTGATCAAGGATCCGGCATTCACTAGTGCACAGCGTTATAGCGGAGGAGAGTGAATATCTAATGGCGGGCCGGATGTTATCGGGGAGTAACCACAGACTCCACAACTAGCCCTGTTACCCATCCATAGAGAGGACATATCAAGACTAGGGCACCCTTCAGTGCATTCCTTGAAATTGAGCAACTCCTTACTTGTATATTTTATGTCCCTCAGCTGAAACTCAATCAGGGGTTTGTTAAGCGCAGCTACTCACCCGGAAGGGTCTCAAGGCGCTGGGGGGAGGATGGGGTGACGTGCAGCTACTAGGCACTCACAGAGTATCGTCGGACGCCAAGTGGGTTAGAGGTCTTCTGCCAGGGGTTCCGGCGCTGGCCGCGGTCCAGGCCTGGACGGGCTTAGCTGGGCTTGCCTTTGGCACACCTTCTGCGTAGCCGGCCCAGCATGCTTTTTTTATAGCTAGTCTCTAAGAAACACTGGACTGTAAACTCACCGAAAGCTTGTGTAATCAGGGGGAGGAGCTGCTACCCTCCGCGCAACTGGCAGGAACTGCCGCGGCGGATCAGGGAAGCAGTAGGGAGAAAGCAGGTGAGAGGTTTAAAATAGGTGAAAAAGTTTAAAAATCCATTAGCAGCGCGTTTCAAAAACTAGCTAAGGGGAGTCAGAATATCTAAAAACAATTACACAGCATGCTGCTAACATGTATGATACTGTAACCTCTAAGACTTGTGCAAGGTAAAACTTCATTTGAACTACCAGAGTCCGAGAGACTCCATTACACCCAGCTTCTGCACTAGGTGACACACCCCTCAATACGAGCCGAAGTCACTAGGCCCAAAACACCCTGTGATACTCATAAACTAATAGCCATCCGGGGTACAATCTTGAGTCCCTATAGGCTCCTGTTAATGTGCGACACCCCACAGACCTGGCGTAGCAACAGGGAATGGTAATGCGTCTTAGGCATACAAGTGGCACCCAATCGCTGGGACAGACTGAGTAGGGATATAAACTCCTCCTCCACCTCGTCCATGGGGCGGAAAATACACTATAAGGTGTGGTACAGATGGCACGATAACCCCCAAAAACGACATCGTATGCATCACAACCCTTCCCCTAGATGTTGGAGGGGGCGCATGGCCTAGAAGGAGGCGCTGTATATATGGTGATATTGTCCAATGATCAAGCCCTTCTGGGAGGAAGTTTCCAAGTTCTTACACAAAGTCCTGAAATATCCAATCCTGGCCATGACGGTGATGCTCTTGGGTCTCAAACACCAAGACTTGAGAATGATGACTACGAGTGGCACATGTGTCTTCAATGCTTGGGACGTGATAAGCAGGCAATTGCTCACCTCTGGAAACAAACGGAATGACCCACACTAACCCAGTGCTATCATAGGCTGTGGACTAAACTTGCCATGGAATGGTTGGTGAGTAATATGCAGGGAACCACCTTCTTGTTTGAGGTTAAATGGAAGCCGCTATACAATCGCCTAAGTTGCAGGCCCCCAAGCTCAGCCCTTTCGCCGCATTGGAGAGCTTTGGGTCTTTTTGACTGATATTGCAAGGCAGGTGGCTTGCACCTCTTCGTACAGACACCCCAATTGGAAAATAACTCATATGATCTGTTATGCAGTGTTTCGGTGAGGTCTTTGACAATAATGAGGGTGCACACTGAGGGTTCTTCTGCAGTTGGGGTTGGTAGAAGGTAGGGGGAGTGAATAGGTGAGAGCAGGGACCAGGACTCGAAGAGACCAGAGAAGCACACCACCACATTGAACTAATATGCTTTCTGCAACCATTTGCTTGCTATCTATGATGATGTTTTTTTCAAAAGCTGATATATTGTACAAGATGTTCCTACTACACCTGAAAAACGTAATTAAAACATGAATATAAAAAAAGAATATACATATGCTTTACTGATTTTAAAACCAACAAAGAAAAGTAATTAAGGAGATTGCAGATCACTCCTTAATTAGTAATCAATCACTATCCCACTCCCAGGCTATATCTGTCTGCCCCACATCAAACCCACCCTACATATGATCAACTTACATTTCGGCAAATCAATCTTGCCCTGTATTTCCAAATTAGCCATGTGGCAGGGCAGTGACACCTCCAGGAACGTTAACATCTCTGGATTCACTAATGCCACAAAGATCAAATTCTACTACAGCTCCAGATGGTATAGTAGGAAGTGCTGTCTTCGAAGTGGTAATGCGTAAAGGTAGAGGCATGGGTAGGACCATAATAAACAATCTACTTATATAGAAATACACCATGTGTAGTAAGTTGCACTAGCCTTACCTTGACTAAACAGCCACTTCTCTATAGTGCACAAGGGTGTCATCCCAATCACTATCCTCAGTAGTTCCAAGATCCATCCATCATCCATCTGTTCCTGAAGCATCCAGAAGATTACATAGGATCGAATTGGATATTGTGAAGAGTGCACTACTGGTGATATCCTCCATTAGCTCTCTGGAGTCCACAGGGGAGTGGTCTGGAACATCTTTCCACTACAGGTTGTAGCTAAGCATGGTGTATCTGATTCCCAAGTATTGTCAAAATCTTGAGGATTCCAAATCATAGTCCAACCACAAGTCAGGGGAAGGACTTCATTCCATTACCTCCCACATAGCAATCATTTTGGAAATACCAATTAAATACTAAGACCTGCATGAGGTCAGAACTATCACTTTACTGAGCACCATACTAGAACATCGGCAGGACTCCTTTTTCTACCTTTCGATCCCACTGCTTTCAAAGCTTTCACCTAGACCCCAATAGCTGTAGCTATTGTCTGCAATTATGTCTCAACACCCTGCCCACAAAATAGAAAGCGCAAGCACATATCTATGGTTACTTTGGAATAGAGAAAACACATTCAACAGCTGAATGCTCTACTATTAAAAAAAGCACCATGGGTACAAAGAAATACCTCTCCCCATAAACTGATCAGCATTATTTTATTTAGGATGTCCTTCAATATCTAGCTCCCCAAAGTAGAGTTCAAAAAAATTGTGTTAGTCTATGGGGTAATTTATCTGGAATACATTATGGGGTGCTCGACAGAACATGAAGGAAATATAGTCTATGAGGTAATTTATCTGGAATCCATTATGGGGTGCTCTACAGAACATGAAGGAAATATTGTTAAGAGAATCATAAACAAGGCAGCTCCTCCAAGAACTGGGGAAACTCATCCTAATGAGGCACACCATCACAAGAGAGTAGCAAGATTGCATTAAAAAAAAATATATAATTTCTGGTCCTAAACAATTACCATGACTCAAACACTAGCACATTCACTTTAGGTTGGGATGGTGCAAGGGACTCCCCAGACCAAATAAGTAACAGCAACAGGGTGGTTTTGTTACAGTAAGTACTGAAACCAGAAAGCTTCCCAAAAGTGCCAAAGACAGAACAACCAATGAATCAAAACAGGGGTTAGCAAGGAATAGAAATATATGAGACTTTCCAATCCTCAGTGCCTTCACATTAGTGGAATCACACAACTAGGGGGTCCTACTTGATCCCCACCATGCAGAGGCTCTAATACTAGGGCAAAAATCATTGGAGACTGGGACACGCTTTCTCATACCTCTCCCTAAGCAAAATGTACCTAAAACATCCCATTCACCCTTACAGTTGCCATGGGTCCAGTTTAAAGGAGTGTAAACAAGGATTGGAACAAAATAACAAAAACTGTATTCTGAAGGACTCTGAAGAGAAAACAATTTCATGGATTTAAACAAGTTCTCAGCATCAAAGTATCAGATTGTCAGGGAGCCATACAGGGAAGCAGCCCTAGCTAGACAATTAAAGAGAGCACGCATTTAAGCATGAGAATCGACAAGGCATGAATATCGATTCAGCTGGATTCATCAAATAAACAAGCATTGGCATAGCCAATAGGTCTCGCCTTTGGGGCCTTATAAGTGTTTAGGTAGAGCTATTGACTTTGCCAATGTGTTTAAGCTGTGCTGTAGAGAAGTGTGACTGCTGTGCAGCATGCTGAAAAGTTGTAATAAAAAAGTGCCAGAAGCATTTTTGTTACCTTATATATGACCAAGAAGGCCAAGAGTCTGTGAGAGAGTCTGTGAGATTCTGAGAGAGTCTGTGAGAGAGTGTCTGTGAGTGAGTCTGTGAGAGTGGGAGTGAGTCTGGGAGTGAGTCTGGGAGTGAGTCTGGGAGTGAGTCTGGGAGTGAGTCTGGGAGTGAGTCTGGGAGTGAGTCTGGGAGTGAGTCTGGGAGAGAGTCTGAGAGAGAGTCTGTGAGAGAGAGTCTGTGAGAGAGAGTCTGTGAGAGAGAGTCTGTGAGAGAGAGTCTGTGAGAGAGAGTCTGTGAGAGAGAGTCTGTGAGAGAGAGTCTGTGAGAGAGAGTCTGTGAGAGAGAGTCTGTGAGAGAGAGTCTGTGAGAGAGAGTCTGTGAGAGAGAGTCTGTGAGAGAGTCTGTGAGAGAGAGTCTGTGAGAGAGAGTTTGTGAGAGAGTCTGTGAGAGAGTCTGTGAGAGTCTGTGAGAGAGTCTGTGAGAGAGTCTGTGAGAGAGAGTCTGTGAGAGAGAGTCTGTGAGAGAGAGTCTGTGAGAGAGAGTCTGTGAGAGAGAGTCTGTGAGAGAGAGTCTGTGAGAGAGAGTCTGTGAGAGAGTGTCTATTACAGAGTGTCTGTGTGTCTGTGAGAGAGTGTCTGTGTGAGAGGGTCTGTGAGAGGGTCTGTGAGAGGGTCTGTGAGAGGGTCTGTGAGAGAGGGTCTGTGAGAGAGGGTCTGTGAGAGAGGGTCTGTGAGAGAGGGTCTGTGAGAGAGGGTCTGTGAGAGAGGGTCTGTGAGAGAGGGTGTGTGAGAGAGGGTGTGTGAGAGAGTGTCTGTGAGAGAGTGTCTGTGAGAGAGTGTCTGTGAGAGAGTGTCTGTGAGAGAGTGTCTGTGAGAGAGTGTCTGTGAGAGAGTGTCTATTACAGAGTGTCTGTGTGTCTGTGAGAGTGTCTGAAAGTGTCTGTGAGAGAGTCTCTGTGAGAGAGTCTCTGTGAGTCTGTAAGAGAGTGTCTGTGAGAGAGTGTCTGTGAGAGAGTGTCTGTGAGTCCAGCTCTACCAGTAAAACAGAAGCGCGAGACGGTGTGCAGTCAGCTGAGTTTTCTCCATCTTATAGTCCACTATTGTTTTCGTATCCATCTGTTGAAAATGTCATAATTTGGTTTATAAGGCTGGCTAGTTTTTCAATATTGCATAGCCTAATATAAACGCTGAAAGGAAAAATAAACAGTTTGACTAAGCGTCATTTGGCAAACACAGCATCATGTGTTTCTTAAAATAAAGCAGTCTAGCCGCTTTCAGTCACTAATTTACATTTAAACAATGTCCTTAAAAAGAACACATGATTATTGGAATGTTATGTATTTTACACAGCGCTTTGTATCTTGCATCTGTCACTGTGAGCTTCACAAAACTGCAGATTGTGGGTCACGGTCATCCAATATACTCCTTTTATAGTCCTTGAAATTATTTTGCATTTTAACTGGTGATAAAACGCCGATGTTTGCTGCAAGATCTTATACCGCTCGCCAGAAACAGCGCCTTAAAAGCAGGCACTGAGTCACGGCGCTGTGAATCTTTCTGCCAACAGTTTTACTATGTGTCATTTTGTTTCTAGAGAGAGTTTGTCGCTGATCTCCAACTACATATAATGTAGTCAGCTCCTGTCTGTATTCTGACGAGACACTATGAAAATTAGGAGTTCCTTAGCCATGAGGCAACTGACAGAAAACATGTCTTAATATGCTGAGTCTCATTGTAAATTGCAAGTGCAAAGATCACCACAGTTTCTTTTAACAATCTGCCTGCAGATTAACACAACTAACAGAAGCGGAAGCAAGCACATTTAGTGGATAACGTGTGTCAATTATATAAACAACCCGTGCGTTCAACAGTGTTAACAAATAAGTTAAAAGCGTCGTGGTCTCACATGATCTATTTATTTTTCAGTTCTACCGCACCCACGAACCTTTTTTCTTTTTATTAGAAGTTGACATTGGAGGTGACAGAAAAAGCAGCTCGTAAGATTTTCAAATGAAATAGGCGCCACAGACTGAAAGTGAGTGAAGTCAATGCCTCTCCATAAAATTATAAGGGCAGGAGCAGACGAAAGAAATAAGCAACAGCTCGGGAGGGGGGAAGAACAGAGGCAAGAAGCAACGGAGGGGAGGGTCGAGGGATAGATAAACAAGCACCAGAAAATGTCTACTGTCTGAGGCGGCATTGGCTTAGTCGGAAGTGAATTGATCCTTGAAGAATTCACATCAGATGCTTCCGAAGTTAAGAATAACAAGCTAACGAGGAGGGAGGGGGAGAAGGGAGGGAGGGGGAGAAGGGAGGGGGTAGTGAGAGCAGACAGCAAGGTGGTGGAGGAGCATGATTCACGCGCCGGAAGGCTTAATGAGCCATGACAGAAGCGCGTGCTGTGCGCGTAACCGCACACTGTATGCCACGGAAAAAGCTGTGGTCGCACTTTTAAAACCCCACAACTAAATGTCTCGCCAGACCAGCGCAAGCGCTGGATCAGGGCGAGACCTAAAAATGGAAGATGGTGGCCCATTTGCAAGAATCTTAACAAGGATCTTAGTCTCTATCCTCAGGAGAAACAGGCCACTTTTTGTTATTATTAATTTATTTATTTGGCATACAATCAACAGCATTTCTGCATGAAATGTTGAATTATCATTGAACTATTCACCATCATCTAGGAGCACTCAATTAACAGGCTTCATAATGATTCATACAGTTCTAGCTAAAAGCTTAGAGGCGAATATGTCACCCAACCCACAAACCATTGTCTCCCCACACACCAATGAATGATGGGCCTGAAAAAACCATTCAAATTCATGAAGCGCCTGCCATCCCAACATAATTTTAGAGAAACTTTACAGACAAAATAGAGATAAATCTAATAAAAAAAGAGAAGTTCACAACAATGATTGGGTCATTCTGGCTAAGTACGCAGATCTAATACACAAATAGGCGCTTCACCTAATGGGATAAACTACAGAATGTAATTTCTTCTACCAATACTCAGGGCTTCAACAATGTTTCCATCAACATTCTTGACCTTTTCACTAAGAGTTCAATTCGCAGAACATTAAGAATTCCGAAGTTGTTTTGGGATGGCCCAGATGAAGGAGCGGTTTTCAAGAAGGGGAAGTGATGGTACATCATCGCCTCTCAGACTCTCCGGCATCCAATTCAGATTAAATTTGGGTTTTGAGTTGCCTACCATGGAGCTCTTCAATATCCCTTATTAGTCCCCACCAGCATGGGTTCAGCAGCAGTCTATTTAGAGGAGTGACTTACTGGAGCTTGCAGCATCAACATCACGGTCTATTCCACAAGCCATTTAAGATTGCATGGACCATGCCTGGCTCTCTAATTGAGGGGTGGAAGGGAGCATCATCCCCCTCACAACATCAAGGTTCCCTCGGTTTCCCAATCTTCCAGCCAATCACAATTCGCTCTGGGTTGCTAGAAGTGCCACAACTTACCATTAAGAAGCACTCGAAGACTAGCTAGGAAACATGTCAAATATTTGAGGAGAGGGTCCCTCAGTCTCTTTCTGGTGGCAGTAAAGTTCCTCTGCTACTTTTGGACTAGCTGTGTGAAGTCCAGAAGCGTGAGAGTGTAGCATTTTTGTTGGATAGCAGACTCGACTTGCAACAGCCTATAGAACAGTATTGTGCTAGGTAAGAAATCTAAATACGACAGTCCTCGAGGCACGAGGGGAAGGTGAGAGAAGGCGGAGGGAGGACGACTGTGGCTGTATAAGCCCTTTCAACAGAAAATGAGGCAGAGAGCCTAGTGGGTTTCAAAACTGGCTTGATCCACTCCTTAATGAACAAGTTAACATTGAGACCTTCAGCCCTATCTGGGATTCCAATGAAGTGGAGATTGTTCCAGCGAGAGGGCCACTCTGTAGCTTCTGCCGTATGAAGCAAATATCAAGAATCATATGTAAGGGACGGCAGTCGCCTTGGCCACTTTCACCTCTCTGGTAACCTTGTTTAAGCCTGTTCAATAGCTTGGATCAGGGCTGATATTTTTCTAAAGTCACTGCGCAATAAGTTAAAACCAACATACTTCTAATTAACTTTGTGTTTCAGTGTCACACTTGAGATATTATTTGTCAAGAGTACTTTCTTGAGAGAGCGCTCTGGTCAGAAGATTAGCCCAATCAGAGCCCATCTTGTCCAGTCATTACCCTAGCACTACTGAGTTCTAAGCATTGTGCAAGCAAAGTATGTCAGTGGAGAGTTAAGGATGAGTGCACCTCTGGGACAGCAGAAGCAGCAACAGCACAATGTTCAAGCATGTCACAGCATTTCAAGGTCTGGCAAGAGCACCACTGGACATAACTGTCTACCCTCCGAGATCAGAGAAGAGTAGAAACATGAAACAGATCATGGCCACAAAATACTAAGTTAGAAAAAGTCAAGGAAGAGACCCATAGACAACACTCAGTCAGCTGGGTATGAGGGCCTTGCTCCTCACCATGTGTAACTTGCAGGGCTATGATTAGCTAAACAGATGGCAACTTTCCGATGGGGCCAGATGCAGAGATGTTAATTCTGCAGACTGACCCAGAGCAATGTAAGCTATAGAGGTACGTACTTCGCACAGCTCGCAAGGGGTGTAACTGGGTGAAGCCAGTATTGACTGCCGGTGATCCCCACTCCACACATCCACCCTGTAATGGTCAGGGAAAACCGGCACTCAGGCAATGCATGAAAATGCTCCCCAAGATTTGCTTAGTTCAGCTTCTCCTTTAGCACCATAATGGACTGTGCACAATCTTCCTGTAAGGAATGTAGCACACCATGACATTTTCCACTCTCAAAAGCCCTACCGATGGCATCTCTGCCCCATTCCAACATATCTGTCTTTTGAAGTAAGACAAAGGGGCAGCCAGGACAGGCACCTAAGTGATGCGGTCAGCCATAATTCACTGGCCATATGCCCCGTTCAAATCAAAAGGCGCCACACACCCTAGGAGTGTCTCAACGACAACTGCTTTGCATCTATTCCAGGTCATTTGTAATGCCTGGGAGATGTAAAAGATGGAGAATTAGTGGACACCTTAGGGGACCTTACTGGTTTCAGTATCCATGAGAGGAACACATGGCTCGTTCCAGGGTCATCCGAGGTAGGACTTGTGAAACTTGATTTGCTTTAACACTGCCAGGGGACATACAGGAAAGCTCACAGGAGGCTACACTGGGTGAACATTCTTCTGTGCTGACACGCATTGTTGAGGGAACAGAGATATCAGGAGAGTTATGGAGAGGACCCTTCCCCTTTAAAAAAAACAAAAAAACAACTGCAGGTTCAGTGCCTGCCGGACCCCACCACTGCAATGGCCATTGACAGACAACATGAATTTCATTCAGGAACTGCTTCTTCCAAAGCAGACTCTCATAGCCTGGACAATAGTTGAGACAGGCAAGGCATGAAGTTGACCCTCCCCACCAACCACAAGTCACCACCGCACACACCCCTACCCCCCTTCCGAGAACCTCCAATCTGAGGGAAGCATGGACATTTCGGTCCATCAATGAGAATTCTACTCCAGATGTTGAATTCCTTCCACACAATAGCTGGGGGCAGAGTCTCCTTTCAAGGGAAGCAAGGTATACTTCGCCATAGAACCAATGCCACCTGTCAGAATCTATCAAATCCAGTTTGGCAATACTTCCACAGAGGCTGGACCAATATGTTGACCAAAGGGGTCACACACATGGGGCTAAGCCAATTCAACCATTAAATAACATTCTTTTCTAGTCTGCGAAGTGAAGGAGGACTAACAGGACAGGGGGTTGCATTTCCTTACATCCGGCAAGTGAAATCGTCTGTAAGGGGGAAGTGCTGGAAGGGGAGGAAGGTAGATGAAGGATGACTAAGACGCGGCGGACATCCCTTCACAGCTCTTTGAACAGAGGATGGGAGCCCAATCCTGATTTACATTAGCCCATGAGACATGCTGGACAAGGTATGAGCTACTTAGCGGAGTGTTTCAATTAGAAAGGAGGAAACTTGATCCTTTTCCAAGACCTCTGGCTCGACATCTCAGAATTCGCTGTCAACTTGGGACTAAAGTGAGAAACACCCTGAATTTTGAGTTCTGGATATCAGGATGATTTATGATGCTGAACAAGTGTCTTCTGATGCTCTTAAAAGTCAAGGGGTTAAAATTGTTCAACATCAAGCACCTTGACTATAGAAAAAAAAATCTATTTGAAGGGTAATGCTTTAGAGGATAAATTTAGGTTTAATAAAAAAAAAAAATCATCTTTTAAAAGAAGGATAAGAGGATCTATTAAGTATTACTAAATTCAGGAGACTGGCTAAATTAACAGGAACTGCCAATGATATAGAGCACTGCCTGATCCTCTGGTAAAGCACAGGTACTTTAACATTACCAGGGAAACTGAACTGGTACATATGAAAAATAAACTTTGCAATCACAGTAACCTTTTGGAAGTAATAATAGACTTGGATATCATCTGAACAACAATGTTGACCCAACCATTTACGAGAAAAGAGTAAGACTATTAAAGTTTTTTTCCTTGAGTGAGTTGCTGGCAAACATGCTGACTAGATTCTGAAATGTAAAGTTAAATTGATTAGCAACAGTCCCTGCCACAATAAAATTGGCCTCCATTTTAAAAATGTATGCAGATTGTTACGTTTATGATTTGAAGTAGACAGTGGGAATCGACAAATTTTCATTTTATCATGGCATCCCTTCCTCCGTCATCACTGTCTTAATTCTGATCATGTTGATTTTTAATTCAGATTAAAAATTGTATGACACTGCGTTTGCAAAAACAAAGTTGTATGCACATTAGCACAACAAAATAAAACTAATGAACTGAAAACAATGTGTTGAATTATTCTACTTTCTGGAAGAATTCACCCATTGTAACATTTAGATGAACATTAACCTATTTGCAAAACCATCTATTGTTTTGCTCTCTGCAATAAACTAGCTGTATTGCTGGAGTGATGGTGTGGGTTATAGGTTTTGGGAACTAGCAGCATGACAGGACTATGTCTGAATGTGCAAGGAAGCTGGTGCTTCAATGCTGCTGTCATACTCAAGTGTTTCGTACTCTGCTTTGGTTTTATCATGCGTCAGTCTCCATGTTGCCAAGTCCTGACTTTGAATCCCCCCGTCTGTATTTCCCATTTCGGTTTGCAATGTTTCTGGTTGGTGTTTTGGCGTTTTGAGAAGTGAAGGGGACCTCATTGGCTTTAGGACATACAGTTACTCAACAATAGGAGGTAAAGGAACTTCAATGTTTTGGAATAAAGTGTGACAATTGTGATTACAAGATAAACTACTCTTTTGGAACATGAAGGGCATCAATCAACTGATAGTCTTCAGCAGCAAACAAAGTTTAGTCACTTGAAGAGGGTATGCAGTACGTTTGGTCCAATCCAAAAGGTTCAGGACTGAAAGCTCATGATCTATCCAGATCTGGACCATCGGTTTATGCTCCACTAACAAACGATGAATTGGGTCTTGGAGATAACCGACATCAGTTTGCCGAGGACACGATTTTCAACTCTCATGCCTATGACAGCAAATTAAGGAAAAGTATCTATTTAATATTAAAGTGCAATAGAGGGTATGACTGGAGCAGAGATGCATTCAATACTTAAACTTTCAGACTGGTAACATTAGATCGTCAAGAAACAAGTTAAAAACATTTTTTTTGCAGGAATACAAAATTCTGCACCAAAATGTGTAATTTTATGGAGTCATTTTTTTCGCCATCAAAGGATGCATGAGACTTTGGTCTCTGATGTAAGTAATGTCTTCAAGGGTACAAGAGGAAAGTGATTCGGTAAGTAGCTACGAGAAGATAGAAAGTATAAAGATTGCTATAAGGTCCTTTAACAAAAGACAATAACTGTTTTATGCTACAGCTAGATTCAAATAGATGTTATGTAGAGTTGCCACCAGGTTTAACAAGAAATGCTATGTTGCAGCTGAATTCTTTCTTATTAACAGTAAAATATATTTTAAGGAAATGATAATAAAGCTAGAGAGGTATAAGGCCTTTTTGTGGGGTCTAAGTACAGTTGTTATGGAGTAGTATGCTGTGTGGTTACTGTTTGTTTAGTTCATCTCTGAACCACCATTATTAATGTACCCCATCAGTTCAGTTCAATACAGTTCAAATACATTTTGAATGAGACAACAGTCTTTAAAACAGAATACATTATTTTAAAACATTAGGACAGTTAATATAAAATATTTTTACACATGCCTACTTTATAACTAGGAAATAACCACAATGATATTGCCACATACATAAATCTTTTCTCTGATGTTAACAATTTTGCAGCGTCGCGAGTAAACAGGCCATGTTTTATTAAAAAAAAGGTGTTAAATAACAGCGATGACACGCAAACAATAAATAACTTTTCAATAAAACATGATTGCAAATACTCTTCAATGTAAGAAAATACCAGCCATGCCCTCCTGAAAGCTGTAATCTCTGGAATAAATTGTACTATGATGTTATGGATTTATATCTTTTCTAAGCTGAAAGATCAATTCTCTTAAATCTTATTTGAAAGTTCAACCTTATAATGAACATGAAATTCAGTATCTACGACACTGTGTGTTAAAGACACTGCATTCTTTGACTGTAAATGGTTTTCCATTGTAATGGACGCTTCCAGTGCTAATTGCTTCATTTCAGATTTAGAAATACAGAGAAATCTAGAAGATAACGGACTATTAACATTATTTACTTTATTATCATAACTTGGTCTTGAGTTGCTATTGCCCACTTGAATTTATTTTTACTGAATTTATTCCAACTTAAAAACGAGATCTTAATACAGGTCGGGCTGGAAAGTGAACAATAATATCTTCAGGATCGTGAGAAACTCGAAGCCACCATGAAATAGGTCTGAGTTCTGTATAAATTGCTTGGACTATTGAACAAGACAGAGGTTCCAATATCTGTTTCCAAGAACTACTTTCTAGATTATGCCATGAAACTTAAGTTCAATATGAATAGTTTGGCACCATATAAGGCCTGCAGAGGTATCGTACAATTGTAGGCCTTATTTAAAGGTTCAAATGATTGGCCCTCAAAATCTCTGTTAAACTTTTTTAAACTACTCGATGGTCATTATAAGCATCTAACTATTGGACTTTATTTTAAGCAATGATGTCAGGAGAATAACACCTGACAGCATTTTAGCTTTATGGTTGTCTCTGTGTTCCAGTTTTCTTCCTCCGTCTGCTCTGCTTTTTCTAATCCAATACTGTTTTCTGCTAAAAAGTCTTCAAAAGGCAACTTTACAGCAATATATTTTTCTCTGCTTTGGTACTACAACACTTTTTGAAGTTGCTTAATTAAGAGATCTTTCAACAAAAATACCAGCACATGAAACTACAGCAGCTAAACAACTTTCACATGAAAACCAGTAATAAACGTGATTATCAGAGGCAAGCTAGATAAATAAAAAAGTAGCTGAAACTGATTGGGGGGGTCAGAGCATCTTTTCACATTTAAAGTTCCAAAACAGTTAAGTGTCACATATTCTACTCACACATATATTGCCACTGTCCATATTTACAACCACATTCATGTCCTGCACCATTTCAAAACAACTAGGTTCATGTTATTCGTTCAATATAGAAGACTTTAAGGCTTTTCATCTTTCCATTGCTGTGATATCATTGGCAAAGCAATCACAGTGACCTAAAAGCCAAAACTTGTAAATGATTAAGCAGAAGTTATTTTTGATCCAATTCAAGCAAGACCACACTGGCATTAGGATAAACAGACCCACAGGGCCCTGTTAAGATCTTTACATATTCCTAGCCAAATATAAATCAGTTAAGGGTATTAAAAAAAAACACATGATACCAGTCCCTACCGGCCTTCTTTTACAATAAGGGTAAATCTTGCACAGCTGTAGTATATCTTCAGGTGGGCTAGAGTCCAACAAACTTAAGGGTGAAATATTAGATTTTGCCATACATTAGACCCCATCACTCATTTATGTATTAAAAGACGCAGAGGCGCCCACTCATAGCCTGAAAAGTCAATATTAGAGCCAGTACACCTGTGCCATAGGAAATGCTTCTAAAGTAAAACTAGATATAACCCCTGCCACTCTATGGTCTCATCAGTAAAGAGTAAGGTGCCTCAGCAGCTGCAAAGTTACAGGTATTTATTATAGAAATACCTTGTCACAGTGTTTCAAACTGTTGCTGTAACTACAACTATAATTTAAGACTGCAGATGATACTAGATGCCCAAACATCATGGCACCTGATCTCCCAAATCTAGGACATTGTTTGGAGGAAACCTCAGCTGGTATAATTGGACTGTACTATGTCGGAGAATATTAATGTCAATAGGTATATTACTAACATAAAACACAGATCTAATACAACCTTAATATTTTTTAATTTGGGATATTGAAATGTAAACGAAACCCACTTGTGCTCAATCTCACAGTTTTACACTGTAAAGATTCTGTTCTATAAGCTTCTATAAGATAGGCCTCAGATAACTGATGGAGGTATGAAGTGGCTGACAAAACAAGCATTTGCAATGCAATAGGTCTCGCATTTTCTAAACTTTGACCTATTGGCATTGTAAATGACAATGCCTTTTATTTATGTGCACTTTGTACTTCTAGTCGTTGCTTGCAAGTTTTCAAAACACAAATAAAAGGCGTTGTCATTTACAATGCCAATAGCTCAAAATCTCGCAAGTGCGAGACCTATTGCATTGCTAATGCTTGTTAATTTTATTACTGGTGCAAATTTCATACCTGCATATCATGACAACTGGAGTGACGCTGATGTGTAAATATCTGCATTGGAGCATCTTTATCTAAAAAAGAGCAATGCAACAGGACTAGTGTGTGCATAATATCAACAGTTCCATGCCATAACTGAATATTATCAGTGACGTCACTGGTGCAAAAACACGCATGCATGAACAATAGCAATGGAACTTTCATACCCAAGTAATAACGCCCATACTTCAGGGATATCGCCAACGATCAATCAGTGCTGCAGGCCTGCTGGTAGCATTTAATTTACAGGCCCCGAGCACAGGTAGTGCCACTTTACTAGGAACTTATAAGTATATTAAATATGCCAATTGGTTAAAAGCCAATGTTTCCATGTTTAGAGGAGAGATCACAAGCACTTTAGCACTAGCTAGCAGTGGTAAAGTGTGCACAGTTCTAAGGCTAGCAAAGACTACGTCAGCAAGAACAGAAGGTCTGAAGGTAAAAACTCACAGGAAAACTTCGCCAAGGATGCCAGGTCTAACAGTAAGACATAGCTTTTGTTGCAAACTGTTTTGATCCCTAGTGGCAGCGTTTCTATTGCTTTGTTCTTGCAAGGGTTTAAACAATGACAGCATGTTTTTTTTCCCTTTACTTAAGACACATAACAAATATGACCAATTATTATCTCCATTTAAGCCCCCATCACACTGGGCCTGTAAACTCTGTATTAGGTGCAATCGTATATTTGCCCCCATAATGGAATCTTGATTTTTGCACAAACATCAGCTAGTTGTAGCCAGCAATTTATGGCAGGGAAAAGCCATTGCAAATTGTGGGGGGAAACAACACAATTTTGCTGTTTTATGGATGGAGAAATCACAAAATACAATGCGCTACTTGCACATTATTACCCATTCCATTTAACCCATTCTACATACCCACTAGTTTGCAAACCACGCGCTATTGCACCTTTGTACACACAAACTGTGGCCTGATCGTGTTTGGTTATATTTTAGGTGTGTGGCGGCAACTGCTGCCATGTCTGCCGATTATAATTTTTTGACATTGGCAATCACATACCCTTCTTTGCCTCATCCTCATCCTCCACCTCTGCTTCTTTCTCTCCTACTTTTTACTTGGTGATTCAGGACATTGTTTTAGAAGTAAGAAACGTGGCCTTCACAGAAATACAGCAAACTCACATAAATGCACACATAACTTTACGGAAACAGATACACTCCCTCACACATACGAAACCACACCTGCACCAAAAAAAAACAAAAAACACTCATACACCCATCGAACCTTTTATACATAAACAGCCACACTCATGCACACACACTGGCACAAACACACAAAAAAAACACACAAAAACCCAGGCTCGCAAAAAACATATTAACATACACATGAGAATTCCTAATTTCACTTAGACATACAATGCTACATACTCTCAATACATGCCTAATTTAGAGAGGTACACAGAGCTATTCACACACCCACACAAGAATTCACTAACACTACCATGCAGAAACACAGCTCACGCAGGGGGTCACACTTACACCCGAGTTCTCAAAAACACTTAAAACCACAGATGCACACTGAAGCATACAGCCACAATTTCACACATACACATGCAAATCAACATCGTCGCACACACGCACGCTGTTTACTTAATTTTCTACCTCCTGCGTTCAGTCAGACTTTTTGACGAAATCCCGCTCCCCGGGAGGCCTGGTCCCACCTCGTCCGCTTGCATGGAAGGAAGCGCGCGCGGTGTAGAGGAGAGCTAGGGAAAGCAATGGAAGAGATTAGGCGCAGTCCAAACAAGTAATAAAAAAACAAAGAAGCCTGCAAGTGGTGCGCGCACGCGCACCACAGCTAAGCATGTGATTTCAATTATCACGCCCGTGTCTGGGCACGATAATTGAAACCACATGGCCTATTGCTGTCTATTACGCGCACCAAGCACGTAATAGACACCAAAAGGCCATGGGAGGAGCATTGCTCCTCCCATGGCCTATTGGTGTCTATTACGCGCACCAAGCGCCTAACGGCTAGGGCGGTCAACCTCAAATCTGGGGAACTGGGTTCAAGTCTTGGCAATGACGCTGAACATCCTGTGATTCTGGGCAAATCACTTGATCTCCCCGTGCCTAACAAAAAAAAAATGAATGTGTCCTCATGTAATGCAACTGGTGCTATGTAAAGCGCTCTGATACCCGATTCGGGTCAAGTTCGCGCTATATAAAACTGTTAAAAAAAAAAAAACTAGGCCATGGGCGGAGCAATGCGCCCGCCTTTGGCCAATTGCGTGCAGTCTTTTATAAAAAAAAAAAAGACGCACAAAAAGGCCAATGGGGTAGCACAAAAGGAATCGCACACGCACGAGCGTGTGCAATTCCTAGGTCAGTGCTGAATCACCGTTTTTCACCTACTAAATGTCTCGCGTTGCGCGAGCACTGCTGCGCAGTGCAACGCTAGGAGCGAGACCTAAAAAAGGTATTAAAATCTGGGAGAGGCATCATCAATCTTGAACTGAATGACGTTTGTTTCCTGTTTCAGATTCAGATTCAATAACTATATTAGGGTGCAAACAGCATCCATAAAAGTAAACACTCCACAAATAAAACACAGCAATAAAAATGTGTTAAGTGCAGCTAAAAATGCAGTAGCAAACAATCTCATAAAAAAGGCACATTGCATTTCAATAAATACACATGCATACAGTTAAAACAAGCATTTGCAATGCAATAGGTCTCGCATTTGCAAGAGTTTGAGCCACTGGCATTGTAAATGACAATGCCTTTTATTTAGGTGTTGGTTTTCAAAACAGATAAATAAAAGGCATTGTCATTTACAATGCCAAGAGCTTAAACTCTCGCAAATACGAAACCCATTGCATTGCAAATGCTAGTTTGCAAAAGCGGCCCATGCTACGCTTTCACTTTAATGGCGGCCACGCCCCTTTCTTTAGAAGCGGCTCATGTAAAGAAAGGTAAAATGAAAGCAAGGTAGGGGCGCTGTTACAAAAAAAAATTGTTTATCAAGCTGACAAATTTTTTGTTTGTTTGTAAAGCGCCCCATTCCGCACTTTCACTTTAATAGCGGCTGCACACCTTTCTTTAGAAAGCCGCGTCTAAAGAAAGGGGCGCAATCGCATTTAAAATAAAAGTGTGGAATGGAGCGCTTTAAGACAAAAAAGTTAAGCGTGCAGACGCCAAACGCTGGCACATCGTCACAGCAGCAGCGTGCGAGGCCAAGCAGGAGGGCTCGTATTGGGAGTGTGGTCACATAAATTCATTAAAAAATATCAAGCGGGGTGGCCGGCAGTGAAGTAGCAAAGAGCGCGCAGAAGTGCTGCGCTTTGCAAAAGTAAAGAAAGGCATCTTTCAAAAATAAGGCCAAGCGTCCATGATCATGCACCACACGGTCAGGAAAACAGGGTGGGTTAGGGAGAGCCTGTTGTGCCGGCAACAGCAGCTAGAAGACAGACATTAAAGAAAATGGTGCTCACAGACTGTAGGTAAAACAGACCGTGCAACAACACAAGTGCATATTCCCTTACTTTGGGAAACAAACAGCTTCAAAGCTATTCTCACCCTCCTGATCTTCAAGGTGAACTATGCTAATAGCCTATATGTAGAGGCCCCTTGTTTCCTTGTACACAAACTCCAATGAATCCAGTATGTCACAAAATTACTTCTCCTGTGCCTACACCCCAAGGAACACATGGCACTAGTCCTACAAGAGATTTACTGGGTGGTCAGTGTTCAAGGCACTATGCACTGTTCACACAGCCTCCCAGGCAAAAGGACCAATATACCTGAAGGTAAAGTTTAAACACCACTCACAAAACATGCCACTACATTCCAGATTAGCACCGCAGATCCTTACAAACAGAAATGCAAAGGAGGCACCACATTTTTAGTTCAAGCAGTTTAAACTGTGGAAAAGGGTTGTATAGCAAAATACGTAGTATCCAGGAGCACATGCATTTCAGAAAGATATGGCTACCTGGCTTTTTGAGATACCCCTAGACTACTGGCCCTGGCAAAACGTCAGAACTTAAATCCCCACCTACATATGGTTCACACCAACTAACATTGGCTGACGACGTGATGAGAGCTACAGGTAAGCAATCTGGTCTGGCCCGAGGCATCTTGTCCCCAGTCACACCTACTTTCAAGTAGCAAAACAGCTCCCCACTTCCTACTATGCAATCTCAAAATCACCCATATGATTGGAAAGATCCAGCCAGTCCACTATAACTATCCACCCGATAGTAAGACAGGAATACTCCAGCTAGAAAGATCTGCCATATGCAGATTGCACATTGGTGGACACTGGAGGACTCTAATATAGTTCACATCACCAGGTCCAAACTTCCTATATATTCTGACCATTAATTTTTATCTTGTAGTTGAGAATCTACCATAAAATCCACCTCGGATGACTAAGTCAGTCCATTCTTGAAGGACCTCTTTCACTTGCATCGTTCGCTGTACTTCTACTTCCCCCAGATCCTTAAGATTTCAGCCTGGGTGACCTCTTGCCACATTCACCATGTAATATGGACTACCAACTAATCAAACAGGTCTACGGGAACAGCAGCTGACAGCTTCTGGGACCCGACGATGAAATACTTTGCTACCGTCATGGCTATTACCATAACAGAGCAAAACCAAAGGGGATGATGGACGGAGTGTTGAACATTGCAAACACTCACCCCCAGTCAACTGATCTGGGTTTAACCCATCATCATTCTTTAGCTCACTCCGCCACCCTAGTTCAGACATGGCCATATGCAAATCAGTCTGACCCTGTGCCTCATGGGAACAGTCCAGCCCGAACTGCCAAGCCATGTCTTCCCTGGACCGGAAACAAGCATCCTGGGACCGGTTTCTGGCTTACAGCCGTCATCAGCCAGGCTATCTTGAATCCAGTGGCAAAGTGAGCAAGGGACCCACGTCTGGGCATACCCTGCCAACTTAGGGCGAACAAAGCAAAACCAAAGGGGATGATGGACGGAGTGTTGAACATTGCAAACACTCACCCCCAGTCATTTGATCTGGGTTTAAATTACCATAACAGACAAGTATCTCACATAATGCAGACAGTCTCTGCAGACAGCTGCAGAGCATATCTTGCTGACAAGAGTCAAACAGTAACAAATGCTTCACTCCCTCACAGCACATTTTTCACTATACAGAATAACAAAAACGTTAAAGGCACGACAAAAGAAGTCAGGCACCTCCAGAAAGGGTTTCAAACATTATGCCAGAATGACAATGGTAAAGTACCAAAATGAGCAGCTGAAGCGTTATGCCTCATTGATCTGAGGAAAATCATGTTTGAAGAAGTCATGCAGCCCAACAGATGTGTGTGTTCTCCGCACATCTGGAAGAAACAGCCGTAAATGGGCCCTTTTATGAAAACATAACTTAGTGGTCATGAAGAGGCTTACAATAAAAGTCCTACGCTGAAATCTGCCTTTTTAACAAAAATAGTCAAACACATCGGCACGTGTTTAAGCTCATACAGCGCTTGAGGCAGGTGGCTTTAAACTGGGTTGGTAATGACGTAACACGTCAACACATACTTTCCCAGGTCCAACATTGGGGTCCATCAGACCTGACCAAGGATAGTGCAGTAAGGCCAGTGTTTTAACACGGACATGGAGTCGCGCGTCAGCTGTTACTGTGATGTGTCTGCTCTTCAAAGGTCTCGTGCCGAGCTGTAACTGAGGAAACAAGTCCACAGAGCGGCCCCAGCTCTACCCCGCTCCCTCCTCCAATGAGCGGCCGCATCAGAGCTGCCGACTCAGGACCGGAGATCAGTGTTCGAGCCTCAGGGTCGGCTCAACATCCTGTGAATCTGGGAAAATCATGTAATCGCCCTGTGCCTACACTATATAATTGTACAAATTTACATTAAAAAAGCAGCGATCTCTGAGGGGTGGGGGCGGGCAAGCAGCGTTGTGGGAGGGGCGGGGAGAGACAGCACATGGACATTACTTGTGAGACGCGGTAATGTAAATTGAAGGTAAATTAAACAAAAGAACAAGCCAAAACCAACAAAGCAATACCTTGATCTGGAGCCGACGGGGGGAGGGAGGGAAAGTAAAAGCGCGCCATGCGTGCGTTTCCGTACGCGTGCACATCTGCTGTCTGGGCAAGTGCACGTCTCCTGTCCCCCTTCGGACGCAAAACCCACAACAATAGATCTCGCCAAGGCGAGCAGCGCATGCGCTGCGTCGCTAGGCGAGACCTAAAAAGGAGCCAGGGCACCGTCAGCCACAACTGTTTAAAAAACAAAACATAAATAAGAGGCATTGTCATTTACAATGCCAATGGCTCAAACTCGCGTAAATGCGAGACCTATTGCATTGCAAATGCTTGTTTTTGATAAGTGGTTGACGGACGACAGACAGGACCCACTGTACCGAGAGTCTGCATATGGCCATTAATGTCCATTACTGCTGTATGGTACTATTGTTTATCCTCTCCCCCAGCAGACACTGCTTTCCATTTGTAACAGTGGTTTTTTTTGTAAAGGAAGAAACTCCCCCCCACCCTTAACTATTGTACTGCAGTGTCCTTACAGGATGCGTCTGGGGGGTCACTCCCTCTCCGTAAAAGCAGCGTTAGCATGGAACTCCCTTCCTGTGGAGTTGCGGAACACCCAGGATCCTAGGCTCTTCAAAAAACAACTAAAAACCCTTCTTTTCAATCTGCCCATTTAAATCCCTGCTTCACACGGCTATGGTCACTTCCCGCGCCGGGACACTCTTGAGTATCTGTGCGCGTTATAAGTGTATTATAACATATAACATACTATATATTTTTCCTTGGCTTACAATAGCTCCCTCTCACTTGAAATTTTGTAACCAAGGATGTGACCTGATCTATGTTCTTGCTATCAATATTTTCAATAAAAATATACAACAAAAAAAAAAATCACTGTTTTTGCCTGTAAAGTTTAGGACATGACTATAGTCTCCAACAGGGACCCGCTTCAATGCCCGTTTTAAATTCTTCCGGGTCTGAGACCCAGACGGACCCAGCCCACTTAAAGCCCTGACGATTGATATTAGGTAGGTTCAGACGCCTTTAGGTATAAACTGTGCAAATAAACTTGGGATTCTGAGAGCGAACAATGTCTAGTGATGAATATGTAATGTCAAGTTTTACAATTTCGCTATGACATTTAATTTTTACATGTAAATTTACGTGGGGAAATTTTTTTTTTTAGATGGATTTTCATGTAACATTTGTATTGTGCTGTTTTGTGAAAACATTAATCACGTAAATATATATATATATATATATATATATATATATATATTAACCACCAAATCGCCCAAGAGCTTGCAGGGGCGCTCGCAGGAATTTCAACCATCCAGCTTAGTTACAAGGGAAGAACCACCCAATGCTGCTCCCCGGTTATCTTTTCTTCTGACCTGACGCGTTTCTCGGCTGTTGCCGCTTTTTCAAAGGTCGATGTGAAAATGACACTCACAGGCAGTTTCCTTAGTTCACAAATTTATTGCAAGTCCTGCCCTCAGTGGGCCGTGCTTGGTGCACGTCTCGCATTCTGGGAATCGTAGTCCCTGGGGAAACATAAATATCACCTTTAGTAGGTCCTGCAAGCTGTCAGCATAACACACATATTTCACCCACAGTGGGCCCCAGAGCAGCACGTTGGTTCGTTGTATCCCAAATTCCTGCGCCGCATTCAGGTTACGAAACAGTTCAAACCTGCGGCCTCCTTTACATTATCAGGATGTTGCTGCCCCTTCACGGCAGGGCTGCCGTGTCATAGATTAACCACCAAATCGCCCAAGCCCGCACTGACTCTGCCTACCTACTAAGGTTGAAAAATGCTTTTAAATTCAGGACTGACATTGAGCCTACTAAGGAACTTAATTTCACTTCCATGGAACCACGAGTCCCACAATGCCGTGATTACTATATTCACATCAAGCCTAGCCCACTGAGGGCGTGTTTGTTAATTAAAATCTGCTTATGGGAGTGATGTTTCAATGCCGGTTTCCTTTCAGAGCCCATGAAGAAGAGGCGTTCCAGATTCGAAACGCGTCAGCAACATGATGAAAGTTGAGGCAGTTGACGAGCGAGCTGCAGCGAGGTTATACTTACCTGGTGGTACAAGGACGCTGTTGAGTGCTCTTTCGATGCTGGGGCATTTTGTTATATATATATATATATATATTTTTTTTTACATTTATTTGTAGGTTGAACCAAATGCACTGTATCCATAACTTCATTAAAATTAATTAGAAAGGTACATTGTATTTTATTGCATTAGTACTTATTTCGTTATTTAGCACTTAACATACTCTTTGCAAGGCCTACAGCGTTCATTAGACTTCGAAACATTGCAGAAAGAAATATTAGATACATTTAGAAAGTAAAGTTTTTTTGCGTGGTTAAGGTTTTCACAAAACAGCACAATACAAATGTTACAAGAAAATCCATATAATAAAAAATATATTTATATTATTTTTATTTATTTAAAGGTTGAACCAAATGCACTGTATCCATAACTTCATTAAAATTAATTAGAAAGGTACATTGTATAGACACACACATCCTCCACATGTTAGTTTTCCATTAAGAAGAAATGAAAAGTATGAGCAATGTACACAGGAACAAACTTGCATTGTATTGTAATTGCATTTATATAGCGCTTACTACCCCTGACGAGGCGTCGAAGCATTTTTCGGCGAGTAGCACGCTACTCCGGGACCCAAAGAAGATTAGTGTTGAATTAGTATAGTGAAACATGCAAGTAAATTTTAAGTGGTGGATAGGTTACTCAGTTATTTGGATTGGGAAGGATAGCAGAAAGATAGAAGAGGAAAAAAAGGTTTGTATTTATAGAGCGCTTTTTACCCCTGATGGGGTGTTGAAGCACGCTACTCCGGCAACCCATAAAGGATTTGTGGTGAATTAGTACAGTGAAATATGAAAGTAATTTGAGTGGTGGGTATTAGTCAGTTATTTGGAGTGAGAAGGATAGCGGAGGGATAGAAGGGGAAGAAAGGTTTGCATTCATATAGCACTTGTTACCCCTGATGGGTGTTGAAGCGCTTTTCTGGTGAGTAGCACGCTACTCCGGAACCCATAAAAGGATTAGTGTTAGTGTACACACAGTCTCTCACATACATTCACAATGCACACACACACCTGTAAACACACACTCAGCCCTTCACATTCATTCATACCTTCACACAGACGCACACCAGTACATACAAACACACACCAAATACACACCTGTACACACAGCCTCTCAAATACACACACCTGCGCACACACCAGTAAATAGAAACACACCTGCTCGCGCCCAGCATCTCACATACATTCACACAGACACTAGTACTTACACACACCTGTAAAAACACTCAGCCTTTCACATTCATTCACACCTGCACACAGACGCACACCAGTACATACAAACACACACCAAATACACACCTGTACACACACAGCCTCTCAAATACACTCACACGTGCACACACACCAGTACATACAAACACACACCTGCTCGTGCCCAGCATCTCACATACATTCACACAGGCAGACACTAGTACATACACCTGTAAAAAACAAACACTCAGCCTTTCACAATCATTCACACCTGCACACAGACGCACACCAGTACATACAAACACACACCAAATACACACAGCCTCTCAAATACACTCACACCTGCGCACACACCTGCTCGCGCCTAGCATCTCACATAAATTCACACAGACGGACACTAGTACATACACACACCTGTAAACACACACTCAGCCTTTCACATTCATTCACACCTTCACACAGACGCACACCAGTACATACACACAACAAATACACACAGCCTCTCAAATACACTCACACCTGCGCACATACCAGTACATACAAACACACACCTAGTCGCGCCCAGCATCTCACATACATTCACCCAGATGGACACTAGTACATACATACACCTGTAAACACACACTCAGCCTTTCACATTCATTCACACCTGCACACACACAATTGTGCACACACCTGTAAATACACAATCATACATACCTGCAGTCTCTCACATCAGTGCATACTACACACGCGCCTGTAAATAGTGTCTCCCGTGCATTCACACACCCACACACCTGCAACACAATCACAGCTGCAGTCACACACACACACACTTATAAATACGCGCACACACCTGTACACAGTCTCACATACATTCACACCTGCACACAGACATTTGTAAACACACACACATGAATACGCCTGCATGCACACAGGACTCACCATGCGCCCGATGCCAATCGCAGCGCTGCATGACTTTGTCAGGGTAATGAAGCGCTAGACAATTCATGGGAGACAGCTAATAATTGCGCAACGAAGACAGCGCTTTGGGCCAAGCAGAGGGCAGGGAAGCGCTACACAAACGGCAATGCAATAATGTTTACACACGGTCGGCGCTTCACCAGCGTGCAGACATTGTATTCTATACTGTGCTCTAGCCACGGGAGCAGCGACAACGGGAGCAGCGACAGGGGGCCACGGGAGCAGCGACAGGGGGCACGGCGGAGAAGCACTACTGCTAAGCTGGCAAGGATCCTTCACCATGGCAGCAATCAACTCCACGAACATGAGAAGCAGGTCGGGCCCCAAGGACAGGGCCACGATCAGGGCCCCGAAGCATATCCACGAGCCGCGAAGACATGACAATCGCGAGCATGATGAGCAGGGCAGCCCGCACAGGAGAGGGCAGGGCCCCCACCGGAGAGGCCCGGGGGCACAGACGCCAAGCAGGACAGACCCGGAGACACAGGGGCAGAGCACCGGGCAGGCAGGGGCTCAGCTTGTTCTCTGCACTGCCCCGACCCAGCACAGCCTGCACCCGGACAGCACGGACCCCGGACAGCCTGTCTGAGAGGGACCCAGCACAGCCTGTCCCCCGTCCAACAGGGACCCTGCACACCCTGTGATCGCTGACTGACCGGGCCCCAGCGCTCCCTGGACCCAGCACAGCCCGGCCCCGCCTGCCCGGCTTCGCCACTTCCTCTATGGCTCTGGGTAAGTCAGGGAAATTATTGGCAGTCTATACAAATAATGAAACTGAATTATTCCGAGTTTAAAAATAAAACGGATGCTTCGAGAATTATAACTTAAAGTGCATGTAAGCGGTTTCTTAAAAGACCAGTGGTGCGCGCGCACCACAGAGGAGCGGGGGGGGGGGCGAGGGAGCCTGCCGTCTGTGCCGCGCGGGGGCGAGGGAGCCTGCCGTCTGTGCCGCGCGCTGATGCGCGTCCTAGACACGGACGGGAATGGGCGGAGCAAATGCGGGACATGCGCCCGCCTTTGCCCAATTGCGTGCGGTAATTTTTTTTTAAACGCAACTACAGCCAATGTGGGCTTCCGAAAGCAAAACCACACGCACGAGCGTGTGGTTAGCTTTCTGAAGCCCATACAAGAGGTCTCGCGCTGCGCGAGCAGTGCTGCGCACTGCAACGCTAGGCGCGAGACCTAAAAATAATACATTAGTTAAAGTGCATTGTGCTTCGGGACAGCTCAGAAAGAAGCCAACACAGTAGCATACCTCATCATTAGTCAATTGTTGCAGAAAATTAAACACTGGCCTTGATTGCCTAAATTTCAGCAGTTTCATAAAAGGATTCAAAATCGTTTAGTGTATTTAATATAAAATTTACAGAAAAAAGTAAAAATGGAACATAGTTTGCCCAGATCTGCCATCACATGTGCAGGGAATAGTGCCCATATTTTTCGGATCGCCCAACAGGAAACACAGTAAATACTTAACTGTATCTGCCCTAAAGTGAAAAAACAAGCAACGTTCCCAGTGCCCCTGTGCACTAAAAAGATAATTAGTCGATGGACTATCTGTGCTCAAGCTCAGGTAAACTGCTACCGTGGGCTTAAACGTTTCAGCAGTAATCCTAAAGATAGGGCTTGGTTAAATAGTAGCAATTGTACATGTTTTTTATTTATGCTACTGCTACAGCTAGGCATAGAAAATGCATGAAGCAGCCAGACCTCTAAGAACATTTTCTTCAGGTAAGCTATCCAGGGAATGGAGAGGCCTTTATCGCAAGCAAGGCAAGCATTACTAATATCTCTTGTTAAGGACACCTCATCTGTTCTCCAGGTGGCTAACCATAACTGAGGAGGGCGTTCACTAAGACTACCACCCAAGTAGGTCAAACTCAACTCCTCATGAAAAATAAAATGAGGATGAGGGCTTTTCTGAAAAATGTATCTTCCTCCACCTGAAAAGCTTCACAATTTGCAATGCCCTATAGTTTGGCCCCATATATCGCAATGGGAACACACTGAGTTGCATAAATCTGAAGCAGAGGAAGAAGAGTCATGCTCCCCAGAGGTCGAGGTAGAACTAAAAAGGCAGCCTAAAGCCCTGGATAGCTTCACCCTGCGCTGTGCAATGCTGGGAGCCCAAGAGCCAGCTGCATCAAACGTAACCCCTAAGTATGAAAAAGTGCTAGTGCTTTGTAAACAATTTGTGCCAACAGCAAGAGTGGAAAGCAAGACGGTGGGTGGAAGGGAAGAGGAACAAGTGCTTTGTTGCAAGTCAACAGCACTATTACATTCTGAGTGTGGCCATCTTGAAGCGGTTTCCTTGATAAATGCTACCCCCACTCTCCATGCTATGATAATGAGGTATCCTTTGCAATAATTTACATGTTTTGTGAAAATATATGTCATACTCCTTGCAGTATCGTAACTAAAGAATAATCATGGTCTGCCGAAGTAATATCTTAAATTAATTACCACAACAACAAAAATATGATTAATATTTAATAACTTTATTTCGGCATTCATGCCATAAAAGTTTCTGCATTATCATTTAGCCAAGCAGCAAATTAAAAGCCATAAATAATAAATAATTAACACATGTACAGTGCTCAAAGTGCATAAGACTATTGCTCTCATGTCGCAGATAATTAAATTCTGTAATACAAGACAATGAAAACAATTCTAAAATTCCAGCTGGGATAAAAAAAAAAAACTTGTACAAGTACCGGCTAGAAGATGAGAAAACATACAAGCAATTATCAACTGCAATTTAAAATTAGTATGTTATAACTTTTGGGTTTTCCTCCTAATGCCCCACATAGGTCCTAGAAATTTGGCAACAGTGCAAGCAAATAAGGGTCTAGCGTCTGACCTTAATATTCGTAAAGCTGATTGATGGTTGCGTGTACCCAGTAGCTTACAAATTGGTTTAATCCACTTGGCTCTAGGAAGCGTATACGCTGCACAGGCGAAGCCTATATGGGCAACAGATTCAGTAGCAATGTTGCAGCAATAGCATAAACGAGGTGACAGCAGAATGTGGTGCCAACCACTGGTAAAGGTTCCAATGGGAGGGTGCCAATCCTAAACTGGATGTAAAGCTTCGGTACCTGGATAATATCTAGGTAGTGTTCCAGTGTGCAAACCGATTTGAAATCCAAGTACTCACTGGTAAGCCTCCCACAGGCTGAATTGTTAATCTCGGTTTGTGCCACCCACTCCCAGTAGCGTGATTTCACCAGATCTTTGAAAGGGAGCGAGGCAGGAATAGAGATGTCCCAAGTTTCTCGCAGCCCAATGGCAGACAACAAATTCTTTACACCGCTTGTCCAAGCTATCTTATTAAACTTATCTAGAGTAATAATTTCCATTAGCGCACTGGCATGGGGAGCTGTTCAGGTGAATACCTAATTCTCCTCGAGAATAACAAGGGACGTATCTTGGCCTTATGGGCAATGGATTTCCTGCCGATGTCCAATTTTAATGGGAGCAGTGGAGTGCTTGGGGGCAAAAGAACAATACTCCTCAAAAACGTATGTTAGGTTCTAAACAGATTGTTAATTTTAGTGAACTACACAGTTCAGCCCCATAAAGGGCGGTGCTTACAGCTTTCAAATCGTAAATGTGAAAGGCAGCTACAACTGGTTTACTGGTCAATGTATGATGTTCCTTCAAAAGTGCACCAACAATCTGCCTGTGCATCAAGGACATCTTAGTCACGTGTGGTTTCCATGACATGTTGTCAGATAATTTTATAACCAGATAACTGAAAGTATTTACCATCAGTAGTAAAATCCCACCTAGGGTAGGCCTCCCCTATAGGACTTATGGGGATTTATCGCCATATATTTAGTCTTCAACGTGTTGATCTCAAGGCCGAGCAAATCGCAGAAATCCTTGAACTGATTAAGTAGTGACTGAAGACCCCCTGGCCTTTTACATACTAGCAGGGTATCATCTGCAAATAATAGAGTCACCATTTTTTCTCCCCCTGGGAGCATCTGCAGGATAGAGACACAAGAATTTGGCTACATTGTTAAGATAAAGGGAAAAAATAATTGATGCCAATACAAACCCTTGGCGGTCTCCCCTGTTGATGTCACTTGGGTCAGTGAGCTGGCCTTGTTCCCCTCCCCCCTCCCCCCCCCAACGCACTCTAGCAAAATTAGCCTCATGGAGACGAACGATTAAAGATATTATCTTCTTAGGCATCCCCATTTCGTGCAGCACATCCCATAACTTGCATCTTGTAACCAAATCAAAAGCAGACTTTAAATCAATAAAGGCAACATACAAGCTTCCTTTACCAAAGACAACGGTTTTCGAAAATAAAAGAAGAAATTAAAACACCTGATCGATTGTGCCTGTCTTCTGTCTAAAGCCAGCTTGGTAGGATGTTAAACGTTGTTGTCGCTTATCCACTCCTGGACCTTGGCTAAGAAGGCACGACAAAACACTTTTTGGATAGAATCGAGGAGGCTAATGGGCGTGCAGTTGCAAGGTTGGTCCCTGCCACACTTCTTAAATAAAGGAATCAACTCTGCACACTTCCAGGAAACAGGGTTTGGAGGACCCCCTGCTATGGTGTTTGACAATAGCAAAATGTACTGTGACCAGTTAACCCGCTCATGTAAAAAGAGGTCACTAGGAATACCATCGGAACCTGGGGCTTTAGCTCGAACAATTATCTCAATAGATGCCTGGATGTCGCCCAGGGTAAAGAAGTCCTTATCAACAGCCTAAGTTAGTGTAAGTGAGACTGTTGAAGGACAAAAGTCTGGCTATCATCAGAGTAAAGGGAATCAAAATGATGGCACCGAGCAGAAACAGAAATATGGTTTTCCAGCGGAGTCGCCCCGAAACAATCACCCCACACAACCAAAGACCAAAACTTTTTGGTATCTTGGCAGTCACAAGCTTCCTTGATAAGCTGCCACCTAGACTCGTCCCATTCCCGTTTTGCTTTTACCTGGGTGTGCTTGTAAGAGCTCCTATGAGTTCTTTTGAGCACCATATATCTAGATTTAACAGCCTGGGACAATTGAGTTCTTAGCTGCCTGCACTACCGATTGAACCAAGAGTTTGATTCCTTTTTAGTGGCTCTATGGTTGGTCTTGGACGCTGACACAGTGAATTGAGAAGCCAACTGTTCGAAAAAGCGTGAGTGTGCATCTGAAACTGTATACTCCAGGCTCTGGTCGGGGCAGCAATCTTTAACGTGCATAAAAGCAGTGCCTGGTTAATGAACTGGAGCTTTTCATCGTTAAGAACCAGTCTGTGCCACTTAAGGCGGCGCTTATCGTTAGACGGTATTATGTCCCGGGTTGACTGGTGTACTCTGGAGAGGCTGTGCAACCCACCCCATGGGGACAATAAGCTTAGACAAAGTGGGTTGTGATCACCTTCTACTCTTGCCCTCACGACCATATCAGCAACAAAGTGCCAAAGCCTCAGGTCTATCAAGATGTAGTCAATACGACTAGTACCATTGAGTTATTGAACATGTTTGCTCCTTTTCTGTCTGATTTAGTTCTACCGTTTGTGGCCCTCAACCCGAATTCTAGAGTCTGGGCCTTCAGTTGAAGTGCTACATGAGACCATTTTTTGATGGGGGGGTAGGTCCAGACTGGGGATTGACCACAATTCGTGTTCTTCCACTACTTCGCACACATCGTCCCTATCCAAAGGTTCGAAGGTGACGTTAAAGTCTCCAGCTAGAATCAAAAAAGGGTTGGGGTGTCTTTCGTCCAAAAGCTCCTCAAGTTTTTGCAGGGTATCAGATGGGCAGCCGCCCCTAGTTCCTCTGGCATAGACATTGCTGGGATACTGAACAACGAAGAGAAATCCTGACCCAAATCAACAAGCCCCCGGCGGGACGCCCTGGTTTATTGCTACTAGCAGGGAAATGAACCAATAAATACCCAGACCTATTGACTGGATCAACACTCCAGTTTTCCTGCAATATGGAGATATCGAATGTTTCTATGAGGTCGTTCCAGTGTGGCAACGACAATTTAAACTTCACCCCAGCCAAATTCCAAGATATTACTGAAATCGTGGGTGACCTTATAAATATGTGGGGGGGGGGGGGGGAATTTCTAACTATGTGGGTTTTGTTGCTAAGGAGCCAGCGTCGGGCAAGTGGTCCAACGGGTCTGTGATAGGCATAATGCCACAGAATCCCAATGGGTCCAGATTGCCCAACGTGGCATGAGGGCTACTCCCCGGCACACTTGCCCTAATGGGGAAACTAACGGAGGTTCGGTCCTCGGTTGAAGCAAGGGGGGACAATAAAATGAGGATCTATGATGGAAAAGTCACTGACAATCATAACACTCTGGCTCTGAAGACAATCAATCTCGCCCATAAAAGAGACTTCACCTTGATGAACATTTGATGGGTGTGAGGCGAGGGACAATGAACTTGTAGCCAGTTGGTACTTAAATTGAATGTTAGACCCTGCTGGAGGACTGGTCCTTACGTCCAATGCCACCAGACTGTCAGCCAGGACCCATCCGCCATAAGTAATTTGATATGGTCAGTGGAACTGTTAGGGGACATGCATCTTCGTGCCCTCAAGCCATCTTCCCTTATCACAGACCTGCAGCCTCCTACATGGCGGATCCAATGGATCGCTTTGTTCCTAAGGGAATCCTCCCCTTCATCCCCCTCATGCCCGGGGTACGAAGAGATTTTCGGCACATCATATAGATTTTATGAGGGGCGAAGGAAGCTCTAGACTCCTGCACTATAAACTGTTCCCTGAGGACACTTCTAGCAAGTGGTGCCTCGCGATAACCAGTTCCTCTTAGAAAAGGGTGTCTTGCATCAGCTTAAATTGGCTCATTATAAGTTCACAAATGCCTCCTACCAGAAACGATAGTAGCAGGTCTTCTAGCTACTCTATCAAACAATGATCTGGGGGAGCAGAGGGAATATTTGCAGTCGCAATAGTTGGATGTGGATCGGAAGTTTGGACAGTGGGTTTTTCCCAGACAGGATGGGCACATTAGTAAGCAAACCAGACCCCTCTCTCCCCGCTAATAGCTGTTTAACCATATCAGTAAGATCACTAAGCATGGACATAAGGGGATTAATTTCTGCTCTTAGACCACTAATGTACACATGTGTATCTAGTTGGAGGGGGAGAGACTTGGTTGCTAAAGTTGAAGAATCCCCCTCTTCTGCCCGAACCTCAGTATCCGGAGGAACAACATCTGGGCTGTGGTTGCTACATGTAAAAACCTGATGGTGGAGACCGTGTTCTGGCAAGGCACCAGGCCCGACGTCTTTTGAACTAACTAATGGGGGGGAGTACCAGGTGACTGTGCCCGAGTGAGAATATTATAAACATCTGTGGAATTTATTTTTGCTTGGTGGAGCCTGCGCTTACTGGGGAGAACCTAGGGCTGTGGGGCTGGTCGGCAGCTGGTGGAGTTAGGATCTCCTCACTTTCAACGAGAATACTGTCTATTCGATTAAGCACACAATTCCCCCAGTGTGTTTCAACGCCTTTTTAACTTTCTTTACCACCTCCCCGGTCCCACCTGCAGCAGCCTTTCTCTTCTCCCTCGCTATGCTTAGGATGTCAAGAACTCAGTGTGGAGCCAACTAGGGTCACTGGATGGCCGTTTTGATCCTTTTCCAACTTGTTAGCAAATAAAAGTGAACACACACAGTACCTTTAGTGTCCAAATTAAAATCCTTAGAGGGGTGGCCCAGCCCAGTCTCCTTCAGGGTCGTACAGGCCTGCCTTTGGCCCGTGCTGTGCCCGAGCAGAAGTGCTATTAGGCATGTTGGGAGAGGAGGCGCCGTCCCCTCCTGGTCACTGCCTACAGCTGCGCTTCCTGGCGCTTTGTGGTGTGGGGGACAGAGTCCCAAGGTGTCCTCAATGGCTGCAAGGATCAGAGGACCAAGAACTGGAAGCAACAAAGCCCGTGCTGCGGGATGGCAGAAGTGCTATTAGGGCATGTTGGGAGAGGAGGTGCCGTCCCCTCCTGGTCACTGCCTACAGCTGCGCTTCCTGGCGCTTTGTCGTGTGGGGGACAGAGTCCCAAGGTGTCCTCAATGGCTGCAAGGATCAGAGGACCAAGAACTGGAAGCAACAAAGCCCGTGCTGCGGGATGGCAGAAGTGCTATTAGGCATGTTGGGAGAGGAGGTGCCGTCCCCTCCTGGTCACTGCCTACAGCTGCGCTTCCTGGCGCTTTGTGGTGTGGGGGACAGAGTCCCAAGGTGTCCTCAATGGCTGCAAGGATCAGAGGACCAAGAACTGGAAGCAACAAAGCCCGTGCTGTGGGATGGCAGAAGTGCTATTAAGCATGTCAGGAGAGGAGGCCCCGCCCCCCTCCTGGTCACTGCCTACAGCTGCGTCTCCTGGCGCTTTGCGGTGTGGGGGATAGAGTCCTCAGGTGTCCTCGATGGCTGCAGGGGTCAGAGGACCCAGGACTGAAAGCAGTAAAGTGTTATGAATTTATTCCCCGGTCTTAAGTGCACTTCGAAAGCTGTCAATAATACAAGGGTTTGGGGGCATACGTGAGCAAAATCAGCATTAAAGATAAGACAGCGCATCCTAAGGAGGTCAGATGAACCGGTCACTATCTAAATACCCAGCGTTCTCACGCAATCTTTTTCACATAAACCCACTGAACTGCTCCCGAGTCCCTGCTCTGGCATAGCTTAAAATCGCTTACCGTTATAAAAGTGTTTCTGTGCCTTCTTTCTCTGAACAGATCAGAATGTTTGCATTCCTTTTAGATAAGACTGGTTGGGACACCGGTTTGATTAATGAGGAAATAAAACTCCTTAAGGACCCTTTAACAGTCTTCCATGGAAAGAAGCAAATGTGGCTGCACACGGATGCCAGCCAACATAATTAAGGTACTACAAAAGGCAAAGTTACTTAACTTTGATTATTGTCACACGAATGAAAACATTTAACGCTAATTTTAAGAAGCATTGTCCAAGACAGTCACTCGTAAATGTAAAATACTTCCAGTTTACACAAGCACTGAAGGGCAGGGGTCCTTGCAGGGAGGCGAAAAACGGCTGACCGGCCGTTCCCATCGAGAGCTCACATCAAATGTCCTACCCTTGCAGCGGGCAATAGCTCTCCCGCCTACGAGGTTTGGTTGCAGCCCAGACAGCGCATGTATATATTTTTAGGTCTCGCCTACGAGGGCCTTTAGCCGTCGCTCTTCACTTTTCAAGCACTGCACTCGTGCTTGTGGCGGCATCCACCTTGCGGGAGCGAGCAGGGGCGCGCCACAAGCACGAGTGCAGTGCTTGAAAAGTGAACTCTCCCAAGCGCGCGCACCACTCGCGGGCTCACCTCCTGCTCCCCCTCTCTCTCACAACAATTAACTTTCGCGGCTGCGGGGCCGCGCTTGTGTTTTTTTCTTCTTCTTTCATCCTTGATCTTCCTTTTCTATATCACCTCTTCTAGATTTTATGCACCAGACAGAGTGTCTGAATATTTTTGATCATTGTCAATAAAATGTAGTGAGGCACTTGGTAGAGCTTACTTGTGTTGGGGATATTGAATATACTTGAATGTAAAAACGTTGTTCCACTCCTGTTCAGTAAGTGGTTGGAGAATAACCTGGAGTGTGTACTCCCTACCCTCTTTTGAGTTATGTGGACTAAATGAAGTGTAAATATTCAATTTGTAAATTGCAGATAATTTTCATCGTACGTAGGCTCTGCCAGGAAACAAGCTATGGAACGGTTGTGCCGCTCTTGCTGTAGCATCTGATGCTGATGGCGCTAAAGTTGCGGCAGAGCTGCCAGAGGTGGCAGTGAGTTGCTGTACAAGCTGAACTATGCCAACCTGGGGCACTTGATGGTGCTGAGTGGTTACACCCAGCCTGGAGCATGTCATCACCAGCCGGAATGGGTGATGTGCGATGCCTTGTATCTGCAGTCCTTGCGCCCCGCTGAGGGTCTTTGTTATATAGCATTGCTAATCTACAAGCAGAGACCTTAACTTATAAGATTGGTGTAACCGGTCTGCATCCGTTTATCTACTTGCCTATACATTAATACACGTGACCATATTCCCAGCCACCCATCAATGCAGTCTCTTACCCAGTAACCATGGACTGAAGTCAGTGTCTCATTCATGCACGCACTCTCATCCTTCCACCCGCTCACATTTTTTTTGTCAAAAATCTTTTTATTAAGCATCATAAAGCACAGGAAAAGTAGAAGTACAGTGCGGACGAGCCGACTCCAGGGCCTTATACAATCTGCCAATTAGGATTCAGTTTCAAACATCCCGAGAGCCCAACACTCCTTCCCCTGAGACCATAGAGGATGCTTAGTTCTCATTGCAACCCGAACATGAAAATGCCACTGCTATGACATCTAACATAAGCCCACCCTCCCTGGTGGTGGTGATATTACAAAATGCAATAATAATGAACAACAATTCTACTGTAAGCTCTATGCAACGAGGTGAGACGTGTCATGTGGGACCCACAAGGCCATCCAGTCAAACGCCCCGTCAGTCCACTTTAAAGCTGGAATAGGTGCATATGCCTTACTGAGGGGGGACAAACTGCCGAGGGAAGACCTCGTGAAAGGAATGTAACCAGTGGACCCCACTGAAGTTCGAAGGACGGGTAATCATCTTTGAAGATCACGGCAAGTCTTTCCATGGATAGGAGCCTCCATAAGCGGGCATGCCAGAGGGATGTTGCCGGTGTACCAGCCTTTTTCCACGCCGCTGCTATTGTAAGCTTTGCCACCCCTAAACACATCCACAGGATAGCTTTGTCGGAGGATAGCATATGGTCCAGCGCTGGGTCCCTAATTCCCAGTAGGATCCCCTCAATACTCGTCGGGACTTGGTTTCCCAACATCTCTTTAAGGTGGGAGAGAATCTCCTCCCAGAAAGGACGAATACTCGGACAATACCACCATATGTGACGGAAGTCCCCCTGTAGCCCGCATCCCCGCCAGCAGAGATCGGAAGAGTCGGGGAAAATACGTTTTAATTTGGTGGGATAGAGATACCAATCGAACAGAGGTTTGTAATGCGCTTCCCTCAGTGCCATTGATTTGTTGTGCCTAGTGATGTCCCCCCATAAATGCTTCCATTCCTCTTCAGTGACCTCACGTCCTAGGATCTGTTTCCAAAAAGACGTGTAACGTGCCCGGGGTGCATGTAGTGTATTCAGTAGCAATGTGTAGAGAGCGGTTATGGCGCCTTTCATAGAGCCCGCCCTGCGTACCGCCAGTGTCTCCATGGGCGTTAAATCTCGAGTGGCAGCCTCCCTTATGTGGGGTAGTGTGGCCCAGTGCTTAAGTTGGAGATAGTGGTAGTGTTCGCTGTGTGGTATCAGGAACTCACGCTTGCAACTCTCGAACGTCAGCACATCCTGATTGTGGAATAAGTCAGCGAGTTTTAAGCATCCCCCTTCTCTCCAGCAATCGAAAGGTCCCTCCTGCAAGGCCGGCGGAAAGGCCGGGTTAAAATGGATTGGCGTGTAGGGGGAGGGGAATGTGGTCCAACCCTCCCTTCTCGTGACCTGGTCCCAGACAGACAAGGTGGTGCGTGTAGGAGTACTTATATAAGTGTTTGCGGGCCTGTCACACTTAGGTTTCCACAGGACATCCCAAATGGAGCGCCCTACAATGGAGCGGTCCATGTGCAGCCAATGCTTATCGGACGCGCGTGCCGACCACTCCGTCACCACTCGTAGCTGCGCTGCTTGGTGATAGAGTAAAATCCGGCAAAGCTACCCCTCCCGCATCTCTAGGCTGCCGTAATACGTGAAAAGGGAGTCTCGCTCGTCCCCCCTGCCAAATGAATTTTGTAACGAATGAGCGGAGGCGCGGCAAAAGATCGCGGTCCAGTGCAACTGGTGAAGCCTGAAAGAGGTACAGTAGCTTAGGAAGGACCGTCATTTTGACCACGTTAATCCGTCCCAGCCAGGAGATGTAGAGGGGCTGCCATCTCTTGAAGTCCTGCTGCAGCTGGGTCACTAGGGGGGGGGGAAAGTTTGCCCTGTAGAGGTCCCCCACTTTGGCTGTGAGGCGGACCCCCAAGTATAAAAGGGAATGTTTTGCCCATTGGAGGGGAGACTGACCCCGCAACCGCGCCACTTCCCCGGCGGGAAGCGCAAGGTTGAGTATGGAAGATTTAGTGAGGTTGACCCGGAATCCCGCCACGCTCTCGAAATCGGCCAATTCGTCTTGTACTGCCATAAGGGACGAGGAGGGCTCCGTGAGAGAAAGAAGGATATCGTCAGCAAACAGGGACACCTTGTGGTCAGTGCCACTAAAACGAATACGCCGTATCCCTGCATTAGCTCGAAGCCGCGCCGCCAGAGGTTCAATACGGAGGGCAAATAGGAGGGGGGAAAGGGGGCACCTCTGCTCAGAGTAAAGGGGAGAGAAGCACAGCCATTGAACACCACCCGGGAGCTAGGAAGCGAGTAATTGGCTCTAATCATGTTAAGGAATGGGTTCCCGAAGCCAAATCGTCGCAAGGCGAGAAAGAGGAAGGACCAGTCCACCCTGTCAAAGGCCTTTTCCGCGTCAAGCCCGACCAAGATCGCAGGGATTTTAAATTTAGAGGCTTTCTCAATAAGATGGATGGTGCGGCGGATGTTATCGTGTGTTTGCCTCCCTTTGATGAAGCCCGATTGATCAGGATGGACGAGGTCGGGCATCAAGTCCTCCATTCGAGCCGCGAGGATCGAAGAATAAAGCTTCGCATCCAAATTTAGAAGGGCGATGGGCCGGTAGGAGGAGCACAAGGAGGGGTCCTTGCCCGGTTTAGGTATAACCGTGATTATGGCTTCAGCCATCGAGGCGGAGACCCGTGCATCTGCCGCGATCGCCTGGAAAAGCTCGACCAGGTGGGGTGTCAGCTCCTGTGCGAAGCATTTGTAGAATTGAGCCGTTAGACCATCGGGTCCGGGGGCTTTGTGCAGTTTTAGCCGAGTGATGGCCTTTTCTACCTCCTCGGCCGAGATGGGGGTGTCCAGAGTCTCCGCGGCTATGGGGGAGATCTTGGGGAGTGTCACCGTGTCAAAGTAGCGCTGCTGTAGGGCCACGTCCGGGGATGAGCCCCGATAAAGGTTCCCGTAGAACTCTCCGAAGAGATTAGCTTTAGCGGTGTCGGTGTGTGTGGTCTGTCCCCCCTGGTCACGGATGCCCCCAATATATTCCCGTTCCCCTCGTAATTGGCGTGCTAAATGTGGTCCCACCTTGTCCCCCTGTGTGTAGGACGTCTGGCGAAGTTTCAACAATGTGTACTCCGCCCTGTTATCGTAAATGGAGCGTAGTTTACCTCGCACCGCGGTAAGTTGGCGCTGCAGCACTCGGGTAGGGGTAGCCTTGTGCGCCCGTTCAACTGACTAACTCCCGTTCCAGCGCAACCCGTTCCTCCCGCCTCCTACTATTAAGAGTCGCATTAAGTTGGATACATTTACCCCGGAGGACTGCTTTAAAAGCGTCCCAATTGTTTTGAGAATTAGTGGCTTGGGGTGTATTATGCGTAAAGTACTCGCTGATGGAAGTCCTCAATTCCTCGCCGAGTGCATCTCGTGTAATTGCAACTGGGAAGAACCACCGCGGCTGTCCTGTGATGGGTCTCCCCCCCCCACGCCAGACCTATAGTAATCAAACTGTGATCGGAGAGAGCAATCGGTAGTATCTGTGCCGCCTGTAGAGGCCCCCTTAGCAGCTGACTAATGAAGATATAGTCGATCCTAGAATAGGTTCGGTGCACAAGCGAGTAGTAGGTGTAATCTTTAGTAGTGGGATGCAGTGTTCGCCAGGCATCGCAGAGGCCTAGTGTAGACAGCTGTTGTTTGAGCCCTTTTGAAAAGACGGTGTTGGTTGCCCTATGGGACTGTGAGCTATCTAGGGACCCCTGCCATGTCAAGTTGAAATCCCCCAGAAGGACCACTGGGCCCTCCGCAAACCCGCCAAGCATGTCAAGTGCGTGCGTGAGGAACGTGGTTTGGCCTGTGTTAGGTGCATAAAGAGTAGCGAATGTACATAGGGTGCCCTTGAGTCGCCAATAGAATGGTAGATCCGGGTCAGCCCCAACTCGGCTGATTGCCCAACGCAGGTCTCCAGCAGATCCCGATCTGCACTCCTGCGGGATCCGGGGTGTGAGACCAAAGGAAATAAAATAAAGACCTCAGTGTCCAAAGGAAGCAGTTGCATAGACCATGGCAGCCGTCGAGCTCCCCAGAAGGCCGAGACCGCCCCGCCGCTGTGCAGTATCACCTCGGAAAGCATCCCCTCGGTCCATTGCCCAGGCGAAGATCCAGACATTCACGGAGGCCCTTTGGATGTGGAAGTGGTACTCGGGGATCTTCGGGCCCTCGCAACCGTCTGCCAGGGCTTGGAGCCCCTCTCGGGCACGCCCGCCCCCCCAGAGGGCCCAGCTGCGATCGCATCGTCCGGAAGAGGGAGGCCCAGGATGCGAAGACCCTCAGAGAGCTCTGTGACATGATGCGGCTTATTGTGATATTCAAACGAGAGGCCAAAGGGAAATGTCCAGCGGTATCGGACCCCGTCATCCTGCAACTTGGAGGTGACAGGTCGTAGCGTTTGGCGGCGCGCCAAAGTGGAGGGGGCTAGGTCCTGATAGAGGGAGCAATTGAAGCCTTGGAAGGACACTTCTTTCTTCTTCCTCGCCGCAAGAAGGATGGCCTCCTTCGTGGTGAACGAGTGCATCTTAACCAGTACGTCCCGCGGCCTTCTTCGCCCTCCCGTCTGTTGATTGCCCACTCGGTGGACCCGGTCCATTTTAAGCTTCAGCTGTTGCGGGGATAGGAGCTCCGCAAAGAGGCCCGTCACGAAAGCCTCCAGGTCAGGCCCCTCCGCTCCCTCCTCCAAGTCCCGGATCCTTATGTTCTCCCGCCGGGTCCTGTTCTCCAAGTCCTCCGCCTTCAGAGTGATCTGCTGGAGTTGGGTCTAGAAGGACTGCTGGGAATCCTGCAGTTTTGCGACCCGGTTGAGAGGTTCTGGGTCTGCTCCTCTACCTCCAGCACCCTGGTGCCCACTGCATCCACATCCTGGCGGAGAGTTGACATTTGCTCCGTGAGGTCGGCCTTCAGCTGGTCCAGAGAGGACCGCAAGTCTCGCTTGAATTCTTGACATAGTTCTGCCTTGAAGTCCCGTAGAGAGGCCACCAAATCTTCACTTGTAAGGGACATGGCCTGTTGCTTGGAGGCGTCCGTTGAGAGGGAGGCCTTATCAGGTGCGGTAAAGTAGCGAGAAATCTTGTTGGCAATTTTTTTAGGCAGCATAAGGGTAGAGTCCTGCACAGTGTAGGGTCCGAGGCACTGGATCAGGGCGGTGCAAGCTGGCAGACCCCCAAGAGCGCGTGTAGATCCCTTGCGCCCACCCCCGCTAGCCGCAGCTCCTTAATAGCCAGCGGGGTCAAGGCGCCCTGATGGGGGCCAGGCAGAGCGGGTAGCGCCCCTGGGTGGGACCAGCAGCTCCCAGATGTCAGCGGGGTCAAGGCACCCTGAAGGGGTCAGGCAGAGCGGGTAGCTCCCCCGAGTGTGACCAGCAGCCCCCAGATGTCGCCGCAGTCAGCGCCGTGATTCCCACCTTGCGGGGAAATGACTCAAGGATGGAGCCCCCCCGCACGGCCGTAGCTCCCGTTGTGGGGCCAGCTACCGCCGGTTCCGCCGTATCGCCCCCATCTTGAGGTCAGGCTGCAGGCTTCTAGGCCGACGTTCTCCAGGCCCGCCGATACGGAGCCAGCCGGGAAGAGACTGACCTGTCAAGGGTGTTCTGCGCCGGTCCCCCGCTTTCCAACTGTCGCCACCGCTTCAGAGGACCAGCCGCACCTCGCCTCCCCAGGTGCCACGATCATCCCTCGGCCCTCCTCCGGATGCTCCCGCTAGATCAACAACGTCACGGGACGCGGTAAGTGGCATCCGCGTCCCCCAGTACTTCCACCGGGTCAGGGGAAGCGAAGCGCGGCTCCGGGTGCAGAGTCGGCGCCCATCTACTTCGATGCCCAAAGGGCCCGCAGGGGGAACCGAGACGCGCCGCTATGCCATCTTGCGGGCGGCCTCGTGGTCCGGTGTCTCGGGAATAAGGACAACTATGTCGCGTCGCCGTTTCTCCATCGGAACCACAGGAGTCCCGGCGGTTCCCCGGTCACCGCGAGTCGTGGAGAAGCAGCGTGGGGCTCACCATTCGCCCTAGAATGTCGTGTGGCAGTCGTTGGGGCCCGGAGCTGAAGTGGCTCACGTCCGCTCAGCCATCTTACTTGGCCACGCCCCCCACCCGCTCACTTTTACCCCCCCCACCCCCAGTAGGCCACACTTACGCGCACACATCCCTGTCAGTTAAGAGTCTTCCACCTATAAAATTGCCAGATCTAGTGTCTTTGCAAACAGTTGCCCTCTTTCCTATTTCTTTTTGCATTATTGTTTTACCTTTGTAAGCAGTCTCTGCTGCTGTTTTTGTTTAGTTTTATTGTGGCCTTTTTTCCAGTTAAGTACAGTTTTCTTTTTCACCTGTTCACATCAATGCCTATGCACTTATTTCCGTATTTCTATGTTTCATTTTCCTGTAATAAAACTAATTTAGTCGTTATTTGTGCAGAGGTTGGTGTGTTGAAGTTTTTAAGCTGTAATTTCTAGCATTGTAGTCTGTCAACGTTATGAACGCATTTTTGTTTTCAACATGACCCACATAAATGTTTGATTTTTTCCCCCTCAATTGTCTTTTGCTCCTCTCTCGCTTTTGCAGTTGTTTGGCAAACAAAGCTTCTTGCCCCCTCGTTTGTCAGGGCTGACGCCCGACTGTTGTCCTTGTCTGCCCAGAGACGTTTTAATGCATGGGCAAAGTGGGCTCCGGCCCAGGGCCCCAGCCTTTCAGGGGGCCCCCTGACAGTCAGCTCCGTTCTCCAGAGTTTTGCCCTAATGACCTTGAATATTTCTTAAACAGATTGTTTTAAATACTGTTTTCCTTTCATTTATTTCTTATGTACCTGATGTGTGAGAGTCTAGTACAGCCATTTTGCAGAGAAAATGTTGTGTTTATGTTTCATGCAATATACATAAAAAAGTTTCTTTTAGATCAAAACAAGGCCTAACATAAGAAATGGGAGGGCTTCACAGAGATTATTTGCAGTAATATTGGTGAGCTGCTGCTGTGTTACAATATTGAAAACACACATAACTATCCCTGAATATTAGATGTAAACACATTTAGGGCCTTATTTATGAGAAGTGATGCATTGCTGTGTGAAAACAGGGATGCGTCACTTCTTAGTGCGCCCTCCTTGCGACATGATGGATGCGTCATATTTACTGTATGACGCATCATGTCGCAAGGAGTTACACATACGTCAGTATTTCTGACGTATCTGTAGGCGCAAAAGTGATGCATTGCTGGGGTGTGTCTTAAAATAGACGCAACTCCAGCAATGTGTCCTTTCACATGGGGCAAGCCCCATGTGAAAGGGCCTGCATTAGTCTTACGCCTGCTGTGAGGCAGGTGTAAGATATTGATGCAATGGCGTCCTAGAAGTGGTGCACTGAGTTCTCATAGATTTCAATGCGCCACATCTACGAGGCTTTTTGCGGGGGAACACCCACCCTGCATACATTATACCTGGCGCAGGTATAATGTGGTGCAGGGGTTTACAAAGTGACGCATCTGCCTAGATGCGTCACTTTGTAAATAGGAGCTCAACATGGCACATTTTTACGCTGCCAGTGCGTCACAAAAAGTGACGCACCGGCGGCATAAAAGTGAAGCAAGGCCTCATAAATAAGGCCCTTAGAATTTGGACGAGTGTTCCTTTGCACTGTCAGGGACCTAATGAAATAGTGTATTTAATAAAGCGCGCAGCTACTCAGACTAGAGTGTCCTGCCGCGTGATGGGGGGAGGAAAACGTGCGTAAAAGACCCATCAGTTATTAAAAAGCCAGGTTTTTAAGTTCTTCCTGAAAGAGAGTAGGTCTGTGGTTAGTCTCAGAGACTCAGGGAGTCTATTCCACAATTTTGCGCCTAGAAAGCCGAGGGATCTGCCTCCAGTGCGGGCACGGCATATTTTAGGCACGATGGCCAGGTTGGCATTGGAAGATCTTAGGGGTCTAGATGTTGTGTAGCGATTAACGCACTTATTTAGGTAGCCAGCTCCTAAGCCGTGGAAAGCTTTAAAGAAGATGGTCATCGCTTTGAAGTCGATCCGTTTTTATGCGGAGCCAGTGTAGAGACTTATGAATAGGGGTCATACTAGATCTGGGTTTAGGTCTCAGGATGGCTCTGGCCGCCGCGTTTTGTACCACTTGTAGGTGCTGGATAAGGGATTTGGGAAGACCAAGGTACAAGCTGTTGACATAGTCAAGCTTTGATGTCACCAGAGCCTGCACCACGATCTTTCTGCTCTCAAGCGGTAACAGTGGCAGGAATTGTTTTAGCATCCGGAGTATGCCCAAGCAAGCGCCAGTTAGATTTTGGATTTGAAAGTGCATGGAGCGTGTCTTGTCTATGACAATTCCTAAGTTTTTTACTTTCTCTTTTTGCGGGGGCGGCAGATCTTTTGGCCACCAAGAGCTCCAGTCAGGCGTTTTTGGATTACCAAAGAAAACAACTTCAGTTTTGTCAGGATTGCACTTCAGCTGATTGGTCTTAAGCCAGTTAAAAACCTTTGTGAGGCAAGACCTAATCATTGCCCCATCAAAGTCGATTCCTTTTTCACATGTAAAAATCAGCTGAGTGTCATCAGCATAGGAAACTATTTTGGCGCCCTCTTCCTCTACCAGAAATGCAAGGGGGGATAGATCTATATTAAAAAGGGTAGGACTGAGAATGGAGCCCTGAGGGACACCTACATTCATGGCCGGAACCGGGGATGAGAAAGGGGGGAGCCAGATGTCCTGAGATCGATTTGCCAAGAAGGATGACATCCACGTTAAGGCGGTCCCCCCCAAGCCGATGTTAGCAAGTCTCTCCAGGAGCCTCTCATGTGGGACCGTATCGAAGGCCGCAGACAGATCGAGTAGTATCAGAACAGCCTTGCCTCCCTGGCCAGCTTACCCTTGAGAAATTCAGTCACTTCCAGCAGAGCGGACTCCGTACTGTAGTTAGCCCTAAAACCGGATTGGGACTCATGAAGGAGCTTCCCATTTTCAATGTGTTTTTGGAGGGCCTTGTTTACATGCTTCTCTAATACTTTGGAGAGGGCCGGAAGAAGGGAGATTGGCCTGTAGTTGGCAGGGTCCGTCGGTTTGGCGTTAGCCTTTTTTATCAGTGGAAGAATCTTAGCATTCTTCCATAATTTCGGCATGTTGCCTGGAGGAGAGGGAAACATTAATGAGCTGGTTTACCGTGGGGTTTATCAATCAATCAATCAATCAGGGGGTTTATAAAGTGCGCTACTCACCCATGATGGTCTCAAGGCGCTAGGGGGGTGGGGTGGGGGGCAGCTCCAGATCAGTCGAAGAGCCAGGTCTTGAGGTCCTTCCTGAAGGTGTGCAGGGTTGGGGAGCGTCTGATGTTCACAGGGAGCTCGTTCCAGGTCTTGGCTGCGATGTAGGAGAAGGCTCTCCCGCCTGCTCTGTTCCTGCGGATGTGCGGGACCTCTGCCAGGGCGAGGTCGGCAGAGCGGAGGTTCCTCTTGGGTACGTGGAAGGAGACTCTCTCGTTGAGGTATTTGGGTCCGATGTTGTTGAGGGATTTGTAGGTGTGGGTGATGAGTTTGTAGGTGACCCTCTTTTCGACGGGGAGCCAGTGGAGGTCTCGTAGGAGTTGGGTCATGTGTTCGTGGTGTGGTGTGGTGTTCCGAGGACAAGTCTGGCTGCGGCGTTCTGGATGGTTTGGAGTTTGTGTAGAAGGGTTCTGTTGATTCCAGCGTATAGAGCGTTGCCATAGTCTAGTCAGCTGGTTATGAGCGCGTGGGTGACGGTCCTTCTGCAATCGGGGGGGGGGTCCATTTGAAGGTCTTGCGGAGGATGTGCAGGCAGTTCAAGCTGGTGGAGGCGACGGCGTTGATCTGACGGTTCATGGAGAGGGAGGAGTCGAGGATGATGCAGAGGTTTTGTGCGTGGTCTGTAGGGGTGGGTGGCTTCCCGAGGGCAGAGGTGCAGGGGCCGAGGATGAGGACCTCGGTTTTCTCTGAGTTGAGCTTCAAGCAGCTGTCTTTCATCCAAGCTGCGACGTCCTTCATTCCTTCGTGGAAGCAGAGTCAGGTTTATGGTGGAAGCTAATAGGTTCAGGATATTCGCTGGACATGGGTCGGTAGGAGAGCCAGACTTAATGCTTTGGAGAAGGGTCAGTGACTCTTCAAGCTGAAACTCAGGGAAAGCTAGCAAAGGATGCAAGAGGTGAAATTTGCTATTAGAACTAAGGTAGAAGGTCGGTTCTTCCTCTGAGAGGTTAGTGAAGGCTTGTTGGATCACAGAGATCTTTTTGTGGAAGAATTGAGCTATTTGCTTAGACCATTCTTCCGTGCACGGCCCTTCATTTGTGCCGGCTTTTGGGGCAGTAAAGGATGTAACTGTGCTAAAGATTTCCTTACTCTTATTTTGGGCATTTTCTATCTTGGTTTGATAGAAGTTTTTCTTGGCTGCCTTCACGAGAATGTAATGAGCTTTTAAGGTGTCTTTATACACCTTTCTGTCCTCAGGTAGATAGGATTTACGCCATTTCCGTTCCATTTTTCTACAATTTCTTTTGCTAGATCTGAGGGAATCATTAAACCATGGAGCTGTTGGGGCCGACCTCTTTGAGAAGCGGGAAACAACCGGTACCGCTGCACCAATGTTGGTTCGGAGAGGGCGTCCGAGTCAGGGCAGCCAGACAGCTCCGGTGAGGAACGACCGAGGGCATCTGCTAACATCTGCTAACATCGGGATGGATATTTTATGGAACGTCCTGTAATTAGGGACCCTCTGCCCTGCGTTAGCCCGAGGGGCTGTGGCAGAGTTGGGAATTTTAATAGGAGGTGGTCAGACCAGGTAATGGGAAGAGGTAGGCTTACTGATATGTCAAAGTTGTGAAAGATTTGGTCTAGGGTATGGCCCTTCTCATGGGTGGCCGAAAAAATAGATGAAAACATGTTGCAGGCCTGCAGCGTCTCCAACAAGGAAAATGTTTGAGGGTCTTTTCCATTGTCCATATGTATATTGAAATCTCCCAGAATAAGGCAGTTGTATTTTAAGGCCAGGGAGGTGGTGGCTGTATTAAGCGTAGTAATAAAATTTCCAATTGCACCGGGAGGTCTGTAAATCAGAAAACCAGCTATGCTATGATGGGGGATAAGGTACAGCGGAAGCCTAAGGACTCTGCGCCCTCAATGTTTTCCATCGGGATGGGAGAGCAGTCTAGTTTTTGATTGTAAATTATGGCGACACCACCCCCCTTCCCACTCGGTCGGTCCCTCCTAAGGATTTTATAACCCGTAGGGATGGCAGAGGTGATAGTAGGGTTGGAGGCTTCAGACAGCCAGGTCTCCGTGAGAAATAAAAGATCAGGCTGTTCATCTAAAAGTAGGTCATAAATGTGTGGTTCATGCTTTTGCATAGAGCGACAATTCAAAAGGGTGGCCTTTAAGTCCTCTGTTTTCTTATTGTTTTTACACTTATTGTTGCGTGGGAGGATCTTGGGTACGGGTTTCCTGGGCTGGAGGAGAGACCAGTTGCACTTATTGCATCGAAAGTCTACCTCCAGGCTCGGATCAGCCGCTGTACACTGACAATGGTAGCCGCCTAAGGCTAAGCAGTTTTTCCCTATTGTAATATAGTGGAAGAAACTCAATCGGGAGGGAACTGGGCAGCATGGCCGGCGCCCGGACGCCTCCGGGACGCTGACGGGCGCAGACGGGCTTGCCTTAGCGGCGCGCCCGCTGCACGCGTCCGTTTGCATCGGGAATATATAGGCTAATGCATATGATGCAAACTGGATCGCTAACGCAGCTGAGGAAGCAGAAACTGCATGGGCGAAAGTGAGGAGCCCGATAGTAGCCCCAGCCCCCCGCACAATCAGCGTATCAGCCGTGGCGCACCTGGACTGGAGGAAAAGCGAGATGCGAATCGGAGCAGCTAAGGAGGTGTAGGCAAGCAGAATCAAGTAAAGTGCAAGTGCGCGTAGGTAGGAGAAATTGTTAAAAAGCACAGCATAATTAGCCACACATTCAATTTAAAAAGTATTCTAAACCTAGTAGCAGGGCAGGAAACACTAAATCCTACCGCTGTCAGCTGCGCGCATCCGTTTGCATCGGGAATATATAGGCTAATGCCTATGATGCAAACTGGATCGCTAACGCAGCTGAGGAAGCTGAAACTGCGTGGGCGGAAGTGAGGAGCCCGATAGTAGCCCCAGCCCTCTGCACAATCGGCGTATCAGCCGCGGCGGACCAGGACTGGAGGAAAAGCGAGATGCGAATCGGAGCAGCTAAGGAGGTGTAGGAAAGCAGAATCAAGTAAAGTGCAAGTGCGCGTAGGCAGGAGAAATTGTTAAAAAGGACAGAGTAATTCAGCCACACATATACAATTTAAAAAGTCTTAAAAACCTAGTAGCAGGGCAGGAAACACTAAATCCTACCGCTGTCAGCTGCGCGCGTCAGTTTGCATCGGGAATATATAGGCTAATGCCTATGATGCAAACTGGATCGCTAACGCAGCTGAGGAAGCTGAAACTGCGTGGGCGGAAGTGAGGAGCCCGATAGTAGCCCCAGCCCTCTGCACAATCGGCGTATCAGCCGCGGCGGACCAGGACTGGAGGAAAAGCGAGATGCGAATCGGAGCAGCTAAGGAGGTGTAGGCAAGCAGAATCAAGTAAAGTGCAAGTGCGCGTAGGCAGGAGAAATTGTTAAAAATGACAGAGTAATTCAGCCACACATATACAATTTAAAAAGTATTAAAAACCTAGTAGCAGGGCAGGAAACACTAAATCCTACCGCTGTCAGCTGCGCGCGTCCGTTTGCATCGGGAATATATAGGCTAATGCCTATGATGCAAACTGGATCGCTAACGCAGCTGAGGAAGCGGAAACTGCGTAGGAAACAGGGGCTCAAATTGGATCATAAATTCAAAGCTGTTGTGAACAGGGGCCCCCAAAATATGTTTGGCCCAGGGCCCCCAAAATCCTTAAGATGTCCCTGTGTCTGCCATCTGTTGTGGTCTGAGGAGCGGCCTTTTGCCACCATATGCCAGGTAGCGGCAGGGGCGCCGTCCTCTGCCGTAAGGAGCATATTGCAATCCACTCATTGTTGAGAAGCATGTGGTGCTTTCGGTATTTTTAGGACACATTGTAGGAGGGGTGATGGAGCAGACCATCGCGAGACCGGCCTCTCGTGACCATGCTCTCTATATCTGCGTTTCCTAATGCTCCTGTTCTTCACAGAACATTTACCCGTAGCATGTACGAAACTATTGCCTCCATTAACCGCCCACTTTCACCTCAGAAACGTTCACGCGCTCTCCCGCATTTTTTAAATGAAATGCGCCTCGTGCTCGGTGACCTCCGCTGCCTTCAACGCTTCATAACTGCCGCCTCGCAGAGCATCCTGTTCTCAGGCTGCCTCCTTCTGCCCTCATGAGGATACTTCAGTCTACTCTTAAATCCGAGTGCACTAATGCCTTCTACCCGAAGCTTGTGCTAAACTGCCCTTAAGTGGAGAAGATGGGTTCTTATTATAGTATTTTTCTGACGGTAAACAACTACCTGCGGAAATTGTAACAACTTGTTCCTACTTGAATAATAAAAAAATGACTGCTTAGTGTTTTTCTTATCAGGCAGTTATCTTGATGGCTCGTTTTACCCATCTTTTTACCTCAAAGTAGTATCCCTGACTCAATCTTTTGTTGTGCAAATTCCATATTAAGTATTGCATAAGTGCATCTTATTTTGAATTAGTCTAGCCTAATATGCATAGTGAGTTTCCATGCTCTGTATTTTTCATCTGTGTTTTAATTGCATTCAACCTGACAACCATGGAATGTTGTGTTGTCTTTTAAACTTAATAGGGCTTGCCCTTTTTAAAATTTTTAATTGATTTCAAAAGTACTTTGATCTTAATGTATTGTAGTAGATTTTGCACAGGGTCTCATGCTTCTGACTAGGTCCAGAAGTGCTTCTCTGAGGTGGAGTAGTACACTACTCCTTTCTTTGTGCTTGATTGAGTGTATAGTGTGGCTTCTTTGGAAGCAAGGGAGACTAAACCCGAGGTTACCACTTGTGGTGCAGTTTCTTCCGATCATCTTTGATATAGTCTCCGTATCACAAGTGCGCCTTTCGATTACGACCTCAGTCCCTGGAGTTTAGAGCCTCCTGCGTTGAAATTGGGTTCAGTGCAGTGGTCGAAGTGGGCGGGATCGGCAGGGCACAGCGTGCCCCTACTTCTTTCATTTCATAGAGTCCGTTCCCTTACTTTCTTATTTTAAACATGCCTCCCGGACGGCAGAAATCGCCAAGGCCAATAGTTAAGGCTCGGCTTTTGGGGACGGTCGGAACGGGCAGAGAAGGAAAAGGACTCTGTCTTTTCCATCGTGCCCAGAGAAGACAAGGACAGTGTCCAGTTCTCCTGCCGCTGGCAGCTACCCCCCCCCTCTCTTTGTTCCCCCTCTTCCCTCTCTTCCTGTCTCGCTCCTCCTCATTTAGTGAAAACCGAGACTTCAAGAAGCGGGTATTACCTTCTCTTTCCTCCTTTCTTTATTTGCTCCCCTGTGAAATGGATCCCAAAAAGAAAAACACTTTTGCTGGAAACGTCGTCTTTTTCTGACATTTTTCAATTTCTAAGTGCAGTCTCTGGGTGGAGAGAAATAAAACATTCAAAATATGAAAAATAACTAACTAACTAAAGCAAGACAGAGTGGTTGCAAGGTGGCCAGATTGATTTATTCACACCTAAACACATTAGCGCCACTTTACAGTGTTTGCCAGTGAAGCGCTACTTTTGTTTTCTCGTCTCTCTTTGAACAACATTGTTTTCCCTGGGTGGGAAAGTGCACTATTCCTGGAGGTACTGAAATACCTGCTTGATGAGTGGAAAACAAAATGTGTACAGCGGCTGTGTGTTCACGAATATGGTCTTTTTAAACCATACTGCTTACGTTTTGTAAGGATATAAGCAATGGGCATTGAAAAGGGTCCCTTCTGGGCCCTGTAGTCATTGCCTTAACTTTTCAGGCAAAAGCACTCACTAATTTCTGAATAATGAGTGTAAAAAGAAAAAGGTAACCATGTTGTTCCTGCTTACATTTCACATGCTTTACTTAATCTTGCATTCCCTATGAGTGTTTGCTTTTTCTAGGATTGTAATTTTTTTTTAGGCAGGATATTGCTCTTGTCTAGTGCGTAATTTGAATGGAGTCACATCCAGGTGTTTATAGCGGGTCAGTGCAGTGCAAGTTTCTCTCAGTGGGGCAGTATGGTGTTCAGTGGGGGAGAGGATGTGGCACTATGGTCAGAGTTGCTGAATTTGGAACTGGGGAACCAGGTTCAGCCTTCATGGCCAGACCACCCCCCCTGAGGGAGCACATTCCCATGCTAGACCTTAGAAGGCCCCGCAAGATCTTAAAATCCCTGGTGTCTTAGCACCAGCAGGTGGACCCTAGCAGTGGCAAGCGTGGGTTAACCTTGAAGGCCTGCCACAATTCATTCTGAAGTTCACCTAGAGTCTTGCAGGCAGGCCTATGAAGCAGCACACCATAGAGTGACAGTGACTGTCACTGAGGTCACAGGACCCTTGAGCAGGGTGGCTCTAGGGCAGTGCGACCGCACCAGTCGCTGACCAGCCGCGGTCCGTGCAGGTAACAGCGGTGGGGCAGAGGGGCCGGGTAAGGGGGGATTTCGAGGGACGATGCAGAGGGAAAATAAAATAAATAATTAATTTCCCCTCGGCATTGTCCCTCGAAATCCTCCCTTACCTGGCCCCACCGCTGTTACCTGCACGGACCGTGGCTGGCACCGACTTCAGGTGGGGACGTCGTGTTTGCAAGTACAATATGGTTTTAAAAGCACTTGCTGCCCCCTTCATGGCCTCCAACTATTTTCGGCAACAATAAAAATGTCATGATAACTCCAGTGATTAATGTGCTTAGTAGAGAGAGATGGTGTTTTGTTTAGTGGACGTTTTGACTCATGGAAAGGAAGCACAGAGGGTTATTGTGCCTGCTGCTAAGAACATGTACCATGCAGATCACAAACTGCACATAATGTAAATAGGTCAGTGGGTTACTGCTTTTGTCAGAGAGACCCTATTGTTACTTGCAGTTAATAAGTTAAAATCCTAACAGAACAGTGAACTATTAACTGTCATGTAAGAGCTGCATGCAAACTGCAAGGTATAAATTAGAGCGTTATGGTTTTTTCCCCAGTCTTGGATTATCCTAATGTTGCAAAAAAGGGTTCATTTGGGTAGAAATCAATTCTGATTATTAAAGAGAACACCCAACCATGGTATTACGTTTTAAATTCTGAGGTTTTTTTTCTCCAGACCAATCACTATTAAACTATGCTGCCTACTAGTATGGTTGTCATGTGACTCCTACACCTTGTAGTCCTTTGTCTTATGTTACATTTCCTATACATTGATTTACACACGTATGATTGATTGTCTCTGTGTAATATGTGTTATGTAAAGTGCTCCGACACCCTACACTGGTATTAGCGGTGCTGTAAATTTTCTGCTACTTTATTATTTTGACATTTTTACACATGCTAACAGTCTCTGCAAAGATTTTTCCTTATTAGTACCAGTGGAACATACAAATGCAGCAGTGAGAAAGGTGACCAGTCAACCTTTGCAAAGGGCCCTCCACTTCACAGCAGCACAAGTCACATTTTTAGTAACTTTTGATCCGTTTGAGCTATAAACAATTTATTAGTTAAAATCATCAGATTATGCAGCAGATGATGTATTATGTGGCAAATATGGCAGAGCCATAATTATGTGGAAAACATTTGTAAACTAGGATATTTTGCCATTCACGTTTGAACTGCTCTTGTGGAAAAAGGGTGGGGAAGTGCTGATGACAAACTCCATGGCTGGGAGACAAATGGCTTGCAATTCCACTTTTAAGGATATTTGGGACATTCTGTGATTGGAAACGTATCCCACTTTGTGAATGTATTTTAATGTCAGTAACTCATATTAAACCTTAAATAAACATGTGTATCCATTGGTTAAATTAAATAACGTAATAAGATGTAACCGGTTCGTGAAATGGGAAACAAATACTAAAAATTGGGATATTTTGCTCTTTCTGCCACACCTGACTCCGCCCACTGACCCAATCCACGGGTTAGTCCTGCCCTCTGATTCTCCGCCCACAGTTCCCCTACTTTTTTTCTCCTACTTCGACCACTGGTTCAGTGTGTCATATCTTCAATTCTAGAGTCTTTCCTCATCCCACATACATACTGGGGTGTATTTTAGCCGTGCTCTCAGTGACTAGACTGGTGACGTTTTTACTTGAAATGATTTTCCTTTGCGGAATGCAGACAAGTCTTGTAAAACAAGTTCAGAGCCAATGTTTTCGCCACTGTTAATGATTTAGTACGTTCTGTGCAAATATTTTTGTTAATGTTGTGCCTACTTTTTCCCAGAGGCACCTTTTATTCAGTTGCTCTCAAGTGCTGGCCTTTGGGGGCCCAGACCACTCATGTCCCTTATGTTCATGCCTCCTACAATGCACTATTAACCAGAGAGCCTCTCAGACTTGCATTCTTATGTCCTCTTTATAGCTCTGATGCTTGGTTTATGTGTCCTTCTAGTCCACAGAAATGCCTTTATTTAACATTCCCTGAGGGGTTTGAACTCATTTCATCGCCACCTACTCCACTGCAGCTTCTGCCAGTGTGTGTATGGGAGACACCTCCCATGCATTCCTCTGTATTGTTGTCCGATTGGGTTTCTAGGTTTTCTTTGTGACGTACCTGTTCCTTGATCAATGCATGGTTTTTACATATGCAGAACTATCTGTTAGTGTGGACGCCTGTGGGTTTTTGGCTGAGGGGGATTACCCCCCATGGCTTTTTTTTTCCAACAAGCATTGACAAAACCCATAGAACGGGCATTGGCAATTGTGCCTTTTTTGGTATTTTTTTTATGCCTATGCCATAGAAATTAAAAGTTGAATAAATAGTTAAAAAAAACAAAAAAACACGAAAGGACAGATTGGCCCTCGGCTTTGGCACTGAAGTGCTCTGCTTTCTAAGTGCATGGAAATGCTATCACAGCCAAGACAGCCAGGTGCTGAAGTGGGCTGACCGGACTTCAGCGTTGTCTGCACATTCTGCTTCTACCATGCATTGTTGTATGTGTTTTTTCCCTAATGTCCCCCGTGCATGCATGGTTTAATTGGCATCTGGCGGGATTGTTCACAATCTGCTGTTTTCTAATGTCGAACAGTTCTTGTTCTGATTGTGTATCTGTGTGTGTAGAGGAGTGTGGGCATGTGTTTGACCCCAGCTGCTGAAGCGCAAATGCTGCTTTGTAGGTTGGGGTGACCACATTCTACATTTACACAGTAATTATGTCACTGAATGTTCACTTTTCACCCCTTGCTGAAAAGTGCTATGTTGAAATGCTCCGGCCCTTTTTTCCCCTCGCACTGTTCTTACGACCTGAGCCCCTGACAGTCTGGTTCATTGAAATGACCGGAAAGGGTGCAGTGCTACTTAACTCCTAGTGGCCAGTGGCGGCTGCTACAGAGCGGGGGTGGTGATGCGGGGAGGATAAAAAACAAGCATTGGCATAGCCAATAGGTCTCGCCTTTGGGACCTTATAAGTGTTTAGCCATGCAACACTTGATGTTGTTGCACCAAGGATATTGTGCTGGATAACTAAACACTTATAAGGTCCCAAATGCGAGACCTATTGGCTATGCCAATGCTTGTTTAACAAGCGTGTTTCATACATGTATTCATTGAGCACGTTGAGCAGAGGTTACATGGCTGCGGCAACACAATCAGAGAATAGGAAACGGGGCGACAAGGCACTTCTGCGGTTCCGAATAGCGTCCCGACTCATGAACTGCACCCAGGAACGACCCTCGCTTGAGCGAGACTTAAAATTTAGTCAGCGGCTTGTGTTGCACACTATGAACCCTCCGGTTTAAAGCAGAAATCGGTGTAAAAATGAAACCTAGTGCCCTGTACACTCACACTCAAACAAATGTTACTAGAATGCAGATTGTTAAAACAAGATCCAGTTGCCGGAGCGTGTTTTGTCCTTAAAGCAAAACCACACACAATATAAGCGGGCACAAATAAATGGGATAAATATAACAAAGACTCCTTTTACAGTAAACATACAAATAAAATCATTTTTTTTTTGTCCTCATCTTACCAATAAGCGTCTGCAATACGCAGAGCCATCTTACCAAACTGTGCACCCTACGGCCACTGCATTCGCTTAGGCCGTACCTGGCCCGCCCCTTTGTTGGGGGCTTGGTGTAATCATAGGACCAGATGGAACCAAATTAGACCGGGGGAATTATATCAATCTTAGCTCTTTACCCCATGCCACTAGGGCCTGCCAGATGTTTACTGCACTGTCCCTTAATCCCCCTTGATCCAAACGCGCCATAGCGAACGCAGCTTTAAGCCAATCTTCACATCTAGGGGGCCTTGGTTCTTTCCAATTCATGCAGATCTCTCTCCGGGCGGGCTATTAATACCAGATATAACAGCAAGCCCCTATGAATCTGCTGAAACATATTCCCAGACACACCATCCTCTCCAAATATTACCAGGGAAGCATTAACCTCAATTCTAGCCTTAAAGATACCACGTAAAACATCCCCAACACCTTCCCAATAGACTAAGTTCAGGGCAATCATAAACAATGTGTATGTCATTTGCATAAAGAAGATTACATCTAGGACATTTTGGGGAGGATAGAGGCGCAAATTTAGCAATTTTTGCGGGGGTGTAATAAAGTCTATTAATAACAAAGAAGTGGTTTTTCTTTAGGCTAGCCGGTTTAACAAATTTGTAAAGAAGCTTCAGAGATGGTTCGTAAAGGTCTTCGATATTCGACTCGAAGGGAGATTGGTTCCAAACTACATGCGTCGGAGAATGTTCCATGTCTTCAGCCTCCAAACACTTCCTATACCAAATAGAGACTTCCTTCCTCTTAGGATGTACTTTTTGCAGAGACTGCTCCAACTCCCAATCTCCTCTTACATCCCCCTTTTCAGCTGTAAACCAGGAGGCTAGTTGCAGATATTTAAATCTAGAAAGACTGCCATGGGCTTCTGCCGGACTAATGATAAAAAAGATAATGCTGTAATCTCTTGAACATCTTTACCTCAACTGTCGATGTACTGTCTTGATTGCTGCGTTGTTACTAATAAAATTGTTTAAAAAAAAATCTAGAAAGACTACTTCCAACTTTCGCTCTTAATACCTCCCATGGGTGGAGTCCATCTGGGGATAGAAGCTCTGACCAAATTGTTATACCCGCCCTTCTTATTGGAGTTGCAAGGCTATCCTTCAGGCAGAGTGGGGTCCCCAGAGAATCCCAGATTGGGGCAAAGTCTGAATAACACCCAATCTCCCACCTGCATCTAACCTTGTACCAAATGCCAAGGGCAGCCCTAAGAACTTTCAGACGCACCCGTTTAAAAAAACCTTGGTGCCCCAAATTTATACAAAAAAACCCCACCACCACCTCCACCCACCACCTTAACCATTTCACCCAATAGCCTCCCCCAAGACGACTCATCTGGCTTTCCAAGTAACATCCAGATATTTTTAAACTGGAAGGCAACAGAGTACCAACCAATGTCTGGAAATGCCAACCCCCCCCCCTTGATGAGCCTACGTCTTAGCTTTTTCCACGAAAGTCTAGCACCCTTGTTTGCCCAGATAAAACTACCAATTTTACTTTGGATTTTACAGATGTCTTTACTAGGAAAGACAAGGGGAATCGCATTAAACAGATAAGTCAGCTTAGGCAGAATGACCATTTTTACCAAATTGACTACCGAAGATTGTTAAGGGGAGATTTTTCCATCTGGCAAATAAACGGTCTACCTCTTTAATGGTCTTATTTAAATTGATCTGTGTGATTTTATCCAGATCCTTAACAATGATAATACCTAGATATTTAAATTCTTTACTCATGGGACCCGCCCAGTTATCAATATTCCAGCACATTACCTCTGTTTTAGAGGTGTTAGCAAGGTATCCCGAGAAGGAGCCAAATTCTTCCAGCAGTACTTCGACCCTTGGTATAACCGCCCCCGGATCGTTTGTGTATAACAGATCATCTGCATAAAGAGCCACCTTACTGCAGTACTGCAAAGATTTAAAAGGGGAGATTAGATCATCCATTCTTATCGCTTGTGCCAATGGCTCTATGTAAATATCGAACAACAGGGGGGGGGATGGGACAACCCTGTCTTGTTCCTCTTTGAATATTAAAGCTAGCTGTCAGCATGCCATTGAGCAAGATTTTAGCGGAGGCTCCCTGGTAGCAATTTATCAAAGTCTGGATAAAAATAGGACCAAAGCCCATCGTCCTAAGGACCTCCCATAAATATGACCAGTAGACTCTGTCAAACGCCTTGGCCGCATCGAGAGCCCCAACGGCCAAGGGTTCCGATCTTGCCATAGCCAAATCGATGTTACCGATTAGCTGATGTGTCTGCTCCTGGATATATCTGCCTGGGACAAACCCCTTTTGATCGATATTAATCAAATGTGGAGCCAACTTGGCCAGTCTCCCTGCCAGAATGCCCATGAAGATCTTATAATTGGCATTCAGCAAGGAGATCGGTCTGTAGGAATACGCTTTCAATGGATCGTTCCCAGGTTTCAATATAAATACTATGGTCACTTCTTTCCAGGACCTGGGGGCTTGTCCTGCCTCGCTATACACGGAGTTAAATAGAACCCCCAATATCGGGGCCAATTCATCCAGGAGAAGTTTATAGAACGGCGTTCTAATCTTCGGATAGTTGGTGTTCCGGAACGGCTTGAAGGGGGTGACACTCTTAAGTGGGTGGAAACATTTATAAAGAAGACTGTCTTACCTGATTTTGCAGGAGACTTAACACTAACTAGGGCTTATCGGGTTCCTGCTCATCTTCCTCCAAATGAAAAGTTCCCCCGTACGATACTTATTAACTTCGCGGACTATCGTGTAAAGGAAAAAGTCCTGACTAGGGCAATTCAGTTGAGACAGTTTGTAATTGAAAATGGAGTAAAGTGCAGAATTTTTTCTGATATGTCGGCAGCAGCAGCTAGAAGACGGAAAGAGTTTCTCAAGTTACTATATTTGTTTAAAGCTCAAGGGGCTCAAGCTTCAATTGCACAACAATCAAAACTTAAAGTTCTTGTCCATGGAAAGCTTCATTTATTTACTCGTCTGGAAGAAGCACAGGAGCTGCTGAAGAAAATTTCTGTTTGAAGATAATTGACTGGTTGCTCTCTGTTGGGGTTTTTTTTTTTTTTTTCTCTTTTCTCTTTTTTTTTTCTTTCTTTCTTTCAAAGATTTTGCAGAGTCTCTCTTTTTGAAGACTCGTTTTTGCGGGGGGGCGGAGATCACTCTGTGGTGCAATATCAGGGCACCAGCATGTGTTTTGGGGGGGTGGAGTATGTGGACAGCGGGAACAGTCACATTTCCTAAGGGGTGGAGGGTTTTTGGTGTGGGAGGGTTAGGGTGGTTGGGGTTAATTGGAAAAATGAGCAGGTACTATAAGGAAGGCGCTAAATGGTGTAGGTATCAATTTAGAATAGAATTGCAGCACGTTGAGTTTTTGATCTTTTTGTACTTTGTGAATGAGTTCATCCAGTAATTGCCAAATTCTTTCTGTCAACGTCAATGGAATCTTGAATAGACGTAAATATGGTGGATTGATTAGGTGGCTAGTTACTTTCAAACCTCAAATTCTTTTTTTACAGGAAACTCATTTAAAATCTAATACTCCAAAATGTTATATTCCAGGAATGTTTTCAAGGGTATTTTTCGCTTTAGCAGGTGTTGCAATGCGGAGGGTGGCTATTTATTTTTCTCGTGAATTCGATTGGGTGTTTATTCAGGAACAAAGGGATCCCCAGGGGAGGTGGATGTGGGTACAGGTGTCATTAAATGGCCAGCTTCTGAATTTTGTTAGTTATTATGGGCCAATATCTGATGACGAATCTGCTTTACGTATACTTTATAAACTTTTGATGGGGGTTTCGGGGCAAATCGTGCTTGGGGGTGATTTTAACTATATTCAGGATTTAAACATGGATACTTTAAACCGAGGGAAAAAACAATTGAAACCCAAAACAAAGAAGCTTTTTGATGCTTTGATAGATGATCTTCAGTTAGTTGACGCATGGCGTTTTCGAAATCAAACCGCTCGTAAATATACTTGCTCTTCACGCCAACATCAAACTGCATCTCGAATCGATTTTTTATTGTTGTCACGCTGCTCTCTGATTCTTAGAGATGCAGATATTGGTGTTAATGCTTTTTCTGACCACTCTTATGTTCAAGTATGTTTAGAATTGGGTTTTGCTAAAAAGCGTAGGTCCAACTGGCAGATGGACCGCCTTCTTTTGCAAGATCCAGTCTGGATTGATGATTTCAGACGCTGGATAAAAGATTACTTTTCTATTAATGAAGGGACCGCTGATATGTTCGCTGTCTGGGGCGGTTTGAAGGCTGCAGCCCGCGGTCAGATGATCGCCGCCACCGTCAAGAAAACCAGGGAACGTTCAGATAAAATAGTACAACTCCAGCAGTCATTAACCCATGCTGCTAATCCGGTGGGCTCTTTAAATCGAACTCAGCTGGAACAGGCTAGGAAGGCTTTAAGAGATTTTTTTATTCTAGAAGAAATAAATAGCTCCCAGACTTATTTTCAGAAGGTCTATGACGAAAGTCAAATGGTGAGTAAGATGCTTGCCTGGTCAACTAGGGCTCGACAAGAATCCGCCTGCATTGTAGAAATAATGGATCCCCAATCCAACACAGTAGTTACTAATCGAGCTGAAATTCCTCGAATATTTTTCAATCATTTTCAACAAATTTATACCACTAAATATTCGGTTAATTTTGAGTTGATTGAGGATTATTTTGCTTCACTTCAAGTTCCTAAAATATCGCAGAATCTAGTGACGACTCTGCAGATGAAAATTACAGAAGCCGAGATAGCGGCAGTTATTAATTCTTTGGCGGGAGCAAAAGCTTGTGGCGAAGATGGGTTCCCGAGTGAACTCTATAAATGTTTTGTGAAGGAGTTGACCCCTTTTTTGGCAAAGTTATTTGACTATATTAAAATGGGTGGGGTGGTGTCTTCTGAATTTAAAAAAGCGATAGTAGTTAGTTTTGTAAAAAAGGGTAAACCCTCCAATAACTTGAATTCTTATCGTCCAATCAGTTTATTGAATACCAATTATAAAATTTTCATGAAGATTTGGGCACTGTGCTTTACTTCTGCAGCGAAGGAAGTGATTCATGGTGATCAAACGGGGTTTATTGCGGGTCGAATGATGTTGACTAATACCAGTTTTTTGATTCAAGCTCTTGATTTTTTCAATATTAATAGGACTCCTGCTTGTATCATGATGGTAGAAGCAGAAAAGGCCTTTGATTTAGTTAATTGGGATTCATTATTTTATGCACTTTCTAGGTTTGGTTTTCCACCATCAATAATAACCATGATTAAAAATATTTATCAGGGGGCACAGGCTCATATTATAGTTAATGGGGATCAAGCAGGGTTAATAAAGATAAATCGTGGGACCAGGCAAGGCTGTCCCTTATCACCTCTTTTGTTTACTTTTTTTATTGAACCTCTTGCCATTAGATTACGAGCTAATAGTAACATTAGAGCCCCCATTGAAGGAATGGCAAAACTGAAACTTTTTGCTGATGATGCTATTTTATACCTAGATCCAGAAAAGTTAAATTTACAGTCCACATTGGCGGAATTTATGAAATTCGAACAAATAGGGGGCTATAAAATCAATCCCTCCAAAACTGAAATTTTATTGTTAAATTCGGGGCCGGCATGCCTTCCAGAAGAATTAAAACAACAAGTAAGAACAACTGATCCCATTCGGTATTTGGGAATTTATGTTACAGGTCTATATGGGGAACTGGTTAAGAATAATTATGAAGCCACCAGTATTAAGATTCAGAATTTGTTGAATAAATGGTCTAATCTTCCTTTGACTTTGATAGGACGAGTGGCATTAATTAAGATGTCTCTTACCCCTTTTGATTTTTTTGTTCACAAACATTCCGATCAAGGTGAACGTTAGTTTTTTTTAAAGGGATTGATGCTATGATTAGATCATTCGTGTGGAATAAAAAGACTGCTAGAGTCAAGTTGCCAATTCTGCAATTAGATACTCAGCTGGGTGGGCTGGCACTCCCAAATATTCGTTTATATTATGATGCATCACTTTTTGATTATGTAGCATGTTTGTTGTCTAAACCTTATCAGGTTGATAACTTTTTTATCAGCAAGATGATCCAAGAGGCCGGAACTCAACTCCCTACTTTTTTAAAGACTTCGAAACTCCCAAAGATAACTCGATATAAAATATTATTAGATTTGTCAAATCGACTTCGTATTGTTTTTAAACAACGAGATTTCTCGGGGTTCTTTTCTTTGAAATTAATCGAGTGTCGAGATTTAGGCTTGTATGTTCATTCTACTCAATTGAAAAAATGGAATAACTCTGGTTTGGGGGCTTTGTATCAATTGGGCATTCAGGGCAGGCTGATTACCTGGGAAGAAGTTCAGGCTAGAAGTTTGGGTCCCAATAAACCTTTTTTTGAATTTATTCAAATTATTAATTTTTTGAAAAAATATAATTTTATTTTTAACATCCCCCTGGTAAAATTGCTTCCGCACTATATATTTCCAGATTATCTGGAGTGGGTAATTGGTACCGTTTATTGAATTTTCAAGATGAATCTCCTTTGGTGGTAAAGATGTTGGAGAAAGTTGAAGCTCATACACAATGTGCTTTTTCTTATCATGTATGGCAAAAAATGTCATCTTTAGGTAATAAGGCTTTGAGAGCTGCTAATTATAAAAGAATGGCTTTTTTTGCCAATTGGATGGTATATTACACTCCAGAAGCATTAAATAAAATGTATCCAGAGGTGATAAATAGCTGCTTTCGTTGTGGTACTTTGGCAGAAGGGGGATGGCGACATATTTTTTTTTCTTGCCCTAAGTTAAAAGTTTTTGGGGAAATTTTTTTTGTATACTTTAGTGGCGCAATTAAGAAAACGTATAAACCTTCAGCAGAAGCTGCTCTGTTCGGCATAGGTATTAGGGAGGTTATACTGTCTGAAACTCAGGGACGTTTTCTTGCTATCGCTATGTTGGTGGCCCGATCATTGATTTTACAAAACTGGAGATCATTGGAAATACCTTTGTTTGAGAAATGGCTGAGTAAAATGAAACGTACAAAATGTTTTGAAGAAGCTTATTCTAAGCGGGTGGGGGCAATTAAGAAATTCGAGGGTCTGGGATTATTTTGCTGATTGTTAATTTGATTATGATGTCTTTTTTTTTTTTTCCTTTTTTTTTGTATTATGCGTTGAATCAGGATGTGGTTTGTTTATAGTGAAAAAAAATTTGGGGTGATGTGTAAATAATTGGCTGTTTCCTTTTGGCTCTGCTCAATAAAAAAAAAAAAAAAAAAGAAGTTTATAAATCTCACTGGGAAGCGCATCTGAGCCTGCTGCTTTATTGTTTTTACATTTATTTATTTGATCTTTAATCTCTCTCTCAGTGATTGGAGCATCCAGACTTTCACGGCTTTCATCCGTTAGAGTCGGCAGGGCTTTCTCTCGCAACCAAATTTGAAGAGTTTCGGTGTTAGGCACCGTCTCCTCACTATATAGCTCTGGAAAAAAGAGAGGAGCCTAGCTTGCATATCCTCTAAACAGCTTGATTTCTCTCAGTCTGTATTTATTATCAATTCATTGATGTTATTCTTTGTGCGGTCTACTCTCGCTTTCCATGCCAATAAAGCGCCTGCCTTCTCACCATACTCAAAATTTTGCATGTTTTTGGTCAACCATTGAGCCCCGCACTTCTGGTCTAATCTTCCCCTGTACTCCTGGCGGACATCTTCCAAGTCCCTCTGGACTTGTACTAGCCTTTCAGGGCTCCCTCGATTGATCCGATCCGTCTCCAACTCTAACTGAAGAATTTTCCCCTCAAGAGTCTGTAGTTCCCGAGCCTCTGCCCTATTCTTAGAGCATATAAGACTATGTAGAAGACCTCTCAGGTTAGCCTTAAAGGCATCCCAAACATAGTCCATTGAGGTCGAACCTATATTTATAGAAAAATAATATAAGGTAGCTGACTTAACGGCCCTTGCAATTTCGGGGTCTGACAGCATGGACCTTTTAAGCGTCCATCTTGATTGCAAAATAAGCCTCTTTCCCGCAAAGGAAAACAACACGGGGGCATGGTCAGATAGATGACTAGGCAAAACCGATATACTAGAGATATTTTCCAGACTGTGTCCATCAATTAAAACGGTAATCTATTCTAGATGAGTGACCATGCTTCTTGCTGTGGAACGTAAACCCCTGTGTGTCACCCATCTTTAGCCTCCAGACATCTACAAGCTCCAAATCATGCAACAGGTTCTTCATAGCACGACGAACTCGAGGTGCCCCTATATAATGGCTCTGATTTGATCTGTCTTTTAGGGGATCAAGGAGGACATTAAAGTCACCTTCGATGATTAAAGGTGAAACTATTTCAATTAAATTAGATTGTAGTTTACAAATATAAGTCGGGTCATCGGTGTTAGGGCCATAAAAGGAGGCACATGCTAACTCCAAACCACCGAAATCTAATAGGGCCACTACCCACCTCCCTGTATGGTCGGTTTGAATGGATTTGATGGTACATCCTGCTCCCTGCTTTATCAATATGGCCACCCCTTTATTATGGACTGTCTGCTCGGAGGAGCAAAAATGTTTTACCCAGGAGAGTTTAGAGAATATACTACGACATTCTGCATAACTTAAATGAGTCTCCTGAATAAGGCAAATTTGAACAGGGGAAAGTTCTAAATATTTCAATACCAATCTTGGTCTGCGGGGGCATCTTAACCCATTGACATTCCACGTGATAAATTTTACTTCTCTATTTACTAAGGGAATTCCTGCCATCAGAAAATAGAGCCCAGAGTAGACGAACCCTTAAAATGTGAGACGGAGGATTTTGTTTTGATTTTTACCCACTGCTCCCCACCCCGTGTACCCCGCCACCATCCCCCCCTCTAACCCCCGGTGCCCCCCTTCCCTCGGGAGACCCTCCCTTCTATTTAGGCTGTGCCTATTCGGTCTCAACCCCTCGGGCATTAGGAACAAAATTACTTTATCATTATAGTCCGTTTTCTCTCTATCTGGAAACCCTCCTTACTTCCGCCGACCCCTTCGCATACTCCAGTCTCGCTCTTGATCTTAACAATAAGGGCATCAACCTCCTCAACTGAACGATACTGGTACATGTGGTTATTCCACATTATACGCAAGGATGCTGGAAACCTTAATTGAGCCTTAGCCCCCAGCCTGTTGAACTCCTCCATTCTTTTCCCCAACTCCCACTGTTTTGTAGCAGTAATGTGGGAAACATCAGATCTTATAAAGAAGGAAAAACAGTTAGAAGGGGGTTTAGACGTTAGGGTTCCTTCCCTTAGAGCCAAGGTTAAGATTTCCTCTTTAACTGTGTATGTTAGGAAGTTGATTAAATTTTCCTGGGCTTCTGCTTAGCTGGATTCCTTTTAAACGGGTCACGATGAACCCGTTGTATCTCCTGTGCGAGGTCAACATTAGGAGAGTTCTTTAACACAGTTTCCTTTAACAGGGATATCACAAACCCCTTGATATCTGTACCTTCCAGTGCTTCCGGGACATTGATAAGTCTTAAGTTATTCTTCCTAGAGTGGTTCTCCAAGCGTTCAAGATCTTCCTTTAGCTCTTTGTTCTGGGCGGCTAACTTTGACATGTCAGTTGTTGTGGCATGAAGAACCTCCCGGATCTTCGGAATCTCCTGCTCCTATACGTCGGTCCTTAGTGAGACTTCCTCCAGTTTCTGTGCAAGCACCACACATGACGCTTGGATCGCAGCCTGATTTCTCTCCGAGACCGTAAACCTGCTTGCCATCTCATCTTTAAGAGCCAATAATATATCCGCCAGAGATCTGGACGGGACCCCTGGGTCGACAAACTCAAGAAGAGGATCTTGTTGGTCGTCTTGTGATGATAGCACCGTAAACCTATTCGAAATCCCTACTGCGGGATGGACAGCCGATATTAAATTCCCGGAACTCTCTACCAAATCGTTCCTGGGGTCAGGTGACCCTAACAACTGCAGGTCACTTTGTGGAGTAGTTAACGAATCGGGAGATTTACGCCGGGCTGAAACCAAAGAGCTTTCTGGCTGCAACGTGCTCATGTTAGAGCTAGAACCATGACTGTGGGAGTCTTCAAAAGAGCCTCCCTTGTTGGAGTCCCGGGTCGTGGAAGAAGACATAACCTTATAGTATGATTTCAATGAGGGGGTTATTTTCACTTTAGATGGTTTCTTGCCCTTACCCCTCCCTTTTCCCTTGGCAGCAACAACAGCCTCTATATTGGCCCCCTTAGACTTAACCTGTTTAGCTGAAACTCTAACTTCTAAGACGGGTGGGGCACTCGGGTAGGCAGAATAGGGTGAGTTACATCAGTGTTGAGGGAGGAGTGAGCAGCCCTTGCTCGCAAGGTATATCTACTGACCTCAGGTGGTGAAATAGCTATAATCTGAGCTTCGCCTGTCTCCATGCAGTATGGGATTATCTCTTCCTTAGCAGATGACCGAATGATCACAAAGGTCTTTTCTTGTTGGCACAGTGACGCACACTTTGGAAGATAATCCTTCAATGACTCAAGATGGCCCTTACCTCCTCTCCAAGTGGTTACAGCAGTCTTATCCCACAGTCCGGGGTCCAAACACCCTACCTTAACATCAAGCTCAGCCTCCCCTTTACTTTCTCCGCCACCGCCAATCCGGACGCTTGTGTAATCATTGAAAAAAACCAAATCATTAAAACGTTAATTTAAAAGTATATCTAGGTACACTGTTTAAAAGATAAAAATGCTGTTGTATAAGATGGTTTGGTTCAAACAGTCAAATAAGACAGCAATCAGAAAACATGAGCCAAGGCAAACGAAAAACAAGCATTGGCATAGCCAATAGGTCTCGCCTTTGGGACTTTATAAGTGTTTAGCCAGAGCATGCCTTTTCCACGTAGATGCCTTTGCCACACATGCAATGGGAACTACAATGAGGCCCCGATGGATGCACCGTAACGGCAACAGTTGCCAAGGATACTCCCTGACCCCAGTGTTATAGGAGATTAGTGTGGTTCCCAATACCTTCAAATGTCCACCATTGCTCGCAGTACCCACTCTCCTACCAATAGTTTGAGTACCAGTTCCCCATCTGTCTACTGCCCAAAATACCTTTAGTGGAGCTTGTAGAAGCCGGTGCAGTCCTGGGATTTGCTCACTCAGGGCGGCGCTCAGCAACAGGTTGTGCACCAGCAGCCACCGCGGCTCCGGGAAATTGGTGCAGACAAATGGGTCTAGGTCATCGAGGTACTGAAGCCGGCAGGGGGCTATCATGGCGGCTAGGGGCTACCGGGGTTGGGACTCAGGAGCGTGGCACGCGCAGGGCCAACTACAGTATTTCAGTTACTACTACGACTGCAGTGTGCAGCTCTATAAGGGATTACATTTACTGCCCCTGGGTGTACAAGGGGAAAGGAATCTGCCACCCTTATTAGCATGCGAATCGGACGAGCACGAGTCCCTGCCAAACTCTGGAGATTCAACTAGAGTTGTAGTCTGAACATGGAGATCTTTGTATTGTCTTCAGCCTCTGTTGCCGTAACCGGACGGCTCTCCCGGAAGTAAGGAGGGCGGAGGGGTTCTGAAGAGGAAGGAAAGCCCAACTGTACGAGGGGAGAGTGTTGGAGGAGGTGGGTATAGTTGAGGAGAATGTGCAGTTAGCAACTGGGTAAACAATAGGGGAAGGGCGTATTGCTGTGTAGCCATATTGGGATTATAGTCACCTATTTGTGCGAGAGAAAGAGTTGTTGAAATTTGGGTGAAGACTTGCCGTGTCCTGTGCCTGCTATTTTGAACATAGCGATGGCCACTCCACGCCCCTCTTACTGAGTTGAAGGTGGTGATCACACAGTTCTGCTGGCACTTCAATCGTGCGTGGCGCGAAAGAAATACAAATGACGATCCTGTTTTTACCTCTCGACCCACTCCCGGGGCGTGACGACCTCTGGTCTACAAAAGTACGAGGACGTTGGCATTGCTTCTCCCCCAGACTCAGCTCAAGTATTTCATGTGCCCCATCCACCCGCCCCGTTCTCCTTGCAAGGGACAGATCAGAATGGATGAAATACAAAGCTGGGCAGGGGTGCCACATTCTAACCCCAACAAAAGCCAGACATTCAAGCTCTCATCAGAATGTAATAAGAAGAGCAAGACAGTGGTAAGATAGAAACAGCGATCAGGTTTGCCATTCAAAGTAAATAAAACAAGCGCGGCCACGAAAGGAATGTGCGGTATGCAGCTGGCACCCGGCCGCGCTGCTGCTCGCTCCCGAGCTCCCAAGGCCAGGGGAGAGAGAAGGCGGGACAGGCACCCGCCTTTGGCCAATTGCGTGCTGTCTTTCTTAGAAAGACGCATGCAAAGGCCAATAGCGTGTGAGAAAAAAAAACAAAAAAAAAAACGTGGTCCGAGTTGAAAGTCCTCACTAGAAGCCTCGCAGAGCAGCGCATGCGCGCTGGCTCGACCTAAAAAAAAAAAGTGTGCCGAAACCAACATAAATGGCCGGAAGAGAAATAATACATGTAATAGGGCCAGTCTCCATGGGAGAGAACAAGACACCAAAAGGAGAAACAAACGTCAACGATTCACCACGGAAAAGCAAGGAATTTCGAAAGGTACACGAAGAAGAAGAGATGGCAGTGCTGAAAGCCCACAGAGTAGATAAAGCATGTCTTGAAGAGACTGTGCATGCGCTGCCCAGGTGAGACCTAATCAAAAAGAAAAGCAACAGTATAATCTTTAACAAAACACATCTAGAGTGCTGAACCAGGAGCGATCCTTCTATAGAGTAAATAGAACCCTATGGGCCCTACGGCTAATTTGTTGCCAAATCATTAGCAAAACATATTCTGAAATTAAAGTAGAAATCCATTCAATGACTGCTCTCGGTCCCTTTTCTTAAAATTCCATGCATTTGAGAGACTCCAATACAAAGATTGGGAGGGGGTGCGAGGTGGAGCTTGATGCTGAGCAAAGATGGATGCCATTTAGTGGAGCTACGCACCTGCTCATCCAATCTTTTTTCATAGCCACACTTAATGGTGAATTGGTACTTGTGAAGTTACAAAACCTATAAATTACAGGCTAATGCAGGGGTGGACGGCCAAGCTTACTGCTCCCATGGGATATATCGCTTCCGTGTGTTGGGCCTTATTGTTGATATCTGTTGGTTACAGTTGTTACTTTGGCTTTGCGCTGATCTCGCAACAGAACTGAAATTCTATGTATGGTGGTTGTTGATGACATTATTTACACAATACCAATGAGTGTTCTTGTAATGGTAAAGTTGAAATGGCTAATAAAAATCTGTTTTAAAAAATGAATTAAAAAAAAAAAAAAAAAAACATTGGCTATGCACTCTCCATGTTTGTGGCTAATGGGGGAGGAGGGTTCGGATGAGGAATTGTTTTTTCTCCATGCCTTTTTCTTTTCTCATGGCCCACATGATTGGTGGTTTGCACATTACACATACCATGCACAAATTGATGAAAATGTTGGTAAATTGGTGCAGTGGCCACACACTATATATATATATATATATATATATATATATATATATATATATATATATATATATAAAATATCACATTTAGACAGGCTGTAGGATCCTATGAGCAACATACAGGGACTAAGTGCTTCACAGAAAAAGAAGAGTGCTGGCATTTTTGTAAAAACATCATGTTGATATAGCTATGATACAAGAAAAACATCTTCCACCAGATACACCGCCCAGGAGTTGGAAAGCAGATATCATAGGGACAGACAACAAAGGTTTGATGTACGATTTAGGTGAAGTCGAATAGGGCTGATTAGATTTGAAACTACACTCAACAAACCTAGAGGAGAAGATGGAGAGACTACTGTGTATAAAACAGGGCATAGGGTAGGGTAAAAGGTCAGCTGGGAGCTGTGTCAGCAGGCAATCTGCTGCCTGATGCTCGCTCCCTATACGGCATTCTTTATTGCCATCTGTGTCTCCCGACTACACATTTCAGTTGCTTACACCCCTAACATCCTATACCCTGCCTGTCTCCCCTTCTTTCAACAGTGCACACCTCAGAACAAGTGCCAACATCTCAAAGAAGGACCTAGACAGGTGAAACTGCAGAAGCTCCGCAGGCAAAGTGGAGGTAGGTGGATGCTCTGAAGGAATTATAAGCAGTGGCAGAGTTTGTGCCTCTGGCATTAAAGAGGCTTAAGCAAACCATGCAAGGTTTGAGTGTTTTTGTAAGTGATAGCTCATAGTGGCTTATTTCAGTGGTTCTTGGTGCCAATGCTTAGACCTGTGGAATGGAGCTGAGCGCAAGAGGAAAAGACTGAAAGACGTGGCTGCAGGCAGCCAGAGCTGATGCGAGCGAAACCACTATAAGATGAGCTGGAAGAGTTAGGTTTTCTACCTATTAAGTGTCTAAAAGCAGGTGAAATAAGGAGAAAGACTTCCAAGTAGTTCTGAACTGAAAGCAAACCAATATGAACATGTGAAATGGCTGGGAGTGGAAGGTCCATGACACATGAAGGTAGAAAGCATCTACAGTTCCAAGAACAAGGTCTAAATACAGATGAGCTTTGGTGACTGTGGAAAGTGAAGCTGCAGGGTTTCGATGACTAATGGACAATCAGGTGTACTGAGGTGACTTCCATGCAGATATTCAGTAATCAGGGCCTTATGCAGGTCTTCCTGAAAATCCTGTCAGCTTACTTCTACACTTGATAACTGAGTTCCCCTACGGGTCAGAGAAGAAATAATTTTCCAGCAGTTTTTATGCCCAGTCTCATAAGGGAGCAACCACCTGTAAGTGGCTTGTCTTAGGCACATATCCCTTCCAAGAATTGTGTGACGGGACTCTGAGGTTCAGGCATAGTATGAGTTACTGGGGCAGTCTTTATTTTAGTTTGGAAGAACAGGCAGGAAAACTAGGCTAAATGAAGTACAGCTTTATTTAAAGTTTAAAATGCTTCTCCAATCTTAAAACCAGAAAAAAGGCAGAAGGTAGTTGCCTTAAGCTTAGACAGCACAAACTCATTCACAATCTATTCAAAGTTGAAATGAGTTTTGATCAAGTTGATAGGGCACTATATGCCTCTGAAGTTAACCACCAAGAGAAATCATTGAGCACCTCAGCATTATAAACTGTAGGAAATAATTCAAACATTAGTAAATTAATCACAGCATGCAAAATCAGGAATACTCCTTCACAACTAAGGATAGAGGGAAGAGTTTTCCAGTCAACAGGTGAGCCCTATACAACAAAGTGGTTTGCCCCACAGCACTCACCTCCCCAAAACGCTTCAAATTAGAGGAGCTTTGGAATGTGCCAAGCCTAATTTCAACCCTCTGTAACTGATTATTTGTAAAAAGTGTTTCAGAAAGTGTAAATGTCTTTTACAGAAGAAACAAACTGCTGTTTTCAATGTAGTGCTCCAGGTGCACAATGTTATAATTTTGGAATTCACATATGGAGGCTTCTACTAGTGAGAGATATTGTCAGACTCTATGCTGTCTGCATTTTGTCTATTGAGTTTCTCTGCAAGCTGAAAGAGGCCTGCAAAGATCATCAAGGACATTAGCTCCTTCCATTCTCTGACCAACCGAGGTGGGCATGGTGTGCGCTTGATTGGCGGTTTGCCTTAGTGGGACAGCTGGGTCTCTAACTCCTCTATCAGTAGGCCTACCTATCTTCCCTACCAAGGAGCTCAGGTAAAGGGCAACAGCCTTCCGTTTGGGTCTATAAGGACCTACCCATCCACATAGCACATGAAAGCCTTGTCAGGGTTAGGAAGCCGTATATAAATGCTAATACAATAAGCACATAATCCCCCTGAAGGTGGGTCGTAAATTACTTTATAGTACTGAAATTGGCAAGATAGTACTAAAGTTGCATTATAAACAGATTACGATCTTCTGAAGATGACGCGAATAGAAGACAACGTGCCCTCAGATGGTATTTCTACTTTCCACAGCACAGCATGCAATAAAAGACAGCCCCCCGCAACGAGGAAGCACTAAAGCAGCATACACCATAGTAGAGGATAAAGATATCTGGTTAAAGATTGCCCAGCAACAATATTGGAAACAGAATTTTAAGAAAGTTCATACTTTGGAACAGTGAAGGAAATCCTGGACAGGCGAAAGCTTAATAAAGTGCTTCCCATAAGAACTCCTTTGGTCACAAGCCTGAGACTACCCAGCAGTGCAGTTCAGAGATGTTGTAGGTGGGATACAGCTGCAGTGCTGGAAGAATTTTGAAATGGCATACACAGCAAAGGAGAGCTAACGCAGAGTGGTTTTCATTTTCCTTCCACTTCCTTCCTTCTCAATCCCCAAGGCAACCTCCCTCAAAACAGGTGGGAGTGAATGTAGTGTACCCCCCGCAATGTGCGTGTATTTTGAAAAAAGTATTGTGGAAAAAAAGTGTGGTGCAAGAATGTACATATTTGTTTTCCTAAAAACAACATCAAAAGGTTTGCTGTGCTACGATCAGCCTCTCCCCAGACTTCAGGAACATATAGAGTAGTAAGAAAAAGAAATGCCATAAAGTTAGCATTTTTCTAAATAGTAGACGATTTTTCCTGTTTTATGTGGTTTCTACCTACTATCAGTCTGAGGTGGAAGCAGGAGCGAAAACCATGGGTGAACCTGAATGCAATAAATTTCTGAAAAGTAGACAAAAATTGGAATTTAGCAAAAGGGTCAATCGTGCAATTTACTCCCAGTTTTCCAAAAGAAACTAATTGATGAATTTAAAAAAAATTAAGATAAATGGGGGGAAAAATAAAAATAGGTAATGTTTTTATCTGTCATTTTTAGCTCCGATGGCAGATTTAGAAAAGTAACATTAATTTACGTTCAACAGCCCTTTCTAATTGCATGGATACATGGCGTTTGCTGGTTGTCCAAACACACAATTTTCAAAGCCAACAACTGAAAAGCAGCTTATATTGATTTCTCATTGAGTACCGACCATTTATCAATTCATATAGTAAAATCTAATGTATGAAAAGGGTGTGAAGGAAACATATGCATTTTTTTTAATGGGTCCAAGACATTGAGTTTAGGAATAATGGTTACTTGCACAACTCAGAATTTGGAGTTTGCCATACTATCATGTGGTTAAGAGGGCATTTTTCAAAACACTGCCTTACATTTGGAAGCCAAAAACTGAGATAAAGTCAATGGGTAGTAACAAAAGGGTTGCTTACCAGTAGGAGTAGTTTTGCAGCTTGAAGAGCTTTCTGGATTCACATGCTGTGCATTATTCCGCCATCTAGTGGTTGGGTCCGGAATAGTCTGTTTTTTTCTTCTTCTGGGCGTCGTCGACCACCATTTGGTGCCTGATACGTCCCTTGCGTGACGTCAGACAGCGCCATGGAGGTTGTTGTGCGTGGTAGCCATCTTCGGATTCTTTTTTCTGTGTTTTAGTCTTATAGTCCTTTTGATGGTATTTTAGAGAATTGTTAGATATGATTCCCACCTGTTTGTATTCCTTGTAGGGGAGGCTGGGTGGGTCGCATGTGAATCCAGAAAACTCTTCAAGCTGCAAAACTACTCCTACTGGTAAGTAACCCTTTCATTTTGCAGCGTGAATCCTTTTCTGGATTCACATGCTGTGCTTCAGATTACGTAGCGGTTTCTCCCTTCTTGGGGAGGCTGTGGTAAGAGGAAGACTTTGTGAACAGATGTTGAAGTACCTTTTGTCCTATTTGTGCTTCCTTATTCATTTGTATGTCCACACAGTAATGTTTGGTGAAGTGTGTGGGGATGCCCATGTTGCTGCTGCACATATAGTGTCTATGGGTACATTGGCCATAAATGCAAGAGTTGCTCCTTTCTTTCTAGTTGAATGAGCTCTTGGTTGTATACTTAGTCTTTTCCCTGCAGTGGTATAGCATAGTTGGATGGTTTGGACTATCCATCGTGAAATTGTTGCTTTTATGACAGGCGTCCCTGTTTTAGTATGTGAGTAGGCAACAAACAGATGTTTGCTTTTGCGAGTTTGCTGTTCTCTGTAGATAGTACAGTAGAGCCCTCCTTACATCCAGGGTATGGAGGCTTCTTTCCCCTCTTGTTTGCGGGTCTTTGAAGAAGACTGGAAGGAGAATGCTTTGATTCAAGTGATACTTGGACACAACTTTTGGCAAAAATTGTGGGTTAGTTTTTAGGATAACCTTGTCTTTATGTATTTGCATGTATGGTTCTTGTATGGTTAACGCTTGTAGCTCACTTACTCTTCGTAAGGATGTAATGGCAATTAGAAATGCTGTCTTTAAAGTGATGCATTTGAGGTCTGCCTTATGCATGGGCTCAAATGGTTCTGTCATAAGTTGAGTGAGGACTGTATTTAAACTCCACATGGGGGCTGGAGCTGTTCTTGGGGGAGCAATTCTTTTGGACCGCCTTAGGAACCTTTTTATGACAGGTCTTCTGAAAAAGCTTTTGCATGACTTTCCCCTGGTGTAGGCTAAGATGGCTGCGAGGTGTACCTTTATGCCTGAGTAGTTGATGTGACTGTCTAGGACACTCGTACTCATAGTACGGCCCGCGGGCCGCCAGGCCTTCATTGGTGGCCCACGGACCTTGCCTTGCAGTTTCCACGGCCCGCAGTAAACACAGAAGATGACCGCAGGAGCATAGTAGTGAAGACGTATTAAATAGGTATTCACTACGTATGCTCCTGCAGCCTTCTTCTGTGTTTACTGCCGGCCCCTGTGACGTCAGGGCACCTTCGGAAAGCTTCACAAAAGGCCCTTTAAAAGTCAGCTGTAAGCGCTTTCACAGCTGACTTTTAAAAGGGCCTTTTGGGAAGCTTCCTAGTTTGGACAAAGACAGATAGAGGCGCAGACAGAGCGAGAGAGGGACAGAGCGAGACAGGGACAGAGCGAGACAGGGACAGAGCGAGACAGGGACAGAGCGAGACAGGGACAGAGCGAGACAGGGACAGAGCGAGACAGGGACAGAGCGAGACAGGGACAGAGCGAGACAGGGACAGAGCGAGAGAGGGACAGAGCGAGACAGGGACAGAGCGAGACAGGGACAGAGCGAGACAGGGACAGAGCGAGACAGGGACAGAGCGAGACAGGGACAGACAGAGACAGGGACAGACAGAGACAGGGACAGACAGAGACAGGGACAGACAGACAGGGACAGACAGAGACAGGGACAGACAGAGACAGGGACAGACAGAGACAGGGACAGACAGAGACAGGGACAGACAGAGACAGGGACAGACAGAGACAGGGACAGACAGAGACAGGGACAGACAGAGACAGGGACAGACAGAGACAGGGACAGACAGAGACAGGGACAGACAGAGACAGGGACAGACAGAGACAGGGACAGACAGAGACAGGGACAGACAGAGACAGGGACAGACAGAGACAGGGACAGACAGAGACAGGGACAGACAGAGACAGGGACAGACAGAGACAGGGACAGACAGAGACAGGGACAGACAGAGACAGGGACAGACAGAGACAGGGACAGACAGGGACAGACAGAGACAGGGACAGACAGAGACAGGGACAGACAGAGACAGGGACAGACAGAGACAGGGACAGACAGAGACAGGGACAGACAGAGACAGGGACAGACAGGGACAGACAGAGACAGGGACAGACAGAGACAGGGACAGACAGAGACAGGGACAGACAGAGACAGGGACAGACAGAGACAGGGACAGACAGAGACAGGGACAGACAGAGACAGGGACAGACAGAGACAGGGACAGACAGAGACAGGGACAGACAGAGACAGGGACAGACAGAGACAGACAGAGACAGGGACAGACAGAGACAGGGACAGACAGAGACAGGGACAGACAGAGACAGGGACAAACAGATAGGGACAGAAAGAGACAGGGACAGAAAGGAACATTCAGATAGAGACAGACAGATGGAGAGACAGACAGATGGAGAGACAGACAGATGGAGAGACAGACAGATGGAGAGACAGACAGATGGAGAGACAGACAGATGGAGAGACAGACAGATGGAGAGACAGACAGATGGAGAGACAGACAGATGGAGAGACAGACAGATGGAGAGACAGACAGATGGAGAGACAGACAGATGGAGAGATAGAAGATGGAGAGATAGAAGATGGAGAGATAGAAGATGGGGAGATAGAAGATGGGGAGATAGAAGATGGGGAGAGAAGATAGAGACATAGAAGATAGAGAGAGAGAGAGATAGAGATAGCTAGAGAGATAGAGATAGCTAGAGAGATAGCTAGAGACAGATAGAGAGAGAGATAGAGATAGAGAGAGAGAGATGTGTGTATGCAGGGTCTGGTGGCTCAGTGGACAAATGCGTCCGCTGCAGGGGCCTGTGTTCAACCTCATGGACAGTTTTTTTTTTCTCTTGCCCTAGCCCCGCCCCCATCCCCCACTGACCCCGCCCCCACCGGTGCAGCCCTCAGCCACAAACCACACTCTAAATTTGGCCCCCGAGAGAAAGTTTGTGAGTACCCATGGTCTAGGAGGTGAGTTAGGTATATGATCACTGTTTCTTGTGTGTTGATTGAGTCCATTCGGTTGTTTGCTGTGCACCAAGTGGTGCCGCTTCCATTTTGCGGCATAGCATGGTCTTGTAGTTTGTTTTCTTGCTTCCTTTAGAATTTCCATTGTTCGCTGAGGCAAGTTTAGGTGACCAAACTCTACGTATTCAGGTGCCAGGCAGCTAGGCGTAGTGTTGCTGGCTCTGGGTGGAAGATTTGGCCCTGTTGCATAGTTAGTAGGTCTTTGGCCGCTCTGAGTTTGATTATTCGTCCTTTGGACAGTTCTAGCAGACTTGAGTACCATGTTTGTCTGGCCCATTGTGGGTCAATGAGAATCAGGTTTGTCCCTGGTTGTCTTGCTTTTTCCAGAACTCTTTGGATTAGAGGTATTGGTGGAAAAGCGTATGCAAATGTCCCTGATCAATCTAGTGACAGGGCATTCCCTCTTGACAGGTGGTGAAGAAACCTCGAGACAAAGAACTGGCATTTCTTGTTCTGTATTGTAGCAAACAGGTCTATCTCTGGGGTCCTCCAGAGTTTGAAGATGTATTGTATTGTCTTGTGCTTCAATTCCCACTTGTGGGAGCAGCTGTTCTGCCTGCTCAGTAGATCTGCTGTTGTGTTGTATATTCCCGGTAGGTGTATTGTTTGCAGACTGATCCTTTGAGAAATTGCCCATTGCCAGATCTGTTGTGCTAGTTTGCTTAGCGGGAATGATTTTGTACCTCCCCGTTTGTTGAGGTAAAACATTGTGGTGGTGTTGTCTGTTAGAATCAAGACAGTCCTCTTGTGAATGTGTTTCTGGAACGCTTTCAATGCTAGGAATACTGTTTTCATTTCCAGGTAATTGATGTGTTTTATGGAGTCGAGGTCGTTCCACTGTCCTCATCTTCAGGTGTTGGAAGTGCACTCCCCCTCCATTGAGGGATGCATCTGTTGTGATTGTCACAGAAGGAGTTGGATTTTTGAAAGGTATGCCTTGTGTTATGTTGTTGGATGCCCACCATTGTATTTCTGCTTGCAGTGTGTTCGTAACAACCACTAGATCCTCCCATCTCCCTGTGGCCTGTGACCAGTTATTGGAAAGCCATTCCTGGAAGGGGTGCATATGTAGGCAGGAATGAGTGGGATGCATGACGCCATCATGCCCATGTGCTTCATGACTCTCCTCACTGTCAGAGATTGACCCTTCCGGTAGAGGGAAGTTGCTTGTTTGATGGCTTGTATCCTCCTTTGTGTAGGGTAAGCCCGTGCAAGTCTTGAGTTGAGTCTTGCACCTAAGAATGTTTTTTCTTTTTGTGTCTTTGTGGAGGATTTCTTGTGATTTATTGAGAATCCTAATCCTTAGAGCGTGTGGATAGCTGTTTGAACATGGCTGAGACATTTTTGTTTTGTGTCTGCTCTTATAAGTCAGTCGTCTAGGTAAGGGTAGATGTGTATTCCATCCTTTCGCAGGTGTGCCGCGACTGCGGCTAGGCACTTGGTGAAGACACGTGGTGCTGATTTTATTCCGAAAAGGAGTACTTTGAACTGGTAGTGTGTTCCCTTGTGTAGGAGCCGAAGATATTTCCGGTGGTTTTTGTTCATGGGGATGTGTAAATAGGCGTCCTTGAGATCTATTGTTGCCATGTAATCTCCCTTTTGAATTTGCAGTATTATTTATTGGAGGTTAGCCATTTTGAAATGTGTCAGAATGAATTTGTTTATGAACCTTAGGTCCAGTATTGGCCTTAACGACTAGGAAATACGGGGAGTAGTTTCCTTTGAAAAGGTCTTGCCTTGGTACAATTTCTAGTGCTTGTTTTTGGAGAAGCTCCTTGATTTCTAAATTTAACTGTATGAGTTCTGATTTGAGGAACTTCTTTATCCTTGGGGTGTTTGCTGGTGGCTTTTTTTGTCAGTTCTGTGCAATACCCGTATGCGCCATTACGTCGCTGCCTCTTTCCATTTTTCTGCCTACCAATCAATCAGGGAATTGTAAGCGCGCTACTCACCCGTGAGGGTCTCAAGATCGTCATCATCGCGTGGTTCAGGAGTTGGAGGCGACTCGAGGATCTCCTCCTCTTCCCCTTCGGCGTCTTCCACCCCTTCGGCGTTGACATTGTCGGAGTTGGCGACGGGAATCTTTAGAATACGGAATTCCTTGAGTGAAGCGTCAAACTCCTTTTTCTGGAGGAGCGTTGCCATTTCGGCTTCGAGCCATTTCCTTTTCTTTTCAACCTCGAGGGGTCTCTCGGTGTCGGAGATTTTCTCCTCTTGGTCGCATTTGCCTCTGGCTTCGAGGGTGGTGTAGTTTCCTTCGGGGGTTAGTGTTCAACCCTGGTTTTCGGCGCCTTGGGTGATCTTCCCTCGTCGGCGTCCCTTGGTAGGGTTCCATGGGGTTCTTTGGATCGCGGCTGGCCTTTGATCGACTTTCTTTGGTGTCGGGGCTGCCTTAGGCTGTGCCTTATTACCGTGGCCCTTCGGTCCCGACGGATGTGTATGGTGTCTTACCTTATCCGTCTTCTTCTCTGTGTCCTTCGCCATCTTTTTGTTGAGGTGTGTTTTTTCGGAGTCTCCCTCCAGAATTTCGACGTCCAATCCTTCATGCGTCGATTGTGCTGGAACTCCTTGGTCCTCCTCGTCGCTGGAGAGGCCTAGGTCCCTCAGGGAAGGTTTCTTCGGTGCCTGGGACATTATTGCGTAGTGGGCCTCCCTCTGCTTTCGGCGTGTCCTGAGGGTTTTCAGCAGGAACACCGCACAGGCTTCACAGTCCTTGACCTTGTGGTCCTTGGGCTGGCAGAAGTTGCACACGTCATGTGAATCGCGTTGTGCGAATTTGTGGTGGCACTCGGGCAGAATTTGAAAGGGGTATTTTCCATGGCCCCTACCTCCCCATTTGTCGAACCTTGATGTCTTCGGTATTGGATGTGTCGTTCTCGGGGTGAAGTTGTGTTCTCCGGTTCCGAGGTCGATGTTCGATGCTGGTTTTCTATTTGAAATCGAGCTTTTTCGGGGATTTTCCTGAAAACTTCAGAGCGTACCCTCTTGCTTCCAGACCAAACGGCGGAAAGAAGAAACTGAAGATGGCTACCACGCACAACAACCTCCAGGGCGCCGTCGGACGTCACCCAAGGGACGTACCTGGCACCAAATGGAGGTCGATGACGCCCAGAAGAAGAAAAAAAAAAAAAAAAAAAAGACTATTCCGGACCCAACCACTAGATGGCGGAATAATGCACAGCATGTGAATTTACGAAAGGATTCACACTGCAAAATAAATGTTCTACTATTCTGTGTTCCCACCCTTCTCTCAATAAAAATGGAACCCCACTTGTGTGGCTGGGCCTACTGCCCACAACATAAAAATCACCAAAAAAGCTGTGGAGACATCAAGATTTTGCCATGCAAATGTACCCATTCTGGCGATGTGGGTAGCTGTGGTATTTGGGGCCAGGCTCAGCTGTCACCCAAGGAAACCTACCTAACCCAGACATATCTGAAAACTAGAACACAGGACAGATCAGGATAGAGTGACAAGCCTGGATCCCTCTAGGGCTTCTTATCCAGAAGGCCCTACAAATGTCAGACTTTGGCTAAAATCAAAGCTTTTACTCACATTTATATGAGGGGTAGTCTCGTAATCTTCAGGGATCCACAAATTTCCTATGACCAAGTGTTCCCACACTTCTCCCAGTACAAATGGTACCGCACTGCGTGTGAGTATCACCCGTAGCAGAAACCAGTCAAAATGGGACCATTTGAAGTCAATGTGGTGTCAATTAAGTCTTCACATGGTTATAGTTTTGGTCTGTTCCGATGATGCATGTTAGGTCCACCTACACCTTGGAGGCAGCATTTCAACTAGAAGTGTGAGAATGCAGGGTGGTAAGACTAACCATTTGCTGGAAGTGACCGATGTTTCCAACAACATAAACATGGAAAAATAAAAAAATTTGACCAACACTCTGCAGTTTGCATGGAAATTTGGTTATGAAAACGTGCTGGGTTTCAAGCAAACCACACCACCCTGGTTTCCTTGGGTCTCTAGGTTTCAGGAAAACACCTAAGGTTGGTAGGGTTACCCGGATGCTAGCTGACAGAGCCCAAATAGTGCCATTCACCATGGCACACAAGAGGAAACCTGAGATTTCTTTGGGCGTAGTTTTGAAATATGTGCTGGCAGGGAGGGGGTAAAAGCCTCATCCTGCCTCCCCCTTGGGGTTAGAAATACTGCATGGTGCACATGTATGGGGACAGATGCTACGATGGTCCTGCACACCACCCCTTCCTTTCCTCACTTTGTTTTTCCTCAGATGGTTTAGTGTGTGTGTGTGTGTGTGGGGGGGAGGGGGGCACGGACTGGAAGATTTACATTTGTCCTATTTTCAAAGGTACCACGCCAGGTTATAATTGGAACGGACGTATGCTACCCACCTAAGCACTGATCAAAGTGAAGGCAATCAGAACTTCTTTCACTTTCAGACTGTGATGTCACACAGTGTGGGGAAAAATATTTTGGGATAAAAGGGAAGCTCTTACGTCACATGCCACAATTATTTTTTTTTTTATAAAGAAAATGCTTCTGGTATAAGTACCAGAAAGATTTTCTGTGCATGTACAAAGGGCAAGACACTGGATTCTTCCACAATGCGGAGGAAATGTAGATCCTCCGTATTTAAAAGGATAAATAGCAGTAAAGTTATATCAATAAAAGGAGCAGTTACTAGTGTTAAAGTGATCTCTATCACCTGCCGAAATAATGATTGACACCAGAAGATTTCTTATTTGAGGTTTCTTCTGCAGATTCCAAATTCAATTAAACTTGTCAGGTGTCACATTAAGGCCACAAGGCCATACCCCTGTCAACATTTTGAGTTAGCCTGCATCACTTTCACTTACCTGGCAAGGACATACTTTTCTACCAGCTCCCACCCTTTTTCAATTCACAGTGCCTCTATGCCCCCCAGCATTCCTGCACAAAATCCATATCACAGATTACAGAAATCATATCTATTTTAGCTGAGTTGACATTGTCTGGCTATCAAGTAATAGATTAACGATGTGGATGTCAATCTTCAGTATGTAGGCTACACAGATTTCCTTATTTCATTCTTTTTATTTTATTGCATCTATATTACGCAAATATTTTATTCTGCTAATTTTATTGTAACACTAACGTTTTTTCTTCACTTGGTTGTATAGTATCTTGCTACAGTTTAGGATGCGAGGATGCACTCTCTAACAAGCACTGGCAAAGCTGATATGTCTGTAATCGTGCAAATGTGCAACACTTTCATTTTGGCAAGCATATGCAATTGGAATTAAAAGTAAAATAATACCCACAGTGGACCTCTCAGTGGAAGACATTTAGCGAGTTAGAGGTGGCAAATAACGAAATTAATAACTACGCACATGTAATGGAAATGTACGATTATTGTTGTAATGGCGTACTATACGAGAATATGTAAGATGTCGTTGATTGATATGGATACAGTTATGAGTTATGTACCAAATAATAATAATAAAAAGTTTTAAAAAAAAACAAAAAGTAAAATAAAAATAGTCGCTAAAAACTAAAAATTAAAGGAAATATTGGTCCTCCAGCCTTGGACTGAATTGCACTGCGTGTTAGTCAGTTGTGCAAGAGATAAGGAAAATGCTCATCACTCACAGTGCAAGCAAGCCAATGGCTGAACTTGCCTTACCCACTTGCCCTATGCGATGATGAGAGAAAATCAAACAAAACGTCAATGATATATTTACATAACAATGGACAAAGACATCTGACCCAAAACCTCTATGAATGCATTTATGTATTTTAATTCATTACTTTTTTTAATATGAGGCTGTCGGTACAGCTAGAGAGATGTCTGTGCCCAACCTCAATTGTACAATAAACCAATCTACCTATGGAAACCTCCATTTAGAAGTTAACAAACAAGTTACAGACCTTCCCAGGAACCATATTGGATCTGAAAACTTTGCAATAGCCTTGCGTGCCAGTGGATGAAGCCATTAGGACCCCGTACCACCTCTGGATATGAGACAGAGCCACATATAAGTGCCACTCCTGTGTGCAGACGTTAGATTATCACTATATTTCCTATGCCCTCAGATGTGGAGCAACTGAGAAGTCAGACAACAGCGTGCCAAATATTACTTGTGACCTATTTAAACGCAAAAGTCCACACCGCAGATTGGGGAGGAGGGCTCCATACTGACCATGAACAAAAGGTAATGCCTATGGGACTGTAGGAGCAGCACATGAAAGAACTTGTCCTGAAAGTCAAAGGACACAATCTAGTCTCTGGGATCAAAAGCCGATAGAACCTGGACCTGGATCAGCATTTTGAACTTGCCCTTCCTCAGGAAGGCACCCAGATATACAAGTTACTTACCTTCGCGAACATTCTTTCTGGTGGCTACTCTAGCAGATTCTTCACCTTAGAATACTCAACAGTTGCCAGACTGGATCCACAAAGTTTTTCCACCAATGCTCCTGTGTGCCACTAGGTGGCTCTGTACCACCCAGGAAGTGACGGAGTTAAGCCCAGTTGCACATAATTGCCACCCATGTGCACCGATGTCAGTTTCTTGCTTATCTCTTTCCACGCCTTCAGACAGGGCATGTACAATTGTTGGCACCAGTGTGCAGATTAGTAACTTGGGCCATTTTCAGATATTAAAAAGTGGCCACTCAACAGAACAGGGGGGTGGGAAGGCGGCGAGGAATCTATGGTTAGACAGAGTATCCACTAGAATGAGCCTTGCCAAAGGAAAGTAACTTGTTCTTCTGACGGATACTTTTAACCACAGATTCTTCCTTTTAAAATAGATACCAAACCAGTACAGCCCAAAGGTGGAGGGTCTAAGGAGTGGTTTCAGACCAAAAAGTCTTGCAGGACTGAACAGGTGAAATGCCCTTCCCATCAGACCTCGCCGTCAAAGCAGTAGTGCTCCGTAAACATGTGCACTGATGACCATGTCATAGCCTGGCAGATGTCAGGGAGAGGCACTCAGCGTGCCAACACAGTGGTAGGTGCCTTGGCACTGGTGGAATTCTGAAAGCTGCTACTTGACCTTTGCATGATAGACCATGAAACAGTACAATTCAACTCAACAGGTTCCTCACCTGAACCGCATTACCTTATTTTTTATCAGAGAACCTGACAAAAAGTTAATTATCCACACGGTTTTCCTTGGAACGAACAATGTAAAATCTCAAAACCCATTTGTTGTCAAACCGATGGAGCTGCTTCTACTCTTTTGAGGGGTGAGAAGGCAAAAAACGCAGGTAGCTTGAGATTGCTGAAAGTGGAAAGTAGGGAGTTAACACCAATTTACCTGAAAAAAAAAAAAGTAATGTAGGACAAATGCTGAATCTCACTCACGCGATGAGCTGAAGCAATCACAATAAGGAAGATAGTCTTCAAAGTAAAGAAACAGCAGACAGCTCTGCATCAGCTCAAAGGGGGTGCACATGAGAAATGGTTAGACCAAATTAAGATCCCACTGTGGCATCACAAATGGTCTGGGAGGAAACATATGTCAAATCTTATCAATCTCAACACAACAGATGATTTAAACAAGGACACTTGGTCAGGCAAATGTAAAAAGGCTGAAAGGACCCACAAATAACCTTTTATGGTGTCTCCTCCAAGGTCTTGTTGGGCCAATGACCCAAAAAAAAACCCCCAAAAATCTGAAGATTTGGCTTGTAAAGGGTCAATCTTGAAAATGCCACACAAGGTCAAAAATCTGTTCCAGTTCCTGGCATAAATTGATTTTGTGGAAGGGCATCTGGAGAAGAGGATACCATGCACCACTTCAGGCGGCAGGCCGAATGCAGTCAACTGCGGCTGCTCATTCTCCACACATGGAAGTGTAGATCGGGTGAAGGACCCTGCCATGCTGCTGCGAATCAACATCCTCTCTTAGTGGGACCTGATCAGGGGACAGATGCTCATGCTCAAATGTTCCATGCACCACACATTCTTGGCACAATCTAAACTCACTAGGAGGACTCTGGCCCAGTTGTTCCTACTATTCTTTTTTTTTTTTAGACCTCAAGAAATGGTAGGCAGGGACCAGAATGCATAATTTTCCAGTCTGAATGCATCTAAAAAAGTGAGCGTTCTCACAATAATTCCAACATGCAAAACCCTTGATACAGTGCGTTCGACAATGGCAAAAAGATCTAGCCTAGGTTCTCCAAACTGTTGGCAGGCACCCTGTGTCACCTCAGGATGTAGACATTTGTGACCTGGCAGACGCGGTCTGCTCAGCCTGTCCACTCTGGCATTAAAGGATCCCACCAGATGATTCAAGATCAGGGAAATGCTCCAAAGCCCCAAAGAGGTTCCCAAGTGGCCCTGCTTGTTGCTACACTACATGGTGGTGGAGTGGTCTGTGAGAACCTGCACCAGCCTCCACTTGATGGATCGCAAGACGTCCTTCAATGCCAGATGAAAGGCCCCAACTCCAACAGACTGATATGGAACTGAGCTTTCATTTGATACCAGAGTCCTCTGATCTCCACCCTCAACATATGAACGCTCTACCACAGCAGTGATGCTTCCGTCACCATTGTCAGCTGTGAGTTGGGAAGGTAGAGGGGCCTGTAGCTGAACCAACTGTGTTTGATCAGCCATCACTGCAGATTGTAAAACATTTCCTTCGATGGTGGGTTCACTGGAACATCGGATTCCATTGCAGATACCACATGTGCCACCTGGTGTAGTCCACAAGGAAGATGCAGGAGGCTAAAAAGCCGCTCTCACTGAGATCCAGGACCGAGGCTGAAATATCTCGATCTTAACCTGAATGTCCTGGACTCATTGTAACAGAGGGAAGGCCTTGAACTGCACTGTATCCAGGTTAGCTCCAATTAATGCCAGCCTCTATGAAGCAGCCAAGAGGTCCGCCGTTGTCTGGAGATGGTCTATGGCAAACTAGAAACTGAAAATACTTCTGGCCAACTGTGAACCTCAGGTAACATCTGTGGGGCTGCAGGACACTTATATGAAAATGTGTCCTGCAGGTCCAGGGACACCATCCAGTCACCCAAGCCCAGAGCAGTCAAGATCTGAGGTAGCACGAGCATATTTAATTCGTTGTTCCACAGAGGTCATAGTTCCAATATAGGCCAGAGGCCTCCATCCTCCCTCAGCACAAAGAAACAGCCCTATCCTCATTCAGAGTCAGTAACACCAGCTCAATAGCAAATTTGGAGAGCAACGCTCTCACCTCCTGTAACAGAAGGGAGAAGTGATCCTCTGAAAGTTGGTGGGAGGTCAGATTTGGCAGAACAAAAAGAAAGGGTAGGTAGGGCACAGCTATGCTGAAGGGTTTGAATGACCCACCCTGGGAGCAAATGCTGAATTCTGCATCCACCCTTCCCCCTGACCCCCCCCCTCCATCCAGGATGGAAGGGTCACACTAAAGCAGCTTAGTGGCTGCTGCTGACACAGGGGAAGGGGGCAGGGAGGTCTGGGGGCCCTGCTGGCCGGTGCACTGCCTGCCAGAACCATGTCCCCAGCCTAAAAACAACTGGGGTGACTGTTGTAACTGTTGAGGAGACTGTTGCTGTCTGTATGCCAGCCCCCTAGGGCAGCCTCAGAATTTTCTGAGCTGATGTGAGAACTGCTTGACCCAAGAAGCGTGACATGGCTCTATGGTCCTTAAAACGCTCCTGGGCAGAATGAGCTTTGTCACTAAAAAGACGTGAGTCATCTAAGGACATATCCATGAGAGAGGTTTGCACATCTCCAGAACATTCTGTGGAATGAGTCTATAAGTGTTGACGGAGCACAACACTGGTGCCAACTGACATTCCCAGGCAATCCGTTTTATCAAGGTCAGCATAAATCATTTATCTGGATGTGTCTTGTGCGTCATGAATTGTTTGAGCCAGAGAAAGTCAACAAAATCTCGCTGTCCCTGTCGGCATCCATAGCAACCAAAAACAGACCGCACTGACCGATCTTAATGCCATGCTAGCTGAGAACATTAGTTTACCAAACACCTCAGTCCTCTTGGACTCCCTGTTCATAATTGTCATGAAGAATTAATTGGGGTTCACCCTACTGGTTGAACCCCGAACCACCAAGTTCTCTGGGATAGGGTGTTTAGTGAGAAAATCAGGATCACCAGTCGCTCTTTTGTGCGGTCTGACCACCTGCCTATTTACCAGTGGGCAAGAACATGGTTTTGACCAAGTGCCAATCAAGGTATCATTAAGGGCCTTGTTAAAGCAGAGCAAGGGCTAAGACGTGGCTGGCCCAGACTTCAACATTTCCACAAGAACATTAATCTTAGTCTCGACTGAAGGCAGCTGCCATTTCAGGACCTTAGATGCCTAGGGACCACTATTGAAAATGATGCTCTATTCTGTTGGCGGTCCAAGTGGAGAATCCAACACTGTATCAGGGGAGTAATCAAGCCCACTGGCCTTTCGTAAGCTTGTGTAAAAATTATCATGGTCATAATGTGGGTTGAGATCAGCATCCCCCTCCTCACCATCATCATCTCCCTCTGGTGGTGTAACTTGTTCAGAGTCGGAAGTAAAAAGATGATGAAGCCTCTGGTGGTGTGCCGGCACTGGTACTGAGTCTTTATGTCGACCGGTTGCACTTTATTCATTTCATAGTGAGACATCTGTCGAGATTGGGCTCAAGTAGGTTTGGGGGTCAGAACCAGATCCTCATCCAGCACAAGTGGCATTTGGTATTTCCAGTCAATGCGAAACTGCTCAATGGAGCTCCTGGAGCCAGAGCAGATGTATGTACCAGAGTCGGTACAGGGAGCGGAGCGGGTCCTAATGAGTCAGAAGGCGCTGAGGACGAATCTCCTGGCCATAACCTGACTGGAGGCCCCTGCGGATCCTTGGTGCCCAAAGGCACGCTAGAGGGAGTCGTAAGGGTGCCAAAAATCTGCAGCATGGCCTTTATGAAGGCATCAATTTGCAGTGGCATCGCCAGCAGGAAGAAACTAGGGGCACAAGTATCCATTGAGGAATCTGCTCCACGACAAGGTACCTCAAGGGAGATTGACTGTCACTGTACGCTCTCGCGGCTTCTCTTTGGATACAGAGTGGCACAATGGGGTAGAGTCTGTCTTCTTTTTTTGTGCTTGCGTTTGGACTTTGATTTGAACTTAATGGAGGTACTCTAGCATGAAGCAAACCTCATATACGAATGGCCTCGGAGCAAGATTAAATCCATGACTTGGAGGGGGAGGATTTACATGAGGGCCATAACTTCTTTATTGTTTTTCGTCCCTGGTTGCCTTTGGTTGCTTGAGGGCGTATTTGTCGCATAGCTTCAAGTCGTGTACCAAACCAAACACCAGAGAAAACTAGTGCTGGTCCATGACCAACATCTGCTTCCTACAGACACTGCAAGATGTGAAACCAGATGTTTTAAAAGGGGACATTGTTTCCTAATACAGCGGATTGTGTTTGGAAGTCGTCGGAAGGCTGATAAAATTGGGAGTGGAGGTGCAGAAAAGAAAGAAACTGACATCAGTGTGTGGTTCTACTCAGTCACCTCCGGGGCAGTACAGAGCTACACAGCTTCTCCATTGCTGGAAATTGCTCCGATCCCATGTGGCACCTGGTGTATTCAAAGGTGTGGAGTCTGTTCCTAGAATTATCTATCAGAAGTCTGAGGTCTAAGACCGGTCTTAATCCCTCTCCTTCTTGGGAACTAGAAAGTAATGGAAGTAGCAGCCTGCCCCCCCTCTCAGGCTCCATTTCGATTGCACCCTTGGCGAGCAAAGACTTAATTTCTGAGGATACAATAGCAGCATGAGCCATCAAGATTTGAGTTGCAACTGCGGCGATGAGTGGAGGAGTGTAGACTAAGAGGGTATCCAACTTAAACAATCTTTTCTGAACAGTGCATCAGGCGGGCAAACAAAAATGGACCCTGTCCCCTACTGGCTTCAAAAGACTAAACAAGGGGGGGGCACTAAATTGGTTTGGCAGCAGGAGGTGAGGACCAAACGGATGAGTGCTGCCCTGGTTACTGGCCCCACCACTGCCTCTGAAGACACAAAAAAGCTTGTTAAGCTACCGAATAGGCTGTGAAGGCTGCCTTTGACAATAGGGAATGCCTATTATGAACAGCACTGGAATTTCCTAAATTAGACCGAAAACTGGCAAACAAGGGAAAGCAGCCCCTGGGAGCAAGCTAATGCCCTGCTGTCCTTGAAGCGCTTTAACTCAGTCCTCAATCACCACAGGTGTAGCCTTCATGAATCTGTACCGAGACAGGGGCTGAGAAAGTGCCAAAGTTAGTCCGGCACGGACAACAGATTCAGTGTAGGTTCAGGAGCCAGCTCACCTGGAACTCTGGCGAGCATCAGAGCAGGTATCACTGCTGGAGACTACACTTAAGACATCAAGGCGCCAGGGAAGTTTTAAGGCACGGGCAAAGAGGGAAATTGCCCACGGCTTTCACCTTCTAAGGGGGCCCCTGGGAAAGTGATCTTTCTGTCACCTCTATTTCTTTACTTCAACCATTCTCACGCTAACTGCCTATCTCTACCTCTCAGCTCTTTCGCTCTCTACCCTGTGTCATTCTAAGGATTTTTTGTACACCAGAAAAGACATATCTCTGCTGTTTTAGTGTGCCCAGAGTACAAATCAATACTGTCTAGCATCATGTGAGCTGCTTGAATTAGCAGACAAAGTTTAATAAACTTCAATGCTGTCCGAACAGAGGTCTCTAAAATAGGAGTTGCCCCAGGCCCAAAAATTTAAAGCAACACTGCAAGGCGCACCTTTGGCGGATGGGCAGACAGGCTCAGATAGTACTAGAGAAAGATCGCCAGCAGAATCCCACCTGGAGCCGACAACAGATCTGTGGGGTTTGAAGGCAGGCTAAAGACAAATGAAACCACTCCAAACCACTGTAGCATGGACTCGGGATCAACAATGGCCCAGGGAATTCGGTGCATAGGCTCCAGGACCGGGATTGGGTTGGAGCCTGATGATGCAGCCAGATTTCGACCCTTAGCGTGCTGAACACACAACCTCTCTCTAGAGTGAGTTTGGGGAAGGGGGGGTGGGTGGGTTGTGAAACCACAATTGGACTCACTTAGAGGCAGTAAATGCGCTCAGGACAAGAACTGGGAGAGACTCCAGGACTTCACACAAGACTGGCCACTTCTCTTATGTTCCGCAAAGTAGAGTTTGGCCATACACTCCTTGATAGCCTTTGAGTGCACCATGAAGCATTTATCGCACAACTTCGAATCCTGCTTCAAGCCAAATCGTCTAAGGCAAACATTATGCGGCTTCATGACTGACATCTGTTTGAAGCAGTCGCAGCATGGTTTGAAATCTTCGGGGGAAGACATTTTCCTGGCACACGATCTGTTTTTCTTTCTTTAGAAATTAGAAAACCCTGAGAAAAGTTGGAATTAAAGCTCCGGATCCCTGTTGAAGGGTGCAGAATTGGTCAGCATGCAGAGGTAGCATCTGTGTGTGGCTCCATGTCATCACATCTGGAAGTGGTGAAAGTGGATGGAGAGACAGCAACACAAGCATGCAGTGGCCATTGAAAAGTTTCAAGATCTAGTATGGTGCCTTGGAGGACTCAAACGATGAGGAATCTGCAGTGAGAAGTATCCATCACGATATCTTACAACTGCAGTGTCATACTAAACATCCTAGCTTCCAACTTAAGACTTTTACATTTTACTCCAATGAGTCTACATTTCAGCCATTATGTGCAGCAGATCTAGATTTTTTATTAACATTTTCTTTGTGCTATTGAACCCTGCACTGTGCCCAAATCCAAAGATGATGATACTTCTCGGAAAAGTCTGACATTTTGTGTTAATGAGGACAACCTGAAGACAATGACCATCACACTGAGTAGCCAAGCTGTTGAAAATTGAATAAGAGTTGCAACACTGATTAAGCTAACTCTGCTAGAAATTACCTGTTCAGGATCATCTTGAGGTGCACCCGCAACGTCATGGAGGACGACTGCTAGAAACTTATGGCTAGATTTTTCAATTGGTGATATGTTCACCCCCAAGTTTTTCTTCCGCTTCTTCTTCCTTTGTGCTGTGTAGGTCACAGGTGACTTGTGTGACACTGACGTTTCGCTGAGCAGTCCACCTTCTACCTTCCTCTTTTTACTCCGATCCTCATCATTACTCAGATAAGCTCGGTCTTGGCGCAGAGCAGGGGCTCGAGTCTCCATCAAGTTACGGGCGGCACTGTTGTGGAGAGGTTTGTGTTGGTTGGCTGCTATGGCCCTAGGAGTTTGGTGGGGAGTGGCACAAGACTGTCCTGTTTTCTGATCCTGTTGGAGAGAGGCAAACTGCTGCTCTACCAGGCTTTCAGGAACAGCAATACTGAGAGTGTCATCAGGGTGGATGGTCCCAGATGCCCGCCGAGGGCTGCTACTTGTCCTCCCTGAGCTACAAGGAAGCGCAAGAACAGGCAAGGATTTCTCTGCAAAGTTCTGAATGACACCACTGGGAAGAGGATTGTCCTGGTGGACAGGCCTGGACCTTGGCGTCCGGAGAAGGATGGAACAGGTCAGAGCGGAGTCCTGATCCTCCTGGGCAGTGGTGGGCTGCATCTGTTCCAGGTTCTGATTGACAACACTGGGCAAAGAACCATCTTGATTTACAGCCCTGGGTGTTCGGCGAGGAGTGGTACAGGATTTTCCTGTGTCCCGAGCCTCCTGCAGAGAGGCCAACTGCTTGTCTACCAAGTTCTGGGTGGCACTGCTGGGAAATGGACTGTCACAGTGAATAGTCCTGAACCTGGGGGTCCGGCGTGGAGTGGTAGAGTTTTGCTCTGCGTTTTGAGCTTCTCTGGGAACAGGAGAGCCTTTCTCTACCTGGTTGTGGGTAACACTGCAGAGGAGTGAGTTGTCAAGGAGAGAAGATTTGGACCTTGGTGTTCTACGAGGAGTTGTGCAGATCTCAGTGTTAAAAGCCTCCTGTTTCCTGGGGGTTCGTGAATGCAGTGCTGGGCTTTCGTCATCAACAGAGGGTCTACGAAAGGAACAGCAAGAAATTAGATGCATACGATGATCACACACATGTTCAACAGTGAAAATAAATGCATCCAGCAAATAAATGGACATGGGTCAGTGAATCGTACAAATGGATAAAAAAACATACCTAACAGTCTGTGCATAAACAGAAAGATAATGTTAGTTTTGGGAAGGGCTCAATTTGCCTAGGTGACAGAAAGCTTGAATTGTGAAAGCACTTAGTTCAAATATTGTGAGCAGCGACCTCTCCCACACTGATTCTGTTTTAAGATGCAAAGCCAGATTAAGGGGATCTGTGATGAATGTGTGAAAGGATTTTGAAATATACCGGAGTGTTATTATTCTTTTGCAATGTAGGCAACTAAAAAGTGGTTATTACCTGTAATCATACCTCCTCTTTATAGGCACATTTATGAACCTTAAAGTCTCACTATCGCTGCTTACGTGTGGAATATCAGCACACTTAACAAGGGCGAACCTTTTTTATTTAGACTAAAAAAGAAATCAAAGTAAAGGAAACAAATAGGCAGGTCACCTTAAGTGAAATCACTGAACTGTAATTTAATGTAACCAAGTTGTCGTTGGAGTTACACAACATTAATTGAATTAAAAAAAAAACTCATAATGAGGAATTAGACTAAAGTAGTAAAGATACTTAGTTAAAATCCTATTTGTTAAACTTGTGCATCGCCTATCAGTTCATAAGCACTGCATATTTAAGCCTGCACTCTGGATTTTGGAATGCTCTTCCACAAAGAAAACGTTACCAACCTCTGTAACACTATTTCTGGTAGATACTCCATCTGCCTGCAGATTCCACATCTGTTGAATATTTCCAGATGCCAGCATGGACTGGTGTAGGAAGCTGGCTCTGTATATACTATACCAAAGTAAGGTATAGTGCGCACATAGTTGAGTGGATCCCCCAGAGGCTTAAGCAGATAATCCTAAATGCTCTAATTGTGGTTGTGTGGTCGAGCAGGTAGGCTTGTTAGAGGGCTGTATTAAGCATTTGTTGTACACACTCAGGCAAGAAATGAGAGCACAAACTCAGACTGAATCCAGACAAATTGTTTTGTATCAAAAATTATTTGGTCGTTTTATTTCAAGAACCAAGAAGTACTCCACTGCAGGTTAAGTAACAGTTTTCAAAGTAGCAATACTGCCCAAATGCAGTAGGAATTGGTTTGCAAGGCAATAAACAATGCTTTACAGTAATTGAAATACTTTAGTGATATCAGTTTAGAACAGTAGAACTTTGCAATAGCAATGGGTAGACTTTCGTATGCAATAAGATGAGTAAAGCAATGCAATCCCGGGAGAAAAGGAAAATGCTACTTACCAGTATGCATCTGTTCTTGGCATATAGAGCTGTAGAGTTGTATACTTTAGCATAGATCGCCATCTGGTGTTGGGCTCGGATGTTTGCAGTTTGTTTTTGTCGAAGAAGTCTTTGTTAGTCACGAGATAGGCGACTCCTCCTTATGATGACAGTGCGCATGGGCATCGACTCCATCCCCAGATTGTTTTTCGACATGAAGGGTAATGATGGAGTTAGTAGGAAAGTAGAAAAGGATGTCCATGTGTAATGTATCTAAGTAAGATAATACTGCAACGGATAAAGGTATCCGGGGAGGTGGGTGGGCGTATACAACTCTACAGCTCTACATGCCAAGAACAGATGCATACTGGTAAGTAGCATTTCCCGTTCGAGGCATATGAGCTGTAGATTGTATACTTTAGCATAGACTATACAGCAGTTTTCCTTCCTAGCGGTGGCAACCTGTATCCGTTGCAGTAGTCTGAAAAAGTGTTCTTAATACAGCCTGGCCCAAACTAGCTTGTTGTTTTGCTTGCACATCTACACAATAGTGTTTAGTGAAAGTATGCGGTGTAGACCACGTTGCTGCTTTGCAGATGTCATCTAGGGGAATGTTCCCTAAGAATGCCATAGAAGCCCGTAGTTTGAGTGTGGAATGAGCTCTAGGGGGAATGGTTAGCGTGCGTTTAGCTTTGAGATAGCAGATTTGTATGCACTTGACAATCCATCTTGCAATTTGAGTTTCCGAACCACTAACGGAATGAGTGGGAGAGGCGGAAAAACGTAAGCGAATTTTCCTGACCAGTTCATTCATAGCGCATTGCCTTTGGATAATGGTTGTGGATAACTGGATGCAAAGGTTGGGCATTTTGCGTTGTGATGTGTGGCGAACAGATCTATGTCTGGGTGCCCCCACATTTGAAAAAAATGTAAGAACTTGATGATGAAGTTCCCATTCGTGAATGTGTTGAGTTTGTCGACTGAGCAGATCCGCGATCTGATTGTGTACTGCCGGGAGATGTTGTGCGAGGAGGTATATCCTTTGGGGAATAGCCCATCTCCACATACTTTGCGCTAGGCGTGAGAGTTGGAGGGAGTGTGTTCCTCCCTGTTTTTGAATGTAATACATTGCTGTCATGTCTGTACGTAATAGGACAGCTTTGCCTATTAGCAAGAGTTGAAAAGATTTGTGCTAAAAATATTGCTAGTAACTCCAGGTGATTTATGTGGAGTTGTTTTTGTTGAGGGGTCCATAGTCCCTGTACAGTGTGATTTTGTAGATGAGCTCCCCAGCCGGTGAGCGATGCGTCTGTTGTTAGTACTATCTGAGGAACCGGGTCGAGGAACGGCCGCCCTTTGGAAAGGTTTTGTGTATTCCACCACTGCAGAGAGCGATGTGTGCGGCTGTCCACCAACACCAGATCTGTCAACTGACCTTGAGCCTGGTTCCACTGATGTGCTAAGCATTCCTGCAAGGGCGCATCTGGAGTCTTGCATAAGGGACGATGAGGATGCAGAAGCCATCATCCCGATTAACTGCATAAACACTCGAGCTGGCAACGAGTGTTGAGGCCGAAAAATGTAGTATTAGAGTCTGCATGGAGTGAATCCTGCCTGGATTGGGGTATGCTAGAGCTTTTGCGGTGTCTAGAGTAGCCCCTAGATACTGTTGTATGGTTGAAGGTGAGACTTGGCGAGGTTTAATGTGAAACCTAAGTCCTGAAGTAGATGGATAGTTCTGTCTGTGTGCTGCACACAACTGTTGTGAGATTTGGCTTTTATGAGCCAATCGTCCAGATAAGATATGTAAGAAAGTGGTTCTGTCGGGAAGTAACAATTTCTTTGTTCAATGTAATTAATATATCCTGAACATTCAATTTAGAGTAGCAACCAATACTACTGCTTCAATGGCACTTTACAAGTACCAAATGGAAATACGCGGACACACCACAAAGACAAAATGTTTTTGGTCAAAAATGACAATTATATTGTAAAGGTACTATATACACATATTAATAAGTGAGTCTGTCAATAAAACACCACAACGTTGCAGTCTTACTAGTCCACACAGCTTCCTTGACCCCAATATAAAAGTCACTTTTGGGTCGTGTATTCATGCATTAAGGAATGGACAGTAGAACATAATAACCATTTGTCTTATGTGTCACCTATTTGTATAGTATATGTATAGCACTTTTTTCACTTATCACCACAAGTCACCTTTCTTGCACTTCAATCTCTTTATCGCCGTGTATTGTGTTGTTTTATTGACAGCCTCACTTATTAATATGTGTATATAATACCTTTACAATATAATTGTCATTTTTGACCAAAAAAACATTTTGTCTTTGTTTGTCTTTGATATGCTAGCCAGGGCCTCTACAGTTAGTGGAGATGCCTCCCCTTTGACCAAGCCTCACTTTTGGCAGTATGGTCGGCAGGAAAATTAGTAGTTAGGAGAGTTGTGTCCCCTCTCTGACAGGACCACACCTAAGGTGCCCTGGACTGAGGTGACCCCCTCCTCAGGAAATCCTCCATCTTGAATGGAAGGATTTGACCCTATCCGGTTTAGTGGGATGCCCCCTCCCCAAAGGGAGGGGACATTCTAAGGGTGTAGTCACCCTAATGGCAAGTAGCTCATTGTCTACCATCTGCCAGTACCTGTAACGCCCCTAAATTCAGTATTTAGGGGCACCCCTGAACCTTGATCCTTGGATTCGACAGACCTAAGAAGAAGACGGAAGAGGACCACTGCCATACCAGGAACTGAACCGCTTCAGACAGAACTCGGCAAGAACCCCGCCACCTGCAACCTGTTCGACAACTGGAGCTGCTGTCCCTCCAGAAACCCTGCAAGACCTCCAAGGAACCCCGGAGAGCTTTAAGCCTTCACCCAATCACCAAGAACCTCCCTTTGGGCTAGAGGCTCCAGTCCCCAGTGTCTGCCGGTACAGAAACCCCAGTAGTTGAGGACCGACACTTAAGTCAACGCGACTCACTCCTGCAAAAAGAACCCCAAGACAGCAGTGGTAGAGGACCGGCACTTATGTCGACGCAACTCTTCCCTGCCAGAAGAAAGCACTGCAGCGGGACAGCTTCCACGATCTAGAGGGGTCCTCTCAGCCCAACGACCCAATCTGTTCCCAGCTCCGTTCCTGAGAGCCCGCACCGGCCTGCAAGTGGCCCTGTTGGCCTCCTCCTGTGCTGCCTGCACGGCCGCTGCCTCTCCGTGACGGCCTGTCGACGACGGCGGAACTCCTCCATCCTCTGCGCATCTCCATTCCCACGACTGTGACTGCTGGGTTGGCGGTGCCTCCATTCGATCTACAGTAACCTGCAGACGACGTCCGCGACTGTAATGGTTTTGGCGATCTACTGAATCCTACCCATCTTCATTGCTCTCTGCTGACCGTGAGGGTAAATATTGCCTGTATCGACCGCCGCGGTGTAGATACCGAATCCTGCACCTCTTTGGGTGCCCCCCCAGTCTCCATTGACTAACATTTGGCTCAGTGTTGGTCTAAACCTTTGAAGACTGGAAGAGTAAGTCATGTACTTACCTATTAATGCATAACACTGTGTTCGAGGCATATGAGCTGTAGAGTTGTATACTTTAGCATAGATCGCCATCTGGTGTTGGGCTCGGATGTTTGCAGTTTGTTTTTGTCGAAGAAGTCTTTGTTAGTCACAAGATGGGTGACTCCTCCTTATGATGACAGTGCGCATGGGCATCGACTCCATCCCCAGATTGTTTTTTTCCGCCATCGGGTTCGGATGTGACTTGCTGCGCTCCGGGTCGGTGTCATTATCGAAACCCCTTCGACGTGCAATCACCTACCACTACGGCGGTATTGTCTCGATCGCGTTTCCCTTTCTCGGCGCGCATCTTCTGCAATCGAAAAAAACCGATAAACTTCGACGCGGGCCGTTGGGCCCTACCCAGCTGATCCCGACGGAGTCGATGGAACGAGACTCCCTTCAAGAAATGTCCCCAGTGTGGTGCTAAATTCCCACACTCGAACCTACACCCAGTGTGTAATCTTTGCCTCTCTCCAGAACATAGAGAGGATACATGTGAGGCTTCTCTATCTTTCAAGTCTAAGAAGACCATTTGTGATCGTCGGGCTCGACGCCACGAAATGTCCCGAGGAAGTGGCTCCATTCCATACATCTTCCATCCAGGCCCGACAGCCTTCTGGAACAATCCCAGGAGGAACAGGTCTCAGTCTCCGAAGCAGATGACTCCGACGTCGAGGACACAGTGACTCCAGCTAAGCGGACCGTGAGTACCGAGACCCCTGCCCCACCCAAGCCCATACCAAAGCTCCGGTAACACCTTTGCCACAGGGCCCAGGTCCACACCGGTCGAACATTTCAGATGCCCCGCCCTCGGGCCCGGCTATGAAAAGCAAACACAAGCCTTCTGGCTCGGGCTCGAGCCAACCACACTCCAATACCGAAAAACCACCTTCGGCACCGAAGTCCAAGGCCGCCGCTATGCCACGCCCTCCTCCATCGGCACCGAAAAACCCTTCGGTGCCAAAACAGCTGAAGGACAAACCCTCGGAGCCGAGCAAAGGAAAAACTCGACACCGAAACGTCGGAGCCGAAACAATCCAGGGAAAAACCTTCGACGTCTAAACACCCGAAGCAAAGACTCCGGGCCGAGAACAACCGACACCGAAGTCTTCGGAGCCAGAAAAGGCTTCTAAACCGGACACTATCCCTATGCCTAAACCGTCTAAGACCCCTCATAGGGAGAAATCTTCGGCACCGAAAAACAACACCGGCTCCGAACAACTTTTTGTCCCGGATCCAAACCAGAAAACAATTTATCTCCATCCAAAGACTGGTCATATTCTCTCCAAACCACCTACAAAAAGGAAACCGGACCATTTGCAAGATGCACCGGTTCCGGTTAAAAGAATAGACATGGGCACTAACACCTCTCCACCCCAGACAACTCCTCCTCCACCTATTAATACCAATCTACTTATCTCTCCAGTACACTCTCCAGAACATACTTTTCCACTCTCACAACCAGAGGATACTGATAATGGAGATGGGGACGGACATGGGGATGATGATATAATTCCACAAGATATGGATGATAATGATGAACCCCCACAGGAGCCAGATCCATGGAGGGACTATAATACAGATCCGGACTTAAACGACCCGGATCTTTATCCCTCTAAGCCATCCCCACCAGACGATAATGTAGGTTTTGCCCAACTAATCAATAGGGCCGCAACATTTCACGGGGTAAATCTACATTCAGATCCTGTAGAGGAGGATTTTCTCTTAGAAACTTTTGCTCAGCCACAAAAATCTTCCCACGTCCTACCAATGTTAAACGGCCTAATTAAACACGCACCAGAAGTGTTTAAGGACCCTGTTGGGGCTAGGGTTCTTAACCCTAGGATAGAAAAAAAATACAAAGCAGCTCCCAGTGACCCCACATACATTAAGGGTCAGCTTCCTTTAGATTCCCTGGTAGTAGCCAATGCACGCAAAAGGGCCAACTCTCAGGCTTCAGGTGACACCCCGCCTCCGGATAAGGAATCCAAACTATTAGACACATCAGGCAAACGTATGGCGTCTCAAGCTGCAAACTATTGGAAAATAGCCAACACACCAGCTCGCTTGGCAAGGTATGATAGGGCCCACTATGATGAGCTGGAGAAGCTCATTCAACATCTACCTGACTAATACAAGGATAAGGCCAATGACCTCATACAGGAAGGCAAATTGATCACAAATACATCAATCAAATGTGCTCTAGACGCAGCAGACACCGCGTCTCGCGCAGTCAATACTAGCGTATTGTTACGCAGGCATGCCTGTCTCAGGATATCTGGATTTAAACAAGAAGTACAAACCAGTATCCTTAATCAGACCTTTGACCAAGAGCACCTCTTTGGACCTGCAGTGGACACATCTTTAGAAAAGATGAAAAAGGACACGGAAACTGCTAAGTCTATGGGAGCCTTGCAGTTATCTTCTCCTAGAGGCTCCTTTCGACACTCCTTTTATAGGGGTGGCTCTAAAGCCAACACACCAGAGCACCCATTCTCATCCTACAAAAGCCCAAATCAGAGCTCCTTTTCCAAAGGATACTTTAGGGGAGGTTACAGGGGTAACAACAACAAGGGCAGAGGCCGGGGTAATAACACCCGCAGCTCCCTACCACCAAGCAGTGACTTCCCTGCGCTTCCCCCGACCATTCAACACCTGTCGGGGACGCGCATCTCACAGTTCCTACCTGTCTGGAATTCCATCACTACAGACAAGTGGGTAAGACAAATTATCCAGTATGGTTACTGCCTGGAACTCACATCCAGTCCCCCACACATTCCTCCCAAACACCGTCCAATGTCTACAGAACATTTGACTCTCCTCAAACAAGAGGTTCTCTCTCTTCTACAAAAAAATGCAATAGAACCAGTTCCCTTACCCCATCAGGGCACAGGGGTTTACTCACTCTACTTTCTGATTCCAAAAAAGGACGGCTCTCAGACCAATACTAGACCTCAGACCCCTAAACTTCTACATCCAATCAGACCACTTCCATATGGTCACTCTACAACAGGTGCTCCCACTACTTCAACAAGGCGACTTCCACTCCACTCTGGATCTAAAGGACGCCTACTTTCATATTCCTATTCACCCCTCTCACAGAAAGTATCTCAGGTTCATGGTGGAAGGACATTATCAGTTCAAAGTGGTGTGTGTCTCTCTGTCTGTCTCTCTCTCTGTCTCTCTCTCTGTCTCTCTGTCTCTCTCTCTGTCTCTCTCTCTCTCTGTGTCTCGCTCTCTCTGTGTCTCGCTCTCTCTGTGTCTCGCTCT